>CM024758.1:42636183-42933343 GCA_014218235.1 Colocasia esculenta | reverse complement strand
ACTAAATAGTGCATGTAAAATGATGTTAATCATGTGATTAATTGAAATAATACGATTAAGTGAAGTGTGCCGAAATTAACACTGCTACCATAGAAGGCTGTGGAGTCGGACTGTAGAAAAGTATCTATGGAAGGCTCAATGTGTATGTGATATTTTGTGGGCATCATGATGAAATCCTGGAGGTGGACAAGTACCACTAGTTAGGGTGGAGAGGGCTTCTCCCGGTTCTGCGCAGTTACCAAGATTCGTCACTATAATGCCTAAGTGACGGGTATGTGTTATGTGATATGTGTGTTCTTTATGGTGGTTCGGACTATGTGTCACGGCAATTAATGTGTAAAGATGTGAAACAAGTGTAAATGTGCAATGTGTTCATGTGAAAGAGATGTGCAAATGTGTTACAATATGAATCAATGTGAGATCATGTGATTATGATTTATTTATGTTTAAACAGCTAGAAAAATGTGTGATTATGTGATATAAAAGCATGTGAAAAATGATAGATATCATGCTAGGTTTGTTAGTAACTATGTGTTTAATTCCATGATCAAGTTATATGAAAAAATATTGTGAATAAGTTGTGTTTGATGACATGTATAAAAATTAAAGACCATGTGTAGAAAACATGTTATAGGTTATTCATATGTACTTGATTATTATGACATGAACTATGAGCAAAACTTACTTATTGTTTAAAAGAATAGCATGAATGTGATATGTGTAAGGATGTGCCAATGAGTTACTTGCTGAATCTTTGTGAAGACTCATACTTGCTTTAACATACAGGTGAGACAGGTGTCCCCATGCTAGAGGAGGACATTGTGAGGAGCGACTCCGAGCGAGAGGAGTAGCAGAGCTTGTGGAGGACTATTTGCTAGATTGTACTTTCTTCACTAGTATGTGGACAATGGTGTTATGTTATGGACTTGTATAATTGTGAACTTTGGTTTATTTTCATGCTACTACATAGACTCTGGAATGTGTGAATGATGATGGAATAAGATTATCTTTCATTTCTGCTGTACTTTTTTTTTATGTACATCTCTACCTACTGTGTGTGTTGGGTACATGTCCCACTATGACGACGCCCTTTATACCGATGTGGATTGGTATAATCGTACCGATATAAAGAGGGTCGTTACAAAATAATTCTGAATTTTTACTTTGATGGCATCTTCTAACTCCCATGTTACTTCTTCTTGTCCTCGCTGGCTCCATTGAATCTTCAATAATGGAATTTCCTTATTCTGGGGTTGTTTGACTTTTCGATCGAGAATTTTATTTGTTTCTCTTCGTATGCCAGGTTACTTTGTAAATTCAGATTTTTATATTCTATGACATGGGATGGGTCATAGATATACTTCTGCAGCTTAGATACATGAAAAATATAATGTACATTAGACAATTGAGGGGATAAAGTTAATTGATAATTCATTTCTTCCACTCTTCTTAATATTTCAAATGGCCCTATATAACATGGACTGAGCTTTCTTTTGGTTCTGAATCTTTGGATTCCTGTTCGAGGTGATACTTTTAAGAAACATGATCTCCTTGTTGGAATTCCAGTTCTCTTCTTCATTGATCGACATAACTTTTATGTCGATCCTGAGTGGCTTTCATTCTTCCTTGCACTGTTTTTATAATGTCTGTTGTCTCTTGTATCATTTTGGTCTAAGCGTTTGTGGTTTACTCAATTCTATCCAGCAATTGGGTGATCTACATTGTATCTACATTGTCGACCATATAATGCTTCAAACAGTGCCATCTGAATTGTACTCTGGTTGTTGTTATTGTAAGCAAATTCCATAATTGACAAATGATTGTTCTAGTCAACTCTGAACTCTAATACACATTCTCAGTACATATCTTCCACAACTTGGTTCACTCTCTCAGTCTGTCCATCAGTTTGGGGATGAAAAACTGTGCTAAATTTTAATTTGGTTCCCAGTGCCTCTTGTAATTCCTTCCACAAATGTGAAGTAAATCTTGCATTACTGTTCGAGATAATATCCTTTGGAATTCCATGCAATCAAACAATTTCCTTCAAATATAAGGCTGCAAGGATATTGACAGACCATTTACTTTGCACAGCTAGGAAATGAGCTGACTTGGTGAGTCAATCAATTATACCCATATGGCATCATATCCACCATGAGTTTTGGGTAATCCGTAATAAAGTCCATGCCCACATTATCCCATTTCCATTCTAGTATCTCTAGAGGTTTCAATTTCCTACAGGCTTCAGATGTTTAGCCTTAATCTTTTGGCAGGTCAAGCATTTTGCAACAAAATTTGCAATGTCCTTCTTCATCTTACACCACCAAAAGTTTTTCTTAAGATCTTGGTACATCTTGACAGTTCCAGGGTGTATAGTGTAATAAGTTTGATGTGCTTCTTCCAGTGCCTGCTTCTTAATCTCTGAATCATTTGGCACATAATCTTGTCGGAATCGAAGATTTCCTTGTGAATCTATATGAAAATCAGGTTTAGAGTTTAAGTTCTCTTTGATCTCATTAGGATTGGATCATTGTCTTATTGTTCCCTGATTTACTTCAAAAGGTCATATTGAACTTTTAGATTTACTATCATGACCTTTTCTTCCTATGGTTTGGCTTCTATCTTTAGTGTGGTGCATTCTTCCGAACGTTTCTATTCCTTTACCATCAAACATGCCATCTGTGCCACAGTGTTTCTACTGAGAACATCAGCAACAGTATTGCCTTGTCCAAGATGGTACTCAATCTTAAATCATAGTCTATGATATATTCTAACCATTTTCTTTGTCTCATGTTTAACTCTTTCTATGAAAATAAGTACTTCAGGCTCTTATGATCTGAGTACACAATATGTTGAGCAACTATTCTTAAAAATATTGCTAAACATTTAATCATTATGTTTTTTCTATGACAAAATATTTTAATATCTCCTAAATCAATTTATTGATTTATACTTCAATTTATGAAAATTAATATGACATATAAAGGCACACATATATAACACTGTATTATATCTTAGCCAAAATTTATGCGCACATAAAATCTAAGTATCAACACTGACACTTTTGTAAAGATTTTTTCTCGAAGTCCACAACATATACTGTATAACATACTGACTCCGACTTTAGATAAGTCGAAGACTCCGACTTTAGAAAAGTCGAAGTATTATACCAATTGATGAACAAACGGGTTGTACTCTGACTTTCGAGAAGTCGAAGTATAGCATAACTCCGACTCTTAAAAAGTTGAATTCCTGATACCGATTACTTATCAATTGGCCCTTACTCCGACTCTTTAAAAGTTGAAGTTTAACTTTACTCTGACTCCGAAAAAGGCGAAGTCTTGTCGATGGTATCTTACTCCGACTCTTTAACAGTTGAAGTCAAACCTTACTCCGACTCCTATAAAGTTGAAGTCTTGACTGTTGCATACCTCACTCCGACTATTTAAAAGTCGAAGTATGATCGATTGATGAACAAACTTGTTCTACTCCGACTCCCTAGAAGTCGAAGTCTGACATCTATTAATATCTCACTGCGACTTCTATACAATTGAAGTATCTCACTCAGACTCCTTAGAAGTCGAAGTATGACATCAATTGATGAACAAACCTTTTTCACTCCGACTCTAAAAAATCGAAGTCTGTTATCAATCATGTCTCACTGTGACTTCTATATAGTCGAAGATATGTATGCATCTATTGTCTTTGACTCCGACTTCTTGCAAGTCGAAGTATCATATATCAACTTCTGTGTACTTGTACTTAAATAATTCTTTATGCATCTATCATTTCTCACAAAATCCATTAAATCATAATCTTGATTACTTCAATGTTTTTATTATTCCTTTGGGATCTCTTATGAATAAAAATGTCTTATATAATCCTTATAATTATTTCTCTGCTATCATATATCAAATATCTTTTTAGCGGGAAAGTATTGTATTTAAATTTTACTCATCAGAATTGCTCTTTTTGAAAACAGAAAGATTTGTATACTTATTCTTTCTCTCACTATTAGAAAGATAGTTCTATCTCTGTTCGACAGATGGACATGAGTTTAATGCAATGGTAGGTATAAGAAGCATGGGCTATCTGTCGGAACTTACCTACCACATCCCCTTTCTATAAGAACTCCATGACTTTTAGGAAAAGTCCCTATATTCTCCATACAACTGTCTGTCTATCCTTAAATGCTCCGAACAATTGTCCATCTGAAATCTTTTCTGTTTTATATATTTTTATCTCACCTACCTCTGAAAGAATGGAGGTATCTGTGTCTTTCTTTCCTCCCAGTATGTAGCTACCCACTGAAGCATGCTAAATCTTCAGTCATGGTATGGAGCCTGTAGAACATTAATGAAGCTATATATTGAGCCTTAAATCTATCTACATAGCTTGAAGCCATTGAGACCTCAAGAGCTGAAGATCTAATGGACAACTAAGAAAGCTCATAGTCTCATTGCCCAAGATTCAAATAGATATCTTTCAATGGCTACTTTCTAACAGTTAGTTTCAAACGGGAAGTTCAAGCCTCTGAAGCTCATATATAGAAGCTGAAGTTTGAACCAGAACCACACTGAAAAACTCCAATAAAAAATTGCAAGCAACAAGAGTCACAACAAGGTTTACTACTGAAAAGAGAAAGAGAGCTGCTACTTCAATCCTCGACTTCCAAGCTCTTTTGTTTTTTAGAAGTCTTTTCTTCTTGGGTGGCATTATGAAATTGTAGATCCTCTCAGTCCACCCTCTTAGATTCAGAAAAAGTTAGAACTTCCATTCTTACTTATCTCTCTTTCTGATCTTCTGTGTTTTCTTTCTTCTGAGCAGACACACCTGTGTAATTTTTGTGTAAGAAAACCCGTAGGGGGTTTGTTCCCTACAGTGCCCTTCTTGTGAAGGGAGACCTACTGGTGTAGGTGGTCTTGTACCCCTTGGTAAAGGGAAGACTTGCTTGGGAGCAAATGGATTGTAATACCTCTCAGGTTGAGAGAAGGCCAAGTGTTCTTGGCAGTTAGTGAAATCCCAAGAGGTTGCTTAGGGACTGGATGTAGGACTTCCATGTGGGAAGGGCTAAACTAGGATAAAATCTCTTGTGCAATTGTGTGATTGTTTCCACCAAGTTTTCACTTGTTTCACACACACCACACTAAGTACTAACAACTCTATTTAGTGTTATCTAGTTTCAGATAATTTTTTAAAAGTGCAAGAAGTCCTATTCACCCATCTAAAGTGCCATCTTGATCCAACATAATAAATTGATTATCATATAGATAATGCCTCCATAACTTCAAAGCAAACATTACTGCTGTAAATTCCAAGTCATGAACTGGATAGTTTTTCTCATGATTCCTTAACTGCCTAAATGTGTATGCAATGACTTTTCCTTCTTGCATTAAAACACATCCTAGCCCGATGGTTGATGCATCTGTGTAAACTTCAAATGTTCTTCCCTCCACCGACAAAGTTAGGATTGGTGCAGATGTTAAACATTTTTTCAACTTCTGGAATGCGCATTCGCACTCCTTGTTCCACATAAATGGTACTTCTTTCTGAGTAATTGAGTGAGAGGTGCAGCAATTCTACAAAAAATTTCAAAAATCAACGATAATAACTAGCCATACCCAGAAAACTTTAAAATTCAGTAACAGACTTAGGTTGTTCCCAATTCTGGATGGCTTTAACTTTTGGAAGAATCTACAGCTAATCCATCTCTAGAAATAACATGCATAAAAAATGTTACTAGTTGCATCCAAAATTCACATTTACTAAACTTGACATATAATTTATGATCTCGCAACAGCTGTAAAGCAATGTGAAGGTGTGCTTCATGTTCTAACACACTTTTGGAATATATCAAGATATCATCAATGAATATAACTATAAACTGAAGCAAGTATAATCTGATATCATTCATTAACCGCATGAATGCAGCAGGGGCATTAGTTAATCCAAATGGCATCACTACAAATTCGTAATGCCTATACCTACTTTAGAAAGTTGTCTTGTGGATATCTTCCTTCTGAATTCTGAACTGATGATATTCAGACCTGAGATAAATTTTTGAAAAATATTGAGCTCCTGACAACTAATCAAATAGATCATCAATTTGGGGAAGTGGATATTTATTCTTGATTGTGAGCTAATTTAATTGCCGATAATCCATACATAACCTTAAGGTTCTATCTTTCTTCTTGACAAATAGGACTGGAGCACCCCAGGGAGATGTACTGGGTCTAATAAACCCTCTATCAATCAATTCCATGAGTTATCTTTTTAATTCCTTCAATTCCTCCACTGACATCCGATAAGGCGTTATAGAAACTGTTGTGGCTCCAGGAATTAATTCAATAGTGAAGTTCACTTCCCTACTAGGAGGTAAATTAGGTAGTTCTTCAGGGAATACATTAGAAAAATATGGAACTATGGGAATATTTTCCAAGCCTGTAGTATTCTAATTTATCAATATTACAGGCACTAGATATCCCTGACACCCATTCTTCACCAACTTATATGTTTTAACTGCTGATATAAGAGGTACCCTTTGTGTATGAGGTTTGCTAAAAGTTACTGGTGGAACTTTCTTGTTCAATAATGTTGTTTGCCTAGAATAACAATCCAATCCAACATGATGTTTAGATAGCCAATTGGCCCTAAGGATTACATCATAATCCCACATTTCCAAACATATTAAATCTCCAGGAAAAATTTTTCCTTTCAATTACTATTGCACTAGTTGGGCAGTAGCAATCAAGTTCTTTTCTCTTACTAAGAGGCATAGCAACTTCAAATTTTCTGGTAGTGGAATTGACTGTATTTCAAATGATCTAGCAAATATTGACTAACAAATGAATGTGTTGCTCTAAAATCAAATAAAACATAGGCATGTTTAGAGTTCATAATTATTGTACCTTCCACAAGCCCGCATTCCTCTTGTGATTCAGATTCTGCCTCTTGCATAGCTTGTAGTCGTCCTTGTCTGGGTCTGGGATTCTGTGGAGAAGATGTCTTAGGAAAGAGATGGCAATCAGGAATTTGATGTTGATTACTTCCACATCACAGACAGGCTCCTAACCTCCTCCAACAATTCTCTATTTTATGCCCACTGAGATGGCAATGATGACAAACGTCCTTATTCCTAGTCACTGTCTTTCCTGTCTTCTTGGTAGGCTGCTGAGGCTTAGATGCATTTCTGACTTCAAACTTCCTTTTATGCTCAACAACTGTATAACTTCCACTAGGTTTTCCTATAATCTTCTCTACCATTTCAGTGGCGGCTTCAAAAGCTAAAGCCCTCTTAACCATCTCAGTATAAGTAGTAATCAAGTGAGGTGTCAGTTGGATGATAAGTATTGGGTGTAAGCCATTCAAGAACCTCTTTACTTTTAACTTTTCTGTAGTTATCATGTGAGGGACACACTTAGATAATCGAGCAAATTGTGCCTCATAATCAAGCACTATTAGTCCTTGCTGTTTCAAGTTGATAAATTCCATTGCCTTCTTTTCTTGAACTACTTCAGAGAAATATTGTTCATTGAATAACTCAATAAACTCTTCCCAAGATGACTGATCTACATCTCTTAAGGTAGCCTCCATGGCTTTCCACCAAGATCGAGCATCCTTTGTCCAATTGGAATGTTGCTAAGTGAACTTTATCTTCCTCCTGACACTTGATAACTCTAAAAATTCTTACAATTTCCTTAACCCAATTCTTAGCTTCATCTGGGTCCATACTTCCTGAAAAGTGAGGGGGATTTAAATTGCGAAAATCCTTGAATATATTGGTCCTATTAAGCGAGTTATTCTTGGCTTCCATTCTCAATGCTCGTGTTATGTCATGTACTGTGTTCTCCATTCTCCTCCATGCTTCACCTCTTCCTTCCATAACTAGTCTAGAAAATAATATGAGATGTCCAAAAATACCACATGGTAACATTCATAACCATAAAGTTTGCATAGTAAAGATTCTAATTCACACCATACAAGCATCTTAACGTTGCTACAAAAGTTTATACATAATGACCTACTATCATACAAGAGGGGTTACAAAAGGGTGTTTCCTAAAGTTCTATTCTAATTCACTGGAGGTTAGTGGATCCTGAAGCTTACTCTAGGGCATCCTCTTGGTTGTAGTACAACTCTCTACCAGCTTTGGCCATAACATCCCAATATTCTTCGACTTGGTGTAATAGCAAGTCTTGGCCAGCTTTTAAGTTGCCTAAATTTCTCAAGACTGTAGTCATGGTTGGTAAAGATGCAGGAGGATTTCCAGCGAGAAATGCCACACTGATCAGTTTTAAAACTTCTTCCTTAATCTTCAGATGAGCCTCCCTTGAGCTTGCATATAAAGTTCTCTATCTTGTCGTAATAATTCCATGGCTAGTAGTAATCGTTCACATGTGTTTGTATCCATTCTACCACAGTCAACAGATTAATCTATTTATAATAATATAATCTCAACTATTTCTAAAGCTAACTTCCCATATTTCTACCCATCTCACATGTTATTTCCAGCTTCTGTGGAAACTCCACTCTGGTACCAAGTAAACCTGTCATGTCCTACTAATTGACAATTTTCAGAAATGACAGAGTTTCAAGATAACGAAATAAACCCTACATTTATATTCATGAGGTAGTGCAACAAAATAATATCATATTGTTTACACAAAGTGAGGGTTCCAGGTTCAAAATTTACAAGATTCTGAATTGCTAAAATTTAAAGGGAACTCAAATTGTTAATTTTCAAGAGTCGCTCAGCACACAATTCCATGGAGAGTTTGCCCCATCTGAAATTTCTGAAAGGAAAGTAGGAAAGCAAGAGCCATTGTGCCCAGTAGGATTTTCCTTCTAAACACAAGGAAAGTAAGGGACGAAGGGTAGCAAAGAAGGAAAAATATATATGCATACCATGTAGTAAGAGAGAACACAAACACAATTATACTGAAATGTTGATAAAGTGATGACATTATAAAAGAGTTGCTCTACACCAATCAGTAATGAAGCAAGTATAATTCATTTTGTAATACAGTATATGGAAATGTAGACCAAAATTTTTCATATAGTGGTGCATGCCAAACACCCAAATGATCCATTATCGTTCCGTACGACTAGTAAACGAATTCGGGTGCTCCTCCTGGACTGGACCATCCCTATTTGCATAGGCATAATGTTCAGGCATGTCCGAAGACCCCAAAGTGTGTCATACCTTTTCCATTTGATCATTGTTCATGTACGACTTTTGGGCAGATGTCAAGTTCAAAAGATCTTGTGTAGTGATAATACGAGGTCAAGTATGTCAAATGTAAGAGTATGAGGATAACAAGCCAAGTGTGAAGTTAATAAGTCGGGTTTATGAAGGTTAAATCAAGATATAAAAAAAACTAGATAAAAGAACAAACAAAAACTAAATATGGAAATCAGTCGATCGTTCATGGATTTTCAGTCATCTGACCTAGCCAGTAGCTTGGTTCTAGTTTTCCTGATAAATCGGTCCACCTGAGGAACCAAATCGGTCGACTGAAATGACAAAATATGTCCACTGACCTAACTAGTAGCTTGGTCCTGGATTTAAGATGAAATCGATCGATCGGAAGAACAAAATTGGTCAACCAGAAAGGTAAAATCGGTCGACCGTTATCTGGTTTTCGGTCGACCGATTCCGAAAAAATCAGAATCTCACAGGTTCAAATCGCACCAACATTTCTCGCTTGGGAATGGAAATAAACAACTAGGAATAGAAGAGAAGAGTCTATTCTACAGTTGTACATACTTTTCAGATGTAATGGAGGACTCTAAGCTCCTTATCTCTCTTCTTTTTTTCTCTCAAGTGGTCGAAACAGTGGGGGATCAGTCGACCGATTTGTACGGTCCATCGACCGATTCCGATGATGTTTCAGAACTGATTCTTTTGTGCTTCGGAGATGGTTGACTAGAGAGTTAGAACTTATCAAATCTAATCTAGACCATGATGTTCTATTCTAACTTAAGACAAAACAAATCATTAGAAGTAGAAGAGAATGAGTGTTATTGAAGGTAGTAAAGGAAAATAGAAGAGAAGATAGTATCCTCCCCAAAGAAAAGTAGACAATCAATCTTTAGAAACCTACCTCTCCCTGTACGACCTCCTTCACCAAACCTTGGTGATAGCAGCAGTAGGAAAGGCAGTAGCATTCCAAGTAATAGCTGGGTGAATTGGAGAAGGCTTTATAGGGGTTGAGACCATGTATGGGAAAGATTTTTATAGTGCACCTGGACGACGAAGATCTTCCTGATTCCCATCGCTTTCCAATTTTACCCATGTTGCAAAGATTTTACCAAGTGATAACACGTTGCATGATTCATACGTAACTCATGTTACGTAGGTGAACAATGACGGAGATACGTAATTATATATATATATATATATATATATATATATTATATATATATATATATATATGCAGCAAAATATGATTTATTTAATCCCTTTTATTTAATACAATTAGTATCTATATGAGTTGGTGTTATAGATTTATCTTAGCCAAGACATTCTATAATTTGTGTTTACTTAATACACTTAATCAAATATAACGTTAACATGTAACATTAAAATTGATTAACCAAAATTTCTCAAGATTTATTTATTCTCATACATAAAATTGAGATGTTACATGAAATCTGTGATGTTTCTATTTAGTGAATTTCCATGTATTTTCTAAGGTTATTCTTATTTTTTAAATCATGAAACAATAGATATTTTGTTTTGAATATTACAAAAAATTAGAAGTATATTACACTACATGTAGACAACGTGTGATTAAAATTTGAGCAAGTTCTAAGTACTTTGGAATTAGTTATGAATTTTTAATTTAATTAAAGTATGATTAGTAAGTTGTTTTAATTTTGATTAATCTTATATATTAATATCATGATTAGGGTTATGTAATCACTATTTAGTCACTGTTTAAACAAAAGCATGAGATCTAAAAGCTATATGTCATGTTCATGAGATACTTATGCACAAGTGTATGTGAAATCGAAGGGTTATGATATGATTAATGTGTTAATGATTAAGATGTCCCAATGAGATACTGCTATCAGAGAATAGTGTGGAGCCATATTGTAGTAACACCTCTATAGAAAGGCTCAATGTGTTATGTGACCCTATGGGCGACGTAATAGCCATGGTCTAAACTAAACTCAAGTGCTGGATTGGGATTAGAAAGACTCAACGACTCTAAAACCAGCAATTGCACGTTCATCTAAGCCCAAACGCGTACACAATAACCTAAATGCCAAATCAAGAGATGGGATTCCAATTCCCAAACTCTAAGGTCCAAATCCAAAACCAAAGTAAATCTTGCAAGGCGTCAAACACCAAATGCATGATCGCTGAGGAAGGCCACCACTCAAAGGTCCAAAGGGTCGGCCGAGGTGTCCATTGACTCTCCTCTCCAACCTACCTCATCTGTCCATCCTAAGAGAACTCTGGACTCCCATAGGTAGGGCGATCCAAATAGCTAGTTGAGGTTTTGCAAGTCCCTAAACTCAAAGGTTCATACCTTAACCTCGTGCGTGCACAAGTGGACTCTGCCACTGCTCTAGGTCTAATTCCCCTCACTTGGACTCAGGCTCGTGAGGAGGCTCCCAGCTAGTCCACAACTAGATCAAAAGAAGAGCGTCTAAAATCCCTCGCACCCAAGGGTGCCTCAGAGGGTCCAAACAAAGCTAGTGATGTACTTCCTATTGGTCTAGACTCCACACAGTCGCCAGACTCTAACCAAAACCCATGAGGATCGTGCACGCACCCAACATAGGGAGAACAATGGATGGACGATCAGCTGATTGGTTGATGACCCAGAATGCTAACATGTCGTATCAAGGTGACGTCTCATGAATGCGTTAACCAGCACTACCATGACCACAACCAGTGAGTTAGAACCTTATGTTTTGCTTGGTTAGTCCAGCTAACCCTGAACAAAAGGAAAACTAATGGTAGAAACATGCTTGTCTACCTCTAAACATGAATCCTAAGACAATTTCCAAGACTAAAGGAATCAGCTAACCATAATTAGGCAATTAAAACCATGGAGACTATAATGACCTAAGATTCGAGATACCGATTGTCCACCAGTATACCCAAACCTTAAATCGCCATCCACGAGCCGGAGCTCGGAAGGGTTAGGAGAAGATGTCTGAGGAAGCAATATAAGAGAATCAAACCATATATATATATATGACAATAAAAAGTGTACAACTCAGAGCACAAGTACAACAAAAGGAAAATACAACAAAACGTACTCAACTCACTGAGCTAGCAGCTAGGTAGGACCACTGGAGCAACTCTATGCCTCTGCTCCCCTGGCAGATAGAGCCTCACCTGAAAGGGGAAGGAAGTGAGCCTCAACTTAAGTCCCAGTAGGGAAACAAACCTTACAGGCTAAACAGAATGTAAGTAAACAAGTGCTTGAAAGTAAGTATGACAAGTAAACAAGTACATCACAAGTAATTGACAGGACACGACTAAACCTCACGACGAATAATGTGTCACAGTAGCTGCCTCTAGTCTAGAAGTGACGAACACACAAGTACCTCATAGGTACAAGAACTCTAACACAGCACAACCACAACACACAAGGTAGGACCAACTAGGGTCTATGACTTGGCTTATCGACACCATGGAGTCCTCAAACCCTAGCCACGTGTGCACACTCAGATGCTTTCTCTCACGTCTAGTCCTCAACTGGTTTTCCCCTACGTCTGGCTCTAATGGATGGAGAAGAGACCACATGGAAATAGGCTAAAAACTACCACAAGGGAGCCCAACACAAACACAAGTATGGAATAGAAACCACATAGACGGAGACACTCTCGACGTCTAGAAACATCATTCTAAAGGGCGGACACCACACTATCGATGCCCAACAAGGAAAGCACAGAAGAGAGCACAGAGAGACCTCTGTCTCAAGTAGAGTAGGCGGCAGCCTCGATTGTCGTCAACTGAGGTTGACGGCAACATTTCATGCTGTCAACACTAACTTGACGGCAACAAGCCTTGCTGTTAAGATGATCTTGATGGCAACGGATCCCTCCATCAAGTTCTTGTGCAATCAGAACCGTGGATGGCTATAGGCCACTCTCGAGGGAAATCCAAGCCCCACAACTCAAAACCAATGCTAGGGATCTCTTTCCCATATCCAAGGGCACCGGAAAGCAACCAGACTATGTCGATAAGACACTCAGATCACTCGGTGCAACCATCTAACCCCAACATGGATAACACCCAAAAAAACCTCGATTCCACAACAAATAACATGCATGCAACAACATAGAATTAACAACGGGTCATAGGTTAGTATCCCTACCTCAAATGGCAGGAAAACACAAAAAATGCACCCGCCCCATGAATCACACTCCGCGGACAATCCTTCCTTGCTCGACCATGTTCCCCATAGTCCGGCACCGCCACGTACACCAAAGCATCACTTACGAGCATCCATCGGCTGCCGAAGGTAGTAGGAAAAGCAAGGGTGGTAGAGGAGGTGGTGGAAGTGGAGAGAGTGTGTGAGAGAGAGAGAGAGAGAGAGCTCTCGGGTGCCCTATATAAAAATAGGCATGAACAAGTTGACGCCAACATAGACCGCTGTCAACTTGTACTGCCCTAACTTGATGGCAATATAGACCACTGTCAAGTTCGCACCAGGAAAACTTTGGAACCCCAACTTGATGGCAACATTGGTCGCCGCCAACAACATGTTGATGACATACTCTGCTGCCGTCAACTAGGGATAAACGACATACTATCCCACCGTCAACCACAACTAAACGGCAGCCTACACTGTCATCAATATAGGTTGATGACAGTAAACCCTACCGTCAACCCACAAATGCTACAAAAGGCCCAAAAAGGGTCCAGTAAGGGCCCGAGGCCTCATAGAGACCCTCTAAGACTAAGCCCCTAACTGATCTGAACAGGGTCAACATGGTTTTTCTGAGAAAACACATTTAGATCTCCTAAGTCATGAGACCTAAAATCATCAAATTAAATCTACTAGCCCTCAACATGATAGAAACAATATATTCTAATATGAGCAACATGCATGCAGAAATCTAAGATCAGTAAAATAATTATGCTAACCCCATCATGACCCTTCTCTGAGTGACCTGAGCAGAACATTAAGATGCAATGCTCAATGATCCACCCAATCATCCGGGCTCATATTCATGAATCATGTATCCCTACAAAACCTCAGATCCCAACCCACAAATCAGAGGAAAAGGACCATTCAAAAGCATGCATTCAGCATGATAATACAGATATGTCCTCCTTAGGTTAACCTACCAAAACTGAAGCCTAAAAGAGGGCATTATTTCCACATGAAAACGATAGAATCAAAGAAGACTCTCTTCATACAAAAGCTAGTACAACGAGTCTGGTTTCCATTCATATGCCATGCATCATTAAGTCATAGTAAACAACAATATCTACTCAAATACCATGAGGTGTCACATAGACTAACATTTTTACCCTTCATATTTCCTAAATAGTATCTATCAATCCACCCATTGGATCAACCCCAAATTGTAAACATAGAAACCTAATGCATGGGGGTAAGATTCCACTATATGGATCAAGAAATGGATAGAGATAGAGGGAGAAAGATGATCAAACACAGAGGGGTTCACTGCACATGTGAAAGCTCAACCAACTTATAATTCAAACTCCTCCAACACTTAAGCAAGGGCCTTGGGTCAAGGTAGGAAGCCTCCAGCACCTCCTCCATAAGATCCACGACCCCAAAAAGCTCCCAAGCAGAAGAACCACCTACACAAAAAGTGAATTAGCTCAACCATCACTAAAAGAAGGGGAAGGGGAAGTGAGAGAACTCAACTCACAACCTCCGAAGTGTGCTTCTCCACAAGCTCTGCTGGAGCACCAGGAGAGAGGGAAGGAGGAGTGAGCTAGAGGAAAGAAGCCCCTATGGTGGCTGGCCTCATCACCAAGGAGAGAGGGGTTAAAAGGCCATCACCATGCAAGGGTAGCATTGTCAAAACACAAGAAAATGGGTGCCACTTGGCCACCCAACCCAAAAACCCAAGCCATGCTCCCAATAGGAGTATGGTCCAGGCCCAGAGACGCATGGGGATGTTGGTCAACCCCCAACCACGTGGCCCCAAAAGATCAAACAACAGACCATGCAAACAGTGACAATTTGAGTCCTAAGGCGTCATGGGGTCCCGTCGCGTTCATATCCCGGCTTATCGGGCAGTTGTGATATCAAATAAGGAGGTGGTGGTCAGGTTGATGGGATATGGTCCAGACGTCCTCTCTCTCTCTCACACGTCCAGATATCATCTCTCTCTCACACACACACAAATCTGAGATCCAACCTTCACAAGGCCCTAGACCCAGACACACAAGGACCTACTAAGGATCTGAAACACAAGTCGTTACAGAGCACTTGAGGACTGTGTTGGAGGTTCTGTGAGCATACAACCTACATGCTAAGTTTAGTAAGTGTGATTTTTGGATGTAGGAGGTTCACTTTCTTGGCCAAGTTATCTTTGGTGCTGGAGTTGTTGTGGATCCAGAGAAGGTGCAGGCTATGGTTGAGTGGGAGACTCTAAGATCGCCCTCAGAGATGCAATGTTTCTTGGGGTTAGTTGGTTATTACTGCCGTTTCATAGAGTGATTTGCATCCATTGCAATGGCATTGAATATGTTGAAGGGAGTCAAGTTCCTGTGGTCTAAGAAGTGTTAGCAGAGATTTCAGGAGCTGAAGGTGATACCGACATCGACAACTATGTTAGCCCTGCCTAGTAGTATAGACAGGTTTGTGATCTACTCAGATGCTTCGTAGATTGGCCTTGGTTGTGTTCTGATGCAGAATGCGATGTGGCCACCTATGCTTCTTGACAATTAAAGAAGCATAAGCTCAACTATCTGACCCCTGACTTAGAGTTGGCGGCTGTGGTGTATGATTTTAAGATCTAGAGGCACTATCTGTATGGTGTCAAGTTAGAGGTGTTCACGGATCACAAGATAAGTGTCTGTTCTAACAAAAGGAGTTGAATCTAAGCCAAAGGAGGTGGATAGATTTTTCGAAGGACTACGATTTCGAGCTGCACTATCATCCAGGCAAGGCAGACATTGTAGTAGATGGCTTAACAGGAAGAGAACATTAGTGCAGAGAGCTAGGCTAGAAGATGCTTAAGGATGTGGCTTGTACTATGGTAGAGGTTGAGCCACAATTGTGCCAGGCATTCGTGGCTTAGTTGTCTATCAAGTCAGTGGTGCTAGACAGTGTTGTGGATGGGCAGAAAGATGATCCTCAGCTATAGAAGATGGTTAGCAAGTTAGGTATTGTTCGTGATGAGGAAGACATGATTAGATTTCAGCATAGAGTTTGTATGCTAGACGTTGCTGATGTGAGGAAGCAAGTGCTAGAGGAAGCTTACAGATCGACATTCCCTATTCATCCAAGTAGTGACAAGATGTACTAGGATTAAAAGCAGTCCTTCTGGTGGTAGGGCATGAAGAAGGATGTGATAGAGTTTGTGGCGAGGTGCTTGATATGTTAGTAGGTCAAGGCTGAGTACCAGAGACTGTCTAGCTTGATGTAGAAGATTGATATTCTGTTATGGACGTGGGAAGCTATCGCCAAAAACTTTTTGTCTTAGGTTTTCCCATGTCATCTAGGGGTAATGACTCTGTGTGGGTGATTGTGGATCTTTCTCCAAGTCTATGCATTTTCTGGCATGAGAAAGAAATAGTTTGTGGAGAGTTTGGCCAATATTTATGTGGACAACATTGTTAGGTTGCATGGGATTTCAAAGTCGATTATCTCTGATCAAGATCTGATATTCACATCGAGACTGTGGCAGGGTTTATATGAGGCTCTTGGCTTGCAGTTGAAGCCTAGCTCAACATTCCATCCACAAATAGATGGTCAGTCTGAGGGGACGATTCAAACTTTGGAGGACATATTGAGGGCTTGTGTTCTGGATTGGAAGGGTGATTGGGAGTCTCACTTACATATGGTGGAGTTTACCTATAAGAACAACTTTCATGCAAGTGTAGGTATGACTCTATTTGAGGTATTGTACGGTAGGCCCCTTAGATCCCCATTGTGTTGGGAGGAGCCTAGTGATAAGCAATTGGTTGGACCTGAGATCATGTAGGAGGCTTCTAGCAGATACAACTGATTAAGCAGAGGTTGAGTGTAGCACAAGATAGACGTAAGAGCTACACTGACAATAGAAGAAATAACTTAGAGTTCGAGGTTAGTGAACATTGTGTCTAAAGGTATCTTCGACAAGAGTTATGGCCAGGTTTGGTAGGCGTGGAAAGCTAAGTTCAAGATTCATTGGACCGTTCAAGATCTTGAGGAGGATTGGAAATGTGGTGTATGAGTTAGCTTTGCCTCCAGATATGGCAAGTATTCATCCAGTGTTCCACGTGTCGATGCTGAGGAGGTATATGTGGGATCTATAACATGTCATCAACTTTAAGTTAGTGAAGTTGCAACTAGACTTGACTTACGTAGAGCGTCCCGTGGAGATCTTGGATCATAAGGTACAAGTGTTGAGATCCAAGTCTATCGTTTGCTTCTCTAGGGTTTCTTGTTTCCCGTTTTGAGATAAGAGAGAGAGAATCTGAGAGAGAGAATTGAGAGATCTTCATGGCCAGGAGGCCAAATCGACTTGATGTTGTAGAGAAGAAGGTGCTTCTAGACATGGTGGAGGTCGTGGTTCATGGAGATTTCATCTAGGAAGGTTGCGTGGACAGGATTTGATCATACAAAGGGAGACCTCTTTGGCTTGCCAAGGAGGGCATCATCTACCAAATTCGTCTTCTGTGGTATGGTGTTGAGACAAGTAATTAACTTGGGGTTTCAATATGTGTACTTGCTAGTTAGGGTTTTCCTATTTTTTGCTTATTTTTCTATAGTCGAATCGAAGACCATTTTCCTTGTTTTCTTGCACTCGGCTTGCATGTTGTACAAGTATGAACTTGATGGTGGGATTATGTGCCGTCAAGGTTTGATAGGCGACAATCGATCCTATTGTCAATCTACCTTGACAACAAGATCCTTGTCGCCTAGCTTTGATAGACAACATCTGATGTCATCACCAACTTTGTTTTGGCTGCAGTCTATACTACCGCCAAGTTCTTATTTTAATTCCAAAAATTTACTTTTGATTCTATGTGATATGTTCGTGGGTTTGGTAACTATTTTGGGGTTCCAATGGCTCTGCCATGGGGTTTCTACCACTATTGTTTGACTGTGAAGTCCTAACTATTTTCTGAGTACTTTCAATAATTGTTTGAACATTTGTTTATCTAAAATCATGTGAGATTAGGTTAGATAATTTCTCATAAAGCATGTGTATCATGAAAATTGCTAATTTCTATTTGGATATGAGTATTTTCATAGAACGCAAGTCTTAGGGTTTTGAAATCCATGATATTCCTGTTTAGTGAATTTTCATATATTTTTAAGTTAACTTTATTTTTTTAAAATCATGAAAAATAGCAATTCTAATTCTAAAATTACAAAAAATTAGAGGTATGTTCTACTACATGTAAACAACATGTGATGAAAATTTAAGCATGTTCTGAGGACTATGGAATTAGTTATGAAATTTTGAAGTTAATTGAAACATGATTCGTACCGTTGTTTTAACTCTGATTAATCTTGTGGATTAGTATCATGATTAGGGTTCTATACTCACTATTTAGTCATTGTTTAAATAGAAGCATGATATCTGAAAGCTATATATTATGTTCATGATATATTTATGTATATGTACATGTGAAATTGAAAGTTTATGATATGATTAATGTATTAATGATTAAGATGTGTCAATGAGACACCTACCATAGAAGAGTGAGGGGTTGTACTGTAGTAAAGCCTCTATGGGAAGATTTAATGTGCTATGTGACCCTGTAGACAATAGGTAAAAATCTTGGAAGTGGACAAGTTCCACTAGTTAGGGTAGATAGAACTTCTCTTAGTTCTACACAGTTACCAAGACTTAGTCACTGTTTTGCCTAGGTCAAGTTGTGTGTGTGTGATGTGACCTTCTTGTGGTAGTTTGGGCTATGTCTCAGCTTGTGATAATTAAATGTGAATGTGACCATGTGATAAGTGAATGTACAAGTGCATGCGAATGTGAAAGCTATGTGAATCCAATGTGTATGTGAAGGAAAAGATAAAGTGAGTATGAATGTGCTATGGAAAGAGTAAAGTGCATTTGTTAATGTGATTTATGTTAGTTAATGTGATATTGTCATGTTAGTACCATGAGTCGTGTTATGTTTAATTGTGACCATGAAGTAGTGAGTACTTATAAAACATGTTAGACTTATCATGTCATATGCTAAGTTAAAATATAGTCAATATGTTCCATGTGTTTCATGTGATCCATGTGTAGTTGTTAAGTTAAACATGTTTACGAGAAAGAATTGTAATTGCTATTCTTTAGCCATGTGTTAGTAAATTAATTGATGAGTAAATCTTATGATTAGAATGTATGTGGTAAGTATGTGGTCTGTGATCATAAGTTATTTGTTGAGCCTATTCTTAGACTCATAGTTTCTAATGTTATAGGAAAGAATAAGCGGTTAGACACCGAGGAGTTAGTGAGGTCGGACTCTGAGCGTGAGGAGTAACGTGCTACGTAGAGTTGTGCTACTTGACATTTAGTGTTTCTTTTACTTAGTACGTAGAGAGTTCTATATAGTTGGAAATTTGATATGTAGTACTTTGGATTGTGGACTTTGTTATATTGTGATTTTGTTATTACTTTTTCTACTATATAGATTGCGAGATTTAATTGTTTTAGTTGATGAATAATTTCTATTTATTTTTACTAAAATAATTTTTATTTATTTGTGTATATCTCAATCTATTTCATTATCTTTTGAATATTTTTATACTAATATGTCTCACTTCGATTCGATATGTGTTAGGATAATTGTACCGGGCTTAGGAGGGCATTACAAGTTTAGCATCTTGTATCCAAAAACTTAGATATTGTGTGTTAGGGGAGGGGGGGGGGACATAAGTTGTATGAGTTGTGTAACTGAACTACTTAAAAATTCTTTGTGAAATATGATGTGATTTCTTCTCTCTTTCTCTCCATTCTTACCACTGGACACATGCATGGTTCGGTCGCGTACGTTATTTATATGTTCGTATCATGTTTGTGCTTCCACTATGATTAAATTATTATTATTATTATATGATTTAAATTTTATTTAAGTATAATCAATTCATCTCTCACTTTTTTTTTTATCCTCGCATCTTGATTAGTTGCATTCGGGACATCATCCATGTCCCCAGAATTTTGTATTCCTCTAAAATAAATGGGTCTAACTCGAGACCAAACCAGGCGCGCATGGCGTTTCCGGCGGTTTCTGTCGCGTACGTGGGCCTTTTTGGTAATTTGATTAGCTAGTCGTCGCCCGTCGGTGCTTGGCCTCGGTCACATCTTTCCAGCTGCGGTTTGTTGAAGCCTCTCTGCCTCCTCCAAAACCTGTTTCTTCCCTTCTCTCTCCACTCTCCACCTCGTCGTCGGTTCTTCCCATTTTGGCCCATCTGCTGCCCAGGACCGCAGGAGGGAGGATCGTTTCCTCCCCTCTCCTTCTCTCCTCCATTCATCTTTAATCTCTTTGGCCATCTCCCCCCTTTGTCTTTCACTCTCTGTTTCTCTCTGGTGGGGTTGTGAATTGCTGGTAAGAAGTTTGGTGCTCGATTCTTTTCAATTTTTTTCCCCCGTGATTTGTTGATGCTTTAGTTTGGTCTATGTGGGTTTTGATTTTAGTTCCGGATTGGGATGCAAACCCTTTCTTCTTCTTGCTGCTGTGCTCTGTTGCCTGGACAGGGATGCCAACGGGACATTGCATGTTCGGTTCGTCCTCTTTATCAGTGTAGGAAACACAGGAAATGGCCCTTGTCGGCAATTCTATCTATTGCTGATGACCTCCACTCTTGTTTCTGTTACATGCCATTTCTGGGAGTGAATGGGACCTGAAATTTTTGGATGGGTTGCATGATGAAGCCCTGGTCAATGGTTGCGGCGTGGGATTTGGTGCTTTTCTTTTTGTTAGAAAAATGGATGGATGGGTCGAGGTTGAAATTCATGTGTCGGCACTCAGCAGGAGTGTTGCTAAGTAACATGATACATGTGATTGCTGAGGGATTCTTTCTTCGCCCCTAATCAAGCCGAGTTTTCTTTCGTTAACTTCGTCTCTAAGCAACAGTGACTTATAAAGTAGGATAGACCTTGACTAGTACGTTCATAAATTCATATGTATTTGATTTTTAAACTCATTCCATCAGTTCTCTGTGCATGTTTTCTTTCTCTGGCTTAAATAGATGTAAAGAAAATAGGATTTGTCCGTATTGTTTCGTTGTCTTTCTTACCAGAAGATGGTAGGGGGCCCAGGAATCATCAAGGAGAACGAGAGTAATCAGTAAGTTGATGAAAAAAATTAGGAGGGACACATGATATGGATGCAAGAGTCAATCATTCTAGAGGCGGACATGAGAACTGGTTTATGTTTGAATACTTTATGAATAGACTTTCTATGATGTGGGTAGTGAAAGATAGCAGACTCTGTCATTTTTCATTCTTTGGTGTGAATATTCTTCCAATTAAGAAACATAAGATAGGCTTTTTATTGATACTGTTTTTACGGACTCCTAGCAGCTAGCAAGTGTATCTTTGACCCTACATGGTCGTGGGCAAAGCCCAATGCAAGAAGCAAAAGTTTCACTAATCACAATGTGAAAAAGGAAGTTTGTCCGATAAAAACAAGATTAGTATGATTCTGATGACTATTTTCCTCGAAAGACCTCCTTTGGTTCAGCTTTTCCATGTACTTATTCTGATGTTTTTAGCTATATGATTCTTCAATTTATGATATCAGTTGAAAGCATGTGGATTCTTGTCTTTTTTCCCCCTTTCATTTGTGCTTTAATATTGATTCACTTAGATATGCCAAATCCTTCTGTAAAAGTAAATATGATTAATGCAGATATTGCTTTGTAGGTTTTTTTTAAAAAAAATTGAGTCCCTCTAGTATCTTATGATTACCTTTTAATCTTCATAGCTTGACTGTTTCCCTGAATCCAAAAAAAGTTAACTTTCCGTAGAACCATGTCCTTTTGGACTTGAGATTGGAGATTAAAAACTAATTGCAAAAAATATCAAAAAGACTTGGATTCAGGGCTAAGAGAAATGCTTTGCATTCGGGTGGCCGGACAATCATTTGTCCGACCGCCCGGCTGGCGCGCGCCCCATTGGGCAGTGTTGGGCTGCCTGGGCCCCACCCCCAGGCAGCACCCAATGGGCAGCGCGCCAGCCGGCGGCCGGACAAATGATTTGTCCGCCACCCGGACAATAAGCATTTCTCCAGGGCTAAATAGTCAAGGTATGGGAACTAAAAGCTAGTTGTAGCATTTTACGGAACCAAAAACTAGGAAAAACCTATTCCATACTTGTATGCTGCTTATCTAGGAGCAACTACTAATGCGTTCTTCTTATTTGATTATTATTTCAGGGTGTGGAAACTTTTCATACCATCCATTTCGATATTGGAGAATCATGAGTCATAGTGATCACGTAGTGGAAGTTACTAATCTCTCACCTAATGCAACCGAGAGAGATGTTTACAACTTCTTTTCCTTCTCTGGGGAAATAGAGCATGTTGAGATTATTAGGTAATATCCTGAACACTCAGTCATTGTCTTGTTATAGGGCACAGAAAGTTCTTTACAGAATGAAATGGGTGCTTTGTTCATTGTGTATTCTTAGAAGTTAATGCTTCTCTTGATCTCTTTCATTTATTTTATCCATTTAATGAACTATCACCTGTCTAATTAATAATTTTGTCTTGCATATTTTGTAATGGGACATATTTTTGACGATGTGTATTTGTTAAAAATTGGTATTCAATATTCTTGAATGATCTGTTTGTGGATAATGTTTCTCGTTTGTTCTTGTAAGACAATATATACTAATCATTGGATGGCTCTCTGGAGATAGCTTGTAGACTTGCTTTCTCATAACAACCATTTGACATGCGTTGTGATTTCTTGTTCACTCTCAGTGATCAATTATTTTTAATTCCCTCATTCTGTGCATTTCTTGATCTAGTGATTGAATTCTTTAAATTGTGCTCTTTCTAAGCAGAGCTGGAGAGTATGCTTCTACAGCTTATGTAACATTCAAAGAAGGTCATTCTGTGGACACTGCTTGTTTGCTTAGTGTAAGTTTCCTTAAAAGCCATACTAACTAGTTATAATTGCGGTTGGTTCTTTGTTTGATGCATGTGTGTCTCTTGATAATTTGATTAATTGTCATAGCTAAGATGATGCAAAATCAGAGGCTTTGATGTAGAAAAAGGAAAAAAGGGGAATGCGCTCTAGTGTTAGCTATGAAAACGGTACTTGATAGAAGAAGATGGTGGCACAGGACCCATGAAGGTGACTCAAAATAAACAAGAAAAGGGTCTGATAATGATTGATTCTATTTTTCTATTAAGTAGCTAGGCTCACTTAATGATGATGTATATGGGCACATTTTTGTGATGAAGGTGAAACATCAATTTTATTTTTTCTTACCAAGTTGCTTGATGAGTTTTTGCTTACTTTTGCATGAGATTTGTGGTTCTAATTTGCATGAGCATCTCCGTTGTCACAGGGAGCCGTCATAGTTGATCAGCCTGTTTGCATAGATCGCCAGGGACACTATGAAGACCCTTATGACATCTGGAATAGGCCTTCATTGGGACTTGAAGAGGACATACACATGGTATGCTTCTGTTTCTGACTATCATAAGATGGTATGCTTCTATTTCAGATTATGACAAGGCTAAAGACAAAACTTCTGGTGTTTCTTCTGAAAACCCAAAAAAAAAAAAAAGTCCAATAATTAATGTTTAGGAAAATGTAAGACTTGAAAATATTTTCTGTTCGGAAGTTCTCTTATGTCCTCATACTGTTTATACTAACCAAAAGCAGGATAAGTTGATTCCGCGATGGCAATTGTATAAGTCCAAGTCATTTTCTATTAGAAGATCCATAGAGTTTCCCTCATGAAATGCCTACAATTTCTAGCTCATCACAAATTTTGGATCGTTTGTCGCAGTCTCCTCGTCATAATTGGATAGAAGAATTGCTTTTGGGTAGGATTTGTAATAGCAAGAAGTCGAAACCATAAGGGCTTTCGGACCAACCATCTCTCCTTTTCTGGCTGGAGACTATGCGTTTGCCATCCACCAGAAAATACACGCTTATTTGGTAGGAACTTGACTCGGCGGCGGCCTTCACCATAAGTTTATAACATTTTTTCTATAAACAGTGTATGGAACCAGTCAGCATTTATTTTCGTTTCAGGTAGACAATCCTTAATGCAGCATGTCTAGTATTGAAAACAGAGGTCCTTAGCAACGTATTTCACACACACAGTCACCACATTCGACGCTAACGGTTGCAAAATCTACAGAGTTCGCAGGTGAACCATTTTGCCGTGACACCCAGACAAGCGGTGACAATGACACAGGAAGTGGTCATAGCCATGCTGTCAAAAGGATACATTCTGAGCAAAGATGCATTGAGCAAAGCCAGGGCCTTCGACGAGTCCCATGGAGTCTCAGCCGCAGCAGCCGCGAAGATCGCCGAACTGAGTAAGAGGATTGGGCTCACAGACAAGATCAACGCCGGCGTGAGCACCCTTCGCTCTGTGGATGAGCAGTACCATGTGTCTCAAACCACTAAGACCGTGGCCTCCGCAACTGGTAGGACGGCCATGGCCGTCGGCAGCTCCGTCGTCAACAGCAGCTACTTCTCTGCAGGAGCCATCTGGGTGTCTGATGCTTTATCGAAAGCCGCCAAGGTTGCAACTGATCTGGGAAACCGTGGCCGTGGGAACTAAAACATGGGTACTCTCTTCCCGTCAACTTTTATAGTTTTTTTTTTTTCCTGGCTCCTCTGCTGCAATGTCTTTGTGAATGTAGAACGTGTGGTATTCCTCTGTTCCCCTGTATTTTGATAACGTGTAGAATCTGTGAAATCCTGGTGTTTAATAGTATATACTGGAACTGATTACAGCTGAGAGAGAAATCCTTGACCCGTATAAAAGGGGAAGTGGAAAAATGAGCATAACATATTTTTGAATAACCTTGGGAGTTGAAGGGATGGGACCTCTTGTGGATGGACATCAACAAGCCCTTCACACTCCGCCACCTTCGTCAGGTTGGCCACTCATCAGGGAAGTCGCAAGCGATTTGATTTTTTACAAGAACATTTATTGATCAAGAGTGCCAGCGATTTAAAAAATCTTTTTTATAAAATATCAAGAGTGCTAGGTATTTGACATTATTATCTAGGGTAGGGAGTCTCTGATTACCTATCCTCCACGGGACTCTTGTGCACAAACAGTGGTAGTTGTTTTTGGGGGGAAGTATCTTCCAGTCCCTCTTATAATCGACTGTAACCCGTGTTAAACGGTTAGCACAACATGTAGATTGGTTAACTCTCTACTATGCGAATACTTCAACAAAGGTGAACGCGTTAAGAGCAGGATAACTAGAGGAATTACCGCATTAATTAGGAAGGCAATATGTTATGGGACTCGTGTAACAATCCAGGATCTGAATTACCAGTTACCAACTAGTACCTCGAACCCTGATCCGCCACTCACGAGTCGAAGCTCGAAAGGGTAAAAAGAGAACGTCTGAGGAGAACATATAAGAAAATATACATACTACAAAATTTTAAACATTTCACTATATAATATATCAAATAGTACAATTCAGAGTTGATACAACAAAAGTAAAGAGTATAGCGAGTACATAAACTAAGTATTACTCACAACAGTTAAGCAGAACCAGCACCGGAGTGACCAGGTTTCTCAGCACCTAGAGCCGACGACGAACCACCTGAAAAGGAAGGAAGTGAGTCTCAAGAAGAGACCCAGGAGGGACACTAACCCCCACTAGTAATAGTACTAAAAAGCAGTGTGGAAAGAAAAGCTACAGTAAACAAAACACTGCAAGAACACTCGAGAGATCGGTGGCATGGCGCCCAACTCCTCGCAGGAGTGCCTCGAACGGTGGAGAATGGGCCCCATGGAAACCGCTCGTAACCACCACAAGGGCACGCACAGGATGGAGTTGCACTCAACGTCCAGGCTCACCGGCGGAATAGCTCAACGCCAGTCATCCAGAAAGAGCCTTCACCTCGACGTCTGGGAAACACAACACAAACACGACACACGCATGGTAGAACACAGCACAAAGCATAGACGGAGACGCTCTCAACGTTCGGTACACCGTGCCAGCAGGCGGACACCGCCTGTCAACACCTCACACAACAGAAAGGGGCTCAGCTTGCTGGGACCTACCTGTGGGATTGGCGGCGATGTTGCCGCCAACTCTGAGGTAGACGAAAACACCCTTTCCATCTACAGGAAGTAGACGGCAACAGGCTTGCCGTTTACCTCATCTTGATGGCAAGGGATCTTGCTACCAAGTTCATCCCCGAAGAACTTGACGTCAACCGATGTTGATGTTAAGTTCTTCAGCTTCCAACAGCTGAAACGGCCCCAGGCCGTTCCCACGGGCGATCTAGCCCAAGAAACCGCTGTTTGATGATGGGAAATGCTTTCCCTCATCTTAAAACACCAATGTGAAGTCGGAAAACAACATCCAACACTTGGATCGGCGGATCAACCCCCAAAATCCGGCATGATAAACCCTCCCCAAAATCACGGATTTCATATAAATCACACACATACAAACACAACATTACAGCAATGGGGAGTCGAGGGGTCGAGTCCCTACCTCAAAACGCAATAAAACTCCCAAAAGAACCTCGAATCTCGCCGATTACCCCGGAGCTCCACCGCGAGGATGATCCTTCAAACCTCCGTTTCTCGCTCAATCCGCCAGTGCCATGAGCACCACAGCCTCCCCACAAGCTCCCGTCGGTCGCCGGAAGAAGTGGAGAAGAAGAGGGGTGAAGGTGGTGGGAAGGAGAGGGAGAGAAATGAAGGAGAAGGGCCTCGGGTTGCCTTCTTAAAATAGGCCCGGCAGGTTGACGTCAACATTTGTTGCCGTCAACTTGCATCGACAAACCTTGACGTCAACATCGATTGCCGTCAAGTTCATATGCGGAAAGACTCTGAAAACTTCGGTAGACGTCAACATCGATTGACGCCAAGACCCAGTCGACGGCAGCACTCTTGCCGTCAACCCAACTGTTGAAGTCAACACCCTTGACGTCAACCCACTGTTGACGTCAACATCCCTTGACGTCAACAGGCACTGTTCCAGAAGAAGGCCCAGTAAGGGTCCAATAAGGCCCAAGGCCTTACAGCCTCCCCCCCTTAAAAGAATTTCGTCATCGAAATTCAAACAATGCAAGGGGAAGAGAACTCACCAAAGAGGTGCGAAAATTGCTCCCGCATCTTATCTTCCCACTCCCAGGTTGACTCGCCTCCTGAGTGCCGCTGCCAAGCAACGCGAACCAGTGGGATTTCCTTGTTTCTTAACCTTTGATCTCGGCGATCCTCAATATAAAGCGGATACTCTGGTACTGTCAATACTGGTGTCACCTCGGTCCATTCTGTACTCGAGAGAACATCTGACTCATCTGGAAGGTACCTCTGCAACATCGACACATGAAACATGTCGTGGACTGCTGCCAACTCTGGCGGAAGCTGAAGTCGGTACGCCAAACTTCCAACACTCTCGGCGATGGTGAAGGGTCCGATATAGCGGGGTCTCAACTTCCCACACCTACCAAACCTCATCACCCCCTTCATAGGGGACGCTCTGACAAACACCTGGTCCCCAACCTGAAACTCGAGCGGTCGTCTGCATTGATCAACATAACTCTTCTGTCGGTTCTGGGCTGTCTGAAGCCTCTGTTTGACAAGTTGTACCACCTCCACTGACTGCTGATCTACTCTGGTCCAGTGACGACTCGCTCGCCCACCTCAAACCAGTCAAGAGGAGTATGAAACGGTTGTCCATACAGGGCCTCATAGGGTGCCATGCCGATACTAGAAGGATAATTGTTATTATATGCAAACTCGACCAACGCTAAGTGAGCTGCCCAAGACCCCTGCCACTCCAGACAACAAGCTCGCAGTATGTCCTCCAAAGTCTGGATAGTTCGCTCCGACTGTCTGTCTGATTGTGGGTGATAGGCAGAGCTAAATGCTAACTCTATCCCCTAAGCTCTCTAGAAGCTGCGCCAGAACCCAGAAGTGAAGTGAGGATCTCTATCTGACACAATAGAGTTCGGCACCCCGTGCAAAGGAACAATCTGTTCCACATACAGTCTGGCCAACCTGCTCACACTCCAACCAGCTCTGATGGGCAAGAACCTGGCAGTGTTCGTTAGTCTGTCCACAAGCACCCTAATACTGTCATATCCTCCAGCTGTCCTCGGCAGTTCACGCATAAAATCTATCGTCACATGGTCCCATTTCTACATGGGAATCTCTAACGACTGTACAAGCCCTCCAGGGCGCTTGTGCTCAGCCTTCACCTACTGACAGACCAAACACCTGACAACAAAAGCTGCTATGTCTCTCTTCATCCCGGGCCACCAAAACTGTCATCTCAGCCTGTGATACATCTTGGTCGACCCTAGATGAATCGAGTATTGGGATCCATGTGCCTCTTGCAAAATTGCTCTCCTAACAGACTCCTCATCAGGTACATAGATTCTATCCCAGAATCTAACAGTCCCATCATCATGCAGCTCGACCTCTGGGAGAAGCAACACTCTGTGCAACTCGGGATCTATCTGCTGGGCCTCAATAACCTGTCTCACAATAGCTGGAGTTGCTAACAAACTGCCTAGCATACACTACTGTCGTCTGGTGGAAACTCTGAAGGATCCCTCTGCTGCAGACTGCCATAGCTGCCACTCTCTCAGCATGAGGCAACTCACCTATGCCTTCCTCCTCAGGGAATCTGCAACCACATTAGCCTTCCCAAGCTGATACTCAATGCTAAATCAGTCCTTCAGATATTGCATCCACCGACGCTATCTCATGTTCAGATCCCTCTGAGAAAGACATACCACAGACTCTGGTGGTCGGTGTGAACCACAAACCTCACTATGTACAAGTAATGTCGCCAAATCCTCAGTGCAAAAACTACAGCTGCAAGCTCCAGGTCGTGGGTCGGGTAATTCTCCCCGTGGGGCTTTAGCTGACGCGATGCATAAGCCACCACTCTGCCATGCTGCATCAGAACTGCTCCTAAGCCAACATCGGAAGCATCTGTGCAGACCTCAAAACCCTCCGTACCTGAAGGAAACACCAGACTGACGTTGACATAAGCAGTCGCTTCAACTCCATGAAGCTCTGCTCACACTGCTGCCGACCACTCGAACGGTACTCCCTTCCTCGTCAAACGAGTCAGGGGTGCAGCAATCTACAAAAAATCTCTGATAAATCTGTGGTAGTAACCAGCCAAACCCAGAAAACTGAGGATCTCTGTCACTGTATGGGGTCTCTCTCACTACAAAACTGCCTCGACCTTCGCTGGATCCACTGAAACTTTGTCACCTGAGATCATGTGCCCCAAAAAGTGAACCTGCTGCATCCAAAACTCGCACTTGCTGAGCTTGGCATACAGTTGGTGCTCTCGCAAAGTCTACAACACAATCCTCAGGTGCTAGGCATGCTCCTCCTCTGAAGCAGAGTACACCAGAATGTCGTCAACAAACACCACGACAAACTGGTCCAAGTACTGGTGAAACGCCCTATGCATCAAATCCATGAAGGCCGCTGGTGCATTAGTGAGCCCAAATGGCATCACCAAGAACTCACAATGCCCATATCTGGTCTTGAAGGCAGTCTTCTCTACATCAGAATCTCTGATCCGCAACTGATAGTAGCCTGACCTCAGGTCAATCTTGGAGAATACTCGAGCTGACTGAAGCTGATCAAAGAGATCATCAATCCTAGGCAGAGGATACCTATTCTTGATGGTCACTTGATTCAGCTTCCTGTAGTCAATGCACAACCGCAGGCTACCATCCTTCTTTCTCACAAACAGCACTGGAGACCCCCAAGGAGAAAAGTTAGGGTGAATATAGCCTTTCTCTAACAACTTCTCTAACTGCCTCTTCAACTCCCGCAACTCTACTAGTGCCATGCGGTATGGTGCCTGCGCCAAGGGTGCGGTGCCAGGAACCAGCTCAATGGTGAACTCAATCTCTATGTTTGGTGGTAGACCAGGTAACTCGTCCGGAAAGACATCCAGAAACTCACAAACTACGGCAATGTCCTCCACTCCCTAAGAAACCTAGTCAACAAGCACGGCAGTAGCAAGGAAACCCTGACACCCAGAAGCCAACAACCTCTCTGCCCTCAAAGCAGAAATCAAGAAGCAAGAAGTAAGAGGTACGATACCTTGGAAGTAGAAGGCAGCTCCTCCGGGTATCTGAAGGTACACCTTCTTCTTCCTGCAATCCACCATAGCACCGTACTGCTCGAGCCAGTCCATACCCAAATCACATCAAAATCCTGCAACTGCATAGCAAACAACCGAGATGGCAAACACTGACCCTGCATCTGCACTGGTACCTCCTCAAGACAGTAGGAGGTAAGAGCAAAATCTCCTGTCGGCAGCTCCACAACAAGCTCGCTGAACACTCCCATGTCTAGCTCCTCAAGAGAGTCCAAAAACTCCTCAGAAACAAAAAAGTGGGAGGCAACGGAATCAAACAAAATTCTAGCTGCAGAACCAAAGATAGTCACAGTACCTTCCACAAGATGAGCTGCCTCTGCCTCTGCTCGGGTCATGTGCATGACATGAGCCCTAGTCTTTGGCCTTCCTGAACTCATGGTCTGCTGATGCTACTGCACAGAAAGCTACTGTTGCTGCTGCACACGAGACTGAGGCTGATTCTGCTGCTGCGGGTTTCGAGGTAATAGGGGGGAGTGCCGTGCCATGTGACCCAGTTGGTCACACCGGTAACACCGACCAGCGAAAGAATGTTGGCTCTGTTGCTAAGGCTGCCCAAAAGGCTACTAAACACTCTCAACTGAAGGCTGCCTCTGCTCTGCCTGCCTCCTGTCACGTCAGAACCTCCTCTGGGACCCTGACCTCGACGATGTCCCTGCAGAAGAGGATGTGTAGGAGGTCGTGGTCCTTGAGGTCTGCTGGGAACTACTCTACTACTGTCTCTGCTGGGATGGACCTGCTTGTGCCTGAACTGCTCTGGTCTGCCCACGGGTCCGTAAGGTGTCAACCTCAAGTGCTGCCGCAATTTGATAGGCTGCGTTGTGGTCAGTGACGCGAGCAAATATCAGTGCCTGCCTGAGCTCTAGCCTCAATCCTCTCACAAACTACTAGGTCCTCAGACTCTCATTTGCCATGATCTGCAGCGCATAGTGCCCTAACTCCACAAATCTAGCTCTGTACTGGACCACTGTTATCTCGCCCTGAGTCAAATCCAGGAACTGATACAGCCTCTTAGTCCTGACATATGTGGGGCAAAAAGCTCTCTCAAAATCCGCCACAAACTCCTGCCATGTGATCTGCCTGAGCGGGCGAGACTGAAAAGTGATCTCCTACTCTAAGGTCCACCAGGGCAGCGCCTGCCCCTGCAACTGGTATCTCGCCAACAGAACCCTCTCCTCTACTGCACACTCCATGGAACAGAAGGTCCGCTCCATCGCATCCAACTATGACTGGGCTGCATCTGGATCTGGCTGTCCCAGAAACTGGGGAGGTTGGAACTACAAAAACTCTCTCAACACCCTCCCAGAACCTCCCTGAGGTGCCGGGACATCACGGTGCTGAGCTACAATCTGTGCCATCCCCTCGAGAAAACGGGTCCAGTCAAACCCCTGAGCTACCTGAGGAGGAGGGGCTGGTGGCGGTGGTACAACACCACTGTGTGCGTCCTGCAGTCCTTGCTGCGTCTGCGGTGAGGTGCCTGCTCAGCCACCTCCTCAACATGACGTCGCCTAGGTGCCATTAAGGATCTACACAGGACATGCATACAATTAATATACCAATTAACTCCGGCTTTGCTTGCTGCTACTGTACTCTTCATACTCTGAGTTATCTTGAAATATTTCCTTATATGTCTCGACAGATCAGGCTCTGATACCAACTGTAACGACCCAGGATCCGAATTACTAGTTACCAACCATTAATCCGTACCCTGACCCGCCACCCACGAGCCGAAACTCGAAAGGGTAAAAAGAGAACGTCTGAGGAGAACATATAATAAAATGTACACACTACAAAATTTTGAATATTTCACTATATAATATATCAAATAGTACAACTCAGAGCTGATCCAACAAAAGTAAAGAGTACAGCGAGTACATAAACTAAGTACTACTCACAGCAGCTAAGCAGAATCAGCACCGGAGTGACCAGGCTCCTCAGCATCTGGAGCCGACGACGAACCACCTGAAAAGGAAGGGAGTGAGTCTCAAGGAGAGACCCAGTAGGGACACTAACTCCCACTAGTAACAGTACTAAAAAGCAGTGTGGAAAGAAAAGCTACAGTAAACAAAACACTACAAAAACACTCGAGAGACCGGTGGCATGACACCCAACTCCTCGCAGGAGTGCCTCGAATGGTGGAGAAGGGGCCCCACGGAAACCGGCTCGTAACCACCATAAGGGACACGCACATGATGAAGTTGCACTCAACGTCCAGGCTCACCGGTGGAATAGCTCAACGTCAGTCATCTAGACGGAGCCTTCACCTCGACGTCTGGGAAACACAACACAAACACGACACAAGGATGGTAGAACATAGCACAAGCACAGACGGAGACGCTCTCAACGTCCGGTGCACTGTGCCAGCAGGCGGACACCGCATGTCAACACCTCACACAAAGGAAAGGGACTCAGCTTGCTGGGACCTACCTGTGGGGTTGGCGGCAACATCGATTGCCGCCAACTCTGAGGTAGACGGCAACACCCTTGCCGTCTACAGGAAGTAGATGGCAACAAGCTTTCCGTTTACCCTATCTTGACGGCAAGGGATCTTGCCGCCAAGTTCATCCCTGAAGAACTTGACGTCAACCGATGTTGACGTTAAGTTCTTCAGCTTCCAGCAGGTGAAACGGCCTCAGGCCATTCCTACGGGCAATCTAGCCCAAAAAACCGCGGTTTGATGATGGGAAACGCTTTCCCTCATCTTAAAACACCAATATGAAGCCGGAAAACAACGATCCAACGCTTGGATCGGCGGATCAATCCCCAAAATCCGGCATGATAAACCCTCCCCAAAACCATGGATTTCATATAAATCACACACATACAAACACAACATTACAACAATGGGGAGTCGAGGGGTCGAGTCCCTACCTCAAAACACAATAAAACTCCCAAAAGAACCTCGAATCTCGCCGATTACCCTGGAGCTCCACCGCGAGGACGATCCTTCAAACCTCCATTTCTTGCCCAATCCGCCGCCGCCACCCCACGAGCTCCCGTCGGCCGCCAGAAGCAGTGGAGAAGAAGAGGGGTGAAGGTGGTGGGAAGGAGAGGGAGAGAAATGAAGGAGAAGGGCCTCGGGTTGCCTTCTTAAAAACAGGTCCGAGCAGGTTGGCGTCAACATTTGTTTCCGTCAACTTGCATCGACAAACCTTGACGTCAACATCGATTGCCGTCAAGTTCATATACGGGAAGACTCTGGAAACTTCGGTAGACGTCAACATCGATTGACGCCAAGACCCAGTCGACAGCAGCACTCTTGCCGTCAACCCAACTGTTGACGTCAACATCCTTGACGTCAACAGGCTCTGTTCCAGAAGAAGCCCAGTAAAGGTGGCTTGGGGCTTGTTTTGAGGGGGCAAAAAAAAATGATGTCATGAATTTGGACTGAACCTTAAAAAGGATTTGAATTTAGGTCTGCCACACCACTCGGCACAGACCTGGTTTCTTATTTGATCTGACGAAGTCATTAATATAACACAAATGACCCGCCATAACAATGCTGCACCCAAACCAACTGTAGAAAGGAACCATTCTTGAGAAACATATGCAATGCTCAACGTACTCAGGGGAAAAAAAAAAAAAGGAAAACATACGAAAACTACAGGTCGCAGTTGCCCTCTCGCTAAATTTCAGTGGAGTTTCTGTACAACTGATCAAGAACCACTCACCTCATCTGTACGATGGCCCACTTTAGAGAAGTGAAATGAGTTTTGTTTATAGGCACATATTTATTTTTATGTGAGACTAAACCTGTGAAATTAAGGTGTGCGGGTCTTTGACAACACTAATAAAGAAGCGTGAAATTTCAGCATGTCGTTCTTATTTTGAGGTTTTATCTTTTTCTTAATAAAAATATCTTATTGATAAGAACACATTTAATTTTATTACACACTTGATATGAGATTAAACTATACATCTATATATCACACACAGAAGAAGAAGCCAACGATAGATAGCGTCGGCTGGGAGCAATGTGGTCGGGTCCCTCACACCCAATTCTTCATGCCGACTGGACCTCCTACCTGCTCTACGACACGATGTCTCAGTAATATACATGAGCCCATCAAAATCCGTACCATCCAAGGTTTTTTTTTTAATTTTTTTCCCTCCCAACTGAAGTCATGAAGCGGGTGACCTTAAGCGTTAGCTCAACGACTTCTGCCAGTAATCCATCCGGATGGCTAGCTGAATATATAACCTAATTTATGTGCCTATATCAGCTGTATAAGATCCGTATTGAAAAATGGTTAAATAATTTTTAATTATTTATCCCAAGGTTGTTTAGCCCAATTTTAAACCCAAAATATTTTGATTTAAAAAAAGTGGATAAGGGTTAAAACCTGCGTAAGACTATCCAACTTAAAAGTTTTGAATACCTTAACCCAAGGCGTACCTTCTCTTACCCAGAAAACCCTCTAATTAGCTTAACTGGTACCCAAAGTGTAAAAATGTTTGAACCATGGAAAAGAAAAACCCTTAACAAAAGGCTGGAGACGTGGAAGGATGTTATCATGTACATGTGCCTGTCAAGGTACAAAATAATGGCTCGCCATATACTAAAACAAATCGCCCATGGTGAGTTCCCGTGGTTTTTGGCACTATTTCCGCTGGCAAGTATTATAATCTAGTAGTAGTAAACTGCCTGCTTCATATGTTATTGATGGAGTTATGTTTAGGATATCTAGCTAACAAGCCTTCGGAAAATAGAACGTCCAACTACCGTCGGTGGGAGTATCCTTCTCATCTGCTATGTAAGCCCGACATATTCGACTGGACTGCACTAGGTCTAGCTGAGGAAGCCTCTCCGACAACGTGTGCCGGCCGCCATGAATTAGTATTATTATTTCGATGGTCTAGTCAGAAGCATGCTGGACTGGAGTGCAGGATGAATTATTATTATTATTTTTGACTTGTTTCACTAATATGAGTACAGTGCAGAGGATTACAACTTACAAGCATTTCTATTGCATATATAAACTCCCAAAGACCTTGTAAATTTCACTTGGAAATATACCGAGCAAGGTGGCGGACCTAGGTTATGGTCAGTAGGGTCACTTGATCTCCATTGAGTTTTTAAAAGTCTATTAAAATTTTAAATTTTTCTATTAAATTAATTTTGGTTGAATTTTTTTTTCAAAGATAATGACTCCACTAGATTACAAACAAAATCTATAGATACACCCTGACTGTTGGAATAATCCGATTGAATAAAATTCTTAGATCCGCCACTAATTGTGAGCCCTCAAGGTAACTGATCTTGGTGTGAAAATTACTTTCAGACAAGGATGCAACGCCAATAGTTAGTTCCTACTGTTGCGGAGGTCTCCAAGCAGGTCGGCTAACCCCGAGTATAGCCGACCACTTCTGAGGATAGCCCGACATTCATCAGCCTTGGCTGATTGGCAAGGACCTCGCCTCCGGTTCGGCAGTCAGCAAAGAGGGCGGCATCCAAACTGATCAGGACATTCCCCTAAGCTCGGACCTCGGCTCATCCGACCTCAATAAGGCCATTGGCCGACATCTCGTCTTTTGTCTCATCAAATACCAGCTACAGCTCAGTTCGTCCGACCTCAGTATCGGCAGCTCGGCCCAGGCGGGCCCTTCTACATCTCGACCCGAACATTCTCGTAACATCCTCAAATAAGTCTCCAGTTGAGCACCTCGGGTTATCAAAGCTCAGGTCACGCCGACCTAGAGCTCGGCGCCCTCGCGCACCCCATCAGTCTTTACGGGGTCAACGGACAAATAAGGTAACCACCAAGTCTCACGGAACCGCCAGTCACGGCCATTAAGGCCACGATCTCAGCGATCAGACCTACAGGCGGCAACCACGATCATCGCAACTCAACAGAAGCAACGGCACCCAATCCGGCGGAAATCTCGGTAACTCCCAGCGAGATTGGCGGCTCGTCCAGCTCACACGTACATGTCCTAACACTATATAAAGGGTAGACACTCCACAGGCCAAGGTACGCTATTTCTCCCCCCACGCTACGCCATTCTGTTCGGCTAGCCACTGACTTGAGCGTCGGAGTGTCTCCCCGCCGAGCCCACTCGGCGGATTTTGCAGGTCAGGTCGGGACGTCGGGAGCAGCGTCACACATCGGCCAAACGCGCCTCAAAGGGATCCACCGGCTTGGTCGTCTCGGCTCCACCTGGCGAGAAGCGTCTCAACGGTCACCTCGGCCGGAGCCGAGCTATGTTACTATAACAGTAACACCTACATTCTTGAATGATTGAAGAACACCTCCTCTGTTGTTTGCTATGATCAGTGATGGCTTCGCACCACAAGGAGAGAGCATATGAAAGTAGAGTTGCATGAATGCCGTGGTCAACTAATTAACCAGCAAATTCCTTTCCCAAAAAAATTAAGTGAGAGCTTCAGCTTCTATCGGTGAGTACTGAGCAGGGGAAGATGAGGATTTACACGTAATGCAGGAGTTGGTGGTATCAACAAGGACCAAGCCACTAACTGTTAGTTTTAGATGGACAACAAGCCAATCTGATATTGTATCATTTTGTTCAGTTATTAATAAAATAACTTTTTTATTATTTTACTATGTTGGTATTATAATATAAGTTCATGAACATGTGCAATAGTGAGTAGACTATGATGTGATCATACTAATGAGACTACTTACTCAATAAACACATATTCTAAATATTCCTATTCAGAAGATACCTGAGAAGGACATCATATATCCGGTTAGAATAATATTGTTTACTCCCGCTCATATGATGAGGATGACTGATCCCATAGACATGTGTGTGGAGACACTATGGAGAAACAATAGGTGCTCCTTAGAGAAAGAGTTAACTAAACTGATCTAATAGAATCATTGGATGGTATTGTACCTAACTGTCAATAAAAAAGATTCAATTGTCACAGTTGTGCAGATTAGACCTGAGACACCTTGTTGGTGGACTTCTGTGTTTTGAGCTTGGCCTATGAATCTCTATTCAAAAGATTCTAAACAATCAAAGTTCAGACACAATGGAGGACCTTCCAAGGGGATTGAGTGGTCAACAATGGATCATTTGCCCTCGGTACACAGAGGGAGAATATATAAAGAAATGATGTAATGGAGTCCCTGGCCAGGACATACAAAATATCAAAAATGGAGTTTTTGATATTAATCTATAGCATCGGATCCCAGTGAGACAACAAGCTAGGATTTGACAGTATACCATATCCTAAGTTGTTCCAAGAGTATTGTGTATCTACATAGAAACTGATGACGGAAAGGTTCCTTATGAGAGTTGCAGAACCCCAATACCTTTTGAGTTCACATGGTGTTGTTTGGCACCCAACGTGTTCGGAAGTCCAACTGAGTCGGCTAGGTAAAGTTGATTTAGATTGTTAATTAGCTAATATGAGATATTAATTAATCAAACAAGTCAGTAAGGGTTACTAGTTTATTGGGCCATTAACTGGATTGGTACTTGAGCCTAGAGGGTCAAACGCAAAAGATTTTCAAGCGATGGTCTAAATATATATAGATCATGGATTTTTGTGAAAAACTACCATCTCTATATAATGATATGGTGGACAACCCTGGCTAGGCATCAGGGCTCCACCTGGCCACCTCTCTCTCTCTCTCTCTCTCGTGCCACGTATGTTGCGAAAATTGGCACGGATCCAAGCTCTCTCTTTGAGCATTGTGGAATCTGAGGGAACAGACGTGGATCATCGTGAGGAATATGGCGTGGACATCGCTAGAGGCTGGACGGTTGAATGGCTTGTGGCGTCACCTCCACAGAATCGTATGAACGCGGATCCGATTCCCCGCAAGGTGATTTCGACTACCCGATAGTTTAGTTTACGAATCCCAAAACGGATCGAGATCAAAATTTTAAATCTATTTTTTACTGCGTTTTCTTGATCTTGGGTCGTGGTAGATCCTTACAGTGGTATCAGAGCTACATTCCACTGCGATCTACATCTAGTTTGGGGTTTAAAATCAATTTTTTGAAATTTATTCCATGCAAAATTGCCTGATCTCCTTCTCGGACTGTCGCGTTCTCTTCAATGCTGGAGAGGTATGTTGTTGTCTCTGGTTTGGACCATAGACATCACCAGCAGCATCTCAGGGCTGTTTTTTTTTTTTTTTTTTTGCATTTTTCTTCTCCTGCTCCCCTGCCTGTGTTTTTCTCTTGGATCGGATCTGACAAGATGGCCCAAGAGGGGTGCGGGAAAGGCCAGCCGCACAGAGGGGTCGCCACCACGAAGAACCCATTCAGCAGTGCCAGATGGGTGCCACACCGTCACCGGACTAGGTCCGCGTGACGCTGGCCCCCTTCGGGGGGGCCTTCCCCATGTTGTGCCTACGGGGAAAGGAGGTGCCATGCGCGCCGCCGCAACTAGGGTTTCCCTAGCTGTGGGTGGGCGTTACAGGGCCGAACGGCCTCATCGTGAGCCGCGCACAGACCAAGCCGGCCGCCCCTGGCGGACCGGGTCCAGCCTGGCCCGGACGGCCCAGTGCAGACCGAGACCTGCTAGTTGAGTCAGGCTGCCTGACCAGCCAGTAGAGTCCCAGTTTTTTTTTAATTTAAAAAAATTTTGGTAGCCAATTCTTTTGAAAGGAATAATTTAAATGTTAAATTATTTATTTCAAAAATTCTTTTTGCATGAAATAATTTTCATTAAATGATTTTCAATTGTATGTTCATGCTTTTATTATTACAATTTTGTAATGGAGATTAAAACATGTTTAAATGTTATTTTTCAAAATTATCAAATAATCCAATTTTGATTGGACCTAGATTTTCGAAACCAAAATTATATATTTTTAAAACTTTTATTTAGCCATGCGATGTGCTCAACCATGTGTGGAATGAATAAAAGTTTATATGGTCATGGATATTTGCTCTATCTTGTCATGCGGTGATATGATTGATATTAATTTATATGTGAATGTGAAAAATTTATAAATTAACGGTTAATTTGAGGTATGTGAACCTCCTCTCTCTCTCTCTCTCACACATTCCAATGTATTTCTATCTCCCTTTCATGATGTACTCGCCATAAGACTTCTCCTTATACAAAATGTACATGCAATTTTTATTTGATGTAATTTTGTTCGTGGGGAATGAAATATGGTGAGGATGATCCACTGCAGCAACAAAAGATGGCATTGGAAGAAGTTCAATAATGCTATTGTGCTTGCAGGTTTACCAATATAAGTGTTATTTGGGTAATTGAGCATAAGTTTGACTGTTATGGCTCCAGTCAAACTTATGCAATGTCCATGACCACACTAAATTTGTATGAGATGCAAATTTTTTTTTTGAGGTGTCCCAAGTTATAGTATTATATATATGCTATATATATGCTATCATCTAGGACGAGACCAAGATACAATTTTTAAATTCGTCATTCAAAAATTCTGAGCCGTAGCGCATATATTTTAGATATAGTTGTGTGGTCCTCCATCGTTATAGTTTTATGACTTAAATTACATTTGGGGTGGATTTGTTGTGCTATCTACAATGCCCACTTAATTGTGAAATAAGTCTTAAACTATTACATATGGATGCATGTAAACGAGGTAGAGGCACAGTGTACTTTTGTTGTGCTATCCACAAGGGCTACATCCTAATTATATCTATCATCGTTAAGTAACGATGGTAAAGCTTAGGCCGCACTGATGGCTCGTTGTGCTATCCACAAGGCAATTAAAGTTGCGGGGACCGAATTATGATCAGATATTGCAAAGGGTTGCAAGTCCCATGAGTTGGGTGCTCTTTGTTCATGTCATGGCTTGTTGTGCTATACACAAAGTCATGGTATGAATCATTGGGATTCTGATCCCCACTAGGAGATTGTCAGCATCTATCGTTCTGCATATTTGAAGGATGTGCAGTTCGTCGAAAAATAGTGGGAGTTTAAACTAGATTAAAGACCATATCTTGTTTTTAAATAATAATTGAACATCTGTTAATTACATTTCTTTTATCTCCTGTAGGCTAAAATGTCGTCAGGAAATCCGTTACGTGGCATATTGGATGCCAATCATTTGACAGCCATAACTATTTCGATTGGCTCATAAACCTGAAGATTGTCCTCAGGTTTGAGCAAATCGCTTATGTCCTGGATAGTGAGGCCCCTGCTAAGCCGACATCAGATGCCCCTGAAGGAGAGATGAATGAGTATGAGAAGTGGAAGCAGGATTCCACTATGGCACAATTCTACATGCTTATTTCAATGAGTAATGAGTTGAAAAGGCAGCACGAAGACATGGATGCCAAAGCCATCTTGCTCCATTCAAAGGATCTATTTGCTGAGTAGAGCAGAACTGAAAGATATGAGATATCTAAAAGTCTGTTCAGAGCAAGGATGGCTGAGGGATCTTCAGTACAGACTCATGTATTGAAGATGATAGAGTGGATTGAGAGGTTAGTTGTGCTAGGGGTTGAACTCCCGAAAGAAATGAGCACAGACCTCATCTTGCAATCACTACCAGACTCATACTCTCAGTTCATTGTTAACTTTAACATGAACAAGATTCAGGTCACTTTATCTGAGTTGCTTAACATGCTCAACATTGCTGAGGGAAACCTTTTGAAGGAAAAACCTCAAGTTCGTTTAGTTGGTAAGAGCAACAGAAAGAGGAAGGTAGTTCAATCTTTTAAGAAAGGAAATCAAAAGAAGCATGTTAAGTCAAAGCCAGCTCAGAAGAAAAAGGACATAGGAGATGAAAAGGGTCAGTGCTTCTATTGTCACCAGAAAGGTCAATGGAAGAGGAATTGCAGGCAATACCTCAAGGACAAAGCTCAGGGCACAATAAAGCAAGGTGAAGCTTCAGGTATCTATATGATAGAGTTACACTTGTCAGTTAGAGATTCTACATCATGGGTATTAGATACTGGATGTGCTTCTCATATTTGCAATGATGGTGCTGACAAGTAGAAGGAAGCTGACCAAGAATGCGGTGGAGTTAAGGCTACGAAATGGCGCAAAGGTTTCGGCAAGCGCTGTGGGGACAATGATCCTTAAGCTCCCATCTAGAGATCTTTTATCTTTAGAAAGTTGTTATTATGTTCCTAGCATAATAAAGAACATCATTTCTATTTCATGTTTAGATAGAGTTGGATATACATTGACAATAAAGAACAAATTTTGTTCCATTTATCTCAGTAATAATTTGATTGCTACTGCGAGTATGGTCAATGGCTTATATCTATTGGATGTTTCTTGTCATGATATCCACCTTAATATGGCTCTTAAGAAGACCAAGAATAATGTGAATCAATCCTACTTGTGACATTGTAGGTTTGGACATATTGGCGAAGGTAGACTCCAAAAGCTACATTATAATAGATATTTGAGTCTATTTTGATTATGAATCATTTGCAACTTGTGAGTCTTGCCTCATGGGTAAAATGGCTAAATCTCTATTTACTGGACATGGAGAACGTGCTAAGGAGATATTAGAGCTTATACATTCAGATGTATGTGGGCCTATGTCTACCCAAGCCAAGGGTGGCTTCTCATACTTCATTACTTCATTGATGACTTCTCTAGATTCGGATATGTGTACTTGATGAAGTACAAACAGAAGCTTTTGAGAAGTTCAAAGAATTTAAAATTGAAGTAGAGAAGCAAATCAGAAAGAGTATTAAGACTCTTCGATTAGATCAAGGAGGAGAATACTTAAGTACAGAACTCACACGGATCATGAAGGATAATGGTATCTTATATCAGCTTACCCCTCCTTATACACCACAGATGAATGGCGTATTAGAAAGGAGAAATCACACTTTGTTAGACATGGTGCGATCCATGATGAGCTTTTCAGAATTACCAGTGTCTCTCTAGGGATATGCACTTGAGACAGCTATTTACTTGTTGAACAAGTTGCCTAGTAAGTCTGTGGCCTCTACACCATATGAGATATGGAAGGGTAGAAAACCAGATTTTAAGCATGTTTAAGTCTGGGGTTGTCTAGTCCATGTAAAGAAGCACGATCCAGACAAACTAGAATCTAGGATACGTAAGTGTAGATTTGTTGGATATCCAAAGGAGACATTTGGATATTACTTTTACTGTCCTGAGGAATAAAAAGTGATTGTTGCCAGGAGAGCTATTTTTCTAGAGGAGGAATATCTTCTTAAAGAAGATAGTGGGAGTAAAGTAGTACTGGAAGAGGTTCCAAATCCACAAGTCAACACTGCTCTTAGAATGAGGTGTTAGTATGTGATCCTATTGATGTACATACAAATGAACCATGCAAGTCGGGTAGAGTGACGAAGTTACCAGCACGATATGTGGGACATATTGATGGAGGTGACTCGAAAGTACCCTACCATGAGGATGATGATCCTATGACTTACCTGGAGGCCAGTGAAGGCCCAAAAGCTAGGAAATGGTAGGAGGTTATGAACTATGAGATACAGTCCATGTACACTAACCAAGTTTGGAATTTAGTTGACATACCTGAGGGTATTGTACCCATAGGATGCAAGTGAATCTTTAAGAAAAATATCGGTGATGATGGACAAATCAATATTTACAAGGTGAGACTGGTGGCAAAAGGTTATCGTCAAAAACAAGGAGTTGACTATGACGAAACTTTTTCCCCAGTTGCCATGGTAAAATCAATTAGAGTTCTTCTTGCCATAACTGCACACTGTGATTATGAAATCTGGCAAATGGATGTGAAAACCACCTTCCTTAATGGGAACCTTGAGGAAGAAGTGTATATGATACAATCAGAGGGTTACACATCTAAGGAGTTTCCAGACAAAGTGTGCAACCTATAGAGATCTATATATGGACTAAAACAAGCCTTCAGGAGTTGGAACATAAGATTTGATGAGGCTATGAAATCTTATGACTTCATTAAGAATGAGGATGAACCTTGTGTGTATAAGAAAACAAGTGGGAGTGCTGTCACCTTTCTTCTTCTTTAGGTAGATGACATTCTACTCATTGGGAATGATGTGGAAATGTTATCCTCTGTAAAGATCTGGTTGTCTAAGAACTTCTCCATGAAAGATTTTGGAGAAGCATCTTATGTATTGGGAATATGGACCTATAGAGATAGATAAAAAAGGATGCTTGGTTTAACCCAACCTATGTACATAGAAACCATTGTCAAAAGGTTTGACATGGAGAATTCCAAAAGCGAACTCATACTAGTGAAACATGGAATTCATCTCTCTAAAGAACAGTCTCCAAAGACTCCTGAAGAGAGGGCATTCATGGATAGAGTTCCTTATGCTTCTGTCATTGGATCTATCATGTATGCCATGCTATGTACAAGACCTGATGTAGCTTATGCTCAAAGTGTTTCGAGCAGATTTTAGGCTAATCTGGGTCAGGAGAACTGGAAGGCTATGAAATGTATTCTAAGATACTTGAGAAGAACTAAGGATACATTTCTGGTTTATAGAGGAGGTGAACTAAAACTCCGAGGATTCACTGACTCGAGTTTTCAGTCAGACCCAGATGATAGCAAGTCTACATCTGGATTACTTTTTACTCTAAATGAATGTGCGGTTTGCTGGAAGAGCTCCAAGCAAGAAATAACTGCAGATTTAACGACTGAAGCTGAGTATATTGCTGCAGCTGAAGCCGCCAAGGAAGCAGTGTGGTTGAAAAAATTCATCACCGATCTTGGCGTCATTCCTTTTATTTCATATCTCATCCCACTGTTGTGTGACAACAATGGGGAAGTCAAAGAGCCGCGGTCTCATCAGAAGTCTAAGCACATTCTAAGGCGCTTTCATCTGATTATAGAAATAATGCCAGAGGAGATGTTGTGGTGGAAGAGATTCCATCTGCTGACAATGTAGCAGATTCGCTAACAAAGCCTTTAGCTCAGATATCTGATTAGAATAGGATTGTTTACTCTCGCTCTTATGATGAGGATGATTGATCTCATAGTCATGTGTGTGAAGACACTAAGGAGAAATAATAGGTGCTCTTTAGAGAAAGAGTTCACTGAACTGATCCAATAGAATCACTAGATGGTATTATACTTAACTATCAACCAGAAAGATTCGATTGTCACAGTTGTGTAGATGGTCCTGAGACCTGAGACACCAAAGACACCTTGTTGGTGGACTTCTATGTTTTGAGCTTGGCCTATGAATCTCTATTCAAGAGATTCTAAACAGTCAAAGTTCGAACACAGTGAAAGACCTTCAAAGGAGATTGAGTGGTCAACAAGGGATCATTTGCCCTCGGTACACAGAGGGAGAATACTTAAGGAAATGATGTAATGGAGTCCCTAACCAGGGCAGACAAAATATCAAGAAGGGAGTTTTTGATATTAATCTATAGCATCTGATCCCAGTGGGACAACAAGTTAGGATTTGACAGTATACCATATCCTAAGTTGTTCCAAGAGTATTGTGCAAATGAGAGATTATATCTACATGACAACTGATGATGGAAAGGTTCCTTGTGAGGGTTGCAGAACCCCAATACCTTCCGAGTTTACATGGTGTTGCTTGGCACCCAATGTGTTTGGAGGCCCAACTAAGTCGGCTAGATAAAGTTGATTCAGATTGTTAATTAGGTAATATGAGATATTAACCAATTAAACTAGTCAATAAGGGTTACTAGTTTATTGGGCCATTATTGGATTGGTACTTGGGCCTAGAGGGTCACATGCAAAAGGTTTTCAAGCGATGGTCTAAATATATATAGATCAGGGGTTTTTGTGAAAAACTACCATCTCTATATAATGATATGGTGGGACAACCCTGGCTAGGCATCAGGGCTCCACTTGGCTACCTCTCTCTCTCTCTCTCTCTCTCTTGTGCCACGTATGTTGCGGAGATTGGCACTGATCCAAGCTCTCATCTTCGAGCATTGCAGAATCTGAGGGAGTGGGTGTGGATCATCACGAGGAAGACTGCGTGGACATCGCTAGAGGCCAGACAGTTGAACGGCTTGTGGCGTCACCTCCACAGAATCGTACAAACAAGGATCCGATTCCCGCGCAAAGGTGATTTCGACTACCTGATAGTTGTTAGTTATGGGTGTCCTCAAGCCAATCATAACTTGTACAATCTTGTTCTTTAATAATAATAATAAGGCTTTTATATTCATTATGTGTAACTCGTTTATCGTTTCATTATGAAGTCCATGAATATGCGCAATGGATACTAATTATGATGAGATCATAACAATGGGATTAGTATCCTTTAAGCGTATATTCTTAATTGTTCCTAGTCGGAGGATATTCAAGAAGGACATCGAATATCCGGTTAGACTAGTACAGGTTGCATCTGCTCATATGATGAGGGTGACTGGTCTCATAGTCACTTGTGTGGAGACACTAAGGTGAATCTGTAGGTGCTCATTGGAGAATGAGTTCAATGAACTCATCCGTTATGAATCGCTGGATGGTAATGTTACCTAACTGTCAACCAGCTAGATTCATTGTCACAGTGGCGTGATTGGTCCTTAGACCTGAGACACCAAGGACACCTTGTCGGTGGACTTCTAGATTTTGACCTTAACTTATAGATCTCTAGCCATGGGATCTTAATCAGTTAAGTGTTCGGATCTAGCGAAATACCTTCGAAGGTGATTGTGTGGTCAACATGGGATCGCTCGCTCTCGGTAATAAGAGAGTGAATGCTCTAGGGAAAGATGCCTGATAGTCCCTAGCCAGGGCATGACTACTTATCAGAAAAGGAGTTTTCTGATATTGTTATGCGGCATCTAATCCAAGTGAGTGCGCGTATTAGGGTTTGACAGTTGACCATACCCTAAGTGCACTCGGGAGCATTGTACGAGCGAAGGATTATAGTCACGTGGTATCTGTTGACACAAAAGGTTCCTTGAATGGGTTGCTGAACCCCAATGCTTTCCAGGATCAAGTGGTGTTGCTTGGTACCCAACTTGATTGGAAGCCCGGTCAATTATCGTGAGACAATAATTGATTGAGTAATTAATTAATATGAGATATTAATTAATTGCAGTAAGTCAATAAAGAGTTATTGGGCTTAATGGGCTGAAAACTAGACTAGCACTTGGGCCTAGAGGGTCACACGTAATAGAGTTCCGAGCAGACTAGGCAAGATGACCGATATAGACATTGACTGGGTTTTTGTGAAAAACCGCAGAGTATATATATACACGTGGAGAGTTAAACCCTGGTCCAAGCTACAGGGTCCTCTCTGGCCGCCTCCTCCTCTCTCTCCTAGGGCGCCCCACCTCTTCTCTCTCCTGGCACATGGTGGAGCTGAGATCCACGAGATGCGTGGAGACCGAGGAGATCCCGTCTGCGTCTGGAGTTCGCGTGGATACGTCTAGAGGCCGGACACCTAAACGGCTTGAAGCACCAGAGCCTCTAGCGCTACCTCCTCCCTGGGTTCGGGAGTTTCGCAACCCCGCAAAGGTAAAGATCGAATCTTCCTACGCGCGGGTTTTACGTTTTTGTTCGATTCCGACCACCGGCAACGATATCAACCTGAGGGAATCGCGCTTTCCGCTGCGCTCTGATCGATTCCTTACAGTGGTATCAGAGCCAGGTTGCTGGCACGGTCGGAATCGGCGCCATATGATCGTTATTTCATGCGTTTTTCGTCAATTCGCGTTCTGCATGAATCGCCAAGTTTGGTGCGTTCCCGGGTCGTTCATGGGATGAACAACAGGTTCTTGATGCTTGAGAATCGTTCTCGGTATCAATAGCTTCGTAGAGAACCCTTTGGGACGTCGTTTGGCCCTCTGTAGAGGTTGAACGGACGTCTGCAAGATCCCTCCGTCGTTCTGATTTCACCTTCTTGGACAGTCCAAGAATGGGGCGATTTGAACATTTTCGTGCATGGATGAGTTCTATGGATAGTCTAGATGAACCCAGGATGTCGGAGGCGGAGGCTGATACCCATCCCGGGCGTTGGACGACCGGAATCCGGCGTCCACGAGGCGGATTGGGAATGGCCTTCAAAAAAAAAGGGGGATTTTCGCATGGGCTCGGGAAAGGGGAAGTTTCCTGGGTATTGAGGCCACCGGCGGCATCGGCCGGTGCCGGCGATGGCCGCCAGGTCGCGCCGGGGCCGTCGGGGTCACCCCGTGCCGGCCTGCACACCCGGTGGCGGCGGCTAGGGTTTTTCCCTAGCCGCGCGCCCCCTCTCGGGCGGGGGGGGGGGGGGGGGGGGGTGGGGGGGGGGGGGGGGGGGGGGGGACGACCCACGCGGGCCCCTTCGTGGGTCGTGCGCGGGTCCGGCCGCGGGTAAGTCGCGGGCGGACCCCCGCGGGTAGTCGCGGGCGGACCCCCGCGGGTGCCGCGCGGGCCGCAGTCGGATCCGGCCCGCGTCGGATCCGACCGGCCCATTTCCCCCTTTTTTTAAGTTTTTAAATTGTTTAAAAGCCAGAAAAATTCTTAAAAATACCAGAAAATTATGAAAATTAATTTTTAAGAGTTTTAAAAATGTTTTAACTCTCTGTTAAATTATTTTTCAAATATTTGACCCCTTGCTTAATTAGTTTAAGGGAAATCTAAAATCGTTTTAGTTATTTCCTCTCATCTAATTAATGCATGTTAATTAATTTAAGAATGTGATTCTTGTGAAATTAATTAACAGTAAATTTTGGCGGATTCATGCAGCAACGGCGAATGGCGTTTATCTAATGTTGATTAGATGTTTTCCATATTAGCTAAATTGTTTAGTTAAATAGTTTTCAAAATATAATTATTATATTTTGAAATAAAAGTTATTTCAGAAGTAATTATGTGATAATTGCCTATTGATGCATGTGATGTGTGGATGGATGATCATGGACCTAGATATCATGTGATGATTTTTATGGTTTATGACATGTGATGTGATTTATGAGGACTGCGTGCCTCCCTATCTCCCTCTATTAAATCCGGGCTGTACATTCTATCTCCCTCCTGTTATGTACTCCCCTTGACTTGTTCAAGGTTTCTTATTATTATCTGATGTATATTTATGGGCCTGCGAGTCCAATTTAAATGTTACTTGTAATTTTAAGAAGCGGATTGGCGGAGATGGAGGAGAGTACCATGCAAGACCTTCATGGAGATAGAGTTACATCAAGCAAGAGCATACGATGCGGGGCTGCCATATGTTTGCCATGTTTGTGGATTACCAACTGGCTCTGGTAATGCCACCCTAGGTTAAAGTCCATGATCATCCATCGTGTTTCTTCATATATGTGATATGTGTGGAATGTGCTTCGATATATATAATTAAATATATGATATTCCAAATTCTATATATCAATAGCACGCTGATATTGAGACCAAGATAAAAATGATAAAATCCCTCTTCGTTCAAACTTTAAGCCGTAGCGTAATCATTCAGATCATAGTATGGTTTGTTGTGCTATCCACAAGATCATGCTATGAGTCTGTGAGATTCCGATCCCCGCTAGGAGACCGTCGGTGTCTCCCATTCTGTATATTTGGGGGTTATACAGTCTGTCGAAAAATAGTGGGAGCTAATCCTGATTAAAGTCCTAATCTAGATTTAATTATTATTATGAACATCTGCTAGTTGTGTTTACATTTCCTTTATAGGCAAAATGTTGTCGGGTAACCGACTCCGTGGCATACTGGATGCCAACAAATTGACAGGCCCGAACTACTCGGATTGGCTCAGGAACCTGAAGATTGTCCTCAGGTCTGAGCGCATTGCCTATGTCCTGGAAGGAGAGTTTAGCTGAGATGCTGAACATGCTGAAGACTGCTGAGGACAACCTTAAGAAGGAAAAGCCCACTGTTCTCATGGTTGGAAAGTCCAACAAGAAGAGGAGAGCAGTGCAAGCCTTTAAGAAAGGCAATGCAAAGAAGCAGTCCAAGCAAAAACAAAAGAAGGACATAAGCAAAGGAGAAGAAAAGGGCGAGTGCTTCCACTGCAAGAAAAAGGGACACTGGAAAAGAAATTGCAAGGACTACCTTGCAATGAAGTCTCAGGAGAAGCAGAAGTTTGGCGAAGCTTTATGTATCTATATGATAGATCTTCACTTGTCTCTTAGAGATTCCACATCTTGGATTTTAGACACTGGATGTGCTTCTCATGTCTGCAATGATATGCAGTGGTTGACAAGTAGAAGAAAGCTGAGCAAGGGTGAGGTGAACTTGAGGCTTGGAAACGGCGCAAGTGTTGCTGCACATACTGTGGGGACAGTGAAGCTCAAGTTACCCTCAGGAGATTTTCATTCATTAGATGATTGCTACTTTGTGCCTAGCATTATTAAGAACATTATTTCTGTTTCTTGTTTAGACAGAATTGGATACAAGTTTACCATTGAGAACAATAGTTGTTCAGTTTATTTGAGAAATAAACTAGTTGCTTTAGCAAATTTGGTAAATGGTTTGTATCTACTTGATGTTTCTTATGAAAATCTCCATGTTGATGTTTCTCCTAAGAGAAGTAGGAATAGTGTGAACACTGCCTACTTATGGCATTGTAGGCTTGGTCACATTGGCGAGAATAGGCTTCAAAAGTTGCATAAGAATGGATACTTAGATCCATTTGATTATGAATCATATGCAACTTGCGAATCCTATTTAATGGGTAAGTTGACCAAATCTCCATTTAGTGGACATGGGGATAGGGCCAAGGACATATTGAAACTAATACACTCGGATGTATGTGGTCCAATGTCTACCCAAGCCAAGGGTGGCTACTCATACTTCATTACATTCACGGATGACTACTCAAGGTTCGGATTTGTTTACTTAATGAAGTACAAATCTGATGCTTTTGGGAAGTTCCAAGAATTTAAGAATGAAGTTGAGAAGCAAACTGGAAAAAGCATTAAAATCCTACGGTCAGACCGAGGAGGTGAATACTTGAGTACAGAGTTCACACAATTCTTAAAGGACAATGGTATCCTTTCTCAATGGACTCCTCCCTATACACCACAGATGAATGGTGTATCAGAAATGAGGAATCGCACCTTGTTGGACATGGTACAATCCATGATGAGCCGTTCACAGTTACCAGTTTCCCTATGGGGATATGCGCTAGAGTCAGCGGCATATCTACTGAACAGGGTTCTCAGTAAATCTGTAAATCTGTTTCTTCTACTCCATATGAGATATGGAAGGGTAGAAAGCCTGATTTTAAACATGTTAAAATCTGGGGCTGTCCTGCCCATGTGAAGAGACACGACCCAGATAAACTGGAATCCAGAACCGATAAGTGCAGGTTTGTTGGATACCCAAAAGAAACATTTGGGTACTACTTTTACCATCCTGGTGAACAAAGAGTGTTTGTCGCCAGGAGAGCTGTCTTCTTGGAAGAGGAGTACCTTACCTAGGAGGACAGTGGGAGTAAGGTAGATCTAGAAGAGGTTCTAGATCCACAAACTGTGCAAAGTTCACCAGATGATACATCAGTTTCGGAACCTGTTCAGGATTATACACACGTTCAGCGAAGGTCTGGTAGAGTACCTAGATAGCCTGAAAGATATGTTGGACATATCAGTGAAGGCATGTCTTATAATGAGGATGATGATCCAAAGACCTACCAAGAGGCTGTTGATAGTCCTCAGTCAGGAAATGGCGAGATGCCATGAATTCTGAGATGCAGTCCATGTACACCAACCAAGTTTGGAACTTGGTAGACTTGCCTGAAGGTATTGTACCTATTGGGTGCAAGTGGATCTTTAAGAGAAAGATCGGTGCAGATGGACAATCGACACTTATAAGGCAAGGTTGGTGGCAAAGGGGTATCGTCAAAGGCAAGGAATTGACTATGACGAAACTTTCTCACCAGTTGCCATGATAAAGTCGATCAGAATTCGTCTCGCCATTGCTGCATACTTTGATTACGAGATCTGGTAGATGGATGTAAAAACTGCTTTCCTCAATGGAAACATTAAGGAAGAAGTGTATATGATACAGCCTGAGGGTTTTACATCCAAAGAGTGTCCAGATAAAGTATGCAAGCTTCAAAGGTCCATCTATGGATTGAAGCAAGCTTCTCGTAGTTGGAACATAAGGTTTGATGAGGCTATCAAATCTTATGACTTCATTAAGAATGAAGATGAACCATGTGTGTATAAGAAAATCAGTGGGAGTGCTATCACTTTTCTCATACTTTACGTTGATGACATCTTGCTCATTGGGAATGATGTAGGGATGTTATCATCAGTAAAGGTTTGGTTGTCAAAGAACTTCTCCATGAAGGATTTGGAGAAGCATCCTACGTATTGGGAATACGTATCTATAGAGATAGATCTAAGAGGATGCTTGGCTTGACCCAATCCATGTACATAGATACCATTGTCAAAAGGTTTGGCATGGAAAATTCCAAGAGAGGTCTCATACCAATGAGACATGGGATTAATCTCTCTAAGGAGCAGTCTCCTAAGACTCCTGAAGAGAGGGCAGTCATGGATAGAGTCCCCTATGCCTCGGCTATAGGGTCTAACATGTATGCCATGCTATGTACAAGGCCTGATGTAGCATTTGCTCTAAGTGTTACAAGCAGATATCAGGCAAATCCAGGTGAAACACACTGGATAGCAGTGAAATGTATCCTTAAGTACTTGAGAAGGACTAAGGATATATTTCTGGTTTATGGAGGAGGGACTTGAAACTTTGGGCATATACTGACTCGAGTTTCCAGTCAGATCCAGATGATAGCAAGTCTACATCTGGGTTTATGTTCACCTTAAACGGAGGTGCAGTGAGCTGGAAGAGTTCCAAGCAAGAAATCACTGCAGACTCGACGACAGAAGCTGAGTACATTGCTGTAGCTGAAGCTACCAAGGAGGCAGTGTGGATGAAGAAATTCATCACCGACCTTGGTGTGGTGCCGGGTGACTCTGATCCGATCCCATTACTGTGTGACAACAATGGGGCCATTGCGCAAGCGAAAGAGCCGCTGTCTCATCAGAAGTCGAAGCACATTCTGAGACGATTTCACCTGATCAGGGAGATTATCACTAGAGGAGATGTACTGGTGGAAAGAGTTCCTTCAGTTGACAACATTACAGATCCACTGACGAAGCCTCTGACTCAAATTGTGTTTGAGCGCCACCTAGAGTCTATGGGTTTAAGACATAAAGGTAATTGGCTTTAGTCCAAGTGGAGATTGTTAGTTATGGGTATCCTCAAGCCAATCATAACTTGTACAATCTTGTTCTTTAATAATAATAATAAGGCTTTTATATTCATTATGTGTAATTCGTTTATCGTTTCATTATGAAGTCCATGATAATGCGCAATGGATACTAATTATGATGAGATCATAACAATGGATTAATATCCTTTAAGCGTATATTCTTAATTGTTCCTAGTCGGAGGATATTCGAGAAGGACATCGAATATCCGGTTAGACTAGTACATGTTGCACTGCTCATATGATGAGGGTGACTGGTCTCATAGTCACTTGTGTGGAGACACTAAGGTGAATCTGTAGGTGCTCATTGGAGAATGAGTTCACTGAACTGATCCGTTATGAATCGCTGGATGGTAATGTTACCTAACTGTCAACCAGCTAGATTCATTATCACAGTGGCGTGATTGGTCCTTAGACCTGAGACACCAAGGACACCTTGTCGGTGGACTTCTAGATTTTGACCTTAACTTATAGATCTCTAGCCATGGGGTCTTAATCAGTTAAGTGTTCGGATCTAGCGGAATACCTTCGAAGGTGATTGTGTGGTCAACATGGGATCGCTCGCTCTCGGTAATAAGAGAGTGAATGCTCTAGGGAAAGATGTCTGATAGTCCCTGGCCAGGGCATGACTACTTATCAGAAAAGGAGTTTTCTGATATTGTTATGCGGCATCTAATCCAAGTGAGTGCGCGTATTAGGGTTTGACAGTTGACCATACCCTAAGTGCACTCGGGAGCATTGTACGAGCAAAGGATTATAGTCACGTGGTATCTGTTGACACAAAGATTCCTTGAATGGATTGCTGAACCCCAATGCTTTCCAGGATCAAGTGGTGTTGCTTGGCACCCAACTTGATTGGAAGCCCGGTCAATTATCGTGAGACGATAATTGATTGTGTAATTAATTAATATGAGATATTAATTAATTGCAGCAAGTCAATAAAGAGTTATTGGGCTTAATGGGCTGAAAACTGGACTAGCACTTAGGCCTAGAGGGTCACACGCAATAGAGTTCCGAGCAGACTGGGCAAGATGACCGATATAGACATTGACTGGGTTTTTGTGAAAAACCGCAGAGTATATATATACACGTGGAGAGTTAAACCCTGGTCCAAGCTACAGGGTCCTCTCTGGCCGCCTCCTCCTCTCTCTCCTAGGGCGCCCCACCTCTTCTCTCTCCTGGCACATGGTGGAGCTGAGATCCTGGAGACGCGTGGAGACCTAGGAGATCCCGTCTGCGTCTGGAGTTCACGTGGATACGTCTAGAGGCCGGACACCTGAACGGATTGAAGCACCAGCGCCTCCAGCGCTGCCTCCTCCCCGGGTTCGGGAGTTTCGCAACCCCGCAAAGGTAAAGATCGTATCTTCCTACGCGCGGGTTTTATGTTTTTGTTCGATTCCGACCACCGGCAACGATATCAACCTGAGGGAATCGCGCTTTCCGCTGCGCTCTGATCGATTCCTTACAATAGTCTGGTTTGCGAATCCCAAAATGGATCGAGATCAAAATTTCAAATCTATTTTCCGTTGTGTTTTCTTGAACTTGGGTCGTGGTAGATCTTTACACTGACTGCATGCCCAAGATCTCGAAAATGCAGCATCAACTAATTATACACTGAAATCAGAGGAGGAGTGATGGTTTCCTTGCATCGGGAGAGTGGTTGGATTTCAAACTACTTCTTATTACTCAACAATGCTAAATCATGATCACTTCTTTGCACCACATATTGAGGGGTTAATTTTCTATTCACTTTACTTTCCATAGGTTCCATAGAATTGCAAGGGCATATATTAAGAAGATCTTGTCCATTTTTATCTTGAGAAAATGGAGGTTGCATGTATTCCACAATTTTGCTCTCCATGAATCTACACCAACATCCATTCTCATATTAGGCCTTGTGGCAAACCACAATGCTCTAGCCAGATGTGCGCCACTTGCCTCCTCTTTACTCTCACACTGTAGCAACTTGAATTTTTGCGAAAAAATAAAAATTTAAATAAAGAATTAAAACCTAGCTAAATGGATATTTAAATAGAGCATTAAATAAAACCCATTAAATGGAAAAGAGTAATGAGCTTTGCTTAATGGATCTTCTAGAATTTATTGGGTCCAAAATATGAATTTGCAAGGGGAGAATAATAAGAAATACCCTAAATTCGGAGTTTAATTATATCATAATTGGAAATGGGTTATTAAAGTAATAAAAGTGGCAATTAGAGTTGGAATTGAATTCTTAAACCTACCCCATATAGTCTAGCACGAATTTAGATACTATCCTAACCCAATTAGAGATTGGAAAGCAAGAGAGAAAGGTGGAGTTAAGAAATCTCGGAATTAAGAGGAATTTGAGTAGTAGTAGGAATAGGAACTTGTATTTATATAAATACACCTCTTAAACCCTCTTGGCCGACCCTAGCTCGTTGCCAAAGGTTGTTGGACTTGGAGAAGAGGCCAAGGAGGAGAGGATCTCGTGGGGAGAAGGAGTTCTTGAAGCTTCTTCCTCGTTCTTGGAGTTCTAAGCCCTAGAAGACAAATCGAGTCAAAGGTAAGCATTCTCACAAGCATAAAAGATGAAACTTTTTCTGTTGGATGTCTCGTCTATCAGGAATGAAACCCTCAAGTTTCATAATTTTCCATCGAGCATATCTTTAGTTCTTGATTTTTCATGTTCTGCAACTTACATGACCCCGAACCCTCTTCTTAACTCTTGATCTCCTTGTATACCCAATCCCATGCTACGAAATTTTTATTGTAGGAACTGATGCTTGTTAGGCATCTTTTGCCCCTAAAAGCCCTAATTTTTGTTGAGCATGTTGCTCGAATTAAATCAATCTTGCTCTCTGTGACATGTTCTATATTACTCGTTATTGTTCATGCTCAAACCATGTTCAAACCCTGCTCTCTTTCTAATTCCTATTTACTGGAAGTACTCTCGTATGTCTAGTTTCGTTTGCCACTGGTTTCGTGATTTTTTATCATGTATATAATTAGTTATGATTTTATAAACAATCCTGTATCAAAATTTGAATGTTTTGGTCCGCAATCCAATGTCTGGTCTGACTCCTGTCAGAGTCAGGCGCAGACCACCAGATCGCGACTGCCCGATACGTCGCCTTCTGAGGTCTGATTGCGACAGCCTACCCGTCGCATTCAGAAAGCGACAGGTGAGCCGTCGCTATCCCTGTGCCTGTCCTGTCGCGACCCTTTCCCGCCTCTGTCGCGTTCACAAGGCCGTCGCGACAGTACCCATGTCGCGATCTGCCTACCCTGTCGCAATCCTCATTGGCCTATGTCGCCTTCAGAGGGTTTTTGATGAAATCCATAAAAATTATTTCTGTCGCCTTTTTACAATTATACCCCCGGTAAAAACTTGTTTTTTAAAAAATGGAGCTACATTGAATGATTTAAAATACATATTCACGACTTATTTCTAGCTATGATTTCTCTTACACATGCACACACATGAACCATCCATATGTGGCTGAAATTTGGTAGAAAATATCTCATAATGTATCTGGTAAATTATTGCAATAAAAGTATGTTAATTGCCCTATTTTAAAGGACTTGTATTTGTTTCTTGCGTTGTTTATATACCGTTATCGACGCTCCACTGTTCTAGAATTCTTCTAGAACGTCGAGCACCTATTTTTATATACACACTTTACTTGGCTTGTGGTGAACTCTCCATCAGATATTCCTTTCGCCGGACTAGTGAACCCTTGCACAAGGCCTCCGTAAGTCTCCTCTGATCATGGATTCCCACATGGTCGACGAGCCGGTTGTACCCTAACACCCATTACACCTTTAGGGATCGATATGATAATAACGGCTATTAGAAGTTCACTCTTACCTTGAATCACGTCGAACCTCTGGACTTGTGCATAACATGGCCAGTGGGAAGATCGTGAATTTCACCTAACTTCCGATACGACGTGCGCGTGTTGTGCAACTGTTACTATCGCCTGCTTAGTCGTCGCATTACGTGTAATGTCCACTAGCTCTCATATGTACTCTACTCGCTCGTCTATTCACGTTCACTCTACTTTCTCGTCTATTCATCTAGTGCTCTCATCTACTTCTTGGTACTCTATATTGGCCATTGACTGATTGTCTAAAGATAAATAATATAACCAATGCCTGGCAATATATAAAGGGCCCGATCTGGTCTTGGGATGTGCGCCCGAAAGTGCTAGTGCCCATGGGAGTTAAATGATCAGAGTGTTTGGCATTACACTCAAATGCTATCTATCTCGACTATCTATATGACAATCAAAACACAAACGTGCTATACTCTCTCATTGTCTAGAATGACAAACAAGTGCTATACTCGTCGTGCTATTATTTTACTTGTGCTAGTTGTGCTATGGCCATCCTACTATTCGTGCTATACTCGATACTTGTGCTATTTTGGAAACTATACCCGATCTCGTGCTATTGTGCTATCTTGATACCTGTTGTGCTATCTCTTGCTATATTTTGACTCTCTTGTACCTGCTATCTTTAGATACTCTGCCATTAAATGCGTTAATTATTTAAAGCCTGCTTGAGCCTGAGATTTAAGTCCTACTGGGCGTTATCGCTCACCCTACGTTATTTGATGTTGTGTTCTCAGGTGAGACCGAGGATGACACATACACTCACGAGGAAGGGAATGACCAAGAGTGAAGCCAGGAGTACCCTCGAGTCATTATGTTATCTTAGAGTTGTAGTTAGTTATTTCCTTTTATTGCAATGTAATTGGGCCCTATAGAATGGCTCTGATATTAGTGGTTGTAACTAGACATTTGAAAAGTTATTAATGAGAAAGATTTGCTTTGGTATTATTCAATGTGCAATGGTTTGATGTCTAGTACTCGCTCTATACCTTTTCTTGCAACTGCCTTCGCGCTCCGATATTCCGCGTTGGGGCGTGACACACACATAAACAGATTCTGCTTATTTGTCGGAGAAATGATGGCTCATCTAGTAGTAAAGGTCGGTAGTGCCTTTGTTAAGCCTTTCCAAATAAACATAATCACTCTAGGTGGAATCTGTCAGTTCAGGGCTGGACTCCATATATATTACTTTCCAGATTTCTGAACTCGTAGAAGATGATGGTTTCTTCTACTTGTCAAATAAAAACCTATAGGCTGACTTAGCATTGAGGTTCCCATCCAGTGTCTTGGTCTAGAATAGCTCATCATAATCATTAGAATGCATCTGAGGAAGTCTAATGCTCATTATTTGTAAGGCCCTCAAACTTTATCCTTTTATTCGAACTTTGTTCATGTTATGTTTGTATATATGCATATAATATTGTTGTAAGTAGCATGTTTATTCTATTACTTATGTGCATACATGTTTAATTCTGTACATATTGTGTTTGTTTAATGCTGTACATATTATATTTAAATAGTGTTATGCATATTGTATGTACATATTGTGTGTATGTTTGTTTATTGAATTTTTCTGTTTTCTGCTGAAAGTCCAATTAACGTCAATATCCCTTTACGTTGAGGGCAGGTTGACGGCAACCAGTGTGCCGTTGACTCCAAGTCGGCGTCCAGATCGATGGACATTTATTTCCTATAAACGACAACAAAGTGGACGTTTACTTCTCCATTTTTGCTGCGATTCCAGATCTGGAAACGGCCGCATTTTCCCCGGTTTTAGATTAGGAAACTACCCTCCAACGGTAGGATCCCGATCTAATGCGTACCCAACCCACCTAGCTCTATAAAATCACCATATTTCGGCCGAGATAAGTCTTTTGGCTCTTGTGAGAAAGCTAGGATTTCTGTGGAGAAAACTGATCCTTGTGCAAGCTTGATCCGGCGAGAGAGGAGTCCTTCCGGCGATCTACACCGACTGGAAGGAGCTCTTGACATTGAGGAAGCTTTCCCGACCCCGGTGATCGATGTACATCGACAGAAAGACCGGATCTGGGAGGATTTTGAGCACCTTCTTGACTTGGCCGAGGAGGGCTACTTCGGCTTAATTAAACCATTATACAATTTTTCAAAGGCAAGTAATCGAGGGATTTCATCCCTGCACATGTCCTTTAGGTCCTAGGATTTTTGTGGATTTTTCCTCGTGTCCTGGAACCCCAATTCTTCTATATTTGTGCGTTCAGTCTGCACATCTGCAGACAGGAACATGACGGCAAGCTTGCTGCCGTCAAGATCCTGAGTTGGCGGCAACATCGTGTGCCATTAACCCCGGTTGGCGGCAACCCCTTTGACGCCAAGTTCGTCTGTTTTTTACAGAACCTTGATTTCCATGTCTGTGTGATGAAATTCGGATTTTTTGAGAACTTTATGTGTGGTCGAGTACAGTCAGTAGGTCATATCATGAGGATTTGTTAATTTTTCGAGCATGATAGAAATTAGGGTAATTTCTGTAATAGGAAAATAAGTATGATCGACCTGTGTTAATTCTAAATAAATTGATTCATTGCAAGTTAGGGTTTCATAAACTTTATATGATCCTATGTTGACTATTTTTAGGTTTAAGAACTGACTGTATTAATGTTAACCATGTTTTAAATGAATTTTTGATAAATCTGCATGAGATCTGTTTTAATTATTAAAAAATTTTTACTGTTCCAAAAAATATGAAAAATTAGGGATGAGATATATAACCTGTGTGATACCTGTGATAAAATTGCATGCTGTTTTGACAACAGTAGGTACTGTTATTAGTTTAACAAGGCAATTGACCATGTTAAGCATGTTAATTTTAATTATTTGGAATTCAGTGACTAGCAGCATGATTAGGATTATGTTATGATTTAATTATCACTGTGAAACAAAGGTATCATGTTCTGTAAACTGAAGCATGTGTAATTATGTTAAAGTTCATGTAAATGAGTTAAGTGTGTATGTAAATGAATGAAATATGTGATAATGTGATAATATGAAAAATTGTGCCGTTATTGACACTGCTACCATAGAGGGCTGTAGAGCCGTACTATAGTAAAGTCCCTATGGGAAGGATTAATGTGTTGTGATATCCTATGGGCATTAGGATGAAATCCTGGAGGTGGACAAGTACCACTGGTTAGGGTGGAGATGGCTTCTCCCGGTTCTGCGCAGTTAACCAAGATTCGTCACTGTGTTGCCTAAGTGACGGGTATGTGTTTGTGATTTGTGTCCTTCTTATGGTGGTTCAGACTATGTGTCACGGCAAATTAATTGTGAAATGTGAAATTGTGACAATGTAAATATATGAATGTGAAAATGTGCAAATGCTAAAAGTGAACATGTGAAAGTGTAATGTAAATATGTTAGCATGTGAAAAGATGTGATTTCATGTAAATGTGATTTATTTGTATTAAAACAGCAACTAAACATGTGAATAAATGTTAGAATAATATGTGAAAATAATTAGATATCATGCTAGGTGTGTTATTTACCTTGTACATATTTCCATGTGCTAAATTGGTAGAATTGTGTAATGATATGAATAGAGTTTGATCTATGAATCATGTTACATGTATGTGTAGAAAGCATGTGTAGGTTGTTATGGTTAATTGTAAATTGTATAAGCATGTACCATGTAATCTTCCTTATTGTTAAAGGTTAGCATGTGTGTGATATGTGTAAGGGTGTATCTTTGGATTGCTTGCTGGGTCTTTTAGAAGACTCATACTTTCTTTGGCGTACAGGTGAGACATGTGTCCCCGTTCTTGAGGAGGACATAGCTGGGAGTGACTCCGAGCGCGAGGAGTAGCTCTACTTGTGGACTTGCTACACATTTGCTTTTCTTTCATTAGTATGTAAACAATGCGATTGTATATTTCATATGGACAATGTATTTTATTTGGAGTTGTAATAAGATGAACATTTTTATTTCTTTCACCACTATATAGACTGTGGATTATGTGATGATGATGGAATGAGAATAAGTATTTATTTCCGTTGTACTCTTCTGATATTTGTGTACATCTCAATCTATTGTTTAGTGTTGGGTAAATGTCCCACTGTGACGACACCCTTTGTACCGACGTGGATTGGTATAATCGTACCGGTGTAAGGAGGGTCGTTATAGAGATTGGTATCAGAGCAAGGGTTGAGATTGTACATGAATATACCATCATCTTCACAATATGCTAAGTCTTTATAGAATTTGTCCATATATGTAGAAAATATCTAAAATGAATGAAAGATAGTTAGAAATGGTTAGAACTAAATAACTTAGTTTCTAACTAGATTAATTTATTTTACATGCTATGGCTACTCTTGGTAGACGTGGTGCTCAGGCTCGAGATGACGAGCAGAGGTGGGAGGACAGTGGTGAGCAGCAGGCCCCAGCACCCAGGGTCCTACAGTACTTCCTCCACCACCGCCTGTGGACTATGGTGTGTTCATGCAAGGTCTGGTCTAGGCGATTTAGACCCAGGCTCACACTTAGGCGGCACTACATGCTCAGCTGCAGGCTCATGTTAGAATTGTTAAGTAGAGTAGCCTATTTTTATTAAATGTATGATTGCTATATTGCTTATATTGCTTGTTGTCTCATGCTCAGGCTCCAGCCCCAGTTCCTCAGGAGCATGGCCATGGTGGTCCGTTCATCATGGAGAGATTCAAGAGGATGGCTCTGTTGGGTTTTCAATATATCATGTTTTTGATGATCACATTAATATCCTTGAACATTGATTTAATGCAAAATTGATGTGCTAACTAACATGAAAAACACCATGAAAGTGATTGTGTTAAATATTGCTAAATCATACAATGTATATCACTAACAATGTATTTGCATGTAGGCGCACAAGCATGAAAGATGAAGCATTGAAGAGATGAGAAATTAGCACAAGAAATTGTCAAAGAAGTGTATCTGTCGACAGGCCCAGGGCATGTGTCGACAGATACACACAGTGAACCCAAGACAGAGTTCAGTTTTTGCATCTCTGTGTGCACCTGTCGACAGATGCAAATTTCCTGTCGACAGATACACACAGACAACCCAAGACAGACCTCAGGTTTTGTATCCCTGAGTGCATCTGTCGACAGATGCAAATTGCCTGTCGACAGATACACTCAGAAATTCAGATTTCTGAAACCCAGTTCTCAGCCTGAGTGCATCTGTCGACAGATGCAAGTGCACCTGTCGACAGACGACGGAAACATGAGTTTTAGAGATTCCAACTCCGGCCCCATTTGGGTGTTTCCTTCCTCCACGACCCCCACCTTTACCTAACACTATATAAGCATCCTTTTGGAGCCAAATTCGCAGAGAGCAGCCTCCCAACCAAGAGCCTCCAAGGGACCAAGAGGAAAAGCCCCAAATTGCTGCTCTGCTTCAATCTTTCGCCCAGATCGTCGTGGAATCACCATCCATGCGGAGTTGAAGCCGGATCGTCGTCAATTCAACCTTCTACATCGATCAGTCTACATCCAATCGAAGTTTGAAGAGCGTCTGGACGATCCACGAGAAGAATTCCAACTGGATTTGTTCCCCAACTCTAAATTCTTCTCCATTTCACATTTCCATTCCATTGTGTGTGTGTGGTTGTGTTTCAAGCATCCCTTGTGCTTGATCCACGAAATTGTGGTTGTTCTGATCGTGGTTCATCAGACAACGTGTGTGTGTTTGAGTTGTTGTGTTGAACTCGCTCTAAGCAGTGGTTTCTGCGTGTGTGTGTGGACGGTGGATGTAGGATACACGAGTTGTGTACTCCGAACCACCTTAAATCATCGTGTCCTGTGGTTTGTTCGCGTTTTGCGATAGATGATTGGTAGGCACGTTGTTCATACGCACGTTTGATACCCTGTTTTCATTTATATCAACTCAAGCCTTCTTATACTCAATCGAATTCTAATCAAGTTTCATTAAGATTGCTGTTGCACCGAAAAGAAGCCATCAGTAAATAGAAATTGCCGTAATCTATTCAACCCCCCCCTTCTAGATTACCATATTGTGTTATTCCGCATAACCCTTCAATTGGTATCAGAGAGAGGTTTCTCCGATTTACAGCTTTTCGTAATTTGATCTAGCGATCAGGAGATTTTCGATCTTATGGATTCTAGCAAAGGGTATATGGCCGAGGGACATTCAGTAACCAGGCCACCCTATTTTGATGGCACTGACTACTCTTATTGGAAAAATCGCATGCAGGTATTTTTGAGAGCTCAAAATTACGAGCTGTGGAAGATAGTCAGCAAGGGACCATATGTGTTGCCCGAGGACGAAGACACCTGGACGAAAGACCAAATAGCTAAAGGAACTCTCAACTGGAGCGCACTAAACATGATGCAATGTGCGGTGCATCCAAAGGAGTTTTCAAGAGTCTCCACATGCTCAACAGCAAAAGAGATGTGGGACAAACTTGAACTCATTTACGAAGGTACGTCCGAGGTAAGGGAAACTAAAGTTAGCATGTTAGTGTCTGAATATGAAATGTTTAAGATGAAAACTGATGAAAACATATCAGACATGTTTGCAAGATTCATGCTAATAGTTAACGGGCTAAAAGGTCTTAAGAAGGAATACTCTGAAAGTGACTTAGTAAGAAAGATACTTCGATCTCTTACTTCATCTTGGAATACTAAGGCCACTGTCATTGAGGATTCCAAAGACCTTTCCAAAATGAAATTGGATGAACTAATTGGCTCCTTAATGACATATGAAATCAACATCAAAAGAAAAGAATTAGAAGAAAATCCTAGGAAGTCAATTGCTTTAAAAGCATCCAACAAAACATCAACAAGCTCCAAGAAATCCATTCAACAAGATAGTGATGAGCAAGGAACATCTAGTGAGAGTGATAATGATGAAATGGCAATGCTCACTAGACAATTCAAGAAATTTCTGAAGTTCAAAAGGAGAGACACAGGTAACTCCAAACCTTTTCAGAAGAAAAATTTTTCACAGAAATATGAGTCCAACAAAAAATCTGATATTGTTTGTTATGAATGCAAGAAACAGGGGCACATGAGAGGAGAATGCCCGGAACTCAAGAAGAAGCTGAAGAAAGAAAAATTCATCTCCAAGAAAGCCAAAGCAATGTTGGCAACCTGGAGTGATGAAGATGAAGATGAAGATGCACAAGAAACATCCGATGATGAAGAAGTAAAATGCTTAATGGCAAGGAGTGATGACTCCACTGAGGTAAATCTCTCTTTCGATAATTATACTGCAAGTGAATGGGAGGAAGCATACACTACTCTATTTGAAAAATTTTGTGAATATAGATCTGAAAATAAAGCATTGAAAAAGAAATGCAACTCCCTTGTGCATGATAAAAACAATGATGAACGAATTGCATTCCTGACAAAAGAAATAGAAATGATGAAAGTTGATGAAAAGACTCATAATGAAGAGATGGATTGCTTGAAAATGAAACTACAAGAAACACGTAAAGAAAAGGACTGTTTAAGCCATTCTCTTGAATTCCTTCAAGAAGAACATCTAGAAACAAAGAAAAAGTTGGAACAAACTGAAAAGGAATTGAAAGAGAAATCTGAGGACTTGATGAAATTTGTAAAAGGGAAGCAAAATCTAGATGCGGTTTTGGGTGCTAAAATACATGTAACCAAGCATGGGTTAGGATATCAACCTGTCAAACAAAAGAAAATAGGAGAGTCATTGATCACTTCCTTTGTTGATCCTAGTCCAAGCACAAGCAAGCATGTTCCCATAAAGCATAAAACAAGTCAATCTCAACCAAAGTATTGCAACCCAAACAATCAAACAAACAAAATGCTCCCAACAAACAAAAGAAAAAGCCACCTGTCGACAGATGGAATGGTGCCTGTCGACAGGAAAGAACAACTTCAACCAATAAACAGTCTATCAAGCAACAAAAAATTGAAAAGAAAATTCCTTCATGCAAGTGTGTAAAAAGATTGGTCATGATGAAAAACAATGCTGGAACAATCCAAAGAAACAGAAATTCAAACAAGTTTGGATTCCTAAACATCTACTTTGTTGCATGAATGAAATTTTGGGACCCAAAGTAATTTGGGTACCAAAACCTCTTGTCTGATCCACTTATGCAGGAATGCCTAGCAGCCCAACATCAAAACAATGGTACTTGGATAGCGGCTGTTCGAGGCACATGACGGGCGACAAATCTAAATTTTGTTCCTAGTGGAGAAAGACGGAGGACAAGTCATTTTTGGAGGTAACAACAAAGGCCAAATCATTGGCACAGGTAATGTGGTAAGTGTCCCTCCAATTCAATTGAAAATGTACTGTTAGTTGATGGCCTTAATCACAATTTGCTTAGCATAAGTCAATTATGTGATAGAGGTCACAACGTCATTTTTGAATCAAATTCATGTCAAATTGTTGATAAAGAAACAGGAAGTGTTAAATTTTCTGGAAAAAGAGTGAATAACATCTACTTAGTTGACTTAGATGATCCAGAAAATGACAACTTGTGTCTTGTTGCAAATAGACAGGATGAATTGACATTGTGGCATCGTAGGCTTGGCCATGCGAGCTACAACGTACTGCACAAGATCATGAAGCTCAAATTAGTAAGTGGACTTCCTGACATTTCTTTTAACAACAATGAAAGTTTTTGTGATGCATGTGCACAGGGAAAACAAACCCGAAAGTCTTTCAAATCCAAAGCACCGGTAAGCACATCTAAACCATATGAACTGTTGCACATGGACCTTTTTGGACCAACTAGAACGTTAAGTCTCAATGGCAAACGTTTTGGTTTTGTCATTGTAGATGATTTTTCTAGGTTCACATGGGTCAAATTCTTGGCACACAAAAGTGAAACACTTACAATCTTCCAAGAATTCTTTAAAAAAATTGAGCATGGCAATGTGAATAAAATATGCTCAATCCGCACCGATCACGGGGGAGAATTTGATAACAATGCATTTTCTGATTTTTGCAGGCACCAAGGGATTGAACATATGTTCTCCTCCCCAAGGACTCCTGAACAAAATGGAGTAGTGGAGAGGAAAAACAGAACATTGGTGGAAATGGCTCGCACTCTTCTGGTTGAAGGCCAACTCTCCAGAAGCTTTTGGGCAGAAGCAGTGAACACTTCATGCTACATTCTAAACAGAGCCATGGTAAGACCTGTGATAAAGAAAACCCCCTACCATTTGTTGAAAGGTAAGAAACCCAACCTTGGGTACTTCCGAGTATTTGGCTCAAAGGTATTTATTCATAACAATGATAAATCTGATTTAGATAAATTTGAAGCCAAAAGTGATCAAGGTGTTTTCTAGGCTACTCAGAACACTCTAGGGCATATAGGGTGTTTAACAATAAAACACGCACTGTGGAAGAAACTCCACATGTAATTTTTGATGAGACTTATGCCAAATCTAACAGCTTGACTGTTAACAGAACTGAAAAAGAAGATGAAGGAACATCGCTTGAGGACCTACAAGTCAAAGCAAAAGACAAATCTGAAGAAGATTCCAAGACCAAAGGTGGATATCTTCACAGGGACTATGATGAAGATGATGAAATAGCATTCAGAAAACAAGATGAAACACATGAAGAAAATCCACCAGAAGGTGAACCTCCTGAAGAACAACATTCACAAGATCAAATTCCTCAAGGACAAGATGCTCCCGGCCCTTCAACAATCACAAATGTGAGGTATTCCAAAGATCACCCACTTGATGATGTGATAGGAGTTTAAATGATCTGTTCAGACAAGATCTCAAGTTAGACAAATAATTGAACATGATCTCTTTGCTTTTGTCTCTCAAGTGGAACCCAAAAATGTTGAAGAAGCCTTAAAAGATAACTCATGGATTGATGCTATGCATGAGGAACTTGGTCAATTTCAAAGAAATAATGTATGGAGTTTAGTTCCTAGACCCCTGAAATTTCTATCATAGGAACTAGATGGGTGTTTAGGAATAAACTTAATGAAGAAGGAAAAGTGGTCAGAAATAAAGCTAGACTCGTTGCAAAAGGATATAATCAAGAATTTGGTGTAGATTTTGAAGAATCCTTTGCTCCTGTAGCCAGGTTAGAAGCAGTCAGAATTTTATTGGCATATGCATGCTCCCATAAGTTCAAACTCTATCAAATGGATGTTAAAACTGCTTTCTTAAATGGCTATATCAAAGAAGAAGTCTATGTCTCTCAACCACCAGGTTTTGAAAATTCTGAAATGCCTAACCATGTGTATAAATTGCACAAAGCTCTTTATGGTTTGAAACAGGCACCTCGAGCTTGGTATGATAGACTAAGCAATTTTCTGGTAAGCAAAAACTACTCAAGAGGTAAAGTAGACCAAACACTCTTCACTAAGAAAGTTCGCAATCACATAATTGTTGTTCAAGTTTATGTGGACGATATCATATTTGGTTCTACTAACCCTTCACTGTGTGAAGAATTTTCTAAACACATGCACAGTGAATTTGAGATGAGTCTAATGGGGGAGCTTCAATTCTTTCTTGGTTTGCAGGTGAAACAACATGAAGAAGGCTTCTTCATAAATCAAGAAAAATATGTCAAAGAGCTTCTCAAACGATTTCAATTTGAGCAAGCCAAACCAGCCTCCACCCCAATGAGCACAAGCATCAAATTGGAAAATGATGAGAAAGGTAAACCGGTAGATGCAAAGCACTTCCGAGGTATGATTGGCTCACTCCTTTATCTTACTGCAAGTAGACCGGATATACAATTCAGTGTTTGCCTTTGTGCTAGATATCAATCTAGTCCAAAGGAAAGCCATTTAATTGCAGTCAAGAGAATTTTCCGATATCTCTCAGGCACATGCAATTTGGGTTTTTGGTACCCAGCAGGCAGTAGTTTTGATTTGATATCATATTCTGATGCTGATTATGCTGGATGTAAAATTGATAGAAAAGCACTAGTGGATATTGCCAATTCCTTGGCGGTTGCATGGTTTCGTGGGCATCCAAGAAACAACACTCGGTTGCACTCTCCACTGCAGAGGCAGAATATGTCGCTGCAGGAAGTTGTGCAGCTCAAGTGTTGTGGATCAAAAGTCAGTTAGCTGACTATAATGTTGAAATTGGATGCACACCTATCCTATGTGACAACACAAGTGCTATCAACCTTTCAAAAAACCCTGTCCAACACTCAAGGACTAAACACATTGAAATCCGTCATCATTTCTTGAGAGATGAAGTTGCTAATAAAACCTTGGAACTTAATTTCATTCCCACAGAAAAACAATTGGCTGACATTTTCACCAAACCCTTGTCTGAAGATAGATTCACATCCTTAAGAAGAGAATTGGGTTTGTGTAAAATGCAATGAAACTAACTCTCCATATTGGAGTACATGCTCTTTATGTGTGAATGACTATGTGGTATATCAAATGGTGAACTGTGGAAGAACAAGTTCGGCTTGTTTGGAAACTATCATCATGCGTGAGAAAACATTCTCCGCCAAGTATCCATAGTCCCATTGCATATAAAGGTCCTGTACTTCACATAGGATTTTTAGTTTCCTTACATTTTATCATGTTAACTCCATGAAACAATGCCTTTTCTGTGACCATGTGCTTGTGTATGACATTCTTGAAATGAACATGTTTGCCTTGTATCAAATGCTTGTGTGAATCCTTGCTTAGATGTTGTGTCAACACGTGCACACACTATGGGGGAGTAAGTTAAGGGTAGATAAGTTTTTTTTTTTTAGGAAACTCTTCCTTCACTTCATTTTTTAATCCTCACTTCCTTGAACTCAATGTGCACTCAAACTGAAACCAGAAAAATCCACTCTGTTCATATCTGTCGACAGACACATTCCATCTGTCGACAGGTACACTCAGACTTGCTCTGACTGAAACTACAATTCTTCAGTCTGTGTGCATCTGTCGACAGACAGATTCCTGCTGTCGACAGATACACACATTCTCACTTTTTTCTCATTCCTTCTTCATACTTTTCAAGAAAGTGTTCATTACTTGATTTAAAGGTAAAAATTGGATTGTTTTGTGCAATATAACCTTACATATCCACTTCATGTCAAAGTCGTGAACCAAGTCTAAATGATATTTGATGCAACACTTGATTAGGACTTTTTAGATCATTTTGAACACAATGAGCAAACCAAATGATTTTTAAACATCTCCTTTGAATAACACCCTTGTCATTAAACATGAATCCAAAATGATTTGAAAAATCAGAAGGTTCTTGAATTTAATGTTCTACATTATCACTTGCCTAAAGAAATCTCATGTACTTGACGAAAAGTAAAAAAAAAAAAAAAAAAAGGGAGAAAAGCTACCTATTTCTACGTTTAAATAAAAAAAAAATTATTATCTTTCATTTATGGGATGGAGGTAGAGCAATGATGAAAATCACTAAGTAACCGGGGACATGGGCATCACCAATGTCGGTCTTCGCGTCAAAAGGTTGCTTCATTATCTCTACACAATGGCTTGATGGACACTCACATTGAGTAACTGGGGGTATTGGCATCACAAATGTCTACCTTCACATGAAAAAGTGAAAGTGCTCCTCATTGCCACTCTTTTCCATCTTCGCTATTTAAAGATCCTAAAATCATACTAGAAATAGAGTGAAGCCTCCGAAAAATTTTTACGTCAAGTCCAATGTGCTTCTTATGCGTAAGATGTTCTTGTGGCCATCTAATTCAAATTTCATCTGACTATCATCTCTATTTGGATGCATGTTTTTCTTCAATGGCCTTAATCAAAAGAGTTATTTAATTTTCACTGGCTTTTGTGAAATGTGTTCTTTATGATCTAATTAAAGAATTCGTCGGTTTTATTTCAAAATCATTGTAGAATTGTGTCATGTCTTCATCGTAATGGATATGCAATTTTATCTTGTACATACACCTATTTTACCCTAAAATGCCAAATGAACACTTCCCCTTTTGAAAAATCTTGAAAAAATCAAGTTTTTCCCAAAAAGCAGTTATCTGTCGACAGACAGATGGTCATCTGTCGACAGCCGGCGGTCCAGATCCGTTTTTGAAGCCACCCATCGCGCCGGTTCAAGTTTTCTTGTGGGGCCTTTCTTCTAAAACCCTTCTAAACCTATTCTAAAGGCCTCCCACGACCTCTTCCCACCATTTCCCCTCTCATTTCCTCCTCTTCTTCAAACCCCTCTCTTCCCCCTCCAGGGCTCAAGATCCGATCCGTCTCCGACGATCTCGCTGCTCCTCGTCTGAGATCCCTCCACTCTCCCTTCCCAAACGCCATTCTCACCCTTCCTTCCTGAGATGGCACCCAAGACAAAGATTCTCACTCGCCGTCGTCGCGCTTCGACGGACGCCGGAGAGAGTTCCAGGGCTCCTTCAGAACATCGTAGCAAGCATCGCGAAGATCGGTTGCCGGAACTCAATGTTCCTCAGGGTCTCCATCTTATCCGGGTCAAAGGCACCTTCAAGAAACTCGTCCAATCCCGGTATGTGGACTTTGAGTCCTTAGGATCGATGTTCCCCTCACTCCTACCCTACTTTGACACTCAGGGGTGGACATCCTTTCTGTACTCACACTTACAATACTCTCCAACTGCCGTCACAGAGTTCTTCAATAATCTAGGGCTTTCCGATCAGGGAGATATTTTCTCTTCGGTGAGAGGCACTCGTTTTCGCCTCACCGCAAATCTCATCTCGACAGCCCTTGAAATCCCAAACTCAGGAGTTGAAATCTTCAACCATACTCCTTCCGCTTCTGAGTACTATGAACTTCTCACTTTACAACCTTACGACTCCACTAAAGAAATTGCTCGTCTGAATGCCAACTCTTTTCCTCCTTTAATCCGGATGATCCATCATATCTTCACTACCTTGATCGTCCCAAAGGATGGAAGCCGAGAATTAGTCACTGAGGTTCATAAGTCGTTGTTCATATTCTTCCTCAAATGTCAACAAATCAATCTTCCTGAACTCATGATAAGCCTCATCCGTCGGTGTTTCACTAACACCAAGAGATCAATGCCATATGCTTGCCCCATCACCTCTCTTCTCATTTTCATTGGCATTCCTATCCCTTCAAGTGAGCTCATCTCCTTAAAATCCCGCAGTGCATTTGACCTCACTGCCGCTCACCGAATGGGCTACAAGTTCGTAGACGGCGTTGTGACAAGGACTCTCAAAGGAAAAGAACCACAAGGAGTTGAAGAGTCATCTGATGAAGAAGACAATGCAGACAATGAAGACACTGAAGCTAATGAAGGCGCTGATGAAGACTCTCAGGATGAGCAAATGCCTGATCAACCTCAAGAATTTGATGATGTACCTGTGCCTCAAGAACAATCTCTTCGTGATTATTTGGCACAAATGCATCAACAAATGATCTCTAGATTTGATCAAATGAACTCTAGATTTGATCAAGTGGATGCTCGCCTCAACTCTCTGGATGAGTCTCACGTGCATATCCGAGACCGGCTTGATTCCTCTACTCCGAGAGAGATGGATCCGTCATCCTCCACCTGCTGGACATGACGATGAATAGAGGGTCTCAGGGTCCTTAGAGGTCATTAAGAGTCTTAGCTGGGAGTATGTCTCACTAGTTCTGTTATCTTGCTTGTTCATGTTATTTCCCTTCCTTTTGACTTTTCTTGAGTCATGTAATGATTGTCTTTTGTACTGTGAAATTTGAATGATCAATCAATGAAAACTCACAGTTCATGTTTATTTGTCTCATAATGTGCATGACTTGACTTTTTGTATGTTGTCAAAAAGGGGGAGAACATCAATTTTATGCATCAATTGAATGTTTTTGTCATCATCAAAAAGGGGGAGATTGTTGGGTTTTCAATATATCATGTTTTTGATGATCACATTAATATCCTTGAACATTGATTTAATGCAAAATTGATGTGCTAACTAACATGAAAAACACCATGAAAGTGATTGTGTTAAATATTGCTAAATCATACAATGTATATCACTAACAATGTATTTGCATGTAGGTGCACAAGCATGAAAGATGAAGCATTGAAGAGATGAGCAAATAGCACAAGAAATTGTCAAAGAAGTGTATCTGTCGACAGGCCCAGGGCATGTGTCGACAGATACACACAGTGAACCCAAGACAGAGTTCAGTTTTTGCATCTCTGTGTGCACCTGTCGACAGATGCAAATTTCCTGTCGACAGATACACACAGACAACCCAAGACAGACCTCAGGTTTTGTATCCCTGAGTGCATCTGTCGACAGATGCAAATTGCCTGTCGACAATACACTCAGAAATTCAGATTTCTGAAACCCAGTTCTCAGCCTGAGTGCATCTGTCGACAGATGCAAGTGCACCTGTCGACAGACGACGGAAACATGAGTTTTAGAGATTCCAACTCCGGCCCCATTTGGGTGTTTCCTTCCTCCACGACCCCCACCTTTACCTAACACTATATAAGCATCCTTTTGGAGCCAAATTGCAGAGAGCAGCCTCCCAACCAAGAGCCTCCAAGGGACCAAGAGGAAAAGCCCAAATTGCTGCTCTGCTTCAATCTTCCGCCCAGATCGTCGTGGAATCACCATCCATGCGGAGTTGAAGCCGGATCGTCGTCAATTCAACCTTCTACATCGATCAGTCTACATCCAATCGAAGTTTGAAGAGCGTCTGGACGATCCACGAGAAGAATTCCAACTGGATTTGTTCCCCAACTCTAAATTCTTCTCCATTTCACATTTTCCATTCCATTGTGTGTGTGTGGTTGTGTTTCAAGCATCCCTTGTGCTTGATCCACGAAATTGTGGTTGTTCTGATCGTGGTTCATCAGACAACGTGTGTGTGTTTGAGTTGTTGTGTTGAACTCGCTCTTAAGCAGTGGTTTCTGCGTGTGTGTGTGGACGGTGGATGTAGGATACACGAGTTGTGTACTCCGAACCACCTTAAATCATCGTGTCCTGTGGTTTGTTCGCGTTTTGCGATAGATGATTGGTAGGCACGTTGTTCATACGCACGTTTGATACCCTGTTTTCATTTATATCAACTCAAGCCTTCTTATACTCAATCGAATTCTAATCAAGTTTCATTAAGATTGTTGTTGCACCGAAAAGAAGCCATCAGTAAATAGAAATTGCCGTAATCTATTCAACCCCCCCCCCTTCTAGATTACCATATTGTGTTATTCCGCATAACCCTTCAGGCTCCGCCCTCTTTTAAGGGGAGAGTCAGCCACTGTTAGCAGAGAGCTGGATGCGGGAGGTAGAGAAAATCTTTCGAGCCATTAGGTGTGCCGAGGAGGATAAAGTTAGCTTGGCTACCTATATGCTGTAGGTACTTAATTTATATGCATGTACTTGTGTAAGTTTAGGTTTTGTCTAGATTGGTGCTTATGGGTTGTGTCTTGCAGGAGAGAGCTGATGTATGGTGGGCTTCCTTACTTCGCACCAGATTCGAGGATGGCGCGATTGAGGTGTCTTGGGATGAGTTCACGAGGCTTTTCCAAGCCAAGTTCATCCCCGAGCATATCTAGGACAAGATGGAGCAGGAGTTCCTTTCTCTCACTCAGGGCTCCATGACGGTGTTGGAATATGTGGCCAGGTTTTCCGAACTGTCCAAGTATGCTCCTCATATTGTTGCTAATGAGCGTAGGAAGGCGAAGAAATTCGTGATGGGTCTTAAGCCATCACTGAGGTCGAGGCTTGTGGCATTTGATCACCGTACGCTAGATGAGGCTCTCAGCGCAGCGTGCAGGCAGGAGAGCGAGATGGAGCTGTATTTGGAGGAGAAGAAGGCATCGCAGAAGAGGTCCGCACCACCTTTCTAGTGGTAGGACAGAAAGAAGGCCGTGTAGCAGTCACCGCAGCGTCCAGTGGCGGCGTCCAGTCAGTAGGCAGTTGCTCCGCGGTCCCCCGGCGTCAGGCCTAGGGATAAGAATATGTGCCCTCACTGCGGAAGAGCACATGGCGGTACCGAATGTTGGAAGTTAGCGGGGAAGTGTCTTAAGTGTGGCAGCTCCGAGCATCAGATCTGAGATTGTCCCAGACTGCAGCAGGGTGTTTAGCGTGGACCGCCAGCCCCAGCAGCGGTAGCAGCAGCAGCACCAGCGACAGGGAGATCAGGAAGGCCTCAAGTGTTTGCTTTAGCACGAGAGGATGCAGAGCAGGCGGAGAATGTCACGGAAGGTACGGTTCTATTCATGGGTGTGCACGCTCGGGTTTTGTTTGATACGGGTGCCACACACTCGTTCATTTCTGAGCGATTTACGAAGCAGTTAACGGTAGAGTCAGGAGTAGAGGCTGCGGAGTTAGAGGTCCCTTTGTCTGTGCACACACTAGCAGGAACGGTATCGACTAGGAAGTGTATTCCGTCTTTACCTGTGTGCATTGAGGACCGAGGTTTAGATGGGTGCTTCTTTTTGCTAAAGATGAAGGACTATAATACAATTCTAGGTTTGGATTGGCTTGAGGAGCACTATGCTTTGGTGGATTGTCGTGGAAAGAAGATTGCTTTCCGTATTTCTGGTGAGGATGAGTTCTCGCATCCTTTTCCAAAGAACTTAGAGGGAAGGTTTGTGATCTCCGCCGTGAAGGCGATGAGGATGGTGAACAAGGGGTGTGACGCTTTTCTTGTCAGTGTGGTCTTAGTACCAAAGGCTGATCAGTCACCTACCCTTAAGGAGATTGAGGTAGTGCAGAAGTTTCCAGACGTGTTTCTTGATGATTTGTATGGTTTGCCACCGGCTAGGGAGATAGAGTTCACTATAGAGTTGCTTCCAGGCACCTCTCCTATCTCTAAGGCTCCATATCGGATGGCACCTGCAGAATTAGTTGAGCTGAGGAAGCAGTTGCAGGATTTACTGGACAAGGGATTCATTAGCCCTAGTGTGTCACCATGGGGCGCACCTGTATTGTTCGTGAAGAAGAAGTATGGTTCCCTCAGGTTGTGCATTGAGTATAGAAAGCTCAACCAGGTGACTGTGAAGAACAGGTATCCCTTACCGCGGATAGATGATTTGTTTGATTAGCTGTAAAATGCAATGGTGTTCTCTAAGATTGATCTGCGGTCCGACTATCACCAGTTGAGGATTAAGGGTGAAGATGTGTCCAAGATGGCTTTTAGGACTCGTTATGGGCATTATGAGTTTTTGGTGCTTCCATTTGGTCTGACCAACACCCCTGCAGCATTCATGGATCTCATGAACAAGGTGTTTAGACCTTATTTAGATAGCTTCGTAGTGGTGTTTATCGACGATGTGCTGGTCTATTCTCCCGATGAGGCTACACACCATGATCATTTAAGGATTGTTCTGGAGGTTCTCCGAGAGCACAAGCTGCATGCCAAGTTCAACAAGTGCGATTTCTAGATGCGCGAGGTTCATTTCCTTGGGCATGTTATCTCAGGCGCTGGAGTAGCAGTTGATCCGGCGAAGGTCCAGGCAGTGTTAGATTGGGAGATTCCAGAGACCCCATCGGAGATTCGGAGTTTTCTTGGTTTAGCGGGCTATTATAGGTGATTTATTGAGGGTTTTTCATCTATCGCCGCACCTTTGACTAAGCTAACTAGGAAGGGTGTGAAGTTTGTGTGGTCTGAGGATTGCTAGAGTAGCTTTCAGTTGCTGAAGGCGAGGCTTACATCTGCACCCATGTTGATCTTGCCGAGTGGTGTAGAGGGTTTTGCTATCTACTCGGATGCATCTTAGATCGGTCTTGGCTGTGTGTTGATGCAGCATAGTAGGGTAGTGGCATATGCTTCTCGCCAGTTGAAGGAGCATGAGCATAACTATCCGACTCATTATTTGGAGCTTGCAGCAGTGGTTCATGCACTGAAGATCTGGAGACACTATCTTTATGGCATCTAGTTCGAGGTGTTCACTGACCACAAGAGTCTGAGGTATCTCTTTTCTCAGAAGGAGTTGAACCTGCGACAGAGGAGATGGATTGAATTCCTTAAGGACTACGACTTCGAGCTTCAGTATCATCCAGGGAAGGCGAATGTCATAGCGGATGCTCTTAGCAGGAAGAGGTCTTTGCTTCAGTAGGATTGGAAGATGTTGGAGGATGCAGCCTATGCGATGACTGAGTTAGAGCCTCAGTTATGTCAGGCTTTCATGGCTCAGTTGTCTATCCGGTCTACAGTTTTGGATGAGGTGATTGAGCAGCAGAAGGCTGATCCTAGGCTTCAAGAGATGGTAGGCAAGGCATGTATTGCTCGAGATGAGGATGGTGTCATTAGATTTCAGCACCGCGATGTTGTGGATGTTCGTGAGCATATTCTAGCAGAAGCTCACAGGTTGAGGTTCTCTATTCATCTAGGAAACACCAAGATGTACCAGGATTTGAAGAGATCTTTCTGGTGGTCTGGCATGAAGAAGGATGTGGCTGACTTCGTATCTAGGTGTTTGGTATGCCAGCAAGTTAAGGCCGAGCGTCAGCGACCATCTGGTCTTATGCAGAAGATGGAGATACCAGTATGGAAGTGGGAGGCAATCACTATGGATTTTGTGATGGGTTTGCCCAGATCAGTGAAGGGCAATGACTCGATTTGGGTGATTGTAGATCGTTTCTCCAAGACTGCGCATTTCTTGCCTATGAAGAAGAAGCAGTCCATAGAGAGTTTAGCTAGGTTGTATGTCGGTAGCATTGTGAGGTTGCATGGTGTGCCGAAGTCGATTATTTCTGACTGAGACCTGAGGTTTACTTAGAGGTTGTGGCAGGATCTTCAGGATGCTTTAGGTTCTCAGTTGAAGCTTAGTTCGGCGTTCCATCCCCAGACAGATGGCCAGTCTGAGAGGACTATCCAGACACTAGGGGATATGTTGAGAGCATGTGTGCTGGACTGGAAGGGTGATTGGGAGCATCATTTACCTCTTGTGTAGTTCGCCTACAACAACAGTTTTCATGCGAGCATTGGCATGGCTTCGTTTGAGGCCTTGTATGGGCGGCCTTGTAGATCTCCTTTGTATTGGGAGGAGACAGGTGATAGGCAGTTGATAGGTCCGGAGTTGGTGCAGGAGACTTTGGATAAGATTCAGCTTATCAGACAGAGGCTTGTTGCGGCGCAGGATAGGCAGAAGAGTTACGCCGACAATAGAAGGAAGGATTTAGAGTTCGAGGTTGGCGAGCATGTTTTTTCTGAAGGTTTCGCCTACCCGAGGCGTTGTCAAATTTGGCAGGCATAGCAAGTTGAGCCCTAGATTCATTGGCCCGTTTGAGATTCTTAGGCGGATGGGTAACGTGGCATATGAGCTAGTTTTACCCCCAGCGTTAGCTAGTGTTCACCCAGTTTTTCACGTATCAATGCTCAGGAGGTATGTGCAAGATCCGTCTCATGTGATTAGTCACGAGCCAGTGGAGATTCAGCCAGACTTGTCGTACGTTGAGCAACCAGTAGCTATTCTAGACCGGAAGATTCAGCACCTCAGGAACAAGAGCATTGCATCCGTGAAGGTGCTATGGAGGAACTTCTCGCGAGAGGAGGCTACTTGGGAGCTTGAGGATGCTATGAAGAAGAAGTATCCCCATTTGTTTGGTTAGTGTTGTCGTTCTAACTTCAAGGACGAAGTTTCTTTTAGCGGGAGGGTGTAAGGCCCTCGAACTTTGCCCTTTTATTCAAACTTTGTTCATGTTATGTTATATATGCATATAATATTGTTGTAAGTAGCATGTTTATTCTATTACTTATGTGCATATTTTTGTTTAATGCTGTACATATTATGTTTAAAAATGTTATGCATAGTGTATGTACCTATTGTGTGTATGTGTGTTTATTGAATTTTTTTTGTTTTTTTTCGAAAGTCCAATTAACGTCAATATCCCTTGATGTTGAGGGCAGGTTGACGGCAACCAGTGTGCCGTTGACTCCAAGTCAGCGTCCAGATCGATGGACGTTTATTTCCTGTAAACGGCAGCAAAGTGGCCGTTTACTTCTCCATTTTTGCTGCGATTCCAGATCTGGAAACGGCCGTGTTTTCCCTGGCTCTGGATTAGGAAACTACCCTCCAACGGTAGGATCCCGATCTAATGCGTACCCAACACACCTAGCTCTATAAAATCACCCTGTTTCGGCCGAGATAAGTCTTTTGACTCTTGTGAGAAAGCTAGGCTTTTTGTGGAGAAAATTGATCCTTATGCAAGCTTGATCCGGCGAGAGAGGAGTCCTTCCGGCGATCTACACAGACTGGAAGGAGCTCTTGGCATTGAGGAAGCTTCCCCGACCCCGGTGATCGATCTACATCGACAGAAAGACCGGACCTGGGAGGATTTTGAGCACCTTCTTGGCTTGGCCGAGGAGGGCTTATTCAGCTTAATTAAACCATTATACAATTTTTCAGAGGCAAGTAATCGAGGGATTTCATCCCTGCACATGTCCTTTAGGTCCTAGGATTTTTGTGGATTTTTCCTCGTATCCTAGAACCCCAATTCTTCTGTATTTGTGCGTTCAGTCTGCACTTCTGCAGACAAGAACTTGACGGCAAGCTTGCTACCGTCAGGATCCTGAGTTGGCGGCAACATCGTGTGCCATTAACCCTGGTTGGTGGTAACCCCTTTGCCGCCAAGTTCGTCTGTTTTTCACAGAACCTTGATTTCCATGTCTGTGTGATGAAATTCAGATTTCTGGAGAACTATACATGCTGTGAAAATTATGTGGGTCGAGTATAGTCAGTAGGTCATATCATGAGGATTTGTTAATTTCCGAGCATGATAGAAATTAGGGTAATTTCTGTAATCGGAAAATAAGTATGATCTACTTGTGTTAATTCTAAATAAATTGATTCGTTGCAAGTTAGGGTTTCAGAAAGTTTCTATGATCCTATGTTGACTGTTTTCAGGTTTAAGAACTGTTATAACCGATTGTATTGATGTTAACCATGTTTTAAATAAATTTTTGATAAATCTGTATGAGATCTGTTTTAATTATTAAACTTTTTTACTATTCTGAAAATATAAAATTTAGGTATGAGATATATAACCTGTGTGATACGTGTGATAAAATTGCATGCTGTTTTGACAACAATAGGTACTGTTATTAGTTTAACAAGGGCAATTGACCATGTAAGCATGTTAATTTTAATTATATGGAATTCAGTGACTAGAAGCATGATTAGGATTATGTTATGATTTAATTATCACTGTAAAACAGAGGTATCATGTTCTGTAAACTGAAGCATGTGTAATTATGTTAAAGTGCATGTAAGTGAGTTTAGTGTGTATGTAAATGAATGAAATATGTGATAATGTGAAAATTTGTGCCGATATTGACACTGCTACCATAGAGGCTATGGAGCCGTACTGTAGTAAAGTCCCTATGGGAAGGCTCAATGTGTTGTGATATCCTATGGGCATTAGGATGAAATCCTGGAGGTGGACAAGTACCACTGGTTAGGGTGGAGAGGGCTTCTCCCGGTTCTGCGAAGTTAACCAAGATTCGTCACTGTGTTGCCTAGGTGACGGGTATGTGTATGTGATGTATGTCCTTCTTATGGTGGTTCAGACTATGTGTCATGGCAAATTAATTGTGAAATGTGAAATTGTGACAATGTGAATATATGAATGTGAAAATGTGCAAATGCAAAAAGTGAACATGTGAAAGTGTAATGTAAATATGTTAGCATGTGAAAAGATGTGATTTCATGTAAATGTGATTTATTTGTATTAAAACAAAAAGCTAAATATGTGAATAAATGTTAGATTAATATGTGAAAATAATTAGATATCATGCTAGGTGTGTTATTTACCTAGTACATATTTCCATGTGCTAAATTGGTAGAATTGTGTAATGATATGAATAGAGTTTGATCTATGAATCATGTTACATGTATGTGTAGAAAGCATGTGTATGTTGTTATGGTTAATTTTAAATTGTATAAGCATGTACCATGTAATCTTCCTTATTGTTAAAGGTTAGCATGTGGTGATATGTGTAAGAGTGTATCTTTGGATTGCTTGCTGGGTCTTTTAGAAGACTCATACTTTCTTTGGCGTACAGGTGAGACCGGTGTCCCCGTTCTTGAGAAGGACATAGCTGGGAGCGACTTCGAGCGCGAGGAGTAGCTCTACTTGTGGACTTGCTACACATTTGCTTTTCTTTCATTAGTATGTAAACAATGTGAATGCTTATTTCGTATAGACATTGTATTTTATTTGGAGTTGTAATAAGATGGACATTGTTATTTCTTTCACCACTATATAGATTGTGGATTATGTGATGATGATGGAATGAGAATAAGTATTTATTTCCACTGTACTCTTCCGATATTTGTGTACATCTCAATCTATTGTTTAGTGTTGGGTAAATATCCCACTGTGATGACACCCTTTGTACCGACGTGGATTGGTATAATCGTACCGATATAAGGAGGGTCGTTACTATCACGCCCCTCCAATTTAGCAGCGGAATAAATCGGAGGGAAACGTGAGCAACGAGTATGGTAACGACAATTGCGTATACATTCGCAAACATCAAAGCATCTAATGAACAATAATTGAAATAAACTCTTGATTCCATTATAAAATCTATAAGACTATTACATCCACTAATTCAGAGCCAATACATAGGGCACAATGACATCATTACATTAAAAAGAAATCTAAAGCAATAACTACTAGACTCCATTGTGCTAGGGTGACTTCATCATTTGACTCCAGATCGCTCATCACTCGGGTCCTGTCCCATTGGTATGTGTAACGTCATTATCCGACTTACCTGAGACACAATAACAAATAACAAAGGGTGAGCGATAACGCCCAGTAGGACTTAAATCTCAATAGTCAAGCGGGCTTTAAATAATTAATGCTTTAAATGGCAGAGTAGCTAACGATAGAGAGAGTCATGTAAAGTCGAGAAAGTAATAGCACAAGTAACATGGTTCAGATAGCAGATGAATCAAGTATTGCACGATGACTAAAGTTAAGTCACAATAGAAATGATAACAACAATAGAAAGTAAAGTCATGGTCAAGAATAGAAAGCGACATGTATAGCAAGAAGAGAGATAGTATATGGTCATGTAAAGAGTAAATTGCATTTTGATTGATTTTCATCAATCGAGATAGTATATCACTTATGATTAACTTTCGTCAATCGAAATAGTAATGGCACTTTGGTTATCCGTAGATAGCTGAGAGAAAATATAGCACTTTTATTGTCAATAGACAACGAGAAAATATAGCACTGTGATCAAGTCACGATAGAACGCAGTAACTCAAGATAGCAAGTATCAAGTAGAGCATGAAGAGAGTACGACAGTAGTCGCTCAATAACAGAATAGTAGCAGTTCAGTAACAGTCAGTGGCAGTACAGTAACAGTGCAGTACGTCTAAATTAACAGACTAATAGTAACAGTGTAACAGTCATATGTCTAGCTAATTCAGAACAGTCAGTTAGAACCGGTGCAAATGCAGACACGATCAATAGCCCCTGCAGGTATTTTTGGGTGGCTCTCCGCCCCTAGGACTAGATTGGAGCCCCTTGGACACTCTCTGTGCCCTCAGCAGTATGCATTCAAGTCAGTAGAGTCACAAGACCCATTTTAGCACTAGACAGTCATGAACAGTACAAAACAGTAGAAGCGACATAGCTCAAAGGGTACCAAGGGAGTACTAGATGAATAGACGAAAGAGACGAGATAGTAGAGTGAACGTGAATAGATGAGCGAGTAGAATATAGATGAGATCTTATGGTCATTACACATGAAACATCGAGTAACGAACGATAGTAATAGTTGCACAACACGCACGTATGGTGTTGGCAGTCAGGTGGAATTCACAACCCTTCCGCTGGCCTCGTTATGCACAGGTCTAGAGGTCCGGCGTGATTCAAGATAAGAGCAAGAGCAACTAAGGCCGTTTGGATCTTACTGATCCCTAGAGTGTATCATAAGTGTTAGGGTACAACCGGCTCGTCGACCATGTGGGAATCCATGAACAGAGGAGACTTACGGAGGCCTTGAACAAAGACTCACTAGTCCGACATGTAACACCCCGTAAATTTTTATTTGTTGAAAAACTTGAAAAAAAATAAAGTTATTAAACTTAACCATTATTCTTAAATTGAATTAATTGATAATTGGGGATGTTTAGCATTAATGAACGTTTCCCCAGTGTCGTACTCGGACGTGCGCGCTCCCACAGGGCGACACTGAAAAACTATAACGAAAATGAAATCTGAGAACACCATAATTTTCAAAAAAATGTGGAGATATCAGAAATGTAAATATCTGAATTTTTCGACGTATAGATTTCGGGATTAAGTCGACGCGACTATTTTCCGGGTGATTTTTCACCTACTGTAAAATAAATTCTAAAAATAAAACTAAAATCACTATAATTTGTAAAACCATCAAATTAGTCTATGGTTGAAATTTTAACACAAACGGACCCCGTTTGAATACATAAAAATGTGAATCATTAGGCCAGCTGAATTAAGGGCCAATTACGGTGATGAATTTTCTGGAAATTATCCTTGCCTACGTGTGAGCAGCTGGGGAAGCTACCTCACTTAAGTAGGAATCTTACACGTTTGTCCCTTAGGTGTATGGCCTGGAGAATGCATGAACCAGGTGTCCTTGGCATGGTTTAGGGGGTTCCTACGGCTCCACATGTTGGGCTACGTGCCAACACGCATGGAAGCATGGGAGTTTATATAAGACCTTCCTCACCCATCATGAAGATCTTTCCACTTCCCACTCTTCTGTCTTCCTGCTACCGTGGATGTTGTCCTGCTATTGTTCTACTGGAGGTATTACTGCTGGAGCTATAGGAGCTACCGCAATTACCTGTCGTAATTGCTACTACTGCTTATGCTGTTGGTGGCCACACAACACTTGCATCTGCTGTACCTACTGCCACCTTGTGTTGCTATGGACCTACTCGTTGGGAAGGAAAAGGACTCCATCTTCCTCAAAGTCATGGGTAGGATTCTCTTCCTTTCTCACACTTATCTAATTTCTTGACCACTACCGTTGTTTAAAAGGTCATGATCACCATTTACTTGCTTTAAACTTGTGAATTCTCATTTGAAACAGTGTATCCATCCCTTATAGTCTTGTTTTAGTTGTGTGGTTGTAGGATTCGATTCTCTTTCCCTTTTCTTCTAACTCATGTTCTTGAACATGCTTTAGAACCTACTGTTTGGATGTTCCAGTTTATGTTCTAGTGCCATGAACCCTCTAGCACTACATGTGTGTCTTGTGTTGCTGTAGAAGCTACTCTTTGAGTTCACATAATCTCTATTTTGGAAAGGATATTTTTCCAGTATCATGTGGTAGCAGGTTCCTAGCTATCCATGTGTAGGATTCATCTTCCTATAATTCTGTTCTGTCCTTCATACATGGTAAGGAAGTCTAGATAAAGGAACAAGTTGTATACTAATAACTCCCCTGTTCCTACCTCAATTGTGATAAACACATTCATATTAGAAAGGATAAGATCCTTGACCCACTGGGAGATCAAGATTTTTCTTCCACTTTTGATACTTGTTCATATTATGGAGTTGTGTAGAAGTCTTAACCTCATTAGAAACATGTAGGGACTTCGGTTTAGTTTTTAGATACTTCCAGTCTTGATTTAGCACAATGAAAGACAATGTAATTTAGTGTTCACATGGTCATATTTTCCCAATAAACCATTGCTATCAAGTCCATGCTTTCAGTACTACACCATGTTAGCTTCTAGCCGGCCAAATTTGAATTGTAAACCCCTTGTGTCATCCCAATTGTTTAGCTTATAAACTACTGTGAGAGCTTCAATTAGACTCTTCCATTTGATATAAAACATGTCTTGGGTTATAAGTTTTATAATTAGGGCCTTTAGAACAGATTTACAAAGCATTTCTGGAAGTTCTGCAGCTACCTGTCGACAGCCAGCCCAAAGCTGTCGACAGGCGCATGCTTTCCAGAACTCAGATTTCTAGACTGTGTGGATCTGTCGACAGATCCCTTGTTGCTGTCGACAGATACCCACAGAGCCAGCAAACCTGAGCTCTATCTGTTGCCATCTGTCGACAGCCCCTTCCTGGCTGTCGACAGCACTTGTCCTGCCTTGTATTTCAGCAACTTTTTATGATAAAACTCTTGCTTAAACTTCACCATATTAGCCTACCAAGTTACCCCCCCCCCCCCCCCTAGTTGCCTTAGTGTTTACTTTCATTCCCCTCTTGGTGTACCTTACTCACCCTTGAGTTATCCTTGAAGTTGTTAACTACGAATGGCACTCTGTTGAGTCCATTCTCCTGTATTCAATAATTGAGTTCATATAACTTGATGTCTTGAGAGTTCAAATGCTTGAACACCATGTAAGATATGATTAATTGATGATGATGACATTTATTGGGTCCTTGGACCCCACTTGACTGATATGTCTGTGCAAATAGGGCTGGTCCAGTCCTGGGAGGAGCACCCGAATTCATTTACTGGTCGTACGAATTGATAAAGGATAACTGACTGTCTAGCAAATTGGGCTGGTCCAGTCTAGGGGGGAACACCCGAATTCAATTACTGGCCGTACGGAATGATAAAGGGCAACTGGATGTTTGGCATAGCATTAAATACTGTTGATTATAGTCATCATGTTACCTGATACTGTTGATTACAGTCATCCTGTTACCTATTTTGTGTGAATATATATATATATATATATATATATATATATATATATGAACCAAATTATGAGATTCACTGTGAATTCCTGAGCACATTTTGTAATTCAGTACCACTGTTCCAATTATCATTATCATGATAAGATATTTGTTTGTTCATCTTTGGTATCAGTCAAGTCTTTTCTTGTGTTTACATGAACTAGAACTTGAGTTTCAATGTGAATTCCTGAGCATATCCCATGTATCCATTCTACTGTTTCACATTCACTGTCATATTCAGATGCTTGTTGGTCCATCTATGATTTCACTCAAGCCTTTTCCTTGATCATCATACCGTTTAATCCTTTGATTTGAGAATTTGAATCCTACTGGGCTAGTTAGCTCACTAAATCCTATTTTTCAGGTATCTAGAAGGCGGAAACTTCGGGATTTGTGTGTGGAGAGACCATCCTTGACGACATTTTACTTTTGAGATTATAAATTGGAAATCTTGTAATATTCATAGAATGACAATTGTCAATTTTTTTTATTTAATAGAGCTCCTGAGCAATTTGCTGCTCAATTAGTTTAAATTTTACTCTTGATTCCTCTTCCGTTCACATTCTGGCATTTATAGATATATTAAATGTCGGGACGTGACACGACAGAAGGAGTATCCGATGGAGAGTTCGTCCAAGTCAAGAGATAGTGTATATAGAAATGAGTGCCCGACGTTCTAGAGGAATTCTAGAACAGTGGAGCGTCGATAATGGTATTCCTAAAACATCGCGAGAATCATAGACAAGTACATTTAAAATAGGGCAATTAACTATATAATTGAAATCAATTGCTAGATGTATATGTGACAATTTTCATGCAGAGATAAGCCATATTGGGGGGTTCACGTGTGTGCATGTGACATAGAGAATTATGGAATATGAAAGAGTCATGTGAATAACTTAAATTAATTAAAATATGTCCAAGATTTATCAGCTTCGTTTACTGTGTTAGGAGAGTTAACAGGGCATGAGTTCACTGTAGAAAAACAAGACTTAAAAAAATAGGGGGTTTTCATGAAAAACTTCAGAACGCGACGGGTCTCTGTAAGGGTTGCGACGGGATCAAGTGTGAACGCGACAGGGCCTTGTATGGATCGCGACGGGCTTGTCTAAATAGGCAAGCAGATCATGACAGGGTCTTCTGAGGATCGCGATAGGTCTATCAGGTCGGCGGCCAGAACGCGATGGGGTACCCTGTCACGATCAGATCGCGACAGGTTCCTGTGTCGCGACGGCTCTGAGAACGCGGCCTATCGAGCCGTCGCGTTCTCAGGTTTTCACTTGAGTTCGAGCGGGAAAAGGACTAGCATGGGATTGCGTGCCAACTTAACATATTTTGACACAGGGTGATTCAAAAATTCATAACTAACCGTATAGTCGATGAAAATCCTGAAACAAGTTGCATATTGATCTCGACATACGTGAGTATTTATAGTAAATAGGAATTTGAAAAGAGATAGAGTTTCGACATGCTTTATTCAAGTCAAACATGGAGTACATGACACAGTGAGCAGTTGAGATGAGAGAATTAATTCATGAAGTAGGGTGGATAAAAATTAGGGCTTTCAGAGGCAAAAGATGCCTAACATGCATTAGTTCTTCCAGTAAAAATCTCGTGTTATGGGGTTGAGTATACAAGGAGAACAATATTTAAGATGAAGGGTCGGGCTCATGCTAGTTACATAATATGAAAATTCAAGAACAAAATATAGGCTTGATGGAAAATATGAAACTTGAGGGTTTTGTTCCTAGTACATGGAACAATCTACAGTCGAAATTTCTTTAGTTTTGCTCGTGAGAATGCCTACCTTGACTCGATTTCCTCTTCTAGGGCTAGAACTTGAAGAACTCGGGATGAAGCTTGATGAAGCCTTCTCCCCATGAATTCTCCTCCTCCTTGGCCTCTCCTCCAGGTCCAGCAAGCCTTGGGTACGAGCTAGGGCCGGCCATGGGGGATTTAGGAGAGTATTTATGCTTGTTATGTTTCTAATTCCTAATAGTACTCTAACTCTTATTAAATTCCAAATTTCCTATTTCTTAACCTCCTTCCAATCTTTCCACTTCCTATTTGGGTTAGGATTGGAGTTATATTCGTGGCCAACCTATTAGGGTAGGTTTAGAAATCCGATTCTAACTCAAACTTCTTATTTTAGTGCTTTAATATACCTTTTTTCTATTTAGGTAATATTTAAGTTATGAATTTAGGGTATTTTTCTATTATTCTTCTTTTAAAAATCCCTATTTTGGCCCAATAAATTCTATATGGTCCATTTAACAAATCCTATTATTTATTGGAACTTATCTTTTGTGATTTCCCTTTTTAATTAGGGAATAATAGAGTTACGACTTTTTATTGTATTTCTTTACTTGAATTTATTCATGGGCCATGAGAGGTCCATTGGTCTAATTCCGATAATGGGTAATCATTTCATGATGTTGGAAGTCTCTCCGCCATGTTCGTTTGATTTATGAGCGCGTTATATTTCCGTGTTAATAGTTTTTCGACTTAGTTTACAAATTCAGATAATTAGTCACGTTGTGACGTACGCTTGGTCAATCGGATTTTTTGTTGCTTAAATTTCTTAATAGAACACTTAGGAATAATGTCTGGGGTTGATTTATAATTTTTACGAAATTTTTAGATGTGTTCTTGCACATACGATAATAATATGTATGTTTCTATTATTCCGTTTTTATAGAAATTTATTATTTCGAATTTTTTAAATACTAAAATTTCCGAGTTGCTACAGTTACATTATTTGTTACACAGAATTAGCATAAAAAAATGTCTTCAATAAGCTCCCTGTCCCACTTATTCAGAAATGAGGTCTGCCACTTTGTTAGGTAGGATTTGAGAATATTTTACCCTTGGTGTCGAAGGTCACTGCCTGTTGGGAATCCATCTATCAGTCTAGATATTAACCTCATACCCATTCTTTAATTATCACCCATGCATTGACATCGCTCTCTAAGCTCTTCACGAAATTTTATAATTGCCTGCCAAATTAATTTGTGAAGCTTTATGGCAATTATTGATCTTCCAAAAAGACATGGATGGACAATACTTTTCTCTCAATAATGTTGCCGACAGATATTAGAGGTGTCTTTAACAAATCTCCATGCAAGTTTCCTAATAGCAGCTTTATTTAAACTCTGAAGCCCGTACCTCCAACATGCCTGGGTTTTTGCATTTTTTTTGCCAAGCCAGGAATGGATAAGTATAACCTTGTGTTTGCCACCACCAGAAATTTCTCCGGATACTACGTACTGAGCTTGTTTAGGTAGGACCATGGTATTCATTATGTGCACAGGAATTGGATTCAGTGTAGATTTGATGCATGAGAACAATAATACATGAAGAGCTCAATGCATTTTCCTTCCACATATATATTCAGCCCTTTTTTGCATCTTTCTTCAATCATTTTCAGATTGTCTCTCTTGGTCCTGCCCAAGATAACAGGAGTTCCCAGCTATAGTGTATCTTCATCAAACTCCCAAATCCAGACACTTGCATCAAATGTTTTCTTCAAAAATTAGGTTGATGTGTTGGGGCTGAAGATCAGTTCAGATTCCTGCATATTGGTGTGTTGTCCTGACCAATTAGTAAAATTACAATATGGTATTTTTCATTCCCATCAACTCCCTTTCCTCAGCCTCGCGGAACACAAAAATGTCATCTGCACATATATAGCATGTGGGTTACAGAAGGCACTCTAGGATTTATTTTGAAGCCTCGAATATATAGCAGCATCCTCCATCCCAGGCCAATTGCCAATAGAGTAGACAAGGCCTCTGCCCACGAGAGATGAACAGATAAGGAGACATGGGCATCCTTGTGATCTGAATCCCTCTACAAGGACAAAACATCCCACTTGATTGCCCATTGTTGTTAAGGGAATTAGTAGTGGATGTAACCCGGCCGTCATACTTAACCGGACAGCCTTCAACGAAATGTCATGCTTGCTCAAACATAAGCCTGATGAAATTCCATTCTAATTTTTCATATAGTCTTTAGATAACTCGATCTCGAGTCCGAGGACACCATTTATTTGATGCATTGAGTGAAGGAGTTCTTGTACAAAAGCTATCCAGTTAGTAATATTTGTCTCCTAGGAGTAAACACACCTTGATAATTTGTAGAGATAAGCATGTGGAGATACTTTTTTATCCCAGCTGCCAGAGTTTTTGGTACAATCTTATACGCTCTTGTTGAGGTTGACTGGACTAAAAATCACTGACTTTGGATGTATTGGCCTTTTTAGGAATGAGGGTAATTAAAGTGTGATTGGATATTCCATGAGGGAGCTTTTCTTGGAGAAAGAAATTGTGAACAAAACAAATCACATCAACTTTCAAATTAGCACAGTAATTTTGTCAAAAAAGATACTGTGATCCCATCTGGGCCAGGAGATTTGTGAGGTGGGAGAGAGCTGATGATGCTAAAAATTTCATCCGAAGTTGGGCATCTACAGATGTCATCATTCTCTTGCATGGAAAGATTCCTGGTTTTAAGTTGGGAATCAATGGGAACAGGAGTTGGATGGGAAGGTGGCGTATAAATTGTTAAAAGACTCAATGAACTGAGCTGTAATTCCTTCTGAGTCTCCAGTCCAATCTCCATTAGGCATTTGGATTCATGATATATAGTTAGGCTTCTTCTATTAGTTGCACTCATGTGGAAGAATCTAGTGCATCTGTCAACCCCATTAAATCATTGAACTTTATTTCTTTGCCTCCAAAATAGCTCTCAGTTTTTTTTTCTTCCATATCTCATTCTCATTCTAATTCTGCCTCCTGCTGGATTGATTATTCAGATATGGTTTTCTGCTCAAGGAATTCCATCAGTTTCGGATTTTAGAATCTCTTCTTAAGGATTTGCATATATTTTTTCTAATCTTCTTCTGCTGCATTTTCATGTTTTCTCATAATTGTCCTGTAGAACCTGACCTTGATTCCAATGTGTTCTAATTAGCTTCTAAAAGTGGGCTTTTCAAACCATGTTTCTTCCATCCTAAACATGTACTTGTTGTATCATTGAAGACCAATAGTATCAAGTAGAATAGGACTGCGCCTAGCGCAGTGGACATATGAGGGGCTGCGCCTAGGGATCAATCCCTAGGCACGTGGGTTGTACGTGGCCAGGCAGTGGTCTTTGACCACTGTGCTGTAGTACCAAAAAAAAAAAAAAGGTAGAATAGAACTGCTGTCACTAGCTGCATGAGGATACTTAATGTCTCCATTCTCCATCAACCAGGACTCTTACCAATCTTTCTCTGACATGGAATTTCTCTTAGCTTTTGTTGCTCCAAGTGAAACCAATGTCTGTAAGGCCGATTCAGTGGAAGAAATTTGTAAAGAGTGTTGTTACTGCTACAATAACGGAGTCGGCCGAGGCCGAGTTGCTCCCAAGGGACATAGGCGCGAGGGGGAAGGTTCAGCCGAGCTCCTACCTACAAGACCACCGAGTGACCTCGGTGGAAAGAGACTCCGACGCTCAAGTCAGTTCGGGAACTCGGCTCAGAAAGTATCCTTGGGCTAGAAGTTGCGTACCTTAGGCGCGGAGGAGGTCTCTTCCTTTTATAGAGGTTCCACGGGTAGGATTATGGTAAGTGGGTCGAAGACGTGGTCCGGAGATTACCTGGGATCCTTGTTGACTGGAATTGCGGATGGCAGTTATAGCTAGGCAGGTCCCGTATATCCCGGATCGCTGATCATGCGCAGAAGACAGTTATGATTCGTGGGTGGCTTGCCGTTTATGGACCTTCCCATTATCAGCACGTCGGAACAATTAGGGGACGTGGTCTGCGATCTCCGGACCCTTTCGCCAACCAACCTTCCTACGAAGGCTATTGGAGTTCGGATTAGGAAATCCCAAGGCGACGTGTCGCTGCCGAAGACTAAGGCAGGACTCGGCCCGTCCGGAAGCTCGGCTCGTCAAGGGACTCGGCCGGGCATCGTTGTTGGATAACCCGGGGGTATCTCGGCGGACGGCGCTCTCTGGGCCGAACTCCCAAGAACCTACTTACATAGCCGAGCTACCTCCCCCCACTTGGTTTGACTCATGCATCTAGGTTCTCACCTCGGCGGTTGACGACCTGACGGCGTGCCGAACTGCCGAGTATCGATCCGTGTCATTGGCCGCCCAGCTTTTGCTCGGGATGTCATGACGGTCCGAGGAGAAGGTGTTTAATATTTAACGATCGAAGGCTGTCGTATGCTTTCTTGTCAGGCGTGTTTTCGTACCGTTGGGATTGTGAAGGGACGCAATGGCTGCTGGAGAGACGCGACCTCTGTCGCTTTTGACACCAGCCGAAATGGCGTGCTGCCTCAACTTCTTGCCGTAATCATGGTGGTAGATGATGCGACGGGCGTTCCCATCGACGCCTCATCTTTCGATCTCTCTTCCCATGATTACAATCCGTGTTCGAAGCTTGCCAGCGACAGGGGCGACGACACGTAGAATGATCGCAACGCTTCGATATTGCGAGGATTTGCATCCGTTGGATCGAGGTGCCCCTGGGACCCTATAAATAGTGCTAGTGGCACCGAAAAGGGACCCTTTGCGCGCGTAAGCTCCATCAACCATACCAGCCGACCTCCCGAGTTGTGGTGGAGTGACCGAGCGTTTCCGCCGAGCTTCTGACCGATCGCCCCTGCTTCGATCGTTTGCTACACGAAGGTAAGCCATGAACTCGCCTTCTGCCTCCCGGCCTTCTTCATCTCCTTCCACATCCTCTGCAGGGTATTCTCCTTCTGAGGGTGCTCTTGCTCAGCCCCCTTCTTCTCGCACTGCTGTTGCTCCTACGGTTCCTCCAGACGCCAGACCGGCGGAAGGGGTGAGCGAGATCGCTCCCGTAGTATCCCCCGGGACGTATGTGCCTAGGGCTTCTTCAGCCCCTTCCTCTGGCGTGCGCAAGGCGGACGACTCTGTGGCCGACGCCATCACCGAGATCGACCAGGCAACTGTCGACGAGATCGTGGATCACCTGGGAATCGCCTTTCCTCCTGATTTCTCCGTGTACGCCTCGGACAACCTTCAGGCTCATTATACTATGGAGAATGGGTTCTGCCTGTATTCGGAGTCAGTGAAAGTTAGTTTCTGGTACCTCCTTCACCAGTTCCTAGTTCATCTTCTGTTGTACTTGGGAGTCGCCCCGTCTCAGTTAGCCCCGAACTCATGAAGGTCGGCTTCCTGGTGGCATGCGCCATGGCCAAAGTTCGGCCAAGCATCCACCTCTTCTTTTATTGCTTTCCCCTCAAACTTTCGGGGGATTGGGTTTTCATTTCGGTTCGATCCGGCCGCCACTTCCTCGAGCGCTTCCCCTCCTCCATCCACCACTGGAAGAGGAGTTTTTGTTTTATCCACAGCTCAGAAGGGTGGGAGTTCCGACTACCTGGTCGGCCATCAACCCTCAGGATGAGGCTTTTCGGCCCCCTACTGACCTGAGCGATGCCGAGCTATCGGACTTCAACTCGTTACAGGCGGTCACGACGCCCGACTTGCAAGAAATTAGGGCTGATCTATTCGAGTTGATCCGGTGGGCTGATATAGGTCTGTCATCTTTAGGAAACTCCTTCTCTTATTTTCGTCATCCGACGCAGTTGACTAACTCGATGAAACTCTATTTTTGGCAGAAATGGCCGAGCCATCAGACTACCGAGCTCTGGTCGCCCAACGCTTCGCCGCCGGTGGTTAGAAAAAGAGGATTGCTCAGGAGAAGCGGCCAGCCGAGGAGGCCGAGGTGCAGATTGTGGAGCCCCCTGCTCCCTCCACCACGACGGTCACCCCTTCTGTGTCTGCGGTCGCACCGGGGCTCACGATTAGGGAGATCGCGGAAAGGGCGGCGAAGCGAGCGCGGCCGTCCGAGCCGAGGGTGGCACGTCTAGTGCTGGCTCTCTGTCTCGTCGCCTGATCACCCCCATGGCTCCGCCGTCAGGGCCGAGCCCCTTGGAGTGGGTCGGGCGTCTGCATCGGCAGACACTACTTCCCAAGTTGCCTCGCTAAAGACCTCCGAGCTCATTGACGAGGCGTTCCGTGGTCTTCAGCACCAACTGGGCCTACTCGTGACGCTTCTTCATTGGATGGATCAAATCCGAATATCGGCTGAGGGTCGGGTACGCTCCTTGGAGAAGGAGGTCTCCGACCTCGGGAAGAAGAGTGTCGAGCTCGAGAGGGCGATTGCCACGGACGCTGCCCGAGTCAAGAAGTCGGAGTATCGGGCCGCCTCCCTTGCCAAGTCGTTGGATGAGCTCAAGGCGTCGTTGGCCGCGGAGAAGGCGGCTCGGGAGGCTGAGGCGAAGGCTCACGAGGAGACGAAGGCGGGAGTGCCCAAACTCGTGGCTGACGAGTGCCAGAAAGATGTGCTCGAGTACACGAAGTCCAAGGCATACCTTGACCAGATAACGGCTTGTTCACGGACGGGTACAAGCATTGTCTGGTGACGGTTGCCAAGGCTTTCCCCGAAATGGATTTGGCCAAGGTGCAGCCCCCATCTGAGGATGGCGATGAGGTCGTCGAGGAAGCCGCACCGACCACGGTCACTCCTTCCGGCGAGGGAACCTCCACCCCGACTCCTCTGGTTGATGGGTATTAGCCTTTTCTCCGCCTAGAGCGGCCGCCGAGCTTCAGATCGGCATTTTGTAATGTCTTTTCTTGGCCTTCAGGCCATACTAGGAATACACTCGTCTGTTTTGTTCTTGAATGTGGCCGTGTTTTTATCGCACCTTTTCATACGCTTGAGTGTGTTATGAGGGCTTAGGGGGGCCTTGTTAGACTAAGAGTGCCGAAACAAACCCCTTAGAGCGTTTAGAGTGCCGAATGGACCTTGTTAGAATGTTTAGAATGCCGAAGAGACCTCGTTAGAACTCGGAGTGCCGAAGCGACCTCCTTAGGGTGTTTAGAGTGCCGAAGCGACCTCGTTAGAACTTGGAGTGCCGAAGTGACCTCCTTAGGGCGTTCAGACTGCCGAAGCAACCTCGTTAGAGCGTTTAGAGTGCCGAAGTGACCTCGTTAGAATGTTTAGAGTGCCGAAGCGACCTCGTTAGAACTCGGAGTGCCGAAGCGACCTCCTTAGGGTGTTCAGAGTGCTGAAGCGACCTCGTTAGAACTTGGAGTGCCGAAGCGACCTCGTTAGAACTTGGAGTGCCGAAGCGACCTCCTTAGGGCGTTCAGAGTGCCGAAGCGACCTCGTTAGAGCGTTTAGAGTGCCGAAGTGACCTCGTTAGAACGTTTAGAGTGCCGAAGCGACCTCGTTAGAACTCGAAGTGCCGAATCGACCTCCTTAGAACTCTTATAGCTCATGGATAATAACATCGAAGGTGTTCATCATTCCATGTCCTCGGAATCTCCGAGCCATTTAGGTTCTCCAAGCGGTAGGCCTCGTGTCCGAGGTCCTCGACCACCCGGTACGGGCCTTCCCATGTGGGGGATAACTTCCCCACAGCCGACTTGGGATCCAAGACGGCGAGCTTTCACAGAACGAGGCTGCCCGCACGGAAGCGATGAGGTCTGACACTTGTGTCGAATCTCCGCTTCATCTTCCGTTGATAGACTTCGACTTTGGATGCTGCCTTGTCACGCCGCTCTTCGACTAGGTCCAACTCGTCCCGCAACGAGCGATCATTCTTTTCATGTTCGAACCCCAGAACTCTTTCTGATGGTACGAGTAACTCCACTGGTGTGACTACTTCTATGCCGAAGGCGAGCGTGAAGAGGGATTCTTGGGTGGCTTCACGAGGCGTTGCTCGGTAGGCCCACAGCACATGGGGTAGCTCTCCAACCCATCGGCCCTTATGGTTGTCTAGCCGCCTTCTAAGCCCATCGACCAGCGTTCGATTGGTCACCTCAGCCTGGCCGTTAGATTGAGGATGAGCCACCGAGGTGAAGTGGTGGTCGATGCCGAGCTCCGCACAATTACGACGAAACTGGGCGTTGTCAATCTGCTTGTCGTTGTTTGTGATGATCGTTCGAGGCAGCCCGAACCTGCAGACAAAGTTTTTCAATACGAATCCCCAAGCATTGGCATCAGTTATCTTCGCCAACGGCTCTGCCTCGACCCACTTAGTGAAGTAGTCTACTCTGACGATGAGAAACTTCCGCTGCCCAGAAGCTGGCGGAAATGGGACGAGGATATCCATCCCCCACTGCGCGAAGGGCCAGGGAGCTGTCAATGGAGTGAGGTTTGTAGGCGGCTGTCGATCCACCTTTTTAAAGAGCTGGCACTGTTGGCATCTCTGTGTTGGCCCTTTCGGTATGGCAGCAAGCTAGCCTAGAGGGGGGGGGGGGTGAATAGGTTTTTCTGATTTCTGCAATAGAAGGAAACTTAACACAGAAATTAACACTTGAAGGTTTGGTTAGTTGAGTGTGATAAAGAGTAGCAGTGCGAAAGCAAATAAACAATCACACAAAGGACACAAGGAATTTATCTTGGTTCGGCCCTTCCCAATGGAAGTCCTACGTCCAGTCCCCAAGCAACCTCTTGGGATTTTACTAACCAAGGGTACAGTCCCCCTCAAGGACACTACAACACCCAGCACCCCAGCTGGTCTTCTTCTCTTTCCCGGGCAAGAAGGCAGCCCACTTCTTTTCTAGGCTCAGAGGCAAACCTACTTCTTTTACAGGTTCAGAAGTAAACCTCCTGGAACAAACCCCAGTGCGGTTCTGCTAGACTTAAACCCCCAGCTAGATCATGTTGGTACAAACCCCAACAAGGTTCTGCTAGACACTAACCTCTAGCTAGGTTACACACTGTATACAGTCCTACAGTTGGACAAAAATCTTTCTTAGAAAAAAAAGATCTGACTGAGAGCTATTACAAGATGAACACTCAGGACTTGGCTCACAGTCACAGACTCTCCCCCAAGATTACAATGAGCACAGGGAGAATGGAAGAGAAGAAGGCTTGAAGGCGATGAAGACTTCTGCTTGAAAGCTTCTGTAGATTTTGGCTCGAGCTCTTCTCTCTTTCTCTGAGTGTTTGTGGCGTGAAGGTTCTTCTCACAGTTGTACACTCCTTGAAGGATTTTCAGGAAGGCTCTTATTTTTCTTCAGCAATGCTCCATCTTTTATATGAGCAGCTTTAGAATAGATCCGTTGAAGAGATTCGTTGGAGCTCTTCTAGTCGTTGCTGATCTTTCTCTTCATTTGTCTTAATCAGACTCTGGTGGTCTTCGAGATCTGTCAGCATATAAGAGAGTGTTTAGCATAAAAGAGTGTTTATGATAAACTGTGTATACCACTGTGTTTCTGCTAACATGCTGAAAATAGTAGTTCATATCTTTTTGACAAGACTCTGAAATATGCATGCAGCTTTTTCTGTCAGAAGATATTTTGACTTTTCATTTAAGCGCCAAGCATATTTGAAATATAAAGGCAATCTGTGTTTGAACAGAATCCATGAAGAAATCGTTATGAGCATGACTTATGAAATCGTTATGTGAAGAGTCGTTGCTCATTTGTAAACAAATCGTTGAACAAATCGATGTGATCATTTATGAAATCGTTATGCAAGCAAATCGTTATGATCTCCTGAAAAAATCGTTGTGATCAATAAAGAAATCGATGTGATCACTTATGAAATCGTTATGAGATCAATTTCTTATCAAATTGTTGCGAAGGCAAATCGATGTGAGGGCAAATCGTTGCACTCACTTATCAAATCGTTATGAGACCGATTTCTTATCAAATCGTTGCGGTCACTTAGAAATCGTTATAGCGCTTATAAAATCAATTAAAACCAAATCGATGTAGCGCTTATTAATTTGGCACTTAAACTGAAATCGATGTATATTGATTAAACATCGATTTTATCATTTTAGTGCGCCATATTGCATCAATGAGAGACTTAGCATTTGTTATGAGATTGATGCGACACAGATGAAACAAAATATTCAATAACATTTAATCAACAAAGATATACTAATTGAAATCATCATAAGTTTTGTTATCACCAAAATACAAGGACAACTATAAAGTGGTTCAACAATCTCCCCCTTTTTGGTGATGACAAAATTTATGCGAATTTTCTGATAAAAAAAAATAAGCATAGAGGTTTCAGAAAATTCATACAAACTCTCCCCCTTTTTGTCACTAACCAAAAAGGAAGGATCTTACCATGGATTTTCTCTCCCCCTTTGAGAGAATTTCTTACCATAGAGGGGTTCAACAATAATATTTAATGAATAACTCCCCCTTAGTGACGGCTCCCCCTGAGCATGAGACTCCCTCTTACTGTGAGGCAAGTCAGATCCTGTTGCTCTTGACCTTTGACATGTGTTGTTTGTCAAGTCTTCAAGATTTTTGCCTGCGTTTATCTAAAAAACTTGCAAACATTGTTAGTAGCATTGTAGTTTACTGAATACAACAAACAAAAATGTAAGTTTAGAAACAGAAACTAAAACTAAAGGATGACTACTTCCTCTTCAGATTGGAATGAAGTGAAGAGTTGGTAGTCACCAATCGGATGTTTTTGAGCATCCACTAACCATACCCATCTGAATGCCTTTTTCTTTTGTTCATCAAGAGTAGATAGGCATTTTCTTCTTTAATGTTGAAGCTACCTGATGAGTTGTTTACAGAAGATGTCTCCTGAGGTGTTACTTGAAATTTATGAGCATTATCCTCAGCTTCTTCTTCATCAGAGGCTTCTTTAACGCTTATTTCTTCAGAGATATCCTTTTTAAAAAAGATATGAGGCTCCCTCTCAATCTGAGGTTCCTCCTTTACATCTTCTTCCTCATGTGGAAGGATAACTTCCTGAGGTGCTTCCTGTTGCTCCCCTTGAATGGCGACAGCTGGAGATGATGGAGTTATAGCTTCCTGTCTTGTTTCTTTAAACACTTGAGCATCAATAGGTATTTCATTCGTACTGGGTATTCCTTCATATGTGAGCTTCAATTTGTCCCACATATCTTTAGCAGATTGACATGCGAAAACTCTACTAAATTCCTTCTTAGATAGGGCCATCATAAATAATTCTTTGCTTTAAAATTCAAAGATAGTTTACTTTTATCAGCAGGTGTAATGGCAGTAGTGCCTTCAGCAGGAATAACAACAAAATCACCTACCTCTATTACCTGCCACATATCAAAGTCTGTGCCTCGAATGAAACATTCCATTCTCATTTTCCAGTACTGGTAATCTTCTCCGTCGAAGAATGGAGGTCTGGTGAGTGATTGGCCTTCAGCATATCCTTGAGCTGCCATGGATCTTTGCTCTAAGATCGTTGGATCTTATTGAAAGTTCAGAGACCCGCTCTGATACCACTTGTTGGCCCTTTCGGTATGGCAGCAAGCTAGCCTAGAGGGGGGGGTGAATAGGTTTTTCTGATTTCTGCAATAGAAGGAAACTTAAACACAGAAATTAACACTTGAAGGTTTGGTTAGTTGAGTGTGATAAAGAGTAGCAGTGCGGAAGCAAATAAACAATCACACAAAGGACACAAAGAATTTATCCTAGTTCGGCCCTTCCCAATGGAAGTCCTACGTCCAGTCCCCAAGCAACCTCTTGGGATTTTACTAACCAAGGGTACAGTCCCCCTCAAGGACACTACAACACCCAGCACCCCAGCTGGTCTTCTTCTCTTTCCCGGGCAAGAAGGCAGCCCACTTCTTTTCTAGGCTCAGAAGCAAACCTACTTCTTTTACAGGTTCAGAAGTAAACCTTCTGAAACAAACCCCAGTGCGGTTCTGCTAGACTTAAACCCCCAGCTAGGTCATGTTGGTACAAACCCCAACAAGGTTCTGCTAGACACTAACCTCTAGCTAGGTTACACACTGTATACAGTCCTACAGTTGGACAAAAATCTTTCTTAGAAAAGAAAGATCTGACTGAGAGCTATTACAAGATAAACACTCACGACTTGGCTCACAGTCACAGACTCTCCCCCAAGATTACAATGAGAACATGGAGAATGGAAGAGAAGAAGGCTTGAAGGCGATGAAGACTTCTGCTTGAAAGTTTCTGTAGATTTTGGCTCGAGCTCTTCTCTCTTTCTCTGAGTGTTTGTGGCGTGAAGGTTCTTCTCACAGTTATACACTCATTGAAGGATTTTCAGGAAGGCTCTTGTTTTTCTTCAGCAATGCTCCATCTTTTATATGAGCAGCTTTAGAATAGATGCGTTGAAGAGATCCGTTGGAGCTCTTCTAGTCGTTGCTGATCTTTCTCTTCATTTGTCTTAATCAGACTCTGGTGGTCTTCGAGATCTGTCAGCATAGAAGAGAGTGTTTAGCATAAAAGAGTGTTTAAGATAAACTGTGCATACCACTGTGTTTCTGCTAACATGCTGAAAATAGTAGTTCATATCTTTTTGACAAGACTCTGAAATATGCATGCAGCTTTTTCTGTCAGAAGATATTTGACTTTTCATTTAAGCGCCAAGCATATTTGAAATATAAAGGCAATCTGTGTTTGAACAGAATCCATGAGGAAATCGTTATGAGCATGACTTATGAAATCGTTATGTGAAGAGTCGTTGCTCATTTGTAAACAAATCGATGTGATCATTTATGAAATCGTTATGCAAGCAAATCGTTATGATCTCCTGAAGAAATCGTTGTGATCAATAAAGAAATCGATGTGATCACTTATGAAATCGTTATGAGATCAATTTCTTATCAAATCGTTGCGAAGGCAAATCGATGTGAGGGCAAATCGTTGCACTCACTTATCAAATCGTTATGAGACCGATTTCTTATCAAATCGTTGCGGTCACTTAGAAATCGTTATAGCGCTTATAAAATCAATTAAAACCAAATCGATGTAGCGCTTATTAATTTGGCACTTAAACTGAAATCGATGTATATTGATTAAACATCGATTTTATCATTTTAGTGCGCCATATTGCATCAATGAGAGACTTAACATTTTGTTATGAGATTGATGCGACATAGATGAACAAAATATTCAATAACATTTAATCAACAAAGATATACTAATTGAAATCATCATAAGTTTTGTTATCACCAAAATACAAGGACAACTATAAAGTGGTTGTCAAGAAACGCGGTGACTGTAGGGGTCGCGAATTTGAAAGGCGGTTTAGCGACAGAATCGGCGACAGATTAGCGACAGAAATTTCATTAATCGCGTCCACTTGGTCGGATGCGAATTTGGAAGGCGGTTCAGCGACAGAATATTTTGTCATCGCTAATCCGTCGCTGATTGGCGACAGATTAGCGACGGAAATTTGACTCGCTGTTCCGTCGCTGATTGGCGATAGATTGGCGACAGAAGTTTGTCCGTCGCTATTCCCTCGCTGAATGCCCCTTTATGACCAGACCCCATTGGGAAGCACCGAGGAAGAAGTGGGCGAGATTCTAGAAATATTGGGAAAAAGCTCTTTCAGGGCAAAATGAGGGTCATTCTAGGCGTTACAGTACAACTCGAAAATTTGCCCGCGATGGGAAAATTCGCGTGTCTACAGTATTGGATCGAACCATGTAAACATAGAAGAAATGAACAAATCACACAGGGAAAATAGAAATCCCTCCCAGATGCTTGTAATGCGCAGAAGAAATGTAAGAAGCAAATTCCAACAGATTGATCTAACTAAACATAACAGAAATGGAAATAGATTGCCTCTAACAGCAGCCGAAATCCTTCAAATGCTGAGAACCTCTCGGATGCCAAACAAAACATAGAACAAGAGAACACTGGATCGAACTAAAACTTAAAAGAAATGATAGAAACGCCACTGGATCCTCCAAAACAGCCCTCAATTTCTCTCCGGATGAACATAAGTAATCAAATAATACTGGATCTATTTCTCCTAAACACCGATGAAATGAAATTAGAAGAACTAAAACAGAAATGCCACTGAATCAAACTAGCAGAGAAATGGAACAAAAATTTCATTTGCTCTCCGGAAGCCACAGCAGAGAAGCAACAAATTCCCCCAGAAATAGCAGAAGCCGTCACCCTCCCCTGCTATGCTGAAAGGAAACTACAGGAATAAACTGGCAGAAACATAGGAATCCCAAGAACTCCGAAGAACAGGAAGAAGCTTAAGAAATCCAAAATGGCGAACTAACCACACTCCCATGCTCTGCTAAAAGAAGAATTACAGAAGAAAAATGCTGGAAGAAAAATCCTAAAACATATCTACTGGCGAAGCCCAAGAACTGTGGAAGAACATGAAAAAAAATTAAAACTCCCTAAACATCTCACTGCTCTGCTCAAAAGGAAAAATACAGGGAAGAAAACTAAAAAAAAATTCCTACCCAATTCTAACCAGCCAGCCCTGGGAAGAGGACCTGAGGTCCTTATATAGGCACCAGGCCTCTGCACATCTCCGCCTCTGCCGCTGCGCACGAACCCAGTATCGCATCAGGCCGCCATGCACGGGATCTGCCTGCATCACACTCAGCACCAGTGCTCCTGGTCTGCACCGCCAAGACCCAGCCCCTGGCGCCGCTCCTCCATCGCTCATGGTCTGCATCGCCATGATCCAGCTCAGCTGTGGATCCACCAGATCCGGACCCCAGGCAGCGCCATCGCCTGCGTCGCACGCCTCCAACGCCTGCATCGGCCATGCACTCCCCCAGCCCACATGTGCCAGATCGCACACGAGCTCCACCAGCTTCACACCTCAACCGCCATCGTCGCGCACAGACTCAGATCTGCACACCGCCTGCCCATCCCTTCACCTCTGCATGCCAAAGCCTCAACCGTCAGATGCCACCTGCATTGCCTCGCGCACCCCAGAGCCATGCCGCTTCCACCTTGGACGCCCAGCAGGCCATGCCACCGCCACCTCAGCTGGCCTGAACCGCCTGGGCCAGCAGCCATCGCCAGCTCTCCTGGTCTGCATCGCCTGGGCCAGCAGCTATCCGAGCACGCCCGAGCCCTCATGCCCAGCCTGCACACACAGCCTTCTGCAGAGCACCACACCAGCTGCTTCTAGCGGCTTCTCCCCTGCACGATGGAAAGAATTAAAAAGTAGTGAGATGAGAGAATGGGATTAGGTGGGATATTTAAAGAATTTTTATTTATTTTTTTAATGAAATTGAGTGGGGTATGTTGCTTGATCAGGTGAGATGAGAGAAAAGAGGTATGTGATATGATTGGGTAAGTTTTATTCATTTAAAATGTGAATTATTTACAAGAATGATTAGAAGATGTTTTATGAAAATGTAAGATCAAAATTATTTATCTATAATGTACCTACTTTTATTAGTCGATTATTCAAATGTTTGAAAACTGTAATTATGTATTCTACCAAAACTAATATGCATCAAAAACCTATTTAGAGATGTAATAAAAATTAAACTTAAAATGCACATCATTTATAGACAATCGTTGTCTAAAATTAACTACATGTATGAAATTTAACACAAAAAAATTAGTAGTTATCAGCCGCATATTTGGATAGTGCGTCGGCTTGGGAGTTATCGGATCGGGGAATTTTCAACAGCTCCGCCGATTCGAAGTCATTCATCATTTTTTGGACCTCGGCCATATATGAGGCGATCTTTCCTTCCCTGGCCTCGAACTCCTTCGCGACCTGGCTGACGACCAGCTGGGAGTCGCTGTGAATCCGAACCCTTGTTGCTCCCAACATCTTCGCCATCCTGAGTCCTGAGATAACAGCCTCGTACTCGGCTATGTTATTGGAGGCAGAGAAGCCGAATCTAATTGCGTACCTTAAGATGAGGCCCTCTGGGGAATGCAGGACGACTCCAGCCCCGCTGCCCTGAGAGTTGGAAGCCCCATCCACATAGACCTGCCAATACTTGACGATCTCCTCTGGTTCAGACTGCCTCGCCGTACCTTCAGAGATGAAATCGGCTAGGCTTGAGCTTTGATGGCGACTCGAGGCCTGAAAGATATGCCAAATTCTCTAAGCTTGACAGCCCACTTGGCCATCCTCCCCGAGGCCTCGGGTCGGCTGAATACTTACTTGATGGGAGCGTCAGTGAGGACCACGATCTTGTGTGCTTGGAAATAGGGTCGGAGCCGCCGAGCCCCCATCGCCAACACGTACCCTGCCTTCTCAAGGTTGGAGTAGCATTATTCGGCTCCTCGCAAGGCTTTGCTCGTATAATATACTGGGAGATGCTTCCGCTCATCCTCTCTCACGAGAACCGAGCTGATTGAGTGGTTGGTGGCCGAAATATATAAGAATAATTCTTCTCCTACAACAGGCTTACTTAAAGTAGGTACATTAGCTAGATGGGCTTTGAGCTTGTCAAACGCCCTTTGACATTCGTCGTTCCATTCGAATCGGCCTTTCCTCAGCACATCGAAGAAAGGCTTACATCTCTCGGCCGATTTGGACATGAACCTGCTCAGGGCGGTGATTCGGCCGTTAAGCCTTTGTACCTCTTTGACTGTCCTTGGAGCTGTCATGTCGATGATGGCCTGCACCTTGCCGGGGGTTGACATCAATGCCTCGGCTTGAGACGAGGTATCCGAGGAACTTCCCGGTGTGGACGCCGAAGATGCACTTCTCGGGGTTCAGTTTCATCCCGTACCTCCGCAGCACCTCGAAGGTTTCAGCTAGATCTCGAACATGGTCCTCAGCTCGCCGGCTTTTCACCAACATGTCGTCGATGTAAATCTCCATTGTCTTCCCGATCTGTTGCTCGAATCATGTTGACGAGCCTCTGGTACGTGGCCCCTGCATTCTTCAGTCTGAAGGGCATTCGAGTAAAACAATACAGACCTTTTTCGGTAGTGAAGGCGGTCTTCTCCTCGTCTTCAGGGGCCATACGGATTTGGTGATATCCCGAGTACGCGTCTAGGAAACTCAGGAGCTCGTGTCCCATCGTGGAATTGACGAGCTGGTCGATGCGGGGAAGAGGAAAGCTGTCCTTTAGGCAGGCCTTGTTCAGATCGGTGAAGTTCACGCATATGTGCCACTTCCCATTTGCTTTCTTCACGAGGACGACGTTAGCCACCCATTCGGGGTAGAAGGCGTCCCGAATAGTCCCTGCACACAAATATTTCGCCAGGTTGTCGTCCACGGCCTCCTGCCGATCAGCTGACAAGGGTCGCTTCTTCTGTCGCACAGGTCGAGCTCTGGGATCCACGTTCAGATGATGCTGAATAACTTCGGGTCAATCCCGGGGAGGTCGTCTTCAGCCCACGCGAAGACGTCACCGCTACCTTCGAGAAATCAGACCAGCGTCGCTTCCCACTCTTGGAGCTCGGCACCAATCACCACTGTCTTTTCTTCTGTGATTTCAACTCGCTTTGTCTGCTCGGCTGGTTCATGTCTCTCGACATTCTCATCATAGATGGGCTTATACTCAGAAACGATTGGTTCTTTTGCTTTTATTGAATTTACATAGCACCGACAGGCTTCGGTTTGGTTCCCCACAACCTCACCTATCCCGCTCGGTGTAGGAAATTTCAGTTTCTGATGGTAAGTGGAGGGAACTCCTCCTAGCTTCCCCAGAAGACCCGGCCGAAGATGGAATTGTAGGCCGACTTTACTTTCACAACAAGGAAGTCGACCTCAACGGTTTCAGAGCGTGGAGGAATCCCTAGGGTAACTTTCAGCGTGACCGACCCTTCGGCATTGACAGGTGACCCGCTAAACTCGAAGAGAGGAGTGGCTACGGGCTTTAACTCGGCGCTCAAGTTGGTCATTTCACATAGTAGTCATAAAAAATGACGTCGGGAGCTGCTCCATTATCGACCAGGATTCGGTGTACATCATACCCATCGATGTCAGCGTGGATGACCAACCCGTCATCGTGTGGAAGGCTGAGGCCGACAACGTCTTCCTCAGTGAAAGAGATTACACCGCGAGCTCCAGGGGCCGAGCTCTCCGAGCTTGAACCGATAGCCGACACGTACGCCTTCCGCTTCCTTCCACTGTCTCCTCCTCCTGCCGAGCCTCCGGACAAGACGAGGACCGCTCCTTTTCCTTCGCGGACTCCGTGCTCCTCCTCTGGGTCCGCTCCTTCGCCCGGCCATCGACGACGTCTCTCCCAATAATGCCGCGCCGCAACATCTCTGCGATCACCAGCTTCAGGCTTCGGCATTGGTCGGTGGTGTGCCCGTAGCCCTTGTGAAACTCGCAGTAGAGGTCGGCACCGCGCCCTGATGGTGGTTTGGCCAACGGCTCGGGCCGTCGGAACTCCGGAAACTTCTTGATGACTGGCAGGATCTCGGATGGAAGTCGGCCGAAGTTGGGGAGGTCGCGCGAGCGGCGGGATTCGTCTGATCGGCGGCCCGAATCCGACCTTCGATCACCACGCGCCGAGTGCTCCTCCCTCCTTGACTTTTTGGACTCCGGTGCTTTGCTTGAGGACCAAAGCTCGAAGGGGCGGCTCAGATTTCCTGCCGCCTCGAGAGTGGATTCCAGCCTCACGTATTTCTTCATGCGGGAGAGAAGGTCGGAAAGACTCACATGCGGCTTTTTGGCGACGGACGCTATGAACGACGCATTGGAGCAAACTCTCGTTAGGATGTTCACAGCCGTTCGCAGGTCGAGGTCGATCACTTTCATGACTTCGAGCTGGAACCTTTTGGCATAGTCGCGGAAGAGATCACCCTCCTTCTATGCCACGAGCCATAGATCGTCGGTGGAGAGGGAGTGCTAGACAGTGTTGTAGAAGTGGTCCAGGAAGCATTGAGCAAGGTCGGGGAAGCTCGTCAGCGACCGAGCCGGTAAGGCTTTGAACCACTGCAACGCCGCGTCGTCGAGAGTCGACATGAAGGCCCGACACCTTAGGGCGTTAGAAAGGTTCACCATCTCAATCTGTCCCTGAAAATTGTCAAGGTGGTGAACGGGGTTAGTGGTTCCGTTATAACGCCGAAACTTCGGGATCTGTAGCTTCATGGGGACTGGGCTGAGGTGATCTCCTCCACGAACGGAGAAGTGGAGAGTAACGTCGCCACCGAGGGGGCCCGAGTTCCCCGCTGTAGGGCTTCAATTTTCCTGTTCATTTCCTTGAGGTCGCTCCTCCACCGAGGCTCCGCCAGCAGAAGATTTGACGGGCGGGCGTCGACTCGGCAGTGAAGTGGTTGACCTCCGTCATCCGGGTGGTCCCGTGCTCTGCCGCCGTGGCGGGAGCCACAGGTATCGCCGCCGGGGCAGGCGGGAGAACTAGGGCTGAAAGAGCAGGGGCCGCTGCTCGGGCATCGACATGGCTTGCCACATCGCCGGAGGAACTGCCTGGCCCTCTACAGGCCCAGCGTCGTCGCGCACGATCAGTGCGGGGGGATCGAACGAGCTGCCGCGTCGCCTTGAGCCACCATCGCCTGTTGGTTCTGCTCCATTCGTGCCAGCATCTCGTGGAGCCCTGCGATCATCGTCTCCACGCGATCAAGGCGGGAAGAAGTGTTCGATCCCTACTCCCGGATGCCCGAACCTCCTCCAGTGATTTCTTCAACAACCGTGGTGGGGACAACCTCATCACCGGATGAGCGGGCCGCTACCTTTCCCTTGGGTGCCATCAGACTAAGCTTTTCGTACGAGATTTCCCATAGACGGTGCCAAAAATGTTACTGCTACAATAACAGAGTCGGCCGAGGCCGAGTTGCTCCCAAGGGACGTAGGCGCGAGGGGGAAGGTGCAGCCAAGCTCCTACCTGCAAGACCACTGAGTGACCTCGGTGGGAAGAGACTCCGACGCTCAAGTCAGTTCGAAAACTTGGCGCTCAAAAAGGATCCTTGGGCTAGAAGTTGCGTACCTTAGGCGCGGAGGAGGTCTCTTCCTTTTATAGAGGTTCCACGGGTAGGATTATGGTAAGTGGGTCGAAGACGTGGTCTAGAGATTACCCGGGATCCTTGTTGACTGGAATTGTGGACGAAAGTTATAGCTAGGCAGGTCCCGTATATCCCGGATCGCTGTTCATGCGTAGAGAATAGTTATGATTCGTGGGTGGCTTGCCGTTTATGGACCTTCCCATTATCAGCACGTCGGAACAATTAGGGGACGTGGTCCGCGATCTCCGAACCCTTCCGCCAACCAACCTTCCTACGAAGGCTATTGGAGTTCGGATTAGGAAATCCCGAGGCGACGTGTCACTGCCGAAGACTAAAGCCGGACTCGGCCCGTCCGGAAGCTCGGATCGTCAAGGGACTCGGCCGGGCATCGTTGTTGGATAGCCCGGGGCTATCTCGGTGGACGACGCTCTCTGGGCCGAACTCCCGAGAACCTACTTACATGGCCTAGCTACCTCCCTACACTGGGTTGACTCATGCATCTAGGTTCTCTCCTCGGTGGTTGACGACCTGACGACGTGCCAAATTGTCGAGTATCGATCCGTGTCAGGTGCCACATTATATTATATTGTCAAACCACTGAACCTCACAACTCTTTGGTAGTGTGATCTGCTATATATGGCATTAAGATCACCAATTACCAGGAAAAGGTATTACCAATGTGAGATATAGTTTGAAAGGCGAGTTGAGAGCTTGTTTCGTTTAGTCACTGACGTAGGGGCATAAACACAGATGACTTTCCATTCACTGTTAGGATCATTATAATCAACTGCCATGGCAACCAAGTTATTAGTGGACATCTCAACACTCTTTGCTCGTCACCAAATACACAGACCACCAGACCTACCCTGAGCATCCTGAACGTGAAATGTGAAATGTTTATGAAATTTGAAGCTTAGACAGCATTAGCTTTGGTCTCTGAAACAAAACAAATGACCGGCCGGTGAGCTGATCAATAAAAGAAACTGTAGAGACCCCTCCCATACCTCTGCAGTTCCATGCTAGCAATCTCATTTTTGGTTTTGGTCGGATGCCTGCCTTCACCTTCCTTTTGACAAATATGGGAGCTTTCAATTTCTTTGGATGATGATTATAATTAGGAGATGAACTTTTGTGGGGAATGAATGCTCCTAGCAAGGGTTTAAGTAGAATAATGCTTTGGGATATGTACTTGTTAGGGAGAGAATCCAGAGCATAGGGGATGCCAGAAGTAGTATCATCTTCAGTCTTTTAATAATCTCCATATGTTCATGGGCAATTTGATTTTTGACAGGAGGATGAGAGGCAGCAGGCACATCAGATTCAAACATTAGCTCAGAGTTGCGTTGTGGAGAGAGTGGTTGTTTCCGTAGAACGTCCAACTTGGCCCATAAGTTCTAATTAGACATTTCAACTTGAATATGATTTTATCTCGAGCTAGCATATTATCTTTCTTCCATATTGAAGTATGGTTATCAATAATTTTCTTTTTAAAAAAGTATTTTTGCAGCATATTCCAACTCCGTATAACTCGTCTACCATTAGATATGGAGAGGCTCAACCTCGGATTCACAGCAGATCGTTGGATGGCTTGGAGTGATTAGAAATTGGACGGCTTTATGCGGCTGTGATGCAGGGATTTGCAAAGAGAAGCAGGGTTCAAGTGGTCATGAGAGCCTAAGCCAAATCCTGAGTAAGAGTTTAGAACAAGAGGGCAGATGTCAAAGGGCTCCGGAGTTCTTACTTTATGCAAACCAGCGAATTAGGTTCACAGTGTCTATCGTTTTCCCACCAAATTAAAGCTCTGACAACTTAAGAAGTGGCCAGACGAGAAATCTTCTTAGTCAGACTGTCAAATTGTTCATCAAGTTAAGACCTATCAAGGTAGACATGGGATATACCGAGCTAGGTTCCTATCATTGCGTATTTTGAGATAGTTAGTTTGAGAGCCGTCCTCTATCACTTGAGTTGCCCTTCTAACATCGATGTCGAGAAAGGGACCCTCCCAGTGGGCTGGGTCGGTGGATCAGGTGCTCCTTGGTGTTTTCTGGGCCCAGTTTGATAATTGAGTTGCTCATCAGGCAAGCCCTATTGGGCTTTCTCTAGGTGGGTCCCATTTGATAACTAGGTTATCGCCTACCGGGCCGAACTGAACAAGTGGGCCTTACAGTTTGGGTTAAAGGCAGAGATTCTCCCTCTCTACTTCACTACATCAACAGGCGTCTCTGTTGCTAATCCGTTGCTAATCATAGTTTGTGGCAGATCAGCGATGGAACATGTCTATCACAAAAAAACTCTATCCTAATTAGTGATGAACATAATTTCATTGCTAATCTCTCTCTAATGAAGAAAAAAGTTCGTCGCATATCCATCGCTGTAGATCCGCCGCAAAATTTTTGTCGCAAATCGATTGCAAATCTGTTGCAACATTTCCGTCGTAACTTCCCTCCCAATCCGTCACAATTTTTATATTTTTATTTTTTAAAAAATGGAAATTTTGTTACAGATCCACAACTGATCGATTCCATCGCAAATCTGTTGTAAATCCCCAGCAACAATATCCGTCATAAATCCTACGCCGTAATTTTTTATATTTTTAAAATAAACAAACTTTGTTAAAATATTCTATCGTAATTCTATTGCAAATCCGTTGTATTTTTTTGATATTTTTTAAAATATAAAATTTTAAAAATTTAATGGACCTGAATACACATTGATGGACCTATATATATATACGACAATGGCGACACACACATATATGCTAAAAATTTACAGTATTGAATAAAATACAATGTTCAATCAAGTATAATATTTGAAATGTAATTTAATACATTATCAAAAAAGAAAATCACGAGCAATCCACCCGGTCCTCGTTCTTATCCCCCGGTCATTGTGTAGTGCAGTATGTACATGTAAATAAAAGAATATTAGATATATACATATAAAATCAAAATTTATAAAAAAAATTTAAAAAATTAAACTTTGAGGGAACAAAAGTTTAGATATTGAGCCGCCAAACATTTGGTTTTCTACTTAACTTAATTTCTAAATAGGTGATGAATGGCAATTCCAAATTAAAAATTTGATTTAGATTCTGTCAACTCTCATGGATCACTCACACATATATGTTAGGGAGAATTAATTTCAGGTCCCTGACAGGATCTGACATTAATTTCAGGTCCCTGTCAGCTTTTTCCAAGCCATGCGGTCCTTGCTTTATGAGGGTCTTATTTTTAAGTCCCTACTTTTTGTCTCCGTTATCCTCCCCCGTTATCTCAAACTGTGTAACCGTTATCCCAAAAGTGTGTAAGAGTTACATATAAATCCTGTAATTGTGTAACTTGTTACCAGTTACACATAACTGTGTTACCCAGTTACCCAGTTACCAAGTTACATACTTACACAGTTATACATGAAACTATGTAACTACATAGAAATTTTATAAGTTTGTAACTCTATAATTATTAGGATTACCTAATTACATAGTTTTAAAAGAATTTACCTAATTATTTTATAACCGTTATCCCAAAAGTGTGTAAGTACGTACTTACACAGTTACATATAAATCCTGTAATTGTGTAACTTACCTAGTTACCCAGTTACCAAGTTACATACTTACACAGTTACACATGAAACTATGTAACTACATAGAAATTTTATAAGTTTGTAACTCTATAATTAGGGCTTACCTAATTACATAGTTACATAATTTTAGAAGTATTTACCTAATTATTTTATAACCGTTATCCTAAAAGTGTGTAAGTACGTACTTACAAAGTTACATATAAATTCTGTAATTGTGTAACTTACCCAGTTACCCAGTTACCAAGTTATATACTTACACAGTTACACATGAAACTATGTAACTACATAGAAATTTTGGAAGTTTGTAACTCTATAATTAGGGCTTACCTAATTAATTATATAGTTACATAGTTTTAGAAAGATTTGCCTAATTATTTTAATTCGTAATATATCAAAAGTGTGTAACTGCGTAAGTACGTACTTACACAGTTACATGTGTAACTGGGTAAGTATGTAAATTTTGTAACTGTGTAACTTACTTAGTTACACATGTAAGTATGTAATCATGTAAGTATGTAAATTCTGTAACTGTGTAACTTACCCAGTTATACATGTAAGTATGTGTAACGTCCCGGAAAATTTTAATTGTAAGAAATTATGAATAATATGGTCATTATACATTATGATTGACATTAAATTGAAATAATTAGAATTTTGGCTTCATTAGTGGTAATATACGTTACCTCAGTGTCGTACACAGATGTGTGCGCTCCGACAGGGCGACACCGAAAAACAGTAACGAAATAAAAATATGAGGACACCATAATTTTTAGAAAAATGTGGAGATATCAGAAATGTAAATATCCAGATTTGTTGACGTACGAATTTCGAGATTAAGCTGACGCAACTATTTTTCGGACAATTTAACACCCTATGTAAAATAAAATCTAAAAATTAAACCAAAATTACCATAATTTGTAAACCTATCACATTAGTCTATGGTTAAAATCTTAACATAAACGGACATCGTTTGAATATATAAAAATATAGACAATTAGACCAGCCAAATTATTGTCTAATTACGGTGGAGAATTTTTGAGATTTTTGGGCTGGGTTCCATTCTGCATGACAGTAGCTGTCGACAAGTAAGCTGTCGACAGACACTATCAAGACACTATAATCTGTTATCCGTTTTCCCTTATATAATTTCTTCTTCCTAAAATATACAGAGTGGCTGTCGACAGCGTGGCTGTCGACAGCCTCCACAAAGATGCAAACTTTGCTCGATTCCAGCCCCTACACAATAATGTCCAACATGTCACTGGTGGTGCATTCCCCAGTGGGATTACCAAGCCTTGGGTAAACCAAAATACAAATTCTTTATTGGAAAGGAAGGAGGTAACAGCTACGGGGTGTTCCTCATTTGTGGGCTCACTTCATATCATCCTTTGCCAAAATCCGTACTGTGGTCACATTGTACGTCCCTCTCTCCACTGCACGGGCACCTCATCATACCCCTTGTGAACACCTTGCCACTCTTATTTATGGGGTCAGACAGAATGGAATTCAAGAGGCAGCTTAAAAATCTAAAAAATTCTCCACCGTAATTGGACAATAATTTGATTGGTCTAATTGTCTACATTTTTATATATTCAAACGATGTCCATTTTAGTTAAGATTTTAACCATAGACTAATGTGATAGGTTACAAATTATGATAATTTTAGTTTAATTTTAGATTTTATTTTACACAGGGTGTTAAATTACCCGAAAAATAGTTACGTCGGCTTAATCTCGAAATTCGTACGTCAACAAATCTGGATATTTATATTTCTGATATCTCCACATTTTTCTAAAAATTATGGTGTCCTCAGATTTTTATTTCGTTACTATTTTTCGGTGTCGCCCTGTCGGAGCGCACACCTTTGTGTACAACACTGAGGTAACGTATATTACCACTAGTTAAGTCAAAATTCTAATTATTTCAATTTAATGTCAATCATAATGTATAATGACCATATTATTCATAATTTCTTACAATTAAAATTTTTCGGGACGTTACACATACTTACATGTATAACTGGGTAAGTTACACAGTTACAGAATTTACATACTTACATGATTACATACTTACATGTGTAACTAAGTAAGTTACACAGTTACAAAATTTACATACTTACCCAGTTACACATGTAACTGTGTAAGTACGTACTTACGCAGTTACACACTTTTGATATATTATGAATTAAAATAATTAGGCAAATCTTTCTAAAACTATGTAACTATATAATTAATTAGGTAAGCCCTAATTATAGAGTTACAAACTTATAAAATTTCTATGTAGTTACATAGTTTCATGTGTAACTGTGTAAGTATGTAACTTGGTAACTGGGTAACTAGGTAAGTTACACAATTACAGAATTTATATGTAACTGTGTAAGTACGTACTTACACACTTTTAGGATAACGGTTATAAAATAATTAGGTAAATTCTTCTAAAATTATGTAACTATGTAATTAGGTAAGCATAATTATAGAGTTACAAACTTATAAAATTTCTATGTAGTTACATAGTTCATGTGTAACTGTGTAAGTATGTAACTTGGTAACTAGGTAACTGGGTAAGTTACACAATTACAGGATTTATGTGTAACTGTGTAAGTACGTACTTACACACTTTTGGGATAACGGTTATAAAATAATTAGGTAAGTCCTTCTAAAACTATGTAACTATGTAATTAGGTAAGCCCTAATTATAGAGTTACAAACTTATAAAATTTCTATGTAGTTACATAGTTTCATGTGTAACTGTGTAAGTATGTAACTTGGTAACTGGGTAACACAGTTACATGTGTAACTGGGTAACAAGTTACACAATTACAAGATTTATATGTAACTCTTACACACTTTTGAGATAACGGTTACACAGTTTGAGATAACGGGGGAGGATAACGGGGACAAAAAGCAGGGACTTAAAAATAAGTCCATCATAAAGCAAGGACCGCATGGCTTGGGAAAAGCTGACAGGGACCTGAAATTAATGTCAGATCTCTGTCAGGATCTGAAATTAATTCTCCCTATATGTTATATAAAAATAATCAATATGTCGATGGGATTAATATTTCAAAAATGGGTCTCTAAACCCGACCAGAATTGTAGCCACTTTAAAGATTATAAATAATAATAATAATCTTAATTAATCTTAAGATTGTAAAGACAACAAATCAAACATTTTAAGAAAGAGTCCCAACAAGAGGAAATCACAGAATGAAATTCCAAAGTTATAGGCTCAATCTCTCACCAACGCATTGAGTATACATGATGATTAACATGATTCCCGTCAAGCTTCATTTCTCAAAAGAAACATGACTCACCAAAGCAACAAGCTCCAAAGATACCTTACACCCTACCTATTGAACATTGCAAATTATTTTCATTATTTTATAGGAGGATAGTTGCATAGTCAATTGTAACAATATATAAAAGGGGAAAATATTAATATCCCCTCCCTTTGTTTTTGCTTGGCATATCCTGTTGTAACAGTGAGGTTAAGTCATCCCTATATAAAAAGGGAAAAGATTCATGCCTGCCCTCCACCCCTTCTGCACAAAAGTATAAGGGTCTGTAGCGACCCTGGATATTTATGCCCAAAAGACTTAATATCTAGACTTGTCTCTTGTAAATCGACTGAAGTTTCGTGAGAGATATCACATACACATGTCTAGTAAGAATATAAAAGACAACCACACTGTATCAAGATACATGATAAAGTACATGTTTCATACATATTTATAAAATTATATTGTCACAATTTATTATTACATGTCCAAAAGAAAAACACAACAACTTAGGGCATACCCCGATGTAACGACCCCGAGAACTCGACCCTCGGCCACAGCCGATGATGCGATTTTCGTGGTCGCCGCCCATAGATCCAGGAACCTGGAAGGGCTATAACACAAGTCTAATAGAATATGTAAAGGAATAAACGTCAACTACAGAACTAGGTGCACACGCACAAAAATAGAAAGAAGAGCGAGACCGCATCGTAACGCTCTAGGTACAGTCCCAACACACACACATCTAGTACAAGTAAAAAGGGGGAGGACAGAGCCCTTAGGGGCATACCCTGAGGTGAAGTACAATTGAAGGGGAAACCCACTGCTAGCCATGGGGACGAAGACTACCGCCCCGTCTCCTCCGCCTGACGCGCACTCGGCCGTCGCTGAAAAGTCTCACCTAGAAAAGAAAGGATGAGCTTCACAACAGAATCTCAATAGGGACTACCAATCTCCTACTAGCTCTAACAAGAGGGAAAGAATATATACACAGAGTAAATAACAACAGTTATAAATTCTACTCTACACAGGAAAGTGCAGAAGCAAAGCTACTAACTAACAACGGTACAGAAAGGTACTAGGGTCAGAAACTCCGTACAACCTGCACGTCGTGACCACCACACGGCTGGCAACACAGTCAGAGGAACCCTGTCTGGACAAGAGACACTAGCTATGGAAATCACTACCACCAGTCAACTAGTCAGGAGCGTCCACTGACGTCTTACCCTCGACCCAGATCCAAACCTCCACTCTCGTCAGAGTGGGGGTAAGAGCGCAAAGTAACACAACAGTAATTGTCGTAGTCTGGACAGACTGCGGTCCCACGCCTGCCCCTCTAGGTTGTTCCGAGGCCACAAAGAGTGAGGCAGTGAGAAGTAGGATTGGTTGGCCTGCACCCGGTAGAACTCCGGCCGTCCTCGGTGTCCCAGACTAACCAAGAGAGCTCTGCAAATGACTCGACGTTGCTATCCTAACCACCGTTTTTCTCTATCTCCATAGTCCATGACTCGAGTACGCTTGTCACCTCGAACGCTCCCTCTAAGGCGCACGAAGATGGGGGTCCTAGGTAAACAGTAACAACCTCTCTCACGGGACAAGCCCTCAGGTGCCGAGCACCGGGCGAACGACTAATGTAGGGCTGTACTAGGAACTAGCACTAGTGCCACAGATACAGAAAGAACCGGAAACGACGAAAACTCCATGAGAAAATGGAACTCTACAAGAACTTACCTGTATAGGATACTGTCGCAACGCCCCAGCCGTTGCGACCAAGTCGCGACGCCAAGGCCGGCCGCGACCATGTCGCGACGCCCAAGGGCAATGCGATGATGTCCTGGCGGCCATGCCGGTCGCGACATCATCACGACCCCTATGCCTGTCGCGACCTCAGTCGAGAGAGGTCTCGGGACAATCTTCCTGAGGACCACCCCAAAACCGTACAAAACACATCCACAGGGGGAGGGGAGCATGGAAAACACTATAGAAACTTCTAATCAAAGAAAACCACCCTCAAACCCCATGAAGCATGCATTACAAGGAAATCTACACTCGAAGGAAACCTCACTCACCACAAGCATGGACCTCACACACCCCACAACCCCAAAACCATGGAGAAACAAGGAATCTCAACAGGAAGGGAGCATGCTAGAACGAGAGGGAAAGAGGGGTCCCTACCTCAAGGAGTAGAGCCGACCCGTTGGGGCCTTCACATCAGAATGGGCACCTCCTCCTTGCTCCTAGCACCACACGGACGTCGCCTACATGAACGGAGCATCATCTCCTCGCCAAGAACGCCCAAGAATCGTTGGAGAAGCAAAGGGGCTCGGGGGGGGGGGGGGGGGGGGGGGGGGGGGGGTGGAAGAAGAAGAAGGAAGGGGAGAGGGGGAAAAGGGTCACCTGCCTCAGTTTTGAACCGACGGCCCTAGAGACGCGACGGTTGGGCCGGCGCAACAACAACCTTGTCGCGACTGCCCTACAGGTCGCGACGCCCTACCCCGGAGGGACACCAAAATCGGTCAAAACCTCGAAGACCAGGAAAACCATAACGCGACGGCCATCCAGGTCGCGTCAACGTTGTACACGCCTGACACCCGACAAGGCCGTTCTGACAGAAAGGACTGCGGTCAGAACAGTCAAAACCAAAGTCGCGTCCCCTTCAGACGCCACGACAAGAACGCAACGCCCCCCCAGTCGCAACGAGAACGCGATGGCTAGGTGTCCCGCGACCAAACGCATGTCCCGACCGGCTCCTCTGGCGCGACAATGTTGCGACCATGGGGTCCGTTGCGACCAAGAGGGCAGGGCTAAGGGCCCGAGAGGGCCGGATCTTACATTCTACCTTCCTTAAAAGGATTTGATCATCGAAAAAAAAAAACTCAGTTTCAATAGAAAGAAACATAAAGAAAAACAATGTACCTATCACTCAAACAAGTATGGAAACTGCTCTCTCATCTCATCCTCGCGCTCCCAAATGGCCTCGCCACCAACGCCGTTCTCCCAGACAACCTTGACCAGCAGAATCTGCCTCCTGTGCAACTGCTGCACTCTGCAGTCCACAACTCTGACTTGGTGCTCTGGTACTGACAAATCCAGTGCAACCTCTAACTGCGAGTGATCTAACACGTGCGACGGATATGCAATGTACCTCCTGAGTTGCGAAATGTGAAAGACATTGTGTACTCGTGCCAACTCTGCCAGAAGACACAATCTGTACGCGACCTCACCAATCCTCTCTGTAATAGGGAAAGGTCCAATATACCTCGGACTGAGCTTTCCCTTCTTTCCAAACCTCATGACACCCTTAGTCGATGAGACCCGCAAGAACACAAGGTCACCCACGCTGAACTGCAACGGCCTCCTGCGGACATTTGTATAACTCTTCTGCCTGCTCTGAGTTGCCTGAAGTCTCTGCCTGACTAAACTGACTTTGTCCGCACACTGCTGTACCATCTCTGGTCCCAAAAGCTGCCTCTCACCCACTTCAAACCAGTGAAGTGGTGTCCTGCACTGTCGACCATACAAAGCCTCGTATGGTGCCATTCCAATGCTCGAGTGATAACTGTTGTTGTATGCAAACTCTACCATCAGAAGGTGAGACTCCCAAGTTCCACCCCAGTCCAAGCAATAAGCTCTCAACATATCTTCCAAAGTCTGTATAGTCCTCTCTAACTGACCATCTGACTGCGGGTGGTACGCTGAACTCAGTCTCAACTCTGCATCAAGAGCTCTCTGCAGACTGTGCCAAAACCCTAAAGTGAACCTCGGATCTCTGTCATAAATAATGGAAACTAGGGTCTCGTGTAATAGAACAACTCGGTCCACATATAATCTGGCAAGTCTGTCCACTGACCAAGACATCCTGACTGGAAGGAAGTGCGCTGACTTGGTCAACCTGTCTACAATCACCCAAATACCATCATGCCTCTGTGAAGTACGGGGTAAACCAAACACAAAATCTATGGTGATGTCGTCCCACTTCCACTCGGGAATGGGCAAAAGCTGCAGCACACCACCAGGATACCGATGCTCTGCCTTCACTTGTTGACAGGTAAGGTATCGAGCGACAAAACTCTACCACGCCACTCTTCATCCCTGGCCACCAGAAGAACCTCTTCAGGTTATAGTACATCTTGGTGGAACCAGGATGAATAGCATACCTCGATCGATGGGTCTCTGACAACAGTGCCTGCCGCGCATCACAGGGAACGTACAATCTGCCTCTGAATCTACCCACTGTCCTCGTCCAGCTCAACATCTGGCATCTGCAAAATATCTGCCAACTCTGAATCTACTTGTTGTGCCTCCAGCACCTGACGGTACACTGACAGGCGAACTGATAAACTGGTCTTTACTGCACGATCTTTGTACCTCAAAGGGCAGAAAACTCTCTGGGACAGGTCCTCAAACAGCCTCCACTCTCTGACCATCAATGAACTCAAACGAACTCGTCTGCTCAAAGCATCCACCATGACGTTAGCCCTTCTCGGGTGATAGGAGAGGGTAAGGTCGTAGTCCTTCAGGTACTCTATCTATCTGTGCTACCTCAAGTTCAAATCCTTCTGAGTGAAGATATACTACAAACTCTGATGGTCGATGAAGATCTCGAATGCCTCGCCGTACCAATAGTGCCTCCACAACTTCAGAGAGAACACAATTGCTGCCAACTCTAAGTTGTGGGTAGGGTAGTTCTTCTCATGCTTATTCAACTGGTGCGAAGCATAGGCAATGACCCCACCATGCTGCATCAGCACTGCACCCAACCCTGATCTTGAAACGTCTATGTAGACCACAAAACCTCTGCTACCTGATGACAAGACCAACACTGGCACTGAAGTCAACCTCCTCTTCAGCTCCTGAAAACTCTACTTACAGTCCTCCATCCAAACAAACCTGGTCTCGAGTCTGGTCAGACGGATCAACGGCTTTGCAATCCTGGAAAAATCCTGGATAAACCTCTTGTAATAGTTTGCCAAACCCAAAAAGCTACGAACCCTCTGACACTAAAGTGGGCTGCTCCCAAGACAACACTGTCTCTACCTTGGCAGGATCCACTGCCACACTTGAACCTGAGATCACGTGTCCGAGAAAGTGCACCTCCCTCAGCCAAAATCACACTTGTCAAACTTGGCATAAAGTCGGTGACTCCGCAACATCTCCATCACGATCCTCAAATGCACCTCGTGCTCCTCCTCAGAAGCCGAGTAGACCAAAATGTCATCTACAAAGATGACCACAAACCTGTCCAAGTACTCGCTGAACACTTTGTGCATCAAATCCATGAAACCTGCAGGCGCGTTCGTGAGCCCAAATGGCATCACGACGAACTCAAAGTGACTGTACCTCGACTGGAAAGCTGTCAGGCCAATATTTGACTTATTGATCCTTAGTTGGTAGTAACTGGACCTCAAGTCAATCTTCAAAAACACTCTGGCTGACTGCAACTGATCAAACAAATCATCGATCCTGGGCAACGAATACTTGTTCTTCATTGTGACTGGTAATCGATGCACAATCCCAAGCTGCCATCCTTCTTCCTCACAAACAACACTGGCACACTCCACGACGAACGGCTCGGACGGATAAAATCCAACTCAAGCAACTCCTGCAATTGGTGCTTCAACTCACACAACTCAGTCGGAGCCATCTAGTAGGGTGCCTTGGACGAAGGTATCATACTAGGCAAAACCTCAATGGAGAACTCTACCTCCCGCTCAGGCGGTAACCCAGGTAGATCCTCTGGAAAAACATCAGAAAACTCACAAACAACAGGTACATAAAAAAGTGGCGACCCGCTAGGCTCCAAAGAACAAACAGAAGCAAGATATGCTTCACAATCATCGCAGATCAAACAACGAGCTCTAAAGAAAGAAATAAAAGGTTGACGGGTAGAGCGGATACCTCGGAAGTAGAGAACAGGCGCTCCAAGTATCTCAAACCGCACGGTCTTCCACTGACAATCCACCACAGCTGAGTGAGCCTCCAATCAATCTATGCCAAGGATGACGTCGAAGTCACGAAGCTATAACATGTATAACCTGGCCGGCAACTGGTGTCCCTAGATCTCAACTATGACACCCTCAAGGTAGCCGAATGAATGTATGTAATCACCAGACGAAAGATCAACCATCACATCACACTGCCTCTCAGGTGTCTGACGAACGAGTGACTCATAAAACTCCTCGGAAGCAAAACAAAGGGAAGCACCGAGATCAACCAAACACGAGCAGCTCTACCAAGGATAGGCAAAGTACATATAACCAAGTTCGATGCCTTGGCCTCCTCACTGGTGAGAGCCATCACACGACCATGACCACGCCCACGCTGCAGCGCCTTTTGGGGCTACTACTGCTGTGGCGGCTACTGGTGTTGTGGAAACTATTGCTACTGGTGGTACGCTGAAACTGCTAAGGCCGCTGATGCTGCTGAAACTCCTGAGGCTGCTGATAGTACTGCCTCTGCTGCTACTGACGGGGTGCCTGCTGCTGCTGTGGAGGGTACTGGTACTGCGATAACTACTGATTGTATTGCACTGACTATTGTGGCTGCTGGACATGCCCCATCAGGCAATCCCTCCTGTAGTGGCCTGGTAAACCACAAGTGTAACAGGTCACCTCCTGCCTGCCTTGCTCGGCTCCCTGCTAAACTGACTGCTCTGCAAACCTCGACTAGCGCTTCTGCTGCAGACCCTGTCCACCCCCGCGAGTGGTCATCTGCTTGAACCTCGAGCACAAACCGGAACTGCCTGAGTCCGAAGAAGAAGAAGTCACACTATGACGACTACCTACGGGACGCTGGTACAATGTGGTCCTAGAGGAAGCTCCTCCCTGCTACTGCTGCTGCTGTTAGGGCTGCCAGGTCTCTCTCTTCAAGGCGGTGGGCTTAGCCACTGCCACCCCCAAAGTGGCACACATGTGAGCGGTCATGCCCCATCGTAAATCTGGCCTCAGTCCTGCAATAAACCTCTCTGCACAAGCTGCTCACTGTCGATAATATGAGGAACATGCCTCAACAACCTGACAAACCTTTGGTGATACTGAGCAACCGTCAGATCACCCTGAACCAACTCATGAAACTGATCTCGCCTCTCACGTCGAGCATAATCAGGAAGATACTCGTCATGGAAGACCTCCAGAACTGCTGCCAAGAAACCTGATCCAGACACTGCCCTGGGAAGTGTGTTTTCTCTGAACTCTCCACCACTCATGGGCTGGTCCCTTGAGCTGATACACTGCCAATTTGACTTGATCCTCCGTGGCGCACTCCATGGTCTCGAACGTATGCTCCAACTCGTGCGTCCAACTCTCAGCTCTATCTGGGTCATAGTTGCAAAAAAATGTCGATGGTCGGAGACGTAAGAACCTCTCCAAGAGGGCGGTCCTGTCCTCAGTGACAGATGTTCTCCTGCTACCGACCCGGGTACTCCCAGTACCCGACGCCTGCTGAACTACTTGCTGCTCCACCTGCAGATCTTTCCTGCGGCTCTGGTACTACTGAGGGAGGTAGTGGCGGCTAGCCTCCCCCACTACCGTCTGCCCTGGCTGCCATGTCCTCTGGAGTATGGCCCTAAACAATTGCTCAGCCATAGGGAACCAATCTGCATACTGCTGTGGTGGGGGCTGGTACCACTGCTGCTGCTGCTCATCTGCCGCTGCCTCCTGAGGCTGTGCCACAGACTCCTCCGCTGACATATCCTCTTGAACCTGACCTGGCGCTGGCATATCTGACTCACCCTGCTGCTCCATCAGCTCTCTGGTCTGCCTATGCCTGCACGGAGCCATATCTTGCACGACATACAACCAACAGGTTAATGACACTAACTCGGCATTATCAGTGTATTGTACTGTTGTTGAGGCTTCTCATTGCAGTTAGATCCACTACCAGTCCTGTTAGACTCTCTCTCTGATACCAACTGTAACAACCCCGAGAACCCTGACCCTCGGCCACAGTCGAGGATTCGATTTTCGCGGTCGCCGTCCACGGATCCGAGAACCTAAAAGGGCTATAACACAAGTCTAACACAATATGTAAAGGAAATAAACGTCAACTACAGAACTAGGAGCACACGCGCGGAAACAGAAAGAAGAGCGAGACCGCGTCGTAACGCTCTTGGTATAGTCCCAACACACACACATCTAGTACAAGTAAAATGGGGGAGAACAGAGCCCTTAGGGACATACCTCGAGGGTGAAGTACAAGTGAAGGGGGAAACCCACTGCTAGCCATGGGGACGACGACTACCACCCGGTCTCCTCTGCCCGACGCGTACCCGGCCACTATTGATAAGTCTCACCTAGAAAAAGAAGGGATGAGCTTCATAACAGAAGCTCAATAGGGACTACCAATCTCCTACTGGCTCTAACAGGCAGGAAAGAATATATACACAGAGTAAATAACAACATTTATATATTCTACTCTACACGGGAAAGTGCGGAAGCAAAGCTACTAACTAACAACGGTACGGAAAGGTACCACGGTCAGAAACTCAGTACAACCTACACGTCATGACCACCATACAGCTGACAACAAAGACAGAGGAACCCTGCCTAGACAAGAGACACTAGCTACAGAAACCACTACCACTAGTCAACTGGTCAGGAGTGTCCACTGACATCTTACCCTCGACCTAGGTCCAAACCTCCACTCTCGTCAGAGTGGGGGCAGGAGCGCAAAGTAACACAACAGTAACCGCCATGTTAGGAACAGATGGGTGGAAGGATCAGATCTAGAAGGGGGGGTTGAATAGATCTAATGCCAATTAACGCGGAAGCTTAAGCAATTAAAAATTACTTCTAATCAGAGATCAAATCACCCAATTAATTTACTGATCTGAAGTGTGATTTGGGTGTGTGAGCAAATCAATTAGTAGAGTGAACGAAATCCTATGCATGCATCTAGCGAGACACAAAGGCAAACCATAAATCAAACCAATGCACAGAGGATTTTTAGGTGGTTCGGAAATCACCTCCAGTGACTCCTACGTCCACCCCTCACACAGTGAGGCCACACTACTCAAAAACCTTGAGTACAACTCACACAGGAGCACGACGACTCCAAACACCCTTGAGCACGACGACTCAAGAAACACCTGGAGCACGACGACTCCGAACACCCTTGAGCACGACGACTCAAGAAACACCTGGAGCACGATGACTCCAAACACCCTTGAGTACGACGACTCAAGAAACACCTGGAGCACGACGACTCCAAATGAGCACGACGGCTCAAACAACAACCGGAGTACGACGACTCCAAATTGAGCACGACGGCTCAAACCACACAGTGAGTGCGACGACTCACAAACCTGAGCTCGACGGCTCAGAGTACAAAATCTAGATCAAACACAAAGAGATCAGATCCTCTAGCAATGATCTGATTCAAGACAGTTTCGTACATAGAAATTTGTACAGAACTTCATGCACAAATCTCATTGACGAACTAAAGAAGAACGAACTCAGAAATAAAGCAAATAGATGTAGAAAGAGTGTTCTTCGATGAAGAGGCCTTGCAGACGCTTCAATTGAGAAGGTTTGATGGAAATCGATGGAGATCCTCCTCAATTGGCGATGCTCTGCTTTGATGGCATCTGAAATGCCAGAGATCCTTCTTCTCCTTTGCCTCTTCAGTTGGATCTGCTCCCTTGCCTTGCACTGTAATCTTCTCTCCAGGGATTCCCCTTGATTCTCTTGTCCTTCCTCTTGAAAGGATGGCTTGAAGCTTGTGGAGATGGAGACAGATCTGGAAAGCCCCTTTCAGCCGCCAAAACGGTTCTTCAGGAAGTGTATGGGCTCTCTCTCTTTTGGGGTACAAGGAACATGGGTATTTATAGCCCCATATGTCCATAAAGTGCTTTGGGGTGCATGGGCACGGAACCCTAGGTCAAATCCCCTAAATCCCAAGCAGCCACGTGTCCAGGAAAAGCTTTAAGTCACAGAGTTTCCGGAGTGTGTCGACCTGCCCATAGGGTGTGTCGACCTGCTGTCCCATTTCTGCAAACTGGTCTGCTGAAAACTGGGTCTAGTGTCGACCTGCCCTGAACTAGTGTCGACCTGCCCTGAACTAGTGTCGACCTGCCCTCAGCTAGTGTCGACCTGCCCTTTGACTTGTGTCGACCTGCTGTCCCATTTCTGGAAACATGCTGTTCTGGGAAATGATCTAGTGTCGACCTGCTCTTTGACTCGTGTCGACCTGCTGTCCCATTTCTGGAAACAAGCTGTTCTGGAAATGATCTAGTGTCGACCTGCTCTTTGACTTGTGTCGACACAGTCTCAGCATTTCTTCAGCTTTTTGCCTTGGGTCTGAGGTGTTGTGTCGACACCATTGTGGGGTGTGTCGACACCACCTTTGTAAAAAGTGTTTGTACCTGAAAATTAAACATATATCATTAGTACAAGATATTAACATTAAAATATGAGATATTAAACATCAGAAACATGTTGTTCAAGCATTATTGTGATATGTACAAGATGTATAACATGTTCAACATATCATCATCAAAATCACAACATGTCACAATATCTCATCATTAAATCACAATATGTCATAATATCTCATCATTAAAATCACAATATGTCATCATCAATATCACAGTATGTCATCATCAAAATCAATGTATGAGTGATGTTCATTGGATATCATTAAATTACAACTTTAGGAAGTTCCAAAACACACTCAACCCAACAATCTCCCCCTTTTTGATGATGACAAAACATATGCACAATCTCCCAATATCTTGACTCCCTTGACTGCAATAATTCCCCTTTGACCATATACTTCTCCTTTAAAGAACTTTCTCCCCCTTTTTGGAAAGCCCTTTTCTTCCCCTTTCCTTTTTGGAAAGCCCTTTTCTCCCCCTTTTTGATGTGCCTTTTCTCCCCCTTTTTGATGTGCATTTTCTCCCCCTTTTTGACAGCATCAAAAGGATAGACAAGAAAGAGAAACAAAGATTGTAGGAGATCAAGAAATGAAATGTGGGAAAGGAATGGTCAGGAATGATCAAAATAAATGAGACAAAGTGATATTATCAGTTGAGAGAAATTATTGTGTTTTTGTTATTGTGCAACAAAGTTTAATCACAAAGACACACTCAACACAAAGAATAGCAAATTACAATAATCTGAATGTGGTTAAAATAATGATGCACATGTGAAATAAGGTGACCTATATGAGTGAGCAGAAGTATTTAACAAGGACGTTAGGAGCTTTAAGTTTAACACAATGTAAAATAATAGGTCTAAACACAGTAAACATGAACTTAATTAAGGTCTTAAACTTTTCTATCCTGTCTTTTTGATTTTCCTTCAATTTCCACTAGGAAAGAATACAAGAATAAATTAGTTAAATCTCACTTTTCAGTGCAAGAAATCACATTGATCAGATGCAAGACCTCCTGATTACTCAGTGGTTTAACTTTCATTATCTTATACAGAGTTGAAACTTTTGATTTCCACTTTTTGACGCGAAACAAATCACTTGTCAGGTGAAATGGCCCGGTTACTCAGTGGTTCAGGCATTTGCATTGCTCTGTTTGTATCTTTCCAAATTGATCAATTTTCTTTTGACATTTTACAGGAATATTTTGCTTTGACCAGAAAAGTCATGACTATGAATTTAGGAATATTATTCTTAACATGTGGTAAAAATAAAGCTTAAACATACACAAGTGAAATATTAAAGCCACTCATGTGCCTATAATGGTGTTTTGCAAATCATTTTAAAAACATTCAGTATTATGATTGCTTAACCTTGAAATGATACTGAATCTTTGAAATTAAACTAAATGCACAATAAGTTTAGTTTCAATATCTTAATTCTCTCATAAGAAAATAGCACAAGGTCTCAAAAATTCTGATGAGTTTGGGGTTCAAAATAGACAAGTAAGGTCAAGAGATATGACAATGACTCCCCCTCAACAATTGCATACAAGACTCTTGATACTTGGCGGAGAAATATACTCACGCATAGTGAAAGTGTCCAGACAAGCCTGACTTGTCTTTCTTCAAATCACTATTTGATATACCAAGAATGTCAATGCAATGTGAGAGTGAGGAATTTTGAACAAGAATATTTGTCAACAAACTGAATGAGAGTTGATGATGAATCAGATATGACACAATATTTCACCCGTAAATTTCTCCTGCATTTCACTCAAAGATTCTTTCGAATTCACTCCCCCATAAGATATGCATGATATGAAATGATCATTTAAGCAATTCAGATATGTTCATTCCAAGCAATTTGCACAGAAAGAATATGAACATGATCAAGCATATATCACAGACAATTTATTGAAGGAGAAGAATTTTGCAAAGACTCAAAATAAAGTTTTTGATGTTTTCATTTTGCTTGATGACCTTTATGCAGAGAAAACTATTGATACTTGGCGGAGAATTTTTCTCACGCATGATGATAGTTTCCAGACAAGCCTAACTTATCCTTTCACATTTCACCATTTGATATACCACATAGTCACTGCAAAAAGGTTCAATTACACTTTATTTTTAGCATGAAATTTATTGCATTTATTGAAGAATATTTTTGCACTTTTTCAAATTTACTCCCCCTTAATATGTGCATGGAATTAAAAAGTTAGCAAGCAATTCACACATGATTATGAACACAATTAGCTTTAAGCATAACATGACTTTTGGTACTTTGCGGAGTATTTTACTCACGCATAATGATAGTTTCTAAACAAGCATAACTTGTTTTTCCACATGTCATCATTTGATATACCAATAAGTCAAAGCAGTTAGTATGCACACATACTCATGGGATCAGTTAAGCATACATGATAACACAAACATGATTCCAATTGTTATGACTTAAGGTTCATTGTTGGGAGTAGCATTGAAACACATTTCTCATTGTTTAGATAAAAATTAACATTTATTCCAATTCAATCAATTCAAGTTTGAAATGATAAAGAGATTTTACCTGAACAATCTTCATTTCTTTCTCAAAGATTTTACCTGTGTTCTCCAATCATTTCTAGTCTTGCACAGCCAATATCTTGAATCCATTTACAGTGTATGGGTGCAAGACTTCTCAGCTTGCTGATCAAGCTTGTTTTGGGACCCACACTTGTTTGGGTCCTGCAATGAAATCAATGTTAGATTGCAACAAAGATTTCTGAATCCAAGATGCTTTTAATTTTTGTATAGATGCATGTCTATCATTGATAGAACTATAAGCAGAATTAGTTCCAGATTTTCTTTTTGCCTTTATCAATGCATCTATGTTTTCATGAAGTTTTCTATTTTTTGGATTTTTAATATGAGCAGAAACAAAATGATTTTGTGTAACATTTCTATGCCTATACACATGGAACTTCTGAATTTTTTCAGTATGAACATAATGTTTATTCCTATGTGTATGAGCATGTGCATTAGACTGAAATTTCTGAGCATGCACAACAAAATCATTTCTGTACCAACAGTCCCTAGAAATATGACCAATTTTATGACAACGAAAGCATTGGACTGATTTGGCATGTTTATTGAAATTTTGATTTCTATTCCAGCAATGTTTGGAAGATGACCAGGTTTATTACAGTGAAAGCAAATGAGAGCATTTTTACCTGATACTTACCTTGGCATGTGTGCATTTGCTGGAATCTCCTTTTTACGTGAGGAGGCTTACCATGAGGGGAAGGAGGTACCTTTGGTGGCTCTTGGCATGATGTGAATCTTGAACTTGCCTTGGAGCCCTTTGGACTGATGAAGAAGGTAGATGAATCTTCTTGACAGTGGCATTCTTCTTTTTCTTTTTCTGTTTCTGAACAAGAACTTTCACTAGTTTTCCATTAGAGATATCAGGGTTCTTGTTCACAGCAGATTTCACAAATGTTATTGTTCTTTTTTTTCATTTTTCTTAGTTTTAACAGAAGCAAGACTTGTGTTCTTCAATTCATTTTGAATCTTCTATTTTTCAGCTTTAATGCAACAACTTCTTTTTCTGAAGTTTGAAGCTTGTTTAGAATGACATCCAAACCATTTTTCATTTGTTCTTTTCATTTTCAAATTGAGCAATTTGTTTTTCCAAGTCAGAAATTTTATTACTCAAATTGCTACATTCATTGTCCAATGGTCTGTCATGGAACAAGCCTTCAATCTTCCTTTTTAAGTGACAATTTTCTTCAACAAGTTGTTTGCATTTCTCATTTATTTGATGATCATGAGCCATATTAGAGATTTGTTTGGTTAATTGATCATTAATAATTTTGAAATTGTTATTGAGATCAATCAATTCTTCTTTTTCATTTCCAGATCAATGACTTTTGATTTCAATAGCTCATGGTTTTCTTTCAATCCATTCAATTTAGTTTCACAGATTTGAACTTCATCTTCCAAGTTCTCTTTTCAGAATTTAATTTTTCAACTTCATTTTCAAATTCTCAATTTCTTCTAAAGGATCTTTGTCATTTTTCTGGAGCAATTCAAGAGTATTTTTCAAGTTTTCACTTTCTTTATGGCAATGTTTTAAAGTCTTTTTCAAGTCTTTATTTTTAGTGTTCAGTTGTACATTATGACTTGTATCTTTTTACAGAATTTAATCAATTCAGCATAAGACATGCCCTCATCTTCATCAGAATCAGAATTGGAATACACAAATGGATCTGGAGTTGATTTACCTGACCTTTTAGACCCATTTGAACTCTTGTGTTCTGAAGAGGATGAAGAGTGTTCTGAACTCTTAGACTTTGCTGTGAGAGCCATAGTTTTCTGAATTCTTTTTGCTCCTCTTCTTTGTGCTTCCTTTGAAAAACTCTGAGATGAAGGTGAGACTGGTGATTTCTCTGAAATTATAACAGGAAATTCATGCAGATTAAATAGATTTGCCATTACACCAAGACTCACAAAAGACTATTAGATCTAATCACAATGAATCAATGTAACAAGGAATTAGGTCTAACAATTAGAGTGGTTAACCTGCTCTAATGCCAAATGGAGGAATCAGAACGATTAAGCACACAGTTCAAGCAATTAACACAGAGATCAAACAGAAGCAATCAAATCAGATCAGTAACAGACATTAACCCGCTCTGATACTAATTGTTAGGAACGGATGGGTGGAAGGATCAGATCTAGAAGGGGGGGTTGAATAGATCTAATGTCAATTAACGCGGAAGCTTAAGCAATTAAAAAGTACTTCTAATCAAAGATCAAATCACCCAATTAATTTACTGATCTGAAGTGTGATTTGGGTGTGTGAGCAAATCAATTAGTAGAGTGAACGAAATCCTATGCATGCATCTAGCGAGACACAAAGGCAAACCATAAATCAAACCAATGCACAGAGGATTTTTAGGTGGTTCGGAAATCACCTCCAGTGACTCCTACGTCCACCCCTCACACAGTGAGGCCACACTACTCAAAAACCTTGAGTACAACTCACACAGGAGCACGACGACTCCAAACACCCTTGAGCACGACGACTCAAGAAACACCTGGAGCACGACGACTCCAAACACCCTTGAGCACGACGACTCAAGAAACACCTGGAGCACGACGACTCCAAACACCCTTGAGCACGACGACTCAAGAAACACCTGGAGCACGACGACTCCAAACTGAGCACGACGGCTCAAACAACAACCGGAGTACGACGACTCCAAATTGAGCACGACGGCTCAAACCACACAGTGAGTGCGACAACTCACAAACCTGAGCTCGATGGCTCAGAGTACAAAAGCTAGATCAAACACAAAAGATATCAGATCCTCTAGCAATGATCTAATTCAAGACAGTTTCGTACATAGAAATTTGTACAGAACTTCATGCACAAATCTCATTGACGAACTAAGGAAGAACGAACTCAGAAATAAAGCAAATAGATGTAGAAAGAGTGTTCTTCGATGAAGAGGCCTTGCAGACGCTTCAATTGAGAAGGCTTGATGGAAATCGATGGAGATCCTCCTCAATTGGCGATGCTTTGCTTTGATGGCATCTGAAATGCCAGAGATCCTTCTTCTCCATTGCCTCTTCAGTTGGATCTGCTCCCTTGCCTTGCACAGCAATCTTCTCTCCAGGGATTCCCCTTGATTCCCTTGTCCTTCCTCTTGAAAGGATGGCTTGAAGCTTCTGGATATGGAGACAGATCTGGAAAGCACCTTTCAGCTGCCAAAACGGTTCTTCAGGAAGTGTATGGGCTCTCTCTTTTTTGGGGTACAAGGAACATGGGTTTTTATAGCCCCATATGTCCATAAAGTGCTTTGGGGTGCATGGGCACGGAACCCTAGGTCAAATCCCCTAAATCCCAAGCAGCCACGTGTCCAGGAAAAGCTTTAAGTCACAGAGTTTCCGGAGTGTGTCGACCTGCCCATAGGGTGTGTCGACCTGCTGTCCCATTTCTGCAAACTGGTCTGCTGGAAACTGGGTCTAGTGTCGACCTGCCTTGAACTAGTGTCGACCTGCCCTCAGCTAGTGTCGACCTGCCCTTTGACTTGTGTCGACCTGCTGTCCCATTTCTGGAAACATGCTGTTCTGGGAAATGATCTAGTGTCGACCTGCTCTTTGACTCGTGTCGACCTGCTGTCCCATTTCTGGAAACAATCTGTTCTGGGAAATGATCTAGTGTCGACCTGCTCTTTGACTTGTGTCGACACAGTCTCAGCATTTCTTCAGCTTTTTGCCTTGGGGTCTGAGGTGTTGTGTCGACACCATTGTGGGGTGTGTCGACACCACCTTTGTAAAAAGTGTTTGTACCTGAAAATTAAACACATATATCATTAGTACAAGATATTAACATTAAAATATGAGATATTAAACATCAGAAACATGTTGTTCAAGCATTATTATGATATGTACAAGATGTATAACATGTTCAACATATCATCATCAAAATCACAACATGTCACAATATCTCATCATTAAAATCACAATATGTCATAATATCTCATCATTAAAATCACAATATGTCATCATCAATATCACAGTATGTCATCATCAAAATCAAGGTATGAGTGATGTTCATTGGATATCATTAAATTACAACTTTAGGAAGTTCCAAAACACACTCAACCCAACACGCCATAGTCTGGCCGGACTACGGTCCCACGCCTGGCCTCTCTAGATGGTTCCGGGGCTACAAAGAGCGAGGCAGTGAGAAGAAGGACTGGTTGGCCTGCACCGGGTAGAACTCTGGCCATCCTTCGTGTCCCAGACTAACCAAGAGAGCTCTGCAAATGACTCGACGTCGCTGTCCTAACCACTGTTTTCCCCTCTACTCCAGAGTGCGTGACTCGAGTACACTCGTCGCGGTGAACGCTCCCTCTAAGGTGCACGAGGATGGGGTCTCAAGTAAATAGTAACAACCTCTCTCATGGGACAAGCCCTCAGGTGCCGAGCATCGGGCGAACGCCTAGTGTAGGACCGTACTAGGAACTAGCACTGGTGCCACGGGTATAGAAAGAACCAAAAATGACGAAGACTCCACGAGAAAATGGAACTCCGCAAGAACTTACCTATATCTGATACTGTCATGTCACCCCCGGCCGTCACGACCAAATCGCGATGCCAAGGCCGGCCGCGACCATGTCGCGACGCCCTAGGGTGACACGATGATGTCGCGGCGGCTGTGCCGATCGCGACATCATCGCAACCCCTATGCCAGTCGCGACCTCAATTGAGAGGGGTCCCGGGATAGTCCTCCTGAGGTCCACCCCAAATCCATACAAAAACACATCCACAGGGGGAGGGGAGCTTGAAAAACACTATAGAAACTTCTAATCAAAGCAAACCACCCTCAAACCCCATGAAGCATGCATTACAAGGAAATCTACACTTGAAGGAAACCTCACTCACCACGAGCATAGACCTCACACACCCCACAACCCCAAAACCATGGAGAAACAAGAAATCTTAAAGGGAAGGGAGCATGCTAGAACGAGAGGGAAAGAGGGGTCCCTACCTCAAAGAGTAGAGCCGACCTATTGGGGCCTTCACGTCGGAATGGACACCTCCTCCGCGCTCCTAGCACCACATGGACGCCGCCTACATGAACGGAGCGTCACCTCCTTGCCAATAACGCCCAAGAATCGCCGAAGAAGCAAAGGGGCTTGGGGGGAGAAGAATAAGGGAGAAGAAGAAGAAAGGAAGGGGAAAGGGGGAAAAGGGTCGCCTACCTTGGTTTTGAACCGACGGCCCTAGAGGCGCAACTGGTTGGGCCGGCGCGACAACAACCTTGTCGCAACCGCCCTACAGGTTGTTACCATGTCGTGACATCCTACCCCGGCGCAACATCAAAAGCAGTCAAACCTCGAAGACCGGGAAAACCATAATGTGACGGCCTACCAGGTCGCGTCAACGTTGTACACGCCTGACACCCGACAAGGCTGTTTTGACAGAAAGGACTGCAGTCAGAACGATTAGAACCAGAGTCGCGTCGCCTTCAGACACCACGACAAGAATGCGACGCCCACCTTTGTCGCGGCCAAAACGTGACGGCTAGGTGTGCCGCGATCAAACGCATGTCGCGACCTACTCCTCTGGCACGACAATGTCGTGACCAAGGGGTTCGTCGTGACCAAGAGGACAGGGCTAAGGGCCCGAGAGGGCCGGGTCTTACACCCTAGGTGCACAACAAGAGCAACAAGTCACTCAACTACTCGTGGTAGAAGACCACCTGTTAGATCAAATATTAAGTAGAAGACATATCCAAAGGGGAGTGATTGCAGCAGAAACTTTTTGCAATTTATAAATTCACTCTAGATTTGAAAGATCTGTTCAATTGAAATCTCACAGATAAGATGAATTCATCTGAGTGAGGTGTGTGTGTTTAGATGAAGTGTGTAGACAGAAACTCCTATGGGATTAATATCACAATCACACAAGTAAATCACAGTACACTAGAGATTTTTAGGTGGTTCGGAATACACAAAAGTGCATCCTACATCCACCCCTCACACAGTGAGGCACACTCAACACAAAGATGAGTACAACACACAAACACACGAGCACTAAGACTCAATCCACACTTGAGTACAACGGCTCAAGCCACACACACACTAGATATAGTTAATAGGAGATCAGATCCTCTATTGATCTGATCTAAACACAAACGATCTGATCTAAATCAAATCACACACACACACACTGAATTGACATGAAATAAGAATGGTGTGAAAGAGGGAAGAAATCTCTTATCAAGTTCTTGATTTGATTAGCATGATTTCAGATTCACAGTCCTTCTTCCTGATGTTGTTGTTTCAACAATGCTGCTTCATCTCTTCTCTTCACACTCTGTTGCTCTTCTGCTTCATGTTTCCTTCTTCTTCTTATGCTGCTCTGCTCTTCTTCTCCTGACAGCGGCTACATGCACTCTTACTCACTTTTTGCATAAGGGACAAGAGCATATTTATAGTTCACATACCCAACCTCGTACCTAGGGTTTTGTGTACCCCAAACACCTTAAATGAGACAGGTGCCAGTCACATGATGTCCTGCACAGATAACATCTTTAAGTATTCAGGAAAAGGTAATTATATAGTTCAATGGATATGTTGTGAAGCCATTCATATGAAACATTAACCAATTGATCTAAGTTGGTCACCAATAGATAAGATGTTCACCAATTGATAGGAGTTCCTCGCCAATCGATAGGAATGGAACCAACAATCGATTGATGAGTAAAACACTAATCAATTGATATGAAGGTAATCGATTAATGAACAAAATAGTAAGCAATTGATATGGACAAGGTTAGCCAATCGATATGGGCTTCTTCAGTATGAGCCATCTGTCGACACTTTCGATTCTATCTATTGACCACTTTTGTCATATTTGCTTCCATAGTCTTGGTATTTGCCAGAACAGACCATCTATCGACAGCTGACTCCTTTAGGTGTCGACAGATTTGATCAGTGTTCACTTTCCAGAGAGTTGATGCTTCCTTGTGAAGACTATTTGTTGACACCAGAAATTCTGGGTGTTGACACTTGCTATCAAGATTTCCTTTTCAAAGACTTGAACACTACTTAACCTTGGAGACTATCTTGGGCATGTCAACGTACAGAGGGCTAATGAGTTATTCAAGATGCCTCGCACATTAATATGTAATGTATATGAGATGTTGTGATTTAAACTTATCTTAAGATATGAAATATTAGATTGTCAGAGCTTCGACTGACAATGACCAAAACATGACATTCGAAGTCACAACACTTCGACCGACAATGACCAGAATGTGACATCCGAAGTCATAACACTTCAACTAATAATGACCAAAATGTGACATCCGAAGTCACAACACTTCGATCGACAATGACCAAAACGTGAACGGTCGAAGTCACAGCTTCGGCTGACGATGACCAAACCATGAGCGGTCGAAGTCACAACTTCGGCTGACGAAGAACAAAACTAAACATTCGAAGTTATGTGTCGACACCTTCAAGAACATGTGTCGACACACACATCTAGTAATAAGAAATTTGTTCTTCATTTATACAAGTTATCAATATGCAAGTCAATCTATGATTTGCAATCATTATTTAAAGGATATTCAACATTAAAGCACTTGTGTTCATCATTAAAATATTTATGGCAATTGTGTTTAGTGAACATCAAGATTAGTAAAGATATTGTCATCATCAAAACAAATTATGTATGTCATCATCAAAACACACAACACAACATTCTCTCCCTTTTGGATGATGACAAAATATGATAACATTCTTTGACAAAAGAACAAAATTTCTCCCCCTTTTTGACAACATCAAAAGGAATGAGAAGAACATGCAATGAACTGTTAATCTCTTCCTGTTAGATATATTCTCCCTTTTTTAAAAGAAATGTAATGTCATTCCCCCTTTATTTTTATTGAATGAAAAAGATTTTTCTCCCCCTTAATTGTTGAAGCACTTCTCCTTTTGAGTTGGAAACAATGGGCATTATGACATGAAAAACAAGGAGAGAAATTGGCGAAAGATATTTTGAGGAATGATCAGAATGTATGAGACCTTTAGATATCAAAATATGAGAGAAATTATTGTGCTTTTGGATTGTGCAATAGAGTTTAATAATAAAGACACACTCAACACAATGTATGCCAAATTTTAATGACTTGAAGTCAATTGAAAAGTTGAATCAAATGTGATTTATGGTGGCCTATATGAGTTGACAAGAGTGTTTATCACATGAGTTTCGTAACTTAACATTTAACACAATGTCGAATAATAACTTTAAACCCGATTTCATGAATTTCATATAGGTTAATTTACATTTAGTCCTGATTATATTTTGAAGTTTTCTGTCATTTTTTAGAGAGAATACAAGAATAAATTGGTCAAATCTCACTTTTCAATGCAAGAGATTACAATTATCCATTGCAAGACCCCCTGATTACTCAGTGGTTTAACCTTCATTATCTTATATCGAAGAGTAAAATAACAATCGTTTATCTCCACAGTCCTCTTTCCTTTTCCCTATTGCTCATGCTTTGAATGTTTTAACTTTTCTATGCGCTTAGTGCATTGTGCATGTACATAGTGGCTTTTCAGCTGACTCCTTTAGGTATCGACAGATTTGATCATTGTTCACTTTCTAGAGAGTTGATGTTTCCTTGTGAAGACTATCTGTCGACACTAGAAATTCTGGGTGTCGACACCTTCTGTCAGGATTTTCTTTTTAGAGACCTGAACACTACTTAACCATGGAGATTGTCTTGGGCATGTCAACTTACAAAGGAATCTTGAGTTATTCAAGATGCTTCACACATTAATATGTAATGTATATGAGATCTTGTGATTTGAACTTATCTTAAGATATGAAACATTAGATTGTAAGAGTTTTGACTGGCAATGACCAAAGCATGACATTCGAAGTCACAACACTTTGACCGACAATGATCACAATGTGACATCCAAAGTCACAGCATTTTGATCGACAATGACCAAAATGTGACATCCGAAGTCACATCACTTCGACCGACAATGACCAAAATGTGAACGATCGAAGTCACAGCTTCGGCTGACGATGACCAAACTGTGAGCGGTCGAAGTCACGGGTTTGGCTGATGAAGAACAAAATTGAACATCCGAAGTTTTGTGTCGACACCTTCAAGAACATGTGTCGAAACACACATCGAGTAACAAGACATTTGTTCTTCATTTATGCAAGATGCAAGTCAGTCCATGATTTGCAATCATTATTTAAAAGATATTCAACATTAAAGCACTTGTGTTCATCATTAAAATATTTATAGCAATTGTGTTTAGTGAACATCAAGATTAGTAAAGCTAATGTCATCATCAAAACAAATTATGTATGTCATCATCAAAACACACAACACCACCCTCGAGGACCAAGCTCGTTGCTAAACAACTTGAAAAGAACCTGTGGAGATGTGAGCCTCACAAGTCACCGGCTCAGTAAAGAAACCCCGAAAAACAACACACAAAACTCACAAGTAACCACAAAAAGTAGGTGCAACTCATAACCATACTAGTCAGCTCGACTATAAAAATTTAAAGAAATAACAGGAGTAACAAAAAATTAACATAACTAACAGGAATCTTCTCATCTCATGAACTCAATTAGCACAAAAAGAACCATAATTAATGATAGCTAAACATGCTACCACTTAATAGCTTCGGAAATGAGAACGCGTCGTAGGGGACCGTCACGTTAAGAACATGACGTATCTTGAGGCCGTGTTCTCAAACACGCTACCACGCATTAGCCCAACATGCGCCACGCGTCGTGCAAGCCGACAAAACCTTGGAAAAGGTTGCTAGGGGAAGGCCGTGTTAAGAACGAGACGCCCACACCTGTTGTGTTCTCACTTAGAGAACCAGTGGACTCTGTGGGCCCAAATCTCCGGCCCACGACATCCACACAACACACCAAAGCCTCAAACAAGACCCAATGACCACACATTGGCTTAAAACATTACATTAAACCCATTAAACTTGAATCTGATTGTTCACAACGTTACAGAGTGGGCCCCACTCAACCACATGGATGTGGGGTGGAGGGGTGCGGGTGGTAAGTAAGACTCATATAAAAGTGGGTTTTGCAAGAAAAAGGTGGATCTTATGTAATAACCTTAGACATACAACAGTGGTTCAAATTTTTTAAATGAAAGGAATTAGGAATTTCATAAGCTATAGTAATACATATATATACATATATGTTCTCATTTTTAATTGCATCTATATACACCATTCTTGGTCATCTCCTAGGCATTTGATCGAGGCTAAGGCAACACCTTGATCATCTCAATCACCTCTTTCTTCTGACTACATGGATCTCAATCCCAGATATCTTGCAAGATAACCTATAAGGAATGATCATCAAGCATTCACGAGAACAGCTAATGTTTCACATACTCAACCTTCTTGCTCAAACATAACTTTCAGACAAGCAGGTTTCAACAAATTATTTGAGGTGCTTATGAAAATAGAGAAAGTTGGCCAACAAAACACAGTCAAATAACTACCACCTAATAAGGACATGCTAGCACAAAATATATAATCATATGTTAAAAGGAACTTCAAGCAAAGCTAGTAAGATGCATAGTTGTGCAAAAGGAGCCAAAAGACATTTATACAGGTGGAGATAAATGAAAGGCATTTATACAAGTGAGCAAAAACATGATAAGACAACTTAATAGGTGTAACTAGCAGTTAAGTGAAATGCGCAAGGACAACACTTAAGTGTGATAAGACCTCTTATAGCTGAAACTGAGTACACCAACGAACGGGGCTGATCTCTCATGGACTCACGGTAGAGACATTTTAATGCCATTCAGCAACGATGTTGCCTGGGGTAGCCTAGTCTTAGCTAAAATATTTGTGTTGTGATCTCTCTAAAGTTTGATGACAAAAGTCTATTTATGTTGACTAATCAAGTCTTCAAATTGTTATGAAGTCAATAAGTTAATTTGAGATTTTTGTCTTTGTATGAAAAGTGCATGAACTGCATTTTGGATGACAATTTAGATGGAAAATATATTTGATTTTGGAATAAGTCATTTGGACTCACTAAATGAACTTACATTGCTCTTTCCAACGAGCCTAAAATGAAGCCTTATGACTATCTGTGTTAAAAGTTATAGGCATGTGAAATTGATAGATCCACTGCTTAATGGTTCATTCGTAAGGTGTCAACACCTTTGTGTTGCACCTACGGGCTGGGTAAATCAGAAAGTTTTTTGGCAAATTTTTAGGAGTTTTTCCAGCAGATCACAGCCCTTGGATCGTGCTAATCATGTGACATCAAGTCAGAAAGGCCATGAGATGACCTAGGCTTTTAAATAACTCTTTTTGAGAGATGGGAAGATGAGAGTGTTCGTCAAATTTACTAAAAAAAGATTCATGAACTCCTGCAACACTTCTGTATAACACAACATTTCTCCTTCAAACTAAGTCATGAAATCTTCCAGGACACATCGGCTACACTAATTCATATTTGCTATTTCTCTCTCAACTCTACATGTTATTTGTGTTGGTTGATTGAGAGTTTGAGTGTGGGTTTTGCTCCCTTCATCAAGAGTGCTTGTGCTTTGGCACCTATGGTGTGCGTGTGTAGAAGATGAGCCAATATCTTGATGTTTGACGTGTGTGTGTGTGCATTGCTAGAGTTTTTAATAGGTAGGCCCAAGTGTTTATGGGGAGAGGACGTAGGATAGCACTTTGTTGGGCAAAATCTATTTTAAAAAATGCACCGTCCTTGTGTGATTGATTTGTTTTCTCTTACCTCCTTTCTTTGTGTTTGTAATCATGTGACTTACTTAAAATATTTTTTAAAAAATAATTAGCACCTAATTCACCCCCCTCTTAGGTGTGTTCTATAGCTTCGGACCTACAATTTACTCAGGTGGGGTGGATGTTGCCCGCTATGTGGGATTTTTATATTGGCATATACTTTATAATTGTATTAAGTGGATTTTGATGCACACATTGTAAATATATGATGAGTTTGGACATATGGCTATTGATAAAATGCTTTCATGTTTATGACCTTATGCACTTAATTAATCATCGGTTTTGAGGGTCTAATATGTTTGTTAAGTGTGAAAGGATCTAGACAATGACTAGTCTTAGAGGGGGTGAATAGGGCTTTAAAATTTTGTCTTAAATGAACAACGGAAACTAATGCAGAAATGTGAACGAATGCAAAGCAAAGAGAACTGAGAGGGAAGAAGGATGCAAGCACACGAAGACACGCGGATTTATCCTGGTTCGGTAAGGTGGTCAACCTACGTCCAGTCCTCACCAACACGGTGAGATTTCCCTCACTAAGAGATGATCACAACCGCTGGTTGAAACGGTGCCTAGCTCACCAACAAACCGCTAGTTAGCACGGTGCCTAGCTCACCAATACACAGCTAGTTGATGCGGTGCCTAGCTCACCCAACACAATAAAGAACTGAAAGAAATAAAGATAAATAAGCAAACACAATGCCAAGCTCGAGAGGATGATCTTCAGATGTTGATGAAGCTCTGATGAAGCAAAGATCTCCTCAAAGAGAAGCCTTCTACAAGGATGCAGCAGATGGAAGCTTTAGAAGGCAGAAAATGCTTGGAGAAGAAGCTCTGGATGAAACTCTTGAAGGAGGCACACTTCTCCACGAAATTCCCTTGCCTAGGGTTTCCCCCAGGTGTCCTTTTTATACCCCTTCCACAAAGGTAGCCGTTTGAGAGAATGTGGAAAGTGGTCTTGGTCAAAAAGGTGTTCAAAAAGCACTTTTCAGAAGTTCTGCAACTCGGGGTCGACTCCCACTTTAGCTGGGGTCGACTCTAGAAGAGTCAGGGTCGACTCCAGAACAAACTGGGGGTCAACTCCCACTTTAGCTGGGGTCGACTCCAGAACAAACTGGGGGTCGACTCCCTTTGGAGAAAACTGCTTCAGATGAACTGGGGTCGACTCCTTTGGAGGGCTGGGGTCGACTCTGAAAAACTGAGTTTTTCTGGGGTCGACTCCTGCATAACCAGGGTCGACTCCTTCACAACAGCAGAACAGGTTTTTCTGAACTGGGGTCGACTCCCTTGAAAAGCTGGGGTCGACTCTGCACTGTAGCACTTGCAGAACATTTGTATGGAGGTTGACTCCTTTAGAAATTCGGGGTCGACACTGAAAAACTGCAACCTCTTGGGGTCGACTCCTTCACATTTGTGAGGTCGACTCCAGTAAACATGACTCAAGGTGAGCCTCTTTTAAGGCATTTTTATCCTTACAAAATGCCATATTTTCTGCATACAACTCGCAAACTTGTTAGCAAACATAACAAGTGTTTTGTGATCATCAAAAGACAAAGGGTTCCAACAATCTCCCCCTTTTTGATGATGACAAAACACCTACACAAGAATAATCATCATGTCTAACCTATCAATGATACCAAAACACAATAAGGCACATAAGTCAAAAACACATCACAAAATCTTCAACACATTAAGGCATGTAAATTGAAACACTAATTCATTTAAATTGCTCAAGGATAATCATGGTTTTCCATTCATAATTCAGAAAGTTACACTTTTCAACTCCCAATCATCAAAAAGAAATAACTCCCCCTTACTATGAGCACCCTTAAAAACATTCACATCAAAAGAGAGTAAAGTTCTAAATGCAACCTCGTAACTAGCATCAAAACACACAAGTTCTCCCCCTTTTTGTCATCGTCAAAAAGAGAGGATGGAATGAGTTAATATGTGTTGTTTATGAAGAAGATGAACACATTCCTAATTCACGGCGCAATGAAGTAAATCGGTCTTCACACAACGGTTTAGTCAAAATATCAGCTAATTGGTGTGTGGTATCAATAAAATTTAATTCAATATCACCCCTAGAGACATGATCTCTAATAAAATGATGGCGTACTTCAATGTGTTTAGTGCGAGAATGTTGAACTGGATTTTTCGATAAATTTATGGCACTTGTATTATCGCAAAGCAACGGAATTTTAGACAAACATATCCATAGTCTTCTACTTGGTGTTTAATCCAAAGTGCTTGTGTGCAACCACTCCCGACTGCAATATACTCGGCTTCAGCCGTCGAGAGAGCAACATAATTTTGTTTCTTGGAGGACCACGAAATGAGGCAACCTCCCAAGAAATGACATGTTCCGCTTGTGCTCTTCCGATCAACCTTACACCCAGCATAGTCCGCATCGGTGTAACCAACCAAGTCGAAAGAACATCCTTTGGGATACCACAAACCAAAATCAACCGATGAAGCAAGATATCGAAAGATTCGCTTAACGGAATTAAGTGCAATTGTTTAGGCGAGCTTTGAAATCTCGCACACATGCAAACACTAAATAATATGTCGGGCCTACTTGCAGTTAAATAAAGTAGAGATCCGATCATACCTCGATAAAGCTTAGAATCAACAGGCTTACCAAGCTCATCATTATCCAATTTTGTTGTTGTAGACATAGGCGTTGGAAGAGGCTTGGTGTTGTTGAATCCATATTTCTTTGGAATTCCTTCGTGTACTTTGATTGACTTACAAAGATGCCATCATGACTTTGTTTTATCTGAAGTCCGAGAAAGAAGTTGAGCTCACCCATCATGCTCATCTCGAACTCCCCCTGCATCAACTCAGAAAAATCTTGCACAACTTTTCTTTAGTGGAACCGAACACATATCATCCACATAAATCTGAACAAGCAAAATATCTGAACCCACACACTTTATAAATAGAGTTGAGTCAACAAAACCATGCTTAAAATCATGTTGAACAAGAAATTGACTCAATCTCTCATACCATGCACGCGGTGCTTGCTTAAGACCATATAGAGCTTTATGAAGACAAAAAACATGGTTTGGGAATTTTGGATCCTCAAACCCGGGAGGTTGCTCTACATAGACTTTCTCTTTAATGAAACCATTAAGAAACGCACTTTTAACATCCATTTGAAACAATTTAAAATTTCTGGAACATGCGAATGCTAATAGAATCCTAATGGCTTCAAGTCTAGCAACCGGTGCAAAGGTCTCATCATAATCTATCCCTTCTTCTTGAGAGTATCCTTGGGCAACTAAACGTGCTTTGTTCCGAGTTACCACACCGGATTCATCAAGTTTGTTTCGAAAAACCCACTTGGTTCCAATCACGGGATGGTCATTCGGACGAGGAGACAAAGTCCACACTTTGTTCCTCTCAAACTGGTTTAGTTCCTCAAGCATAGCAATAGACCAATGTTCATCAAGAAGGGCTTCATCAACATTCTTTGGTTCAAATTGAGAAATGAAAGCAATATAATCACATTGATATTGAGTTTTCCGAGTTCGCATACCGGATGACGGATCACCTATCACATTACCGATTGGATGACTTGACATTATCTTCCACGCTCGAGGTAATTCATCACTTGGAGAGGACACTCGCAGTTTTCAAGTGGAGGATCTTCCTTTTCGTTTTGATCACCAACAAGTTGGGTAGGATCATCCATTGCTTATTCACTAGGCTCCGTGAGATCTCTGTCATTGATGGTTAAATCTGGTTCTTTCATGATTTCTACATCATCATCATCATCATCTCTTTTTCTAGCATTTTGGTTAGTCTCATCAAAGATTATATGAATGGATTCTTCTACAACCAATGTTTTCTTGTTAAAAACACGAAAAGCTTTAGAGTGAGATGAGTAACCAACAAATATACCTTCATCGCTTCGAGGATCGAACTTACCTATATCTTCTTTGCCATTTACCAAGATGAAGCACTTGCACCCAAAAGGCTTGAAATAAGAGATGTTCGGTTTTCTGCCTTTATATAGTTCATAAGGAGTCTTATGCAACAAAGGTCTAATCAAACAACGGTTAGTGATATAACATGAAGTATTAATAGCCTCAGCCCAAAAATATCTAGGCAAAACAGATTCACAAAGCATAGTTCGGGCCATATCAATTAAAGTCTGATTCTTCCTTTCAGCCACACCATTTTGCTGAGGAGTTCTCGGAGCAGAAAAATTATGACTGAACCCATTATCATCACAAAAAGAATTGAATTGCAGATTTTCAAATTCTTTACCATGATCACTACGGATAGCATTAATCACATAACCCTTATCATTTTGAACTTTTTTACAGAACTTTATGAATTCAGTTAATGCATCACTTTTATGAGCTAAGTACAAAACCCATGTAAACCGAGAGAAATCATCGACTATTACAAAACCATAGCGCTTACCTCCTAAACTAGCAGTTCTTGTCGGGCCAAACAAATCCAAATGCAATAGTTGCAAAGGCCGAGAGGTAGAAACAATGTTCTTGGGTTTAAATGAAGTTCGAGTTTGCTTACCCTTGGCACAAGCATCACAAACTCCATTTGAATCAAAATTCATTTTAGGCAAACTAACCACAAGCTCACGTCTAGACAATTTGGAAATGATTCCAAAGCTAGCATGGCCTAACCTTCGGTGCCACATCCATGGGTTGGAGTTATTTGCTACAAAGCAAATCTCCTTCTCATTCAAATCATCCAAATTAACGGTATAAACATTTCCATTTCGATTACCGACAAACTTGATTTCATTTGAAACATTATCGGTTAACATGCAATGAGATGCATCAAAAGTAACTCTAAATCCTTTATCACACAATTGGCTAATGCTAAGCAAGTTATGCTTTAATCCATCTACAAATAACACATGCTCAATGCTAGTAGAGGAGTATTACCAATGTTACCGATGTCTATTACCTTTCCTTTGCTATTGTCTCCAAACGTCACATTTCCACCGCTTTTCTTTTCAAGATTGGAAAATTGAGATTTATCTCCCGTCATGTGCCGAGAGAAACCACTATCCAAGTACCACTCTTTATTCATCGAACCACTGTGGCCCTGCAAAAACAAAGAGATTTACACTTGATTTCTTGGTACCCAAATTTGCTTGGGTCCATCCATGTTAGTCCATCTTTTGGTTGTTTCCTTTGGCACCCACATTGTTTTGATCTTGTGGATGTTCTTTTGGAACCAACAACTCTGAATTTTATGCCCCTTCTTACCACAATAGTTGCATGTAGCAAAAGGAGTACTAGATAACTTAGCCCCAACAAAAGAAGTTGTGGTCTTATGTTTTGATTTTTGAGGGATAAAACCAATTCCTTCTTTTCTAAACACGCCTTTTGCGCTACCAAGAATAGCATCTAGATTATCACGACCATGCACGAATGTAGACAAGACATTCTTTAATCTATCTACTTCTTTTTGAAGGTTAGAATAATTATCTTTTAGGCTAGAATTTGTTCTTCTAATGTTTCAATATTTTTCTTAAGCAATGTATTCTCATTTACTATATCAATATTTTCACATTCATGTAAACGAGATGCACTTAATTCATGAGTCATTAAATCAATACTTTTCTTTAAGCATCTATTTCAAGTTTGCATTCAATAAATTTTTCATATAACTCATTAAACGCTTCATGAAGTTCTTCTAATGTAAAAGTTTCAGAATTTACCTTCTCATGGTCGGATTTGGCCATGAGACAAAGGTTGGCGATTTCCTCTTCACTTTCTTCTCCCGTGGAGGTGTCTTCATCACTCCAAGCAGCAAGAGCCTTCTTTTTTGATGTCTTGTCGTTTCCCTTGGTGTATGCCTTCTTCTTCTTGAGTTCGAGACATTCAGGCCGGATATGTCCCGGCTTTCTGCACTCAAAGCATGTAACTTCCTCACTCTTGGAAGTTTCCCCTTTGGCTTGATTCTTCTTCTGAAATCTTCTGTTTCTTGGTTGGAAGTTGGATCGACGCTTGTTCAGAAACTTCTTGAATTGCCTCGTCATTAAGGCAATCTCTTCATCATCGATCTCTTCATTGCTATCTTCACTAACACACTCATTTACCATGTTAGTAGCTTTGAGGGCAAGACTCTTTTTCTTCTTAGAGTCGTCTATGTCCCTCGATATATTGATCTCATAGGTCATTAAGATCCTATGAGAGCATCCAAAGAAATTTTTGAGAGGTCTTTTGCCTCTTCAATTGCCGTCACCTTGGGATTCCAAGACATAGGCAAAGATCTTAAAATTTTCCTATTGAGTTCAGGGATAGAGTATTCTTTACCAAGGGCTTTGAGCCCATTCGTGGTGTCCGTGAACCGCTTGAACATCTCTGTTATGGTCTCTTTCTCTTCCATCTTGAACAGCTCATACTTGTGAACAAGAAGATTTATCCTCGTTTCTTTGACTTGAGAAGTTCCTTCATATGTCACTTGAAGCTTGTCCCAGATTTCTTTAGCACTGTTGCACATAGAAACACGGTTAAATTCATTAGCATCTAAGGCACAGAATAAGGCATTAATTGCCTTGGCATTCATAGACAATTTTTTAAACATTTCAGGAGTCCAATCTTTTTCAAGTTCCACTGGAACATAAGGACCCTTTTCCACAATATTCCATAGCTCATAATCCATAGCTTTCAGAAAGATAGTCATCCTAGCTTTCCAATAACTATAGTTATTGCCATTGAACATAGGTGGCCTATTCGTAGAGTTGCCTTCAGTGAAAGCACTCTGCTCTCCAAATCCAGCCATAGTCAATCCACACTAGAGGTTGTGAAACCCTTTAAACTAGTGACCTTGCTCTGATACCAAATGAAAGGATCTAGACTATGACTAGCCCTAGAGGGGGTGAATAGGGCTTTAAAATTTTGTCTTGAATGAACAACGAAAACTAATGCAGAAATGTGAACGAATGCAAAGCAAAGAGAACTGAGAGGGAAGAAGGATGCAAGCACACGAAGACACGCGGATTTATCCTGGTTCGGTAAGGTGGTCACCTACGTCCAGTCCTCACCAACACGGTGAGATTTCCCTCACTAAGAGATGATCACAACCGCTGGTTGAAACGGTGCCCAGCTCACCAACAAACCGCTAGTTAGCACGGTGCCTAGCTCACCAATACACAGCTAGTTGATGCGGTGCCTAGCTCACCCAACACAATAAAGAACTGAAAGAGATAAAGATAAATAAGCAAACACAATGCCAAGCTCGAGAGGATGATCTTCAGATGTTGATGAAGCTCTGATGAAGCAAAGATCTCCTCAAAGAGAAGCCTTCTACAAGGATGCAGCAGATGGAAGCTTTAGAAGGCAGAAAATGCTTGGAGAAGAAGCTCTGGATGAAACTCTTGAAGGAGGCACACTTCTCCACGAAATTACCTTGCCTAGGGTTTCCCCCAGGTGTCCTTTTTATACCCCTTCCACAAAGGTAGCCGTTTGAGAGAATGTGGAAAGTGGTCTTGGTCAAAAAGGTGTTCAAAAAGCACTTTTCAGATGTTCTGCAACTCGGGGTCGACTCCCACTTTAGCTGGGGTCAACTCCAGAAGAGTCAGGGTCGACTCCAGAACAAACTGGGGGTCGACTCTCTTTGGATAAAACTGCTTCAGATGAACTGGGGTCGACTCCTTTGGAGGGCTGGGGTCGACTCTGAAAAATTGAGTTTTTCTGGGGTCGACTCTTGCATAACCAGGGTCGACTCCTTCACAACAGCAGAACAGGCTTTTCTGAACTGGGGTCGACTCCCTTGAAAAGCTGGGGTCGACTCTGCACTGTAGCACTTGCAGAACATTTGTATGGAGGTTGACTCCTTTAGAAATTCGGGGTCGACACTGAAAAACTGCAACCTCTTGGGGTCGACTCCTTCACATTTGTGAGGTCGACTCCAGTAAACATGACTCAAGGTGAGCCTATTTTAAGGCCTTTTTATCCTTAGAAAATGTCATATTTTCTGCATACAACTCGCAAACTTGTTAGCAAACATAACAAGTGTTTTGTGATCATCAAAAGACAAAGGGTTCCAACAAAGTGTGAATAAATTATCTTGAAATGTGTGTTCGAATGACACATTAATTATTGGAAGAACAAAAGGCCAAAGAAGAATGATCGAACTTAAAGTAAAAACCCAAAGTTTAGAAGATGGATCGACTGTTTTTTACGGGAACATCAAACTGGAATACTGCAAGATTTTAGTCGACCGCTTCAGGAAATCAGTCAACAACATTTTTTTTTTCTAATAATGACAAACTTGGTGGCATAGACCAAATTGGTCGGTCGATCGATGGGCACAGGCCTGTCACTTGAAGTTCACAGAAAGTGTTGGGCTGCATTAATAGGGAAGAAGGTCCAGTCGACCGATTGCAGTCATGTTCAATCTCAAACATTTCATTTCCAGTCCGATTCGAGCAAGACTCTTTCCTCATCTTTATGGAACTTCATGTACCTATAAATTAATAAGCAAGTGTTTGGATGAGGGGTGATACATAGTTAACGTTCGTGCCTTAAGAGTTCAAAATTTGTTTCTTTGCCCTGGAGAATGTCCTGAATATATAGCCCTACATGTTCTGAAGGAAGAGCTCGTACGTGCTCAAATCATTCCAGAGGGTTTCTCTGTGTCCTAAAGAGTTATTGATCACTAGGGGGATGTGGGTTCGTGATTTCTAGATCAAGGACAACATTTTCTTCATTGACTTTTGCATCGACACATATGTAATGTACTTGTCATCCAAAGACAACAAAGAATTTGACAAGGGGGAATATATATTCTTATTAGTTTGGTTCTCTATTTCTCCCCGTCTTAAATTGTTCTTTCAATTTAAACTTGAACAATTGTAGGGCCGGGTGTGTGTACCGACTTATGACATACATGTGTGTGGTTAGCAAGTGATCTCCGAACCATGTGTGTGGATTGGTCTTTCGACCACGTGTGTATGCGTATGTGTGGTAGGAGTTTTCCTAGTGTGGGTCTTATGATAGTAAGGGGTGGATGTAGATGCATGTATTGTGTTGCCAAAGCACTTAAAAATCTCTTGCGTGATTTGTAGTTTGCTCCTTCTCTACTACCACCCTTCCCAAGAGTCTAGGTTAGGTGTTATGTTTACTAGTTTTTCTAGTAGTCTAATTTCTAATTAGATACAAAAATAGTGTGTGGGCAGGTTTAAGTTTTTAGAGATGGATTCACCCCCCGATCTAGTCTTATTAGACTGTTAATAAACACTTCGCAATATACATAAATCACCGATGTACATTTCAAAATAGAACATCACCCCTTTTAACCATCTCCTTCAACGTCGACAACGACACAGGACATTGGCGGTTCCATGTATATATAAATGGGCTCAAAATGCTGCCAGATGAGCATAATATGCCTGTACAACTACAACAAACAACTTATGTGGGAGTCAGAGTAGAGAGGAAGAAAACCGTACATATAGGAAACAACTTTATTGCTATAATGTGACATGTAAGGTGAATGAGTTGAATAGTACTTAGGTACTCAATTTTGAAGAGGCTTTGATCTCGAGCTATTAGGAGATGATGGGAATGCCGGTAGTCGAGACACACCCCGCCTTCCCTATGTTTCTGTTGAGCTAAATCTTGAGATTTTATGTAGTTAACCCTGTTAGCAGTGTCTTCACATATTTTCGTCCAGAGGATTTATTGAGCTGGATAAGTATTTTTGGAAAATTATTTTATGTGCATGATAGTACTCTATAATTCATAGTAAATTATAGGTTCGTAAGAAAATTATGAGGATTTTATGGTTTGATCTACTACATGAGATGTACATTTTTTTTTTAATTTTCCAGAATTATCTAATAGCCATGGATATTTCTATATTGTTTAAGCTAATTATGTGTTATGTTTTAATTAAAGTTTAATCTGTATAATCACTGAAATAAACAACATGCTTAAGTTCTTAAAACCCTTGCTTCTTGATGTATGGAATAGCATGATGCAAGCTTTTATATTGCTTTTTCATGAATGCATGTATGTGAGTAAACGAGATAATGTATTAATAAAAGATGTGTTAGTGAGACACTACCGTCACAGAGAGGTATGAAGATGTACTATAGAAATGCCCCATTGATAATGGTGGGAAGGGTTTCTCCCAATTTTGTAGGACCAAGATTTGGTCGCTTTATTTGGTGATCGAGTATGTGTGTGATCATAATGTGACCCTCTAGGTAGGGGTGTCAATGGGTGGGCTTGGGCTGGCCCAATTCAAACCCAGTTCAACCCAACACTAAAATAACCCAACCCAAGCCCAACCCAAATTTAATGGATCAAAGTAAAACAAACCCATACTAGCCCATTGGGACCCGTTTCAGCCCATCAAACTAATATGTAAATAGATTCACTATTTTAATTTAAACATGTTTTAATTTAGAGAGAATTATTGGTGTGGTGGAAACCGGTTTTTTTATTTAAGCATGTTTTTAATGCATGTGTAGGTATGGTGGTTATTGATAGGTACGGTGGTTATTGATGCCTCTTAGCCCAATGGGCTAACCCGAGTCCAACCCATCAAATGATGGGTTTGACAAATGGGCTTCAAAAGAGATCCATGGACTAACCCGAGTCCAACCCAAATTGAGTCTGGAGTGGACTGTCCATTGGGCTTCAAACTAACCCAGCCCATTGACACCCCTACCTCTAGGTGGTGTTTTGCAATGTGTCTCGACCAGTGATAAGATTAAAGTGCAAGTGTACGTGTAAGTGAATGCATGTGAACATGACGTGAACGTGTTGTGAATGTGACCGTGATTGTGAAACCAAATGTGTAAGCCAACGTGCTAATGTAAATGTGAAAGTCATGTGTAAATGCCATGTGAAAACCAATGCGTAAGTGTGTGAAAGTGCAAAAGAAAGAACAAATGCAAGTGACTATTGCTTAAATGATTTCATGTGTTATCCATGTTAAGTGTTGCTTGATATGTTAGTACTTGATTAGAGCTTAAGTATATATATGATATTATGTGAATGCGATATGATATATGAATTACCATGTTTTTAATTTATGTTATATGTAGATTGTGGATTTATATTCCCTTTTTCTTGCTAAGTCTATTGCATAGACTCACCCTTGCTGACGTTTCAAGTAGCTAAAGATTTCAAGGCCATGGAGTTAGCTAGATCCGACGTGAAGCGAGAAGAGTAGTCTTATAGCTTAGTACTTAGCTTGTTCTAATTAATCGTAATGTGAACATTAAATGCTTTGTATCTTAGAGAATGGATATGTTATGTTGCTTTATTTTGAAGTATATAGATTGTGATATGTGGATCAATAATGTTTCTGGATATTGTTACTATTTTTTGTTGTATTTTTATTCTCTATTTGTGTAAATCTCCACCCATGTGTTTATCGTTAGGGTCTTTCCTCCTGTAGGGACTCTATCTTATCTGACGTGGGTTGGTGTAACTGTACCGGGTTGGAGTGAGGCATTACATTTCTTCTTATTCTTCAGGTTCACCTAAATATTAAGAAAAAAGATATGAGTACATTCACCCAATAGAATTTACATCTCAATAGGACAAATATATGGGATTAATATTTTAAGTCAGAAGACATGAGTATAACAAGGTAGCCAAGATTGTGATAAAACTGATACAACATAACCAAGTACTAGCAAGTTGTTATGATGAGAAGAGTGTAGCAATATAGTAGATCTAGAACTAAAGTGTATTTGCTCATTGTAACTAGAAGAATATGAGAAAAATTACCACAAGCAAGAAGGTGCTAGAACGTGAGAAGTATGATGGCCATATCAAACTAGAAAGCAAGCTTGCATCAAGAATGTACTTTTTACTAGACAAGCATGTACGTTAATCAAGTCAAGAATGTAGGTTGTGGATTTGTATCTAACATTTACAAGAAAGTACTCCTAGCACAATATGATGCCAGTAATCATTATACCCTATAGTTAATAACATATTTTTAGCTCTCTACTAAGAGGACTAGATTAGAGCCCCTAGACAATCTCCATACCTAGTCTTGCATCTTCAAGTATAAATGTAGATATCCGCGATCAACCATGGCCAATAATGTAAATTTTAGGATTTCAATAATATCATGAGAACATGTATTAGATCATGTGAGGGAATTCAAGAATAACATTCGAGAGTGTAATTGTTAAGAATGCAAATGGACATAATACCATCGATTTTTTCCTTAAGTTTCAACAATTCATTAGTGTCTTGATAATACATTTGCTCTAATGTTGAGAAAGTAAGATGAGAAAAGAAGTGCACATTATCTCTAAGATACTTCAATGGTACTACCGGCTCGGTTACTGTAAGGGAATTCACATAGTACAGAGACTTATAGAAGTCTTAACAATAAGATTTCTAGTCCATTAGAAGGAATATCCGATCGAAGAAGTTCCAAATTGTCAAGAAGAGTTGCCTAATTGTGCAAGCATGTAAGTGTGCATATATTGAAAATCTTGCCTAATCAAGCATATGATAATATAGCATGTAAATCATGACAAAAATGGAATGTAACTAAAGCAAGAATATCAGATCCCCACAAGAAAAGGTACGGACAGGGGCGGACGCATGATGAAATATAAGGGGGGGCCAAAATAAGAAGATGTAAAAAAGTAAAATACCTTAAATTTAATCACATGTGATCTATCAGAATAAAGCTCTTCGTTCTTTCAAGTCACGGAAATCATCTATAATTGAATCTATGCTAAAAGTTTCAGCAATTTCCTTCTCAATATAGATGATCAAACAATCGGATAAAAAATCATCTTCCATCTTGTTGCGAAGATTGTTCTTGATAATCTTCATAGCTGAAAATGATCATTCTATTGTAGCTGTGGAAACTGGAAGAGTGAGAATAAGAGTCAAGACTTTGTACACAAGTGGATATATTTCTGATTTTCTTGTTTTCACCAGCCACTGACATAGATCAGAAATAGTGGACAAGCTTTTAAATTCCTGATGTTGTCGTACAAACTCAAAGTGCTCTAACTGTATCCTCAATTGCATCATCTCTTGTTCTGTGAAGTTTTGCGGATAAAACTTTTCTGCCAACTTACAAACATCATTAACTCTGAATGATACATACATCTCTCGTGGATCTAAAGCTAAGCTAAGAATGAGTAACTCCACAACACAATCATTAAATTGATTATTCAATTCTTGCATTTGAGTGTCTATTACAACATTAAAAATGTCCACTTTATAATGATGCTCAAGTGTAATTTCATCTTGTTGATGTCGAGCTCTACCTCTTCTTAAAACATACAAAGTACTAAGATCTGGCACATCAATATTGTGTATTGCACAAAAAGAGTTCACAATAGAAAGTAATTCATCCCATCTTTCATCTCTTAATTTCTGAATGAGTGTTTTAGTAGATGAAACAAGATGTATAGCATTCAAAATATCTTGAGATTGCCTCTGCAAAGCTTGACAAAGTTGATTAGAAATGCCTAAAATTTCTTTCATAAGATGCAAAATGAAGACAAATTCGTAAGAGATTAATGCTTCATAAGCTGCATCTGCATCTCCATGTTGGGCAGGTGTAGCTCCATCATCAATAATATTGAGTAGAACTATACATGTGGCACTAAACATTTTTATCAAGCTGGAAACCGAATTTAAGTGTGAACTCCAACGAGTATCACCTGCTCTCTATAATGTACCAATTTGATTAAGTCCTTTTCCAGTCTCAAGCTCATTGATAGTAATTAAATGAGCAATATCTGCAGCCTGAGCAGCCTTTAATTGATCATGACGCTTACATGAAGCTACAACAATATTGATGATGGAGGTTAAATTATTAAAAAAGTGATGAATAGAAATCACCTCCTTTGAAGCAGCAACTAATGCCAATTGCAAACGATGCGCCATGCAATGAATGGAATAAGCATATGGACATACAACTGAAATTAAGGCCTGTAAACCATGCCACTCTCCTCGCATATTGCTTGCACCATCATAACCTTGTCCTCGAATATTCTGAACATCAAGATTATACCGAGAGAGAATAACAAATAATTCTTCTTTCAATGTCAATGCAGTAGTATCTTTAACATGAACAAGTTCAAAGAAACGCTCTCGTACAAATCCATTTTTGTCAACAAATCTCAAAACTATAGACATTTGCTCTTTTTTGGATTCATCTCGAACTTCATCAACTATCACATAAAATTTTGCATCACCAATTTCTCCACGAATAGTAGTTTTGATTTTAACTGATAGAACTTGTAGAATTTCTTTTTGCACTCTTGGTGATGTGTACGAGGCATTTTGCAGAGCTTTTTCTAAAACTTCTGCAATTTTATCATTGTATGATGATACAAAACTTAGTAATTCGTGAAAATTTCCACGATTCTTTGATGTTATGCTTTCATCATGACCTCTAAAAGCACATCCTTGAAATGCAAGCCATCTGATTACATCAATAGAAGCTTTTAATCTAAGTCGATTCTCTGTGATTTGTTGAGCTGTAAACTTAGAAAAACTTTTGTCAATGTGTATAGCTTGATTCATAAGATCATCACATGCTTTTTCAGCATTTCTATGAGGAGAAGAATCTTGTCCAACATGACATAAAAAAGCACAGTTCTTGCCATCTCTCACTTTCTTCCAATTTTGAACCCACCAACAGTAAATGCATTTGATCCAGAAGGTCCATCTTATGTATGGAATAAATAGCAAGGTAAACAAAATGCTGCATCTTTCTTAGGAGAATATTCCAACCATGAGGGAAATAATTTAAACAATGATGCTTGAAAACTATGAAGATGACTTGCTTGTCCAGACTTTGGATACTTTATTAGTTCACATTGATACAGACCAAACTTTATATAGGCTCTTCGAATTTCATCACGCTTGTTAACAGAATATTCTCAAATCTGTGGACGCAATCCTGGATCTCGTTCTAATGAATGTATATAAAAATCATCTTTGATTTCAATTCTAGGAGTTTTTGAAATGTTTTCATTAACTTCTGTAATTTCCACATTCTTTCTTTTGAAAAATGACTCAATTGTAGAAGATTTTCCCATCTAAAATAACAAGCAAAAAATATCTGCATACATATTAGTAGGGGCCACATCTACATTTCCACACATTAAAAGATAAATAGAACCAACATCAAAACTTGCCAAATCATTCTATGGATTATGAAAAAAATTAAACTATATATAACAAATGAGCAATCACCGAGATTTATTATAAATATAAGGAATTAAATAAATGAGCCACCACCCAGGCTCGCTGGATTATAGTATAATAAATTAAATATTTTACATAATAAATGAGCCACCACCTAGGCTCGCTGGATCACAGTATAAAAAATTAAATATTTTACATAATAAATGAGCCACCACCCAGACTCGCTGGATCACAGTGTAAAAAATTAAATATTTTACATAATAAATGAGCCACCACCCAGACTCGCTGGATCACAGTATAAAAAATTAAAAGATAAATATGTTACCTTGGTGTCGTGAGGTGTTGATTTGTAAGGGCCGACAGGTTAGAGACTCGCAAGAAATGTCGACGTGCTATTGACTGGCCATTGGTCGCCATTGGATAAATAATCAACCATTATGAAACAAAATTTTTCTCAAAATTAGTAAACAATAGTAACTCATATCAAATAAAAAAGATTATTATAACTTGATACAAAACACATCGATAGAAGAAGAAACTCAATATTCTGAGATTGAAATCTAAATAAAAAGTGATCAGGAAACCTATTCAAACCTTAACTTACATTTTTAGCTTAAATTTTTTACCTGGTCTCTAAGAAAACGTACGACATCAATAATAAGGATCATATGAATGTGAATAATGTTACTGCAAGTCTGCAAGATCGTCAAAGCTCGTCCTCGTCACATCATTGGATTTTGACAAAGACTTTGCATGTACGTATGGTCATATATATATAGACAGCCCGCATGGGATTTTCATTTTTTATAGGCATATGCGAGAGTTATCTTTTTGTTAGGTTTCAACGAACTTGTATATATGTTTTCTATTCTGAGATGCTAAGAAGTAAGAAAGGTTTGCACTGGTTTACCTACGACTCTGCGAGGAGGAGATCGGAATTCGGAGGCAACGGCGCAACGCTGCAACGCTGCAACGGGCCAACTGCGAAAGCGGCAGCCAAGGTCCAAGGATCCACCGCGAGAAGGACGAAGGCAAGGCAACAGGGTTGTTTTACTTCCCTGCGGTGCGCGGTCCGAGCACAATCAAATCAAAGAAACTTCGAATCGAACTCCACCTATTCTGCACTTACTCTTACTGGAAACTTTCTATACATGCATATAAAAACAAGGGCACGAAAAGGCACTGTCAGGAGGTCCGCCCTCCTTTATTTAACCCATTTATATAACAAAATCAATATTATAAAGGGGCGATGGATATACACCTTAAAAAAAAATTATTGGGTGGGGGGGGCATGCACCCCCCCCCCCCCATACATAATGTCGGTCCGCCCCTGGGTACGGACATAGACCAACTAGTTCTGCCTCTATTCGGTCACAATTCGGTCACTAGAGGGAATAGTGACCAAATTGAGACCAAAAAGGTCGGCCAACATACTTTCGCGACAAATCTATGATCGAATATTTTCGATTTCTATTCGGTCTCTGTATTAAGATCGAATATCATTAGTCCCTATTTAGTTTCAAAATCAAAGACCAAATAAGACAGTGATCGAAATTTTCGGTCAAAAATTTGGTGACAAAATTGAGGCCGATGTCGTGACAGAAAATTTCGGTCTCAAAAGACACACGTTTGAACATTCAGTGTCTAAAATTTCCAGTCACAAAATTGAGACCCATTTTGTGACCAAATATTTTCGATCTCAAAAGACAAAAAATCAGTGACCGAATAAGGCAAATACATGAAGGATAAATCATGACGATCAGGAGATATTAACATGATGATCAAGATGATAATAGCATGACAATCACAACAACTTTAGCATGATAACTATGGCGAATAAAGCATGACAACGACCATGCAATCAAGCTTAAATTATCATTTAAAGAACAAGTTGGAACATAGGGACAAGATTGATGATAATTATAGGATGAGATAAATAATCACAATGTTAAGATATTTAGAATAGCTTTTAAATTTATTAACGCTTTTACATGTTGTTGATAGTTTTTAGGGTATTGGACAGACACAAACTAACACCAACAGAACCTTAAAGAAGAATGTATGAAAACCTACCGCATAGAGATTAACAAAAATTTGGATTTCTATTGGGAATTAAAATCACGTCAAGCACAGTGGTTACCATTCAACATGTAATAAATAGTAGAAATAGGCTTCCAAAATATTGGCAAGAGGGTAAACGCCTCTTTGTCGAAATTCACATCTAGTTAGCAGGGCGCTAATTTGAAAGTGCGTCTAACTTCAAGGACATTGACTTATGCAATAAATGAATAACCAAATGAAATAGAAAAAAAAATGTGAAGCTTGAAATTGGGGTCAGATTAGTAGGGTGCCATTTAAACAAAATTGGCGTCCTTTTCATGGGACACCATTTAAACTTTAAATGGCATCCTCTATATAGGACGCTATTTTAAAATCCCAATTATGTCGCGAACACTTGGGCATGTTTGACATTTGGATAGATCGGGGATAGAATGAGGATCAAAATAGTGAAGATATCATCACTCTATCCTCTGCCTATCCAAATACCAAACATACTCTTAATTCATAGAAAATGTGATTTTTGTTCTTTTACATTAAAAACATGTTTCTAAACATTTTTAGCCAAATCTATCAACATGAAACTTGTTATAAACATGGTGTAAAAGGTCCTTAAATATTTTATTAGAATCAATTTGATCTAATGATGTGTAAGTTGTGAGTTTCAGAATAGGAATCTAAAGATCGTAGCATGAATAAGAAACACTTAATACATGCAAACTACAACATAAAAATTGGGCAAAAAATATGCAAAAGAATTAGACTTGATGGGAGTATAAGTTTCTTAGAGTTTAAGCTTTAGATTACCTACCTTTTGTTGATGCTAAGACTACAGTGTGGCATGTCTTATTTTGGGAAAAATTTAATATTGGGGGCAATCTCTTCCTCAATAGTAGCCCTAGAACACATCCCACGACCGCAACAGACTCTAGAGTCGTCTCGATTGATGGGATTATTTATAGTATTAGGATTCCCTTAGGTCATACATTGGCTGTCCTTCTTTGGTTATGATTTTCCATCAAAGTCTCCTAACTTGATTTGGATTGGAGAGACATTAGGAAACATCCTCCCATACTTGGGTTTGATTTTGGGCCAATTTAGAAGCCCACTAGATATGTATTTAACCCTAATTAACCCTCTTTGTGTTGTCCCAGTACGACATTACAATTTTTTGGAGATTTTTCTTTTTTTAGTCCCAATTTGTTTTAAACTTGGCCCCTAGACCCATTTCATTGCTAGCTATTGGAAAATATTATTTAATGCTTAAATAAAATTTTAACTTAATATTTAATCATATTTCTCACATGTGATAATGGATATTATGTGTTACTAGGCCTTTATTTAATTAAGCCTCCATTTTCCTATCTTAAATAAATGGGCTATTATTTTAAGTTTAATTTTATTTTATTATTTTTAAATTTTTGAGGTGTTACAAATGGTATCGACTAAGTCGTTGAAGTGATCCTCAATCTTTGGAGATCTTATGAGTATATCTTCAATGTAGACCTCTATGATACGACCAATCTGTCTCTCGAACATTTGGTTCACCAATCTTTGATACGTTGTGCCTGCATCTTTTAAGCAAATGACATCCAAGTGTAATAATATCCACAACAGCTAGATGTGAAGGCCATTTTTTTGGCGTCATTAAGGTGCATCTGTATTTGGTGATATCCTACATAGGCGTTGAAAAAACTGAGCAGCTCTTTGTCAAAGATTGAGTTTGGTCAATGTTCGGAAGAGGATAGCAGTCTTTCAAGCTAGCTTTGTTTAGGTCGATGAAGTCGACACATATTGGTCATTTATCGGAGGCTTTGGATACTAGCACTACATTGGAGAGCCAGATAGGGTAAAGAACCATTAGGGACAATCTGGTCTCCTTTCTCTTTATGACTTTTTACTTGATGATCTCCTATTTCACTTGTGCAAGCTTCCTCTTCCGCTATTGGGCCTGCTTGACTGACGAGTCGAGGTTGAGTCAATATGCTATCTTGTCTTCTAGTCTTCTTGGGAGATCATCGTCAGGCCAAACGAAGACTTTCATATACCTCAAGAGAAATCCTTTATATTGATTTTGATATTCAGAGAGACAAGTCGACTCTAATCTTGATCACCAAGGTTGAAAATTACATGTTATGTACTTTGACCTATTAATCTATCCACATCTTAAATCATTAAGACAATGTCTTAGACAACATTAACATCTCAAAAGTGGCTTAATGCGTTAAATAGTGTGGTGATGCTTTTCCTGCTCGGTAACGGACCACGTAGGTTTCCACTCGAAGAGGGGGAAGCAACAGTTGCCGGCGCGGATGATGACTTGCAAGGATAGAACGCATGTAAGGAGGTCGATTTAAGAACCGGGGGAAGCCTCCGATGCCTAAGTCAGACGTGACTGTCCCAAGAGGTTAGAATGGAAGATCCCTTTGGAGTGTGTGAGTGTTGCGAGCGGGCGAGGGTGTGCGGGGTGATTGTTGTACCTATTCGTGGGAGGCCACCTACCCCTTATATGGGCGAAGGGATCCGACGAACCCTGGTGTGCCCTCCTCCAATGGCAAGAGGCAAGATGTGACCATTAGGAGTTCGAGGCGGAGGGACATCCTCTCAGGCCGTCCCTTGGGGATCCCGTGCCAGGGCCTAGGGACTCTGTGCCAGAGCCTCTACATCAATGGGGAAGCATGATGCGCCGTATCATTTAATGCGGTGCAGGGCCCAAGGATGGCTACTCATCATTGCCCTTTATGGGGCCCGAACGGAAGGCTATGGCCTGTCCAGTGTTCGGTGTCCTCCTGCTGGGCAGCAGATACTCGGAAATATGCCTGCTCGGGCGTGCTCGAGGGTGTTTGAAGCCTGAACGTCTGGAAACCCTTAGGCTCAAAATGGCGGAGGCGTGTTCGGGAACTTAGAGCTGTTCTCGAGAACACATGGCTGAACAACCATCACCTTGCTACCTTATTGGGCCGTGACGGACCTATGGGCCTGGGGGGCTAGAAACAGCCTACACACTTGCCCCCCACCCCCTCAAGCCTGCTTGACGGGCATCCGCGAGCACTTGAGAGGGGGAGATGACTGCTCGGTGTCACCTTCGCATTAAATGCGATGTTGGATGCGAAGGCGTGTACGGGCGCTGGGAACGCCATTGGAGTCTTCTCGGTAACCCCACTTCATAATGGCAGAAGAGGTATGATGTGACCGGGAGTCAGAACGACTCATGCGATCGGGCTGTTGGAGCGGGCGAACCGCCATTTCCAATCTTTGAATCCCTCGCCTCTTCTTCCTTATAAGGAAGAGGAATGCTCTTACGCTTCCCAATCTCCGAACGCTTTCCTACTTCTGTTATCAGCTCTCACGTCCTCCGGTTCCTCCTTCTCGTTCGTCTTCCTCGCATCCCTCGCTCGCCCCTTCCGTCGATGATCTCTCCCCCAATGGCACAGAGAGAAGGGAAGGCGGCCGCCATCACTGAGGCAAGCGAAGCATCGCCGATGAAGATGAAGAAGATGAAATACTGGAGCTTCGAGGGTCTGCGCTAGCGGTTTCGGATCAGGGATGGATACGAGATCATCCTGATGCGTGAAGACCATACCTACTTGAGGGACAAGGCGGGCTCCTTCATCCTCTCCCTAGACCTATTGGAGGTGGGGTTTCGGTTGCCGATGCTGAAAATCACCAAAGACCTGCTTCACGCTTGGAAAATCGCACCAATGCAGCTGACACCCAACTCGTGAAGGACGATCTTCATCTTCCACATTATGTGCTAGAAAGGGGGGATCCCGGCAACGGCAGACCTGTTCTGCAACCATTTTAGCCTCACCACATCATCGCAGTATGGGTACAGGATTGTGTACACCAAGCACCGGACCAATAGGATGCGGATCCTCTTCTCCCCCCGCCTCTCAAACAACAAGGGGTGGACGAGGCGGTTATTCTTCATTGGTCGAAAGAAGGGGAGCGGTTCTTTGGAGTGGGGATTCCCCACCTGAGTATGCGAACCGCTGAAGAAGGCGGATGCTGCACCCTGCTAGTCCAGGATGCTGCCAAGGCTTCAATGGCACTGTCGAGCGTGCTTGTGGAGCAGGCCGAGCTACTCCTGACTGAGTACAAGCTTGTTAAATACAAACTGGGCTATGCCTGGGGTAAGCTTCTCGTTTTTGGTCTTCTTATGTGCTTTGCTGAAGGGTGGTTCATGAACCTTATTAATTTTTTTTTCAGATGTTGCCGAACTGGCCGCTAGTCGGAACCAGAAGGACCAAGCCAGGTATGCTGAGAAAATCCCCGTCAGGCTATACCTCACGTATATCGGCAAGGATGCGTCGACGGTGGCAGTAGAGGCTGTTCGGCTGGTGGTCGGGGGCCAACCTTTCGGGCAAAGGCCTCTGAGGATTAGCCTTCGTAAGGAGGCTGGGGCTCTATAGAAGGAGGCGATGGCCTCAAGGCGCACAGTCGAGGAGGAAGAGGACGCCGCCTCTCAACTTCAGCCCCAGAAGCGGAAGAAGGTGATGATTGTGGTCGAGCAGAAGAGGTTGAGGACCTCATCGGCCGCAGTGGAGCCCCTGACCGTAGAGGGAATGCTTTCGGAGCTGGGCCTTGGCGGTGAGGACGTGGTCGCCGGCGATGATCAGTCCGATGGGGACTCCTTGGAGGAGCTCCTAGGGGCGTGGGGACCCCTGGCGCCCGTCAGCAGTACCGGGGCACCCGTGACTATAGAGGGAGCGTCTGCGGCCGTGGAGGAGGCGTCGGTCGCGGAGGTGGCTCCGATAGGGTCTGTGGCAGAGCCCGTGTTGGTACCCGCACCGCCCGCGAGGGAGGTGCTGAGCTCCCCATCAACTGAGGGGGAGGCATCGGTCCCCATGCCGACCATGGGGATGGTGTCGGCTCCCGAATTGATCGCCGGGGAAGCCCCGATGGGGTCCGTCGTGGAGTGGATGTCCGCTGTCTCTACCGAGCAGTCAGCGGACCAGGGGAGGGCGGTCATTCCACACGGGTTGCCTGTGGGGGATGTCGAGGTCGGCGCCCAGTCGTCCAAGGTGGCCGACGAAGCGACCGGGGCGGTGATCGGATAGGCCTGAAGGTACAACCTAAGTTTCCGTGCAACCGTGATGAGTGCCAAAGCGCGGTTCTCTACTCGGGGGTATCTCCTCTCGACCTCCTACAGTACTCTGCCTACGTAGTAGACCCGGTGTTGAGCTATTGCTTCTTCTCTGACCAGCATCGTGCTGATGGAGTGATCGGTGACTGACAAGTACACGAACAGTTGTTCTCCAACAACAGGTTTTGAAAGAATTGGCAGAGTACTGAGGTACTTTTGTAGCTCGGTGGAGGCCGATTCACACTCCTGGGTCCACAGCACTTGCCCCCTTTGCGGTGAGGCGCCTTTGGGGACTCGCAGCAACTTGAAGAAGTTAAAGCTCCTCTCCGCTGCTCGAGACATAAAGCGGTTGAGTGCCGCGAGGCGTCCAGTGAGCCGCTGGACGTTGCGCACTGTCTTTGGACTGCTCATATCTAATATTGCTCTGATTTTTTCGGGATTGACCTCTATTCCTCTGTTGGATACGAGGAAGCCTAGGAACCCCGAGCGCACTCCGAAAGTGCACTTGGATGGATTGAGCTTCATGTTGTATCTCCATAGAGTAGAAAAGGTTTTCTCCAGGTCGGCAATGTGGTCGGTGCTTGGGCACGTTTTGACCACCATATTGTCAACGTAGACTTCAATATTATGCCCGATATGCTGCTCGAACATTTTATTGACTAGTCGTTGGTATGTTGCACCTACATTTTTCAAACCGAATGGCATTCTGGTGAAGCAGTAGAGGCCGAGGTCGGTTACAAACGTCGTGGCATCTTAATCCAGGGGATGCATGCTGATCTGGTGATAACCAGAGTAGGCATCCAGGAAGCTGAGAAGCTCATGCCCGGATGTTGTGTCCATGAAGCGACGCTAGCATGCGTGACAGCGTGAAACACTCGTACCAACTGGTCTATGCATGGAATGGAAAGTTATCCTTTGGCATTGCTTTGTTGAGGTCTTTGTAATCCACACACACTCGCCACTTATCGTCGGCCTTGCAGACGAGAACTACATTAGAGATCCACCTTGAATACTGGGCTTCTCGGAGTAGACAAGTTGATCGACTTTTGGTGACGTGATCGTAGATCGTGGTCTGCCGTTCTCTATTAATGGGATGCCACCTCTGCTAAACAGGCGGTACCTTTGGATTCAGGTTTAGATGGTGAGTGGTCACCTCTGAGGGAATACCTAGTAGCTTGTCATCCAACCACGCAAATGTGTGGCGGTGATGCTCGCCCTCTGAAAGTTATGCGCCAATATAGAGGATGTGCTCGAGATCATCGTCCACCTGGATTGGAAACAGGTCTTCGACAGGCATTTCACAGCTAGTCGAAGCCTCTTCGACGGGGGGAACCCCTAGGTCTTTTATTGCGGGCTGCTTGGCCTAGACTCGCACTGGTTCCCGAGCACCTCACCTACTCCATGAGGAGTAGGAAACTTCATCTTTTGGTGCAGAGATGAGGGTACAACCTTGATGTGACTGACCAGGCCTTTGCCAAGGATGACGTTGTACCCCGGCATGCTTCTAACCACCAGGAAGTCCACCATCTTGGTCACGCTCTTCGGCGCTGTTCCAGGGTAATGGGTAGACATATTCGGCCCATTGGGTGCACTGAAACCCCAGAGAAGCCGAACAAGAGTGACTCTATTGGAGACAACTGGTCGGCTTTCAAGCCCATCAAGAGGAAACTGTCATAGGACAACACGTCTTGGTCACTTTTGTTATCCACGAGTATGTGTCGCACGTTACAATGATTGATGGTGGCCGAGACGACCAACGCATCGGTGTGGGGGAGTCGTAACTCCTATAAGGTCATTGTCCGAGAAGGTGATGGCCTCCCCGGACTGTGCATGTGCCGGACTTGGTGGATAAGGAGCGGGTCGTGATGCAAAAGATCGCTCCACCTGGTGGACTCTTCGAGCATAATTGTGCCTACTTTGGCTGCTTTCCCCACCTGCGCCTAGTCCGCCCACGATCACGTTGATCTCTTGCCCGTTTGGCTCGTTTTTGATGGGCTGTTCGGGGGTCCTTTCGTGGTGCATCGGGCGGTCTTCATTTCAGCGCATGTACCATCCGAGGTAGTCGTGTTTGATCAAGGATTCAATCTCGTCCTTCAATTGGCAGCATTCGGAGCTGTCGTGGTCGTGGTTGTAGTGGAAGCGATAGTACTTGTCCTGGTTGCGCTTATGGGGATCAGAGCGTATCTAGGGGGGTCACCGAACATATTGCTTGTCGCGGATCTCGGCCAGAATCTGTTCGGGGGCCGCCAAGAGGGGGGTGTATTCGGTGAACGGGTGTGGTTGATGCAGGGAATCTCCATTGCATCGGCCCTTCTTCCGTTCTTGGTCGGAACCGTTGTCGGAAGGCCGCTTCTTCTCCGGATAGTCACCCTGGTCAGCCCGACTGGCCGCCAGGCTTTCCTTTCACGCAGCATGGCGCTGAGCGGTTGACAGGAGTTCTGCCAGGGTCGTCGGTTATTGCACCCCCAACGTCCATTGGAGGAAATCATCCCTCGTGCCTTGAATGAGGGTACTAGTGGCAAGGGGGACGTCCAATCGTGGGATGCACATGGCTTTGCTTCAGAACCTTTTAACATAGTCGCAGAGGGTCTTGCCTTTCTTCTGCCGCACAACCAGCAGCGAGGCCGCTATGTGCGGCTGAGATCTTCCACCCAGGAAGTTGTCTCGAAAGGACTTATTCAACTGGTGGAAGGAAGTGATGAAGCCCACTGGGAGGGTTTCAAACCAGGCCCCCACGGTCTCTTTCAACGTGGACAGAAAGGCCCGACACTTGGCCGCATTCGATGCCCCGTGAAATACCATGTGTGATTTGAACCCGTGGATGTGGTGTGCCAGGTCAGTTGTACCGTCGTAGGGGGTGATGGAAGGCAGCTGCAGCGGCAGCTTCATCGAGACCCATGCTCCCAGGATCTCCACGGTAAATGGGGAGCGGAAGTCCAGGTCCTCATCCGCCGTAGTTTCATCCCTGGCTCGGCGAACCATCACATCCATCTGATGAGTGCGGTCCTCTATCCGCCGTTCCAAGTTGACGACACACCTAAGTCGTGTTGCCAGCTCTGTATCGCAGTGTGCGGAGCCAGCTCGGCAGGAGCCATGAGAGTTCGCACCGACAACAAACCTTAGGGATTGTTGAAACAGTGAAGGACCCTCAGGGTGAGTCTCCCTGGTGTTCGGGCGTTGGGCGGGTCGATGGAGCATGCTGCGAGTGACGGGCAGATTCTCCATGGCGCTTCGGGCGCTGATGCATTGACAGGCCGACGGCTATGGTTGGGATGGCTCCTTCTGCTGCTCTAGCCCTGGGGGGATAGTTGGGGCCAGTTGTCTCACTAGTTGGGCCTGAAGGCCCTGGCATACCCCCATCAGTTGCTGAAGCTGCTGCCCCCAGAGTTCTGCTACTTCCTGGGCCAAAATCAGAGCTTCAGTCGCGAGTCCATTGGTGGTCGTCCTGGCAGGGACAGCATTGGCATTTATGGGCGGGGCATGGTCGTGCGAGTCCTCCTGGGACAACAGGGATCATGTTGCCCGCCGCCATAGTTCTGGTACGAGGATCGTCCGTGAGCCATGACAGTCGTCGTTCCCATAGACGACACTAAAATGTGGTGATACTTTTCCTGCTCGGTAACAGACCAAGTAGGTTTCCACTCGAAGAGGGGGAAGCAACGGTTGCCGGTGCGGACGATGACCTGCAAGGACAGAACACACATAAGGAGGTCTAGGTTTAAGAAACGGGGGAAGATTCCCCCTCCGATGCCTAAGTTAGACGTGACTGTCCCAAAAGGTTAGAATGGAAGAATCCTTTGGAGTGTGTGAGCGTCGCAAGCGGGCGAGGGTGTACGGGGTGATTGTCGTACCTATTCGTGGGAGGCCACCTACCCCTTATATAGGCGAAGGGATCCGATGAACCCTGGCGTGCCCTCCTCCAATGGCAAGAGGCAAGATGTGACCGTTAGGAGTTCGAGGCTGAGGAACATCCTCTCAGGCCGTCCCTTAGGGATCCCGTGCCAGGGCCTAGCTAGGGACTCTGCGCTAGAGCCTCTGCGCCAATGGGGAAGCATGACGCGCCATATCATTTAATGCGGTGCGGGGCCCAAGGATGGCTACTCATCATTGCCCTTTATAGGGCCCGAACAGAAGGCTGTGGGCCTATCCGATGTTCGGTGTCCTTCTGCCGGGTAGCAGATACTCGGCAATATGCCTGCTCGGGCGTGCTCGAGGGTGTTCGGAGCCCGAACATCTGGAAACCCTTAGGCTCGAAATGGCGGAGGCGTGTTCGGGAGCTTAGAGCTGTCCCCTAGAACAAGTGGCCGAACAGCCATCGCCTTGCTACCTTATTGGGCCGTGACAGACCTATAGACCTGGGGGGCTAGAAACAACCTCCACAAAGAGATTTGATGTGTTGACTTGTTCATAGTTATCGTCTTAACATGTTTAAGATGTCAAACATGTCATATCTTAAACTACTTAACTGGTGATCTAACATGTTAGTAACAATTTAACATGTTCATCGGGGTTAAATGGCTTTTAAATTTTTAAGCTGACTAACTAATTAATCTTCATTAATGGCAGGGATTGGAAAATAAATATGAATAAAAAATATTATGATCCTTTCATTTATATGGTTGGATCCTCACACGTGTGAAGCCCCCCCGGAACCACCGAGACTAGTCCCGTAAATTGGGTGGCCGTTGGAATTACAGCCCTGTCATTAACTACGGGCACGTGAGGAGCCTTCTCCGACCAAGTACACCCCCCCCCCCCCTCCAAAACACCACGTCATCGCCTGCCGTATGGAGGTTCGGTTCGTGGCTAAGCCGCCCACGACGAAACAATAATCGGGTGTCTTTTCTTTTGCCACATTTGCCCTTTTTTAATGAAAAGTTATGGGAAGGTCGGCTCGGTATTTATATTTGCATTGACATCCCCATTTACTACATGCGAAAACCTGAAATGGTCATCCCCCATTCAGGCACCACAATGGCAGGGTTTCTTGTACAGAGGTATGCGTAGACTTTTCTAATGGTTGCGGTAGAATAATATTCTCATTGGATGTAGGAGTTCCTTTTTTTTTTTGATAGTTCAGTGTGATGGTTTATAAGCACCACCCTATTTATTAGAATAACTTGGATTCGAAACTCAGATAAACCTCCTAAAATATCTCTTTAGAGCATCGTGCGCTCCATCTTTTATTTTTCTTTTAAACATCTCAATGCGTCAAAGAGCAACCTCGATACCCTACCAAATTTGATGTGTATCGGCACGTCCAGCCATTGAGCTAGTCCGCTCGCACCATTGGATGTAGGAGTTAACTTGGTCAAGTTAAGGACTATTTTCAATTTGAATTGAATCAAATTGATTCAGCTTTGAAATTGACCAGAAATATATTGAGATTCATATGAACCAAACTGAGCTACATCATTTTGATTAGACTCGATTTGGTTCATGGTTTAAGTCTTTTGATTAAATTTAAAAATGTCTTTTACTTAATAGTTGAAGTATATATTACCAAAGCTTATGTAAAATCATTAATAAACGACAACAATGTAACACTTGAAAGTCTTTAAAAAAAACTTATATATAAGTAAATAATGGAAAAAGAATTGCCATCTTGCAACTCAAATTCATTTAGATTAATTAATAAATAATAAAAAATAACTTTTACCTTCATTTAATTATTTGACAACCAAGAAACACAACCAATAGAGAGCCCCTAACACAACATTAAGAAAAATAATATGACAAAGAATTAACTTCTTACATTCATATTTAGAAAGTGCCATATAGAAATCAGAGAGAAAAATAATGTAAATAAAAATGAATAAGAAAATAGTAATCGATAGTTAAATATTATTATCTATTAGTAGAAAAATATAAATATAAATATCACTATCAAGTTTCTAGTGAAAATAAAAACCAGAAGAAAATAGTGAGAAAAAATTTGCTAAAAACTCATCTACTTTAATTTGGTTCACTCGATTCAGTTTGGTTTCTAAACTAAATCGAATCATTTAAAACCAATTTGATTTGTCTTATTGATCTGAATTTTAGTACTTCTCAGTTCAACCCAAGAAATGAGTGTTACCCAAGCTACAGAGACCTAGAAAGAGGTCAATAGATCCTAATCGTGATATTTAGCTATAATCGTTGATTTAGCAAGTTATAAACTTTGTTTATCAAAATATTAAGAGTCACAAGTAAATTTCGTTAGTTTGAAAGAGCTTGAAAGAGAGGATTGAAAAATCAAGCAACTATAGATGCAAGAGAACGAACACACATGCACTGATTTATCCTTATTCGATGTTGATCCATTGAACTCCTATGTCCAGACCTCAAGGGCAAATACCTTGAGATGTCCACTAACTAACTAAAGCCCCAACCAAGCGGTATAGCCCTGGATACCAACCTCTAGTTGGTTTAACAACCACACCTGAACTCTTCAGGTCTTCTTTGTCAATGGAGGAAACACACACACTAGATACAAGCCTCTAGTTGGTCACCACATATGCTGTAGCATTCAGGTCTTCACTTTATCCTAAGGTGGAACACAACACCTGAACACAAGTCTTCTCCTTCTACATAAGGAGGAATGTAACATCCCAATAAATTTATTTATTTAAAAATTAGAAAAATGTGAAGATTTTGATTGTTAAACATAACTACTATCATGTGATGTAATTAATTTTAATTTAAGATTAATTATACTAATAAATGTTATTCATGTATCGTACTCAGAGGTGCGCACTCCGACAGGACGACACCGGAATTTTATAACGAAATTAAAATTCGAGAACACCATAATTTTTAGAAAAATGTGCTGATATCAGAAATGTAAATATCCAGAATTGTTGACGCGGGAATTTCAAGATTAAGCCGACACAATGATTTTTCGGGCAATTTTTGATGGGTGAAAAATAAATTCTAAAAATTAAACTAAATCACCATAATTTGTAAAACCTTCTTATTAGCTTATGGTTAAAATTTCAACTTGAATAGCCACCATTCGAGTATAAAAAAATAGGGACGATTGGGCCAGCTGAATTATTTCTTATTTACGGTAACCATTTTTTTAAAATAGTTGCTTACGTAGCTGTGGCTATATAAGGCTCACTTCTCCTGAGTTAAGCTGCCTACACGTTTTACCATACGTGTAAGCCATGGGAAACATGTATGGTTAACGTGGCTTGGTGGTGGTAAAAGGAATCTTACGGCTCCACATGTTTGGCTACGTGCCAACATGCATGGGAACCTGGGAAGCTTATATAAACCTTCCCTGAACCCATCGTGTGGGTTTTTCCACCGTTTGCCCAATCTTGCTGCTACTGCTGCTATTGCCATTGCATTGTGGAGCTGTTGCTGCTGCTTTGCCATAGCTGCCGAGCTACTCCAACTATAGCTGTTGTTCCTACTTCTTCATCCTTTGCACCTACCGTGGCTATAACAAGTCTTCATGTTTCCTTCTTCCTGCAACTGGTACCTTCGTTGGGAAGAGAAGAAAGACCTTCATCCTTACCCCAGTCAGGTAGGATTCTTTCTTCTTGTCATCTTCTCTTGCTTCTCCTTCTTTTAAAGTCTTGGAGTTCAAGCATCTACTTTGACCTCACGTTGTCATGAGGTTCAGTAAGATCTCTTGGTTACTTCTTTTCCATTGAGTTCATATTTCTAAATTGACACTCATGTCTTTAGATGTAGCCTTATGTACTGGTAGGATTCTCTCTTTATTCCCTCCTTCTTGTCTCCTATCCTTGATTAAAAGCTTGAGATTAAAGTGTTACCTTGTTTATACCCTGGCTTAGATGCTGAGAGCATCCTTATGATTATTTTTCTATCCACTGTAAGCTTGTTTTAGCTAAAGATCATGTCATATTTAAGTGTGTTTCTAGAAAATTCCCTGTTAGATTTAGGGATAGGTGTTAGAAGAGTTGTTCTTCCAGTAGATCTCCTTTCCCATGTTTCTAGCCATCCATATGTAACACCCCGGAAATTAGCAAATTTAAAATTTTAGAAAGATAGAGGGATAAAATAAATAAACGTATTGGAGAGACTTCCAATACCATGTGTTAATGACCTATTAATAAGATTGGGCCAATAGAGCATATTTGGCCCAAGGATATGAATAAACTAGGACAGGAAATTGCCCAGAAATTCGTGTATGTAATTATGCAGTAATTAGGGAGAGTAATTTAGAGTCATATTATGGATGACTAGTCATGTAAGGTAAGCCAAAACCGAACTCAATCCCAATTGGTGGATTCCTAAACCTTGGCTACCTCTTTTAAGTAAAGGAATCCCAGATTTTCTGGAAATTAGGAAACAGAGCTCGTAGCCCCTTTCCTAGCATCATTAGGACTCTTAACAACATCCTAAAACTATAAGAACTCGTCCCTAAACTCTTGGGAAAGGTTTAACAACGAAGTTGGAGTCGTTTGGAAGCAAGCAAGAACTTCTGAGGAGCAGGAGAAAGGCTGGGAATCCGGAGCTTCATCCCCTGCATCCTCTGTTGCGTCCAGAACATCAACAGGTTTTAGATCTTCGTAAAGATAGGTGTTCTCGGGCCAAGATTAAAGAAAATTAATGCCAACATGTAGTTCTTTGAGTCTAGGATCATTTGCACTTGATTTGCCCAATTTTCATGGAGTATTCATCGTGTATTGGTGATTTTCCCGAAGTCTTGCACCGTTAGGGCTTTTTCTCGTTCGTCATATTGTGCACACGATTCAAGACAAAATTTGACTAAACTTTCTTCATGAAAGTTCTCATATTTGACGTCACGATCATCTTCTATGTTGAACGTTTTGTCCAAAGGTTTTTCGTTAGAGAGTTAGGAGCATGATAAGAGAGTCTCTGTTTTAAACTGTGATTCTGGGTTTTACTTGATTTCTGTTCTTCAGATGTTTTCTCGGGATTTGAGACCGAATTCGATCAAACACTCAACATCAAAATTCTTCTACTAGTTATCTTCTTCATCTTTCATGTTGAACGTTTTGTCCAAATGTCAATCGTTAGAGAGTTATAAGGGTTTGAAGTGAATCGATGCATGACATGTGTTTTCGGGTCTTACATGACCCTTAAGTTTTGTTCTGGAAGGACTCTAGTGTCGACACTACTTGGACTAGTGTCGACACACTGTCCCAAAGCAGCCCAGAGAGTGTTCTGGGAGGCCCTCTAGTGTCGACACTGCCTCAGCTAGTGTCGACACCCTGTCCCAAACAACCCAGAGAAGTGTTCTGGTAAGCCATCTAGTGTCGACACTACCTGTCTCTAGTGTCGACACACTGTCCCAGTTTTTCCTGAAAGTTCTGGGAAAGCTAGCTAGTGTCGACACTACCTGGCTCTAGTGTCGACACACTGTCCCATGTTTTCCCGATGAGTTCTAGAATCTGTCTCTAGTGTCGACACTACCTGAACTAGTGTCGACACTACCTGACAAGTTTTGCCTATTTTGTCTTGGGTTTGGAGCATGGTGTCGACACCACCTGATCTAGTGTCGACACTACCCTTACAAGATTTTTGTATAATTTGGGTCTAATCATTTCATGATGTCTTCAAGCATGTACATGATGTTATATAGTATGCATGGACTTAAAATAAATCAAACCATTAAAGGAAATGGTAATGATATGAATATGATTCTAATGTGTAATTTTGATTGTTCTTATGATTCTTGGATTAACTTGTGATCTTGCTTATTGTCAATTGATAAGATAAGAATATGTTATGAATGTGGGGATGAATACATGATTAGTATGGACATGTTAGTGGTAATTTGCATATGAGTTTCATGGTTTCATGTTTTCCGGTGTTCAATTGATTATTTGTCATATGCATACATGTTAGGAAAGTACATGTTCTACATATGATCTGTCTTTAAAAACACCCTCTTGTCAAGACATTAATGAATTATGAAATATAAGATACGACGTTATCCTGCCTTGTTCTTTTGAGCTGTTTGTCATTCCTTGACTCTATGAGTGATCATGTTCTTTTTACTATGAGCTTGTCATTGAAACTCTGTGGCCATAATATGAATATGTTTGTTCGGCACATCGTGGGACTCCGGTCCAAAACTTGATACAATGCATGTGCAATAGGGCCCTGTTCGGTCCTAGGGAAGAGCACCCCAACGTACTTGTTAACCGAGGGAGTATGGACTCTTGGTGCTTGGCATAGCACACCTGACATGCAAGATTGTGAATTGTGCCTCTTGTTTGACTTGATAAGTTTGACTTGACATGATATGATAAGTTTGTTCTTGTGAACACATGAACTCTGTTTGAATATGGCCAATCTCTTCTGACATGATTTATTCTTGAAATATTTGTCCATTGTATATGGAACTCGACAATTGATCCGATATGATATCCGTTCTACTTTGCTATTCAACTTGTTAGAAAAGCATGCATTGTCAGCATACTCATCAGCATATCTGCCTATATAAAATGTTAATCATGTATACTAGTGCCCGCACGTGATTGAGATATAAATCCTACTGAGCTAGTTCGCTCACCCCTATCATCTTGCCCTTTTTCAGGTAGTGATGAAGAACCCGTGGAGTCGGATGGGACTGGGCAAGAGTGACGAGCACCCGTCCTAGAATAGATGACAGTTTAGAAATAGAAATTTGAGTAGTCTATGTAATAGTGAAACTTTTGTGGAAGTTTATTTGAATGATGGACCCTTTGGTTAATTCTTCTTATGTGAGGTTGTATCTAGTTGAATGAAATGAATTAAAGTATACTAATGATGACCATATTATAGTCTTGAATGTGTCATTATATTTGACTGTGACTCTGTACTATTCAACTGTGATACGCCGGTTTGTATCGTTCACGTCCCCCGGTATTTATTCCACTGCTAAATATTCGGGGCGTGACAGTATGTACATTTTGTATTTCTTCTATTCCACTTCTTTCCTTTCTTTAAAGTGGTGTTTAGAAGTGTAAACCAGACCCATTAGGTGTTGTTAACCATGCTTAGAATCATAGGAACACTTAGATGGATATTTTGATATGTTGCACAACCTTTCTTGGAAGTTTAGACTGTACCTATCAACAGCCAGAACCCACCTGTCGACAGGGTTCATGCTTCCAGAACCCAGATAATGCAGAACCACCAGTAGCTGTCGACAGATAGCCTTCATCTGTCGACAGATGGCCTTCACCTGTCGACAACCGACCTTGGCCTGTCGACAGGCAGTGTTCAAGTCCCAGATGTTGGGTTGAGTGTAATCTCTTATTATTTCCCTCCTATTTTGATGATGACAAGAAGTGATTTTAAAGCAATTTAAATGAAACATGTCAAAATCATTTCACCTGAAACTTATATTTAATAAACATGTTTCAAAGCACACCTATCATTTGCACTAATAATAAAATATTTTGCTAATGATATATGTGTTTAAATTTCAGGTACAAACACTTTTTGCAAAGGATGTGTCGACACACTCCACCATGGTGTCGACACAACAACACAGATTCAAAGGAAAAAGGTGAAGAAATATCGAGACTGTGTCGACACAAGTCAAGAGTGTGTCGACACGAGCTTCAGTTTCTCTGGAATCAGTCCACCCAGGTCGACACACTCTCAGAACAGGTCGACACTGGATCCAGTTCCCAGAACAGCCAGTTTGCAGAATTGGGACAGCAGGTCGACACACTCTCAGAGCAGGTCGACACAGGACCCTCTTCCCAGAACAGCTTTTCTCAGATATGGGACAGTGTGTCGACACCACCACCAGGGCAGGTCGACACACTACGAAAAGATTCCTTCTTAAATTGGATGGCTGCCACGTGTCTGCCTAGGGCGATGGGGAATCAACCTAGGATCGTGTGCCCTTATACCTAAAGGGTATCTTTGGATTCTTTTGGGTATAAAAGGTCCTCTATTGGCCTTCCATCCAACAGAGAGACCCAACCAAACTCTTAGAGCCTCCTGGAAGTTTCCTGGCGGCTGCAAGAGGTTGTCTCCCTCCTCTGGTCTCCTTGTGCTTCTAGAAGACCAGTTCTCACCAATTCAAGTGTGAGAATTGGAGTGTGATTCTTGAAGAAACCTCTGAAGCATCCCAAGGAAGCAGATACTGTAGAAGCCTTCATTGGAGAAGAACTCAAGGAAGATCCAACAACTTCAAAGTGCAGAGCATCGTTTTGGACTTCAAGACTGCAAGCCTCTTCCCAATCCAAGCTTCTACAAGGGAGTACACTTGAAGAAAGAAGTTATTTAATACATTTCATTGTACTTCTGTTCTTCTGAGATATCTTTTGAGATTATGCAAGTGCTTCTGCATAGCTCTCATTAGTGCTCTCACTTTCGACTAGATCTGTGCTAGAAGGTCTATGTCTTGAGTTGGTGTCTAGCAACCTTTGTGTGAGCTTTGTGCTCCAGTTGTGTGAGCATTGTGCTCAGGTTGTTGTGAGCCGTTGTGCTCAGGTTGAGTTGTCTAACTCAAGGTTGTGTTGAGCAGTCTTGCTCAGTTGTTCTAGAGTAGTCTTGCTCTAGAAGTTGTGTGAGTTGTAAGCTCTCTTGTGGTGGAGTTGTTAGGCTCCAGTGGGTGTGTTACCCAGTTGTTTTAGTGAATCCTCACAGGGTGTGAGGGGTGGATGTAGGAATCACTTGGGTGATTTCCGAACCACCTAAAAATCCTTGTGCATTTGTCTAATTGTGGTTTGATCATTTCATCCGTTAGATGCTTGCATAGGATCGATTAATATTCACTTAATCAACTTATTTCTCATCTACTTTTATCAACTCACTTAAATCTCATCAGATCTGTGTTTTTCACTGATTAAAATAGCCTCTGATCTAAGAGTATTTTAAATTGCTTAAGCTTCCGCAGAAAGTGGCATAGATCTATTCATCCCCCCCTTCTAGATCTTATCCACACCTTCACTTCGATCCTTCAATTGGTATCAGAGCGGGTTTACATCGATCTGATTTGAACTGAGCAGTTGTTGTTTCTGAGTATTGAGTGTTTGATTGTTTGCTTGTTTGTTTGCTTGCTTGTTTAACTCTTTCTCTGTGCATTTACTTAAGTGTCATGGACTCAAAGGGTTTCATAGCTGAGGGCCATTCCATAAATAGGCCACCATTCTTTAATGGTTTGGACTATTCTTATTGGAAGAACAGAATGCAAGTATTCTTAAGGGCCCAGAACTATGAGATCTGGAAAGTAGTTGAGGCTGGTCCCTATGAAAACCAGGGTGAGGAAGAAACCTGGACGAGGGAACAAATAAGGAGAGCTACATTGAATTACAGTGCCATGAACATGATTCAATGTGCTGTTCATCCCAAGGAGTATTCGAGAATCTCTATGTGCAAATCTGCCAAAGAGATGTGGGATAAACTCGAATTACTCTATGAGGGAACATCTCAGGTCAAGGAGACCAAGGCAAATATTTTAGTTTCAGAATATGAACTCTTTATGATGAAATCTAATGAATCTATTTCTGAAATGTTTGCCAGATTCATGGTGATAGTCAATGGACTCAAGGCTTTGGGTAAGGAGTATACTGATGCAGACTTGGTAAGAAAAATCTTGCGTTCACTCTCTTCAATTTGGCATACAAAGGCCACTGTCGTTGAAGATTCAAAAGATCTGTCCAAAATCTCTTTGGATGAATTGATTGGATCTTTAATGACATATGAAATCAACTTAAAAAGAAATGAAGAACATTTAATTAAGACCAAGCCTATGGCACTCAAAGCCTCTTCAAGCAACAAAGATAAAAATCAGGATAAAACAAGTTCTGAAGAATCTGAGTCGAATGAGGATGAGATTGCCCTCATGACCAGACAATTCAGAAAATTTTTGAAATATAGAAAAGGGAAAATGGCTGGGAAAAAGAAATTTTTCTCAGGTAAGAAGAACATCTCCTCTTCCAATTTCAATAAAAATCATAAACCTGATGAAAATGTTATCTGTTACAGGTGCAACAAGCCAGGACACATGAAGGGAGAGTGTCCTGAGAACAAGAAGGAAAAGCACAAGAGATTCCAGAAATATAAGAAGCCAAAGGCCATGGTGGCCACTTGGTCTGACGAAGACTCAAGTGAAGAAGAAGAAGAGAAGAAATCCTCAAGCTCTGAAAGTGAGGAGGTTTGCTTCATGGCCAATAGCACAGATGAAAAGGTAAATACTTCCTTTGAAGATTATACTGTTGAAGATTGGCAGGATGTGTATGCAGAATGGGTAGAAAGATACTCTGAAATGAGAAAAGAAAACAAACACATCAAAAAGAAAATTGAAAATCTTTACCACAACCAATCTTCAAACAATAGAACCTGTGAACTGGAATCTGAAGTAACAGAATTGCTTGAAGAAAAAGAAAATTTACTGAACCTTATTGATGAATTAAAACTTGCCTCTCAGAAGGCCTCCCAAGAATCCAGAAATCTAACTGAAAAGCTGGAAATTGAAAAACAAGAAAAACAACAGAAAATTGAAGAAATTGAAGCTTTTAAAAACCAGCTAAAGAAAAGGGAGAAGGTTATCCAAACCTTCACAAAAGGCCAAGATAACCTAGAAGCATTGCTAGGATCCAACATGACAACCACGTCTCATGGATTAGGATTCAACAAAAAGAAACCAACAAAAGACAAATCCAATGAGAAAAAGGGAAAACACCACTAATTAATTTTGTCAAGGGTCCTAATCTGGAAAACACTGAAATCCAACAAACAGCAAACAAAACCCCAAACAAAATTCAAAACAAATCAAAAACTCAAAAACAAAAGAAGACTGTCAGGTCGACACAGTCCCCTGACAGGTCGACACTAGTCCACAAGAAGAAGACTTCTGTGGCTGCTGTGTCGACACCAGTACAGGAGAGGTCGACCTGCTCAACACCAAAAACCATAAACAGCTCAACCAAAAATTCAAATAAAAATCTGAAAAATAAGAAAAAGGGAAAAGAAATAATCCATGAAAAACCTTGGACTTCCAAGACAACTCTTCAAGAAAATTGGATTAATCCTTGGAACCAATGGTATGAAAATCCCTGTTGGTATTATCCTCAATACCCCTATCCAAACTTCTGGATGTACCAACATAATCCATGGATTCCACCTCCTCCTCTGAACTCAAATTTTCAAATGAAAAACTCCCCTCCTACCAAAAATAAAGATCTTGGTGCTTTCATTCCTAAAAGAAGAAACAAACAGAAAAAGGCTGAAAACACCAAAGTAACAAAACAAAAGTCAAAAACAAATCAAATTTGGGTGAGAAAGGATTCGATGTATTTGTTAAATCATTCTGATGGTCCCAACTCTGTTTGGGTACCAAAATCTTCTCTCCACTGATCTTGTTGCAGGAAGGTCGTGCACCCAACACCAATGTATGGTTTCTTGACAGTGGGTGTTCACGACATATGACTGGAGACAGAGCCAAATTCTCATTCCTGCTTGAAAAGGAGGGAGGGTCAGTGACATTCGGAGGTAAAAATAAAGGAAAGATCATAGGATCTGGAAAGGTTGGTCAAACTTCTTCAAACTCAGTAGATAATGTTTTGTTAGTTGATGGACTCGATTATAATTTGCTCAGTATCAGCCAACTATGTGACAAAGGTCACAAAGTTGTGTTTGAATCTGATTTTTGTAAAATAATTGATTCATCAACTGATAAAATCAAATTCTTTAGAAAAAGAGAAAACAATGTCTACATGATCAACCTTAATAAAAACTTTTCTGAAAATCTTTGCTTTGTTGCAAATAAAATGAAATTGCATGGACTTGGCACAAAAGACTTGGCCATGCAAGTTTCAGAACAATAAATAAGTTGTTAAGACTGAATTTGGTTAAAGGGCTTCCTGAATCCTTCTCTAATGTTGAAAATCAAGTTTGTGGGATCTGTTCTAAAGGAAAACAAACAAGAAAATCCTTTAAAAGCTTCAATGAGGTACTCACATCTAAGCCACTAGAATTCTTCACATGGACCTTTTGGGCCAACAAGAGTTCTAAGCTTAAGTGGCAAAAGATATGGGTTTGTAATCATTGATGATTTTACTAGATTTACTTGGGTTATTTTTCTATCCCACAAAAGTGATGCATGCCTTGAATTCAGGAATTTCTGTACCACTGTCTTAACCACTTATCCATATAAAATCAAAAATATCTTAACTGATCATGGGGGTGAATTTGAGAACACATCCTTTTCTGATTTTTGTGCTGAATTTCAAATATTCCACAAGTTTTCTTCACCAAGAACTCCAGAACAAAATGGAGTTGTGAAAAGAAAGAACAGAACTCTTGTGGAAATGGCTAGAACCATGCTTCTTGAGAGTAATTTGCCCAAATCCTTCTGGGCTGAAGCTGTGAACACAGCAAACCACATACTCAATAGAGCATTGGTCAGACCAAAAATCAAGAAAACCCCCTATGAATTGTTGAAAAACAAAAAGCCAACTGTTTCCTATTTTAAAATCTTTGGGTGCAAGTGCTTTGTACACAATAACAACAAAGAAAACATTGACAAGTTTGATGCTAAGAGTCAGGAAGCCATCTTCCTTGGCTATTCAGAAGTGTCAAGGGCTTTCAAAGTGTACATATTAAAAATCAAAACTGTTGAAGAATCTCCACATGTTATTTTTGATGAAAATTCCTTTTCCACTAATGATTCTAAATCTTGCAGGGAAAAACAAGACAATGAAGAGGATGACCTCATTGTGGACTCTTCACCAACTGTTGAGGAGTCTGAAATCATTGAAGAGAACCTGAACACACCATCTCCAAGTGGCTCAGGTAACATTGTCCCAGAAGTGGGCACTTCTCAACAGGTAATTTCTGAACCTCGTTTTCTAAGAGATCACCCATTAAACAGTGTAGTTGGCAACTTAAATGATAGAGTTAGGACCATATCATCCTTCTTGCAAAACATTGAAGAAGACTCACTAGCTCTAATTTCCCAAATTGAACCCAAGACAATTGATGAAGCCTTAACCAGTTCTGATTGGATTGATGCTATGCATGATGAACTTCATCAATTTGAAAGAAATCAAGTATAGGAATTAGTGCCTAGAACTAGAGACCAAACAGTGATTGACACTAGATGGGTTTTCAGAAATAAATTGAATGAAGTTGGTCAAGTAATAAGAAACAAAGCTAGGCTAGTTGCAAAGGGGTATAACCAAGAATTTGGAATTGACTTTGAAGAATCCTATGCCCCTGTAGCTAGACTAGAAGCTGTGAGAATTTTCCTTGCTTTTGCATCCTCCATGAAATTCAAAGTCTTTCAAATGGATGTCAAAAGTGCATTTCTAAATGGATATATAAAGGAAAATGTTTTTGTTGAACAACCTCCTGGATTTGAAAATGAAAAATATCCTAACCATGTTTTCAAGCTTAATAAGGCACTCTATGGTCTTAAACAAGCTCCAAGAGCTTGGTATGATCGTTTGAGTTCCTTTTTACTTGAAAAGGGATATTCTAGAGGTAATGTTGATCAAACATTGTTCACCAAAACAGTAAAAAATCAAATAATTGTTGTCCAAATTTATGTTGATGACATAATATTTGGATCAACTAATAAAAGCCTTTGCACTGAATTTTCAAATCAAATGAAGAATGAATTTGAAATGAGCTTAATGGGAGATTTAACATTCTTTTTGGGATTGCAGGTTAACCAAACCAATGAAGGAATCTTCATCAGTCAAACCAAATATGTCAAGGAGCTACTGAAAAGGTTTGACTTTCAGAACCTTAAACATTCAAGCACACCCATTGCAATAAATGCTAAGCTAGAAGAAGACCCATCTGGTAAGTCAGTAGATCCAAAGACCTACAGAGGTATGATTGGCTCTCTGCTCTATCTTACAACTTCTAGACCTGATATTCAATTTTGTGTGTGCTTATGTGCTAGATTCCAATCTAATCCTAAAGAAAGTCATATGCTTGCTGTGAAAAGAATTTTTAAATATCTTGTTGGAACATGTGACTTAGGAATTTGGTATCCTGCTGGTTGCAAGTTAGAATTGTTTGCCTATTGTGATGCTGATTATGCTGGGTGTAAGTTAGATAGAAAGAGCACAAATGGTTTGTGTCTATTTCTAGGTGGGTGCCTTATATCTTGGGCTTCCAAGAAGCAACATTCAGTAGCTCTGTCAACTGCAGAAGCTGAATATGTTGCAGCAGGTAGATGTGGAACTCAGATTCTCTGGGTGAAACATCAACTTCTTGATTACAACCAAGATTTAGGGTGTGTACCCATCCTATGTGATAACACAAGTGCCATCAACCTTTCTAAAAATCCCATTCAGCACTCCAGAACAAAACACATTGAAATTAGGCATCATTTCTTGAGAGATGAGGTTGCAAAGAAATCTTTTGAACTCCATTTTATTGAAACTGAAAAACAAATTGCAGACATATTCACTAAACCCCTTCCTGAAAACAGATTTTCATCCTTAAGGAGAGAACTTGGTCTTTGTAGACGACCATCCTCTTGATTTCTCTCAAGGTTTGGGTTGAGTGTAATGCATTGTCTAAGGGGGAGTTCTGTGCATTTCATAACTCTTTGCTTCCTCAAGTTACATTGTTCATATCTCTCTCATTTTCAATTCTAATTCTTTCTTTTTACAATAAATTCTCCGCTTCTGATTGTGTTGAAACTTCTTGGTATATCAAATGGTGATTTGGAGAAGGACAAGTTATGCTTGTCTGGACACTTTCACTATGCGAGAGTATATGTCTCCGCCAAGTACTAAGAAGTTGATATGCAATAGTTGAGGGGGAGCTTTTATTGTTCAAAGAGAATTTCTTTTCTGATTTTAAAACTTGCACAGTTTTAACTTCCATTTCTTTTTGATAATGAAGTCTTCAACTCTTCTTGTGTTGAAATCTCTTGGTATATCAAATGGTGACTTGGAGAAGGACAGGTTATGCTTGTCTGGACACTTTCACTATGCGAGAGTATGTGTCTCCGCCAAGTACCAAGAAATGGATATACAATTGTTGAGGAGAAGTTCTTTGTTGTCCAAGAAGAAAATTTCTTTCTGATTTCAAAATTGCATATCTTTATTTTGATGAAAAATGGTTGAAATCATCATCTCAGGGGGAGCTAAAAAATTCAAGTCATTTTTTTGCAAAATTCAACACCCTTCTTGCATTTCATCAATTCCTTGCATGATGTCCTCATTCTAAAGTCTAGAGTCTCAAAATGAACCTTGAGTGATCTATTATTTTTTTACTAATCAACTTTCAACTATGTCTCTCAATCTACAGAAATTCAGATCTCTTCCTAAGCTATGTCTCTCACTCCCAAATAGAGATGCAGTGGTACACATCCTCTTCCTGTGTCGACACACCCCTTGCCAGAATTCTTTTTCAGCCCGTTAGGGTTCACCTTAAACCCTTGTTGTTCCTGCCTGAAGAGGAAGGTCTACCTCTTTTGGAAGCTCTGAGAGGTGCAGAAGAAGATCCTGGAAGCTCTGCAGGATCATTTCTTCTCTTGGTTCTCCTTTCCATCTGGGCATCGGCACTGGCTGCCGGAATCGGCCTTGAAGAGGCTTGAGATCGTGCGCCATGCCGGGGACCCATCTTCCGGACCATGGTGCAGGAGGAGTGGAATTTGGAGAGGAAATGGAAGAGGGGAGAGGTGATGAAGAATGGATGAGAGTTAGAGAGAATTTGGAGGAATTCTTGCCGGAAAAGGCTTCCTGTGATAGAAGTGTGTCTCTCAATCAACTATGTCTCTCATTACCGACGGAATTTTTCGACGGAATTTTTTCGTCGGAAATACTGACGGATATTCCGACGGAATCCGTCGGCATATAAGTCAGAAATACTGACGGATGAAAATCCGTCGGAAATATCCGTCGGTAATAATTTTAGTCAGAGGATTACCGACGGAAATATGTCTGTTGGAAATTCCATCGGTAAACCCGCAATTTCCCTCCCCCGCCATCCCCGCGAAACCCACTCCCTCTCTCTCTCTCTCTCTCTCTCTCTCTCTCTCTCTCTCTCTCTCTCTCTCTCTCTCTCTTCTGCTCTGTCACCCTCGCCCCTCGCCGCCTGCAGTGCCACCACCGGCTCTCACCCTAGCCCCTCGCTGCCTGCAGTGCCACCACCGGCCGCCACGACCGGCACCGCCAACGTCGTCGCCACCGAGCTTTGCCGTCGGTGCCGCCGACCTTCACCGCCGTTGCCGCCGACCTTCACAGCCGTTGCCGCCGAACTTCGCCGCCGGGTATGTATCCCCTCCCCTCCCCCTTCCCCTCTCGGCGACCCCCTCCCCCTTCTGGCAACCCCCACTCTGTTGAGCAACTATCCCTAATAATATTTATTTTGCTATGACAAAACTTTAAATATATATATATATATATTTAGCAACTTTCCCTAACCAGGTATTTTCCAAAAAAATATAATAATAATAGATATATCACAAAATTTTTAGATAGATTCAATGCCCAATCTTTTTTTTAACACACTTACTCTATAGCCTACTGAAATCGACTAATGCTTTCGACTAACAAGTTCGAACTCTTTCAAAGAGACAAGTCTTGAGAAATTTGTCTAAGTCCATCTTTACACTATATTCAGCTCATGACTTCGACTCATACAGTCGAACGTCTTTACACTGTATTCGATTCATGACTTCGACTCATACAGTCGAATGTCTTTACACTATATTCAGCTCATGACTTCGACTCATACAGTCGAACGTCTTTACACTGTATTCGACTCATGACTTCGACTCATACAGTCGAATGTCTTTACACTGTATTCGATTCATGACTTCGACTCATACAGTCGAATGTCTTTACACTGTATTCACTCATGACTTCGACTCATACAGTCGAATGTCTTTACACTGTATTCGACTCATGACTTCGACTCATACAGTCGAATGTCTTTACACTATATTCAGCTCATGACTTCGACTCATAACCTGACTCCCAAGTTCACTACATTCGACTAACGGTTTCTCTTTTATGGTCGATTCACTTTGTTCTTCATGTAGTCGAATCATGCCTACTCTTGAGTCGAATTACCTTTAATACTGAATTCGACTACACTGACAAGTATACTTGTATCCTTTTGCCCTTGTCAGTTCTCTGTCAGAAATATCTCTGTTCTCAAGTAGTATTACTTGTTTGCTGAAAGTTGAAACTTAAATATTTTCTGAGTTTAAGATCAATCTTTACTTTAATATATTTTCTCTGACAGAATCCAGTACATTCATATTTTATGCAAAACCTTCTTTGCAAAAATTTATTTCTAGTCTCATAGTCTAAATGTCCTTTGTCTCATTTTTATAATCTAAGAGACACAAAGTATTTATGTAAGATTCAGACGCATGACCTCTGGCTGTTTCACCTACCTCTGACAGACCCCATTCTTTAACTTTTTGTCTGTCTGCCTTACTTTCTGACATGTCTGAGAATACTAGGTTCCATACTGCTTATTGTACTCCACTGACCCACCTACCTCAAAGGTATGGAGATGCTTTGTCTTGTCCTTGCTTTCAGGCATTTATTAAAGCACATGGTTGGCATGGGTTGCTCAGCTCAAGACTTCAGATAGCTTATCTTCTAGCTGTAGCAACTGTCTCATTTCTGAAGACATTGGAAAGATGCAAAATTCATGATCCTTCGGACAAAGCTTCCAAGAACCAAAGGACTTCCAAGACTATCTCTAAACGGCTAAAACACAACAGCCATCTTACTCCAACGGCTAGTTTTTGAATACTATAAAATGATGAAGAAGCTCATGAAGAAAAAACAGACAAGTGTATTCAATTCGAATCCTTCAGAGCTCATCCTGCATTCTTCAAAGCCTTCTGCAAAAAGCTTCAAGCTGAGAGAGTGTTTCTTTAGAAGCTTGTGTTCTGAAGAATTGTCTTTTGGGTGACCATTGCTAATTGCTTCATCTGTTCGAAGCTCACCCAAGTAGCTTCAGCTTGGATTTAGATTGAAATTCTTTATCTTTCAATCCTGCTGGAAAGTGTGTGTTCTGTGCTCATCTTGAGACAGACACACAAGCATTTCTCTTTTCTTGTTGTAATTTCTGCAGAAGTTCTGTTCTGCTTTCCTACCCCTCCTGTGAAGGGAAGACTTGCTGTGGAGCAAGTGGGTGTTGTAATTTCCTCTCAAGGGTGAGAGAAGGCCAAGTTGATTGGCAGCTTAGTGAAATCTCAAGTGGTTAGCTTGAGGACTGGATGTAGGACTTCCATGTGGGAAGGGCCGAACCAGGATAAAATCCTCTGTGCAATTTTCTGTGTGATTGTTTTCCGCCAAGTTCACACTTGAATCACACACACCTCACTAAGTGCTAACACTTCTTTTAGTATTGTTTTTTCAGAAGAAAGATTTGAAAAGGTAAAAGTCCTATTCACCCCCCCTCTAGGACTGTGAATCTGCCATTTCGATCCAACAAGTGGTATCAGAGCGAGGTCTTCTCAGAAAATCAAAAGATTTGAGAAGAAAATGGCAACAGAAGCTCACAACTATGAAGGCCAATCAGTCTCAAGGCCACCATTCTTTGATGGTGAAGACTATCAATACTGGAAGATGAGGATGGAATGCTTCATCAGAGGTACCGACTATGACCTCTGGCAGGTAATTGAACAAGGTGATTATGAAATAGTTGGAGCTACTTCTACCTCTACTGGTTTATCTATTGCTGATAAGAGAAACATGTCCCTAAATTATAAAGCTAAAAATTATCTTTGTTGTGCCTTATCTAAAAGAGAATTCAATAGACTCTCAGCTTGTAGAACAGCAAAAGAAATGTGGGACAAGTTACAAGTAACTTATGAGGGAACTGATAGAGTAAAGCAAACTAGAATAGATATACTAGTTTCTCAATATGAGCAATTTAAAATGCTTCCCAGTGAGAATATTACACAAATGTACAATAGATTTTCGAATATAATTGTAGGATTAAGTGCCTTAGGGAAAAATCTAACCAATGAAGAAACGGTTAGAAAGATATTAAGATCTCTAACAAATGTTTGGACTCCTAAAGTCACAGCCATAGAGGAAGCCCATGATCTCACTGAATTATCCATTGATAAATTAATAGGCTCTCTCATGGCACATGAAATAAATATGGAAAGATTTTCTGAAAATTCTTCAAAGAAGAAAATTTCAAATGCTCTTAAGATTGCAGATTCTTCTTCATCTGAGGACTCCAAAGAGAAATCAGACGACAGTGATGAGGAGGCTATGCTCTCAAGGAGATTACAAAGAATTCTGGCTAAAAAGAAGAAGTTCGGCTCAAAAAGATTCTTCAAGAAAGATAAAAAGAAAGAGCCAACATGTTATGAGTGCAATCAGCCCGGACATTACAAATCTGAGTGTCCCAGACTCAAGAAAAAGGATCAAGCAGAAAAATCAGAAAAGAAGAAGGGAAAAGAAAAGAGATTCAAAAAGTTCAAGAAGAAAGCTATGGCAGCAACATGGGATAATGAAGATGCTACCAGCTCAGACTCCTCCAGCTCAGAATCTGAAGAAGAAGAAAAGGCAAATCTAGCTCTCATGGCAGGGCTAGAACAGGTAAATTCTGAAACTTCTTTTACTTCCTGCTCAGAATCTGATTCAGATAGTCTAGAAGATGCCTTCAATGAACTTTATGAAAAATACAAGTCTGTCGTAAAGCAAATGAAAATAGTTAAGCTAAGTCTGTTAAACCAAGAAAAGAGCAATACCTTTCTTAAGAATGAAGCCGAAAGGTTAAAGAAAAATTCAACTGAAACTAAAAGAATTAATGAACTTTTATGTGAGGATTTAAAAGTCAAGAATAGTTTAATATTGAAATTAGAATCAAACCTAAAAGAACTTAAAAATGAAGAAAATTTGCAAGAAGAAAATAGGTATCTAAAAGCCACTCTGGATAAAATAACTACTTGTAAGACTTCATTACTTATAAATCTGAAAGGTGTCAGAAAAGGAAAGAAAAAATATGGAGTAGGATACATACCTCCACAAAATGAGGAACATATTATTCATCCTAAAATCTATCCAACTCCTAGGTTTGTAACAGAAGATAATATGAAGAAAACCAAAAAGGTAAATCAACATACATACAAACAAAAACAGAAACATAGCACAAATGTACACAAGAAAAATTCTTTTAATTTATGCTGTACTCATTGTAACCAATTAGGTCACTCAGTTAGTACTTGCACTACTAGAAACTTAAGATGGATTCCTAAAACTAACCATCAAGGACCCAAGAAAGTTTGGGTACCAAAAGTTAAAACTTAGCTTTGTTTGCAGGGTCGGCTGAGGGCATCCAAATGGTATTTGGATAGTGGATGCTCAAGGCACATGACAGGTGATAAAAAGCTGTTTACAAGTTTTAGAGAAGAATCTGGTCAAGTTACCTATGGTGACAATGGAAAAGGAAAAGTACTAGGTTGTGGAACTATTGGTACTAAAGAAAAGGATTTAATTGAAGATGTTATGTATGTAGAAGGTCTCAAGCACAACCTGATCAGTATTAGTCAACTGTGTGATAAAGGTCATTTAGTAAGTTTTCAGAATGACAAATGTGTAATTTTGAAGAACAACAAGAAGATTTTTGAAGCACAAAGAGTCAAGAATTTATATACACTGCAATTGGAAGAATTGAAAGAAATAAACCTTTGTTTGGCAACCACCAAAAGTGAAGAATCTGATCTGTGGCATAGAAGACTTGGTCATGCAAGCACTTCAGTCATCAAGAAATTGTTGAAGCATGATTTGGTTGAAGGTCTTCCCAAGATGAAAATCAAGAAATCTGGAATCTGCTCAGCTTGTGCAAAAGGAAAACAAACCAAGACTTCATTTCAGTCCAAGACAATTGTTACAACTTCCAAGCCCTTGGAATTAATTCACATGGATCTATTTGGACCTATGAGAACTATTAGTCTTGGAGGAAAAGTCTATGGCTATGTATTAGTTGATGATTACTCAAGATATACTTGGGTATCCTTTCTAGAAGCCAAATCTGATACTTTTCAAGCCTTTGTTAAATTCAGCAAAGTTGTTCAAAAGAATCAGAAATTTCAGATTACCAGTATCAGATCTGATCATGGAGGTGAATTCAAAAATGAAGAATTCCTGAAGTTCTGTGAAGAAAATGGGATAGAACACAATTTTTCAGCTCCCAGAACACCGCAACAAAATGGTGTAGCAGAAAGGAAGAACAGAACACTGCTAGATATGGCCAGAACCATGCTGAACGAATATAATCTACCAAAGTACTTCTGGGCAGAAGCAGTGAATACAGCTTGCTACATCATCAACAGATGCATGATCAGACCCATCTTGAAGAAAACTCCTTATGAATTGTACAAGGATAAGAAGCCCAACATCAGTTATTTTCGACCTTTTGGCTGTAAGTGTTTTATTCTAAACAATGGTAAAGACAACTTAGGAAAATTAGATGCTAAAAGTGATGAAGGTTTTCTGCTAGGATATATTTCAAAACCTAGAGGATATAGAGTGTTTAATAGAAAAACATTAACCATAGAACAAACTGTACATGTCTTATTTGATGAAACTAATCCTTCTATCAAAAGGATAGAAGAAGAAGATTGTATTGATGATCTTTGCAGGGATCTTGAAAAGACTTCTCTTGAAGGAGAACAAAACAAGGATGAAGAATCAGAGGATCCCCCATTAGAAGATCTCCAACAAACAGAAGAAACACAAGAAGGACTACCCACTGAATTAAGGTATCACAGGGATCATCCTAGAGAAAATATCATAGGAGATCCTCAAGACAGGGTAAGAACAAGAGGTATGCAAATCCCTAGTGACTTCTCTGCATTAGTTTCACAAATTGAGCCTAAGACAATCAATGATGCACTGGGTGATGAATCTTGGATCCTTGCCATGCAAGAGGAACTCAATCAGTTCCAACGCAATGAAGTTTGGACCCTTGTACCTAGGCCCACTGACCATCCAGTTATTGGAACCAGATGGGTTTTCAGAAATAAGATGGATGAATCAGGGGTAATTACCAGGAACAAGGCTAGACTTGTAGCTCAAGGATACTCCCAAGAGGAAGGCATAGACTTTGATGAAACCTATGCTCCAGTTGCTAGATTAGAAGCAATCAGAATATTATTAGCATATGCTTGCTCTCTTAATATTAACCTATTTCAGATGGATGTTAAAAGTGCTTTTCTGAATGGTTTTATAAAAGAAGAAGTATATGTTGAGCAACCTCCCGGATTTGAAGATACTAAAAATCCTAATCATGTTTTCCGTTTAAAGAAAGCACTATATGGATTAAAACAAGCTCCAAGAGCTTGGTATGAAAGACTAAGTGCTTATCTTATATCACATGATTTTGTAAGAGGAAAAGTAGATAGCACTTTATTCATAAAGAAATTTTCAGATGGAATCTTAATTGTACAAATCTATGTTGATGACATTATCTTTGGCTCTACTAATGAATCACTCTGCAAGTTCTTTGAAAATCTGATGCAAAGTGAATTCGAAATGAGTATGATGGGTGAACTAAATTACTTCCTTGGGTTGCAAATCAAGCAAACCAAAGAAGGAACTCACATATGTCAAACCAAATATATCTCAGATTTACTTATCAAATATGGTTTTGACAAATGTAAGCCTTTAGGAACACCCATGAGCTCAGGCATTAAGCTAGACAATGATCCTCTTGGTAAAAAGGCAGATCAAAAGATCTATAGAGGAATGATAGGATCACTACTCTATCTTACTGCAAGTAGACCAGACATAATGTTCAGTGTTTGTTTGTGTGCAAGATTCCAAGCTGATCCAAGAGAATCTCATGTTCATGCTGTTAAAAGAATTTTTAGATATCTCATTAATACAAGCAATTTAGGTTTATGGTATCCCAGATGCTCAGAATTTAAATTAATTGGATATAGTGATGCTGACTATGCTGGATGCAAACTAGATAGAAAAAGCACCAGTGGTACATGTCAACTTCTTGCAGGATGCTTAATATCTTGGTCTTCCAGAAAACAAAACTCAGTAGCTTTATCCACTACAGAAGCTGAATACATTGCAGCTGGAAGTTGCTGTACACAACTTCTATGGATCAAGCACCAATTGGAAGACTATGGTCATCAGCTTCAAGAAATCCCAATGCTTTGTGATAATACAAGTGCAATCAATTTGACAAAGAATCCAATTCAACACTCAAGAACAAAGCACATTGAGGTTAGACATCATTTCATCAGGGACCATGTAAGTAATGGCAATATCTCTCTTGAATTTGTTTCAACTGAAAATCAATTAGCAGACATTTTTACTAAGCCCCTTCCTGAAGAAAGATATACATCTATTAGAAGAGAAATAGGTATGTGCAATCCTGATTGATGACTGCTTAAACTTTCTGTTGTTTGTATTGTCTGAAGAAAAATATCCTGAAAATCAACTAAGTCTTAGTTCGACTAATGTATTCGACTCACGAAGAGTCAAGGTAGTCGACTCCTGTTAAAAGTATGGTATTCGACTAATGTAGTCGAATCTCTAAATCGATTCACTTAAACCCTGAAACGGCGCAAATATTCAAATTCCCGTAACTGACACCCAATTAAGGCGTGTCTCTTCACATCTCAATCGTCACATCCCTGAATCGTGACCGTTCACCCAGAGATGAGGGGACGGCTTTTATCCAACCCTTATATAAACAATTCTTTTTCCAAAAGGAAACACCCGTTTGAATTCCCTTTTCGACTGCTCTGTCTTCTTCCTCCCTTCGCGCCTTCTTGCTCTCCGGCGAAGGAACCTCAGAAGCTCTCTGCCAAACCTCATCCCCTTGAAGAAAAGGTAGGATCTTTACCTCTTTTCGAGATCATCTTTCTCTCCTCTGTAGTTTTTCTAAGTTTCCTTTTCGTCTTTGTGTCTAGATGGCATTATCTAGGGCTCAGGACTTTGTCCAACTCACCCCTGACCAACTTCAAAGACTTACCAAGATTTCAATTTGCCCCGGCAAGTCTGTTGATTTCTCTCATTTAAATGGAAGTCTGTCTTGGGTAGAGGAGACCCTCTCAGCTATGGGATGGACCAGGCTTTGTCAGCTTTCTGAACCGTTTGTTGCCAGCGCAGTCCGATCTTTTTATGCTTCTTTGAAAATTTCATCCGGAAATACTGTTGTGGGATTTGTTAAAGGAGTCAAGATAACCATCTCCGAAGAACTTCTTATGGAGTTTTGGACTGTCCAAATTCAGGACATTGTCTCAGCGAGTTTGTTCCTCTGGAGAAACAGAAATTAGGAATCATTGGGAGTTTGGGAACTCTGAGCAAGAGAGGCTTGCAAGTAAATGAGCTTTCGGCTGAGAAGAGATTAATACATTCCATCATCACCAACATCATAACCCCTAGAGCAGGTTCTCACTCCTCAGTCTCAGCTAGAGATGGAAACCTACTCTTTTGGGCTATTCAGAGGCATCAAGTTAATCTCCCATCAGTTATTTTGGACAGAATGATAACAGCAAAAGACCTACAAGACTCTCTCCCATATGGTTCTCTATTGACCCTTATTTTCAAAAAGTTTTCCGTGGATCTATCTGGAGATGTGCCTGTGAGCACTAAAGAAAGGATTGGGGTCATCACTCTTAGAAGAAGCCACTACTCCTTGATAAGCAAAAAGGAAAATTTATGGTATAAGGAGTCAGTTCCAGAATGTGAGCATGATGTATATCCAGATGAACCTTTGGTCTCTCTGCTCACTCAAGACATTCCTTCTTCAAGTATTCACATTGAAGCATCGGCAGCCCCACTTGTTCCAGAGATCTCTGTTCAACCCCCTGAACTATCTATTCCTCCATCAATTCAGCAAGGAGAAGTTCAGATTTCAGTCTCCTCCTCTCCCAATGAGCAAGATGCCCCTTCTGAGACTGTGAATGAAGTTTTAAGAGATCTCAGAGGCAAAGGACCTCTATCTGAAGATGTTCCTGTCACACCCATGGAACACATTTTCAAAGAGAGTGAGATTCCTTACTCCCCTTATCAGTTTGAGACCCGGCCAAGGTCTCAAGGGAGAGTAGCAACGGTCTGAGCTCCATTCTTGAGATAGTTAAGTCTCAACAAGAAAATCTCTCAATCATTCACATGCAAGTAGAGTTGTTAGATGTCAAGTTTGACAGTCTTGCTGATGAGGTGAAGCAAATAAAGGATCTCATGCTTCAGTTTGTGTGCCAGCAGGGCATTTCTAAGCCATCAGGGCCTGCTCCCTCACAGCACCAGCAACCAGAAACAACAACCTCTGCTCAAGACCACCTCCAACAAGATCAACCTAAAGATCATGTCCTTGAAGATCAAGAGCTTGAGCATGTAGAAGAAAAGGATCAGGAGATCCAGGCTGACCAGCAGCCCCTATCAGTAGAACAGCAGCAAGAGCAGCAGCAGCAAGAGCAGCAGCAACAAGAGCAGCAGGAGTAGGAGCAGCCAGAGCAGCAATTAGAATCTGTGGCTGATCAGCAGCCAGGTATAGAAGAAGCTGAGGAAGAGGTGATCTTTGGAAAGAGACCTCATCAGGACCCTTCTGAGCTTCATACCTTCAAAAGAAAGGTCAAGAGAAGGCTAGTGAAAAATGGCCAGCCTGTCCTTTCCTCCTCTTCCAGGCCTAGCTCTCCTATTCCTCCTAGCCCCATTGCTCCTGAAGCCACTCCTTCAGCCCCTGCACCTTCTACTGCCTTAGCCTCAATCTCTCAAGTATCCTCTCCGAATCTACCACCCATTTCTGCCCCAGTAGCTTCCTCCTTAAAAAATGTCAAGTTCTCCATCTATCCTATCAAATTTCCTTTCAGACCCCCTAAACCTTTTAGCATGACCTTGTCTACCCAACCTCCACAATTCTACTCTGCACCTCCCCTGGCTCCTAAACCAGGTTCTCAGAAAACTCACTTACAAATAATTGAGATGGTGCCTAGCCTGCAAATACCAGCTCACCGAGGTCCAAATTTGGCAGACAAACCAGCATTACTTCTTCCTCCCTTTTGGTATGCTTTTGTCCACCATTCCCCCCAATTCATGGCTCTATTCAGAGAATACCTTCAAATAAGAGCCTTTCTTGAAATACATGACATGCCAGGCTTCACTTTTGAACACTGGCTTCCCTCTCTAATCAAAACTTCTCAGGTTTCCATATCTGATCTTCAACTTATTGCTCACAAGAGTCACTGTCTGACTCCTCCACAATTTGTTGAGCAATATCCTGAGGAAGCCATGAGGTTTCAAGAAGCTCAATCCAGGAACCACCACCTCAAACTCTATAATCATCTATCTCTCCGTTTTCATGACCTTTTTGCCACTCTCCTTCGAGATTCCCAGGCCAAATTCACTGCCATGAAAGCCTTTAATTTTGAAAGGTTCAAGCTTGGCCTGCATGATGTCTCTCGTGGCCAGTATGACATGCTCATCCAAGGTCAAAGGCCAGTGGTCCCCTCCATGACAGCAGCTCTATTACCTGATCTCCATCCACCTCTTGTAGGAGCTGTTATGTACAGAGGTTCTTTTGCTGAAACACTCTTCAACAGATTTATCAGAATCTCTACCAGGTTCAAGATCAAGTATAAAAACAAGCTCAGTCTCCAGAGATTCATCTTTCAGTACATGATCAAATCCCCGAAGAATCTCCTTGATCTTCAACTTAGTTTTGCTGAGGCCGAACGGTTCAATCCTTTTGAATGGGAAAAAGCTTACCCTGATCATCATGCTCAGTGCAGAAGACTGAAAATCTCTCCAAATGAGTATCACAACAAGAGCCTCTTGACTTGAGAAAGCGCATAGGCCTCGTATGGGCCTCCAGATACATGCATTACTATCAGGCCAAGGATGCAGCCCTTTCAGTTGGTCTCTATTGGAATATCACCTTGCATGAATTCCTTACCTTGGCTGCCACCAAGAAGTTCATTCCCCTTCGCATCAGAATTGCTTGGATCATGACAAGACTCAGCTCAAGCACTACTTTTACAGAAAACGCCACATCAAGTCTGTTAAGAAATTGTCTTTCACCAGTCCTACCTATGATGTGGATCCTGCTAAGTTTGACCACTCTTTTCCCTCCAATGAGCAGAAGCTTTGGAAGCTCATAGAGCCTTTCCTGGCTCAAGTTCCTCCTCACCTCTATCTTCCAAGCTCTGGCAATCAGTGAAACTTTTGTTTTTAGAAGTTATGTACAAACACTTGTTTCTTATCAAATCTTTTACTACATTTCTGCTCTCTGTCTTTATATTACTGCATCTTCTGATTGACATCTTTTTTTTTTGCTAATGCCACAAAAGGGGGAGAAAAGAAAAGGTAGCTGAAAAGAATAAGTAGAGAAAAGAAAATGCTTAGGCATTTCCTTTTTTTAGAGAAATTTATATGATATATCTGGCTATCAGCTACCATTTAAAGTTTTCTGTCATTAACAAAAAGGGGGAGAATTGTTGAGCAACTATCCCTAATAATATTGATTTTGCTATGACAAAACTTTAAATATATATATATATGTTTTTAGCAACTTTCCCTAACCAAGTATTTTCCAAAAAATATATATAATAATATATATCACAAAATTTTAGACAGATTCAATGCCCAATTTTTTTTTAACACACATACTCTATAGCCTACTGAAATCGACTAATGCTTTCGACTAACAAGTTCGACTCTTTCAAAGAGACAAGTCTTGAGAAATTTGTCTAAGTCCATCTTTACACTGTATTCAGCTCATGACTTCGACTCATACAGTCGAACGTCTTTACACTGTATTCGATTCATGACTTCGACTCATACAGTCGAATGTCTTTACACTATTCACTCATGACTTCGACTCATACAGTCGACTTCTGTATTCGACTCATGACTTCGACTCATACAGTCGAATGTCTTTACACTGTATTCGATCATGACTTCGACTCATACAGTCGAATGTCTTTACACTGTATTCAACTCATGACTTCGACTCATACAGTCGAACGTCTTTACACTGTATTCGATTCATGACTTCGACTCATACAGTCGAATGTCTTTACACTGTATTCAGCTCATGACTTCGACTCATAACCTGACTCCCAAGTTCACTACATTCGACTAACGGTTTCTCTTTTTATGGTCGATTCAATTTGTTCTTCATGAAGTCGAATCATGCCTACCTCTTGAGTCGAATTACCTTTAATACTGAATTCGACTACACTGACAAGTATACTTGTATCCTTTTGTCCTTGTTAGTTCTCTGTCAGAAATATCTCTGTTCTCAAGTAGTATTACTTGTTTGCTGAAAGTTGAAACTTAAATATTTTCTGAGTTTAAGATCAATCTTTACTTTAATATATTTTCTCTGACAGAATCCAGTACATTCATATTTTATGCAAAACCTTCTTTGCAAAAATTTATTTCTAGTCTCATAGTCTAAATGTCCTTTGTCTCAGTTTTTATAATCTAAGAGACACAAAGTATTTATGTAAGATTCAGACGCATGACCTCTGGCTGTTTCACCTACCTCTGACAGACCCATTCTTTAACTTTTTGTCTGTCTGCCTTACTTTCTGACATGTCTGAGAATACTAGGTTCCATACTGCTTATTGTACTCCACTGACCCTCCTACCTCAAAGGTATGGAGATGCTTTGTCTTGTCCTTGATATCAGGCATTTATTAAAGCACATGGTTGGCGTGGGTTGCTCAGCTCAAGACTTCAGATAGCTTATCTTTTAGCTGTAGCAACTGTCTCATTTCTGAAGACATTGGAAAGATGCAAAATTCATGATCCTTCGGACAAAGCTTCCAAGAACCAAAGGACTTCCAAGACTATCTTTAAACGGCTAAAACTCAACAGCCATCTTACTCCAACGGCTAGTTTTTGAATACTATAAAATGATGAAGAAGCTCATGAAGAAAAAACAGACAAGCCTATTCAATTCGAATCCTTCAGAGCTCATCCTGCATTCTTCAAAGCCTTTCTGCAAAAAGCTTCAAGCTGAGAGAGTGTTTCTTTAGAAGCTTGTGTTCTGAAGAATTGTCTTTTGGGTGACCATTGCTGATTGCTTCATCTGTTTGTAGCTCACCCAAGTAGCTTCAGCTTGGATTTAGATTGAAATTCTTTATCTTTCAATCCTGCTGGAAAGTGTGTGTTCTGTGCTCATCTTGAGACAGACGCACAAGCATTTCTCTTTTCTTGTTGTAATTTCTGCAGAAGTTCTGTTCTGCTTTCCTACCCCTCCTGTGAAGGGAAGACTTGCTGTGGAGCAAGTGGGTGTTGTAATTTCCTCTCAAGGGTGAGAGAAGGCCAAGTTGATTGGCAGCTTAGTGAAATCTCAAGTGGTTAGCTTGAGGACTGGATGTAGGACTTCCATGTGGGAAGGGCCGAACCAGGATAAAATCTCTGTGCAATTTTTGTGTGATTGTTTTCCGCCAAGTTCACACTTGAATCACACACACCTCACTAAGTGCTAACACTTCTTTTAGTATTGTGTTTTTCAGAAGAAAGATTTGAAAAGGTAAAAGTCCTATTCACCCCCCCTCTAGGACTGTGAATCTGCCATTTCGATCCAACACACTCCCCCTCCCCTCACCCTCCCGTCCCCAGCCCCCCACCCGCCTGTCGGCCCCCCCTCCCCCTCCCGTCCCCAAGCCCTGCACCCCCCTCCCCATCCTGGCCACCCCCCTCCCCTACCAGGTGACCTCCACCCCCTCCCCCTCCCCACCCCTGCCCACCCCCTCCCCTACCAGGCGACCCCCTCCCCCTCCCTCTCCTAGCCCCCCACTCCTGTCGGCCCCCCTCCCCCTCCTGGCAGGCCCCACCCCTGCCACCCCCCCTCCCCTACCAGGCGACCCCCTCCCCCTCCCAGCCCCCCACCCTTGTTGGCCCCCCTCCCCCGCCTGGCAGCCCCCATTCCTGCCACCCCCCCTTCCCCACCTGGCGACCCCCAACCCCCTCCCCCTCCCCCTCCTGTCCCCAGCCCCCACCCCTGTCGCCCCCCCTCCCCCATTGGTGCACAGGAAGCCGCACATGGACTGGTCCATATTCAGTGGAGCATGCTTGCCTCTTCAAGTTGCCATTTAATTTGGAGTACTTGGAAAGAATGCGGTGCTGTAGTTTGTAGTTGAATCCCATTTTTTTATTTTTTATTCCTCAAATCAGTGCAGACCAGATTTCTGATATTTCTTTTTCATCACCTATAATGTATTTTATTTTTTCTTCTTATTTTATGGAGAAAAATATTAAATTGTGTACCCCCTAAAAACTATGATATTCTCGTATGTGTCTCTAGAATCTTGATGTCCTCACCTGTACATATGCCCCATATAATTAGTAAAATCTATTGGTTAATTAGATTAAAATTTGACAGAAATGGTGAAAATTACAATCAATTTCTTAATAATTACCTGACACTTTTCTAATGGTTTGATTCTAGTTATTTTTTCTTCTTTAATCAAGTTTCACAATTAATCAACAGTAAATATTGGAACATGGCTTGCCTTCTGTACGTACTTTAATCACCCATCTTAATTCTATCTTCGTCATTCCTTTAAACGTCCCGACATTGTGTTAGGTTTAGGGTTATGCATTCAATTCTATTATACTTGTGTTCATGTCGTCGATCTGTTCTGCCAGTTGCGGATTCAATCGGGAGGTGTCTCGTTCATACTAACATCCACATTTAAAGAGCAATGTTTGTTGTCTATGCGATATATATGGGTAAAATATTATTTGTGCCACCGAACATTAAATATTTCTCATTCTTAATATATATACACATTGATATCGTATATCCCACATCTTGAGAACTTTCAACAGATAGCTTCCGTTAATTAAAGGCCCCTTGACTTATATAATTTTACGACTAAGGAAGCACAATTAGGAAGAAGATACTCTAGAATAGTCAAAAAGATGAATACAAGTCAAAACGATGTACCATCCACCTAGCTTCTATTGCAGTTGTATAGTCTTCTAACACTAGCCATGGGATAGGCATTTAGAAGTGTGTTACACACCACTTATTAGCCATGGGATAGGCGTTTCTAAAGAAGCCAAATACAAACACCAATGAGGTATACATCCCAATTTAGGAAAAAAAATTTAGTACAAACTCTTCCTTCTAGACATTAGTTTAGTTTACGTTTAATTGTTCACTTTCAGTTTAATGATTAGTATTACACATCTTATTTTAATGTATTTGTTTAGTATTGCACTTGTTTATATGTAATTCATTTACATGTATGTGTGAATTTGTTTTAATATTGCACTTGTTCACATGTAATATTTTGTTTTTATTTTCCTTTAATATTTATGTGGTTTTTAAATTTGATCTATGCATGTATAGGTGATTAACAAAACCATGAAAAATGCCTTCTAACAATTGGTTCTAAAGAATATCCACAAACAATAATAATAATAATAAATCTAGCAAATCTATAAGTTATCTTCACACTGCTGTAAGTTCAAATGCATATGTTTTGTCTAAGTACACAATGATTTTTTTATAGAAACAACGATTCGATCGCCATAACGATTCTGTAAGTCACTTAAAATAACGATTTCGGTCTCACATCGATTTCATAAGTAAAAGAACGATTTGATCACAACAACGATTTACTTTCACTTAAAGAACGATTTGATCACAACAAGGATTTGCTTTCACTTAAAGAACAATTTGATCGCAACAACGATTTGCTTTCACTAAAAGAACGATTTGATCGCAACTACGATTTGCTTTCACTTAAAGAACGATTTGACCGCAACAACGATTTGCCCACTTAAACAACGATTTTACTTAAACAACGATTTCTTCATGAAAACAACAATTTCATTTAAACAACGATTTCTTCATGAAAACAACGATTTCATGATCGATTTTACTTATACAACGATTTCTTCATGAAAACAACGATTTCATGATCGATTTTACTTATACAACGATTTTTTCGTGAAAACAAACAATTTTACTTAAACAACAATTTCTTCATGAAAACAACGATTTCATGATCGATTTTACTTATACAACGATTTCTTCATGAAAACAACGATTTCATGATCGATTTTACTTAAACAACGATTACTTCATGAAAACAACGATTTCATGATCGATTTCACTTAAACAACGATTTTCTTATCGATTTCATTAACACAACGATTTCATCATTGAAACAATGATTTCATTATATTAATACCTGAATTATGTTCACATCGACTTGGTTTCAACATGGATTACATTCTCGCATGATTGTATCATCGATTTGATATCAATATCATTTCTATACAGAATGTTCTTCTCTTTCAAGTAAATTTATAAAGCTCTTGAACAGTCTTGAATCATTCCTTATAATATTTAAAAATGCATATGCTTAAGACTCTGTGGATTTCAAAAACATTCCCGCGCATCATACTGTATCCTAAAGATCTTGTTCATTTATTATGCAGTACAATATTTCCACACGATATATCCTTGCTCACTTCACGTGTCACATGGAGTCTTGCTTTGTGTGATGTCAGAATAACCTTTTCTGGGTATATCTTAATACTGTACGACTACTAATGTTGACTGACAATTTAGACACAGAGAAGTTGTCTAGGTGTCGGCATTTATTGTATGCATGACTTTTGTAGTAAAGTACATCAAAGATGGACCTGTCAATCTGTCAAAAGGATAGAAGATTCAGACAATCTTTCCCTGAAGGTGTAAGGATCAATCCAAGCATTAATGGTTGTAGGCTCACCTACTCCATGCTTCGGACCAGTCTTTCTAACGTACATGAAGCTGTGAAACAACAGACATTTCAACGGCTACTACAATGATCAAAATATTTCGCAGAAGATAAATAGAAGACTGGTGACTCCATGGAAGACAGTAAGATCGTTTGAACTCTTGAATCTTTGAAAAGTTTGAAGCTCTAGTCACCTGAAAAACAATAAGAGATAGTTCGTCCATTCCAACCTTCAAAAGCTCTTAGCTCTTAGAGATCTCATTCCATTCCTTTTGAGAGCTAGCGTAGGTCTGAGAGAGAGATCAGTTCATTCAAGTTTATCTGGTGTCTCTCAGACTTCGCCTCAGATCAAGCATTGTCTACAAGCTTGGTCTTGGGGCCCTCCTCTTTCAACAAGATCTTTGTGGGCATTCCTCTTCGGGTGTGAAGAGAAGACCTATTGAATCAGGTGGTGTAATTCCTCTTTTGGTAGAGATGAGAAGGCCAGCTGTTGCTGGATGTGTAAGTGTCTATAAGGGGGACTGTACCCTTGTTTAGTGGAAACCCAAGTTGTTATTTGGGGACTGGACGTAGGACTCCTTGGGATAGGAGGTCTGAACCCGGATAAAAATCTCTTGTTGTTTGTGTGATTGCTTTTGTGTCTTCATTATCACTAACTCTAACTATCGAACTTAGTGTTTTCTGTCTAGTTTATTTTATTTACAGGAATTTCTACTAAAAGATTTTTTAAGCAATCCATTCACCCCCCCCTGGACTTGCTATCTGGGCAACAATATCATATAACAATCTGATCAAGATGTTACTGTTGAGTTTGCTGTCAATTGATAAAAATCTGATCAAGATCCACAAATTGGATTTGCTCTAGATTTAAATCCTAATCGTTGGATTTAAGTTTGATGAAGATCTGACGTTTTGGATTCGCTTTTGATCTATATCTAATGAAGATCTGATCGCTAAATCTACTATTTGTTCTAAAATCTAACTGTTGACTTCATTCTCAATCTAAAATTCAATCGATTAGCTATATAATATTAGATAATCATAATATATAAATATCATAATATGAAATATAAAATTTGAATTATAATAATTTTGAATAGTTAATAACTTAATAATTTAATAATTAAAATATAAATATTATTAAAAATTAATGTTATTACATGTATATTCACTACACAAATAATAATACATTCACAAATACACAAATATAACGTATATATAAAAAATATAATTTATATATTCACTAAACTGAAAATGTACTTATAAATTTATTATTTACTATATATTTGAATTTGTTTTATTTTCTTCTATTTTTACAATGCGTATTTAAACTATATATATTGTATATTATATATATTATAGATAATACAAATAACTATATCTATAATATAAATAATGTAACTAATAGTTAGCAACAATAGTTAAGTAAAGTAAAAGTAAAATATTACTTAAGAATTAACAATCATATATATTCGCTAAACAAATATAATACATTCACAAATACACAAATATAATGTGTGTATATATATATGAAATAATATGCAAATATATATATTCACTAAACTAAAAATGTAACTTATAAACTTATATTTTTATATACTTTATTTATTTTATTTTTTAGTAAATATAAAACCTATATATATTATAAATAATATAAATAACTATATCTATATAACTAACCTACTATAAAATAAATAATGTACCTAATAGTCTCTAATAATTAAGATACATGATTTGCTACTAATCAGCGACGAAATATCATATCTATCCATTGCACAACGATCGTTGATTTGCGGTGGAATACTTTTGTCGCAAATCCGTTGCTAATCATCAGTGATGGATCGGTGGCGAAAGATATTCTATCGCTGAATGAGCGACGGATTAGCAACATCATCCTTTCGTCGCAAAATTTTCGTTGCAAATTAGCAACGAATCAACAATGAAAATTTTCTGCCACAGATCTATCGCTAATTAGCTATGGAGATTTGCCACAGATGTTATTCGTTACAAATTCGTCGCTAATCAGCGATAGATCAACGATAGACTTTTATCTGTCATGGATTTTTTGCGACAGAAAATTTTTATTACAAAATTTCATCGCTAATCATATTTTTTTCTTGTACTGTATTACAGTTGTACTAACATTTGAGTTAGTGGGCCGTTACGTGAGCCACAATACCCGAGATTTTCACAGCCATGTCATACGCTCCACGTCGCATGGAGTTGACCTCCTCATCTTGGCCTTTGACCAAGATGAGCCTCGTCAGACTGAGTTGATCTCCTATCTCGAAGTCAAATCATGCATCGCTGGGGAGTATATAGCATCTCATATTGACATTACGATCTATGTATCATTTTCTGACCTACGATGAGAAGCACATTTTGGATTGACATCATCATTAATTCATGTGCTGATACATCTCAGTCATTTACGGGTCAAGTTTGATGATATAAAATTTTATCCACTGGATAGCCCATCTCACCCGTCGAATATAAGGATCAGACGGCAGACAGAAGACGGTGACGACATCCCACAAGAACGGTCGGTACCCCCTGACTAGCCCGGCCCGACAAAGAGTACCGGGCCGGATCTAACATTTTTACAATTTTAAACGGATGGAGGGGCCAGCACGTAACAATACAAGCAGCTCGGAAGGGGTCGCCCCGGTGCTGGCGCTTCCTCTAACAATACAAATGGTTTGGGGAGAGAGAGAGAGAGAGGTTGCAGGGCGATGATGGCGGAGGGGAAGAAGAAGACGACGACAACGCCTTCCCTTCTCTCCTCCCTCTCCTCTGCCCTCCTCTGAACGCCATTCCCTACTGCCGTCTCCCCTGCCATTGCCACGGGCGTTACCTCCCTGCCACTAGAAGCTCCCGTTGTTCAGCCACCCGCAGCTTCCCATTCCCACCCACCGCCCACCGGCATCAAGTCGCCGCCTCTCGTTCCCTCTTTTGGTCTCCTCTCCCGACCGAAACACCTCCCTCCCCACCCTCTCCTTCCCAAATTCTCGTCCGGAGCGCCGAACGTGGGCCTTTGACGGTTGCTTGCTGGCGCCGCGGGAGACAGAGGGAGAACAGGTGGGAAAGGATTGGAGGTTACGTTTTCTCGTTTTACCTCCCAATTGAGGTATGTCTTCGTGGGTAAGATTGGTTGGTATGATTCCTGTTTTTCTTTCCCTTGTCTTCTCCATTCGACGCCGTTCTACCCTGGATTCGCATTGGACCCCTTGTTTCTAATCGTGTGTCCTATTTGGAGATTGACGCCGGAGAAGCTAGAGACGATTCCCCATTGGACCGTGCGACGCCCAGGGATCTAAAAATTTCCTTTATGATAATTGGGGTCTTGGGCACCATCCATTTCGTTCCTTATTTTCCGTAGTTGTAATACAGGATGTACCAATGTTACTACTTGTTCTTGTTTTGAAGAGAAAAGAAGCATTCTTGTTTTTTTCTTACCGAAATATAGAGCAGAGATATCCGTTGTACATGCAATTTATGTGTAGCCTTTCGTTGTTTCTCTTGTTCAGCTTCCCTTTTTCTTTTCTTCGTCCATTTAATTTCCAATTGGATGTGGATTGCTTACCGTTCGATTCTGACGTTCTTTGTGTTTCATCAAAATATTGCTTCCAAGCTCAAATCCTGGATGACATTATGCAGCTTCAAACAGGTGTAAGATGTTGTTTCTCTTGGCAGGTACTGCCGGTATCCAATTTGGCATTGTTCAATTTGTGTTTGATAGGTACACACACGTAGCGCTATGACTGGTATAATTGCAGAGGGAGGTAATGTTTATGGAGAGCCAGATGAAGCAAAATTTCCTATGCCCAAGGAGAACTCATCTGTAAATAAGTCCCCGAGGTCTCCTCTGGATTCCAAGAACTCTGTCAGTGAAGCCCATGAACAGCCTTGCATGGAGACAAAGCTAGAGAGGCTTTATGAGAACGTGTACGACATGGTGAGCTCTGTGGATGGATCAACATCAAGACAAAGCTTTGGATCTGAAGGCGATGAATCGAGGATTGACTCAGAGTTATGCCACCTTGTGTGTGCGGGGATGATGGCAGTTGAGACATTGGAAGAGGATGTTAGTGTGAAAAGTGAGGCTACAATTAAAGAAAATGGCTTTTCTGATAGCAAAGCAGGGATGAGAGCCAAAGCTAGGTCGAATAGTGTAAGGTCCCACTCTTCATCCAGATCATCGAGAGTGCCTTTCCACAGACACACTGAATCTGATGGGTCAACCAGATCTAGCCCAAAGAACGGATTTTTCCCTGAGAAAGGTGAGAAGAATGTACAGAAATCTAGTCCTAGTGTCAACCATGTCAAGAAAAGGAGGAATTCTGTTGGTGGAGAGGTAAGGCTACGGGGTGGATCTATGGATTTCTCAGAATTTGGACTGGATAACCCGGATATTGGCCCTTTCTTGCTTAAGCGTGCAAGAGAGCAAATTTCAGGGGATAACCATCGAAGGGCTCTTGAGTATGCACTCCGGGCAGCCAACTCATTTGAAAAATCTGCAGATAGGAAACCCAGTTTGGATCATGTGATGAGTTTGCATGTTCTTGCTTCAATTTACTGCAGTCTAGGACACTATGAACAAGCAGTCCCAGTGCTAAGGCATTCTATTGAAATTCCTATTTTGGAAGAAGGCCAAGATCACGCACTTGCAAAATTTTCTGGGTTCATGCAACTGGGAGATATCTATTCCGTGTTGGGTCAGACTGAGAATTCCATAAACTGTTACTCATCAGGCCTGGAGATTCAGAAATGGGCATTGGGAGCAACAGACCATAGAGTGGGTGAAACTTGTCGGTACTTGGCTGAAGTTCATGTGCAGGCACTACAGTTTGATGAGGCCGAGAAACTTTGTCAGATGGCTCTTGACATACACAAAAAGAATGGGGAAGAGCCTCCTTTAGAAGAGACAGCAGACAGGAGGCTCATGGGTCTCATATGCGAGACTAAGGGTAATCATGAAGCAGCTCTTGAGCACCTGGTTTTGGCAAGCATGGGCATGATATCTAATGGTCAGGAAAAGGAGATAGCTTCTGTTGATTGCAGCATTGGAGATGCATACCTGTCTTTAGCTCGGTATGATGAGGCTGTTTTCTCATACAAGAAAGCGTTGTCTGTGTTCAAGTCTACAAAAGGAGAGAACCATCCGACAACTGCCCATGTTTTTGTTCGCCTTGCTGATTTGTATAACAAGATGGGGAAGTTCAAGGAGTCCAAGGCTTACTGTGTAAATGCTTTAAGAATATATAACAAGCCTCTTCAAGGGGTGCTGCCTGAGGATATTGCCAGTGGTCTCACTGATATTTCCGCCATATATGAGTCTATGAATGAGCATGACCAAGCCATCAAATTACTTCAAAGGGCCCTGAAGATCTATGATGATGCCCTTGGGCATCAGGGTACAATTGCTGGGATAGAAGCACAAATAGGAGTGCTGTACTATGTACTTGGAAATTATTCTGAATCTTACAACTACTTCAAGAATGCCACTGCAAAGCTTCGTGCTTCTGGGGAGAAGAAGTCTGCTTTCTTTGGCATGGCTCTGAATCATATGGGCCTAGCCTGCGTTCAACAGTACACAACAAATGAGGCTGCAGATCTTTTTGAGGAAGCTAAGAGCATATTCGAACAAGAATATGGTCCCTATCATCCGGAGACGCTTGGCATTTATAGCAACCTGGCAGGAACATATGATGCATTAGGCAGGTATGCTTGTATCCAACACCTGGGGTTTCTCTTTTTCATATTAGCTGGGTGTCATAAAAGGAACAACCATAAGTTATAGCATTATTTTTTAACCATTTATCATACCAGTGTTCAACTATAAATAATTTTCATGGTGTGACTGTTTAATTACAAGTCTTGATAGAGATTTTATTTTCTTTCTTTTTCTCCAAGTTGTAGAGCAGTAACTCATAAACACGGTCTCTATTGATTCACCTTGGTTTTCCATCCATTGTCATATTTGTGGTAAAATATGCAAAACAATTTGCTTATACACTACTTCTCATAGAAGAAATAATGTTTGAAATTTACTCTAAATTTTACTTCCCATTTTTGGTTGCATAGCTCAACCAAAGGTAGCTGCCACTCATGGCACTTGTTTCTGCTGTTGATGCTTAAAGAATTACCTTAGCATAGTCGTTCTTCTGCTGTTACGGTTTTCCAATAGTGGATTCATGTAATCAATAATGCTCAATTTTGGGATTATCTTTTCTCTTCACTCCTAGAGTTTAGTTTTCTTTAGCATGGAAGACCAGTTATCTGTAGCTTTGAGGACATAGAATACTCTCACAAGATAGTTAAGTGCGTCCACCTGTAAAAGGAGATATACTACAGTTGTAAGCAACTATCTAAAATAGGATTCTAGATGTTAAAACAATTCTTTACTTCCTCGGCTTTTAGGGGACATTTGTCTTCCACCCTTTTTGATTCTTACTTGTGAGACAATTGAATGACAAAAAGAAGTTGTGAGACAATTGCTAGCTTCTTCAGTTCTAAACAGTTCATAAATTGTGCACCATAACATTGCAACTTACTATATCACCCCTGGTGCAGGTTCGATGATGCCATTCAGATTTTGGAGTTCATTCTTAGTGTTAGAGAGGAAAAGCTTGGGACTGCCAACCCTGATGTGGACGATGAGAAGAGGCGACTGACTGAATTGCTGAAGGAAGCTGGCAGGGTCAGGAACAGGAAGCCCCTATCACTGGACTATCTTCTTGACACCAACACTAATACCGTAAAGAACAAGGTGATTGCAGCATAACACTGTGTTCCCATGGATTAGTTCTACATAAATAACATTTGTAATTTTAAGGGATGGCCTTGTGTACTTGTATCAAATGAGGTTTCACTAATTGGGGAAGTGAAGTGGGAAGGGAAGGTGTAAAACGTATTCATTTTCTTTAGTGTTATTTCTATGCTTCTCAAAAATTATTTGAATAATGAGGTAGCACGGGCTGAGAATTGCTGTTACTTACACATACGAACCATTATTCTGAATTTCAATATATTTATAAAGTTGTAAAAAAACACTACAAGGTTCCTATTTAGCTTCTGTTTAAGTATTTCTCGTTCTTCCTATTTGGCTTGGGACGTACCTATTGGAAACTGGTTAACAATATCTGGACATATTTGTGATATGTGGATACTGCAGTGAGTGTGGTGTTTCCTATCTCACTACTACTAGGGAAGCTTCTATCCGAGACAACGCAACAAGGAGACTAGTCATGTTTCCTCTGATCGGAGATGAGCGACGTTGTTATCACAAACTAATTAATATGAGAAATTTTCCAGCCAGCTTATGCAATGAGCTTTTGTTGTATGTCTCTGGGAACCGTGACCATCATGAGCTTCTGTTTGAAAATTGGAGACATCATTGCCCGAATCACCTTCCAGCCAAAAGCCCTTAAGTTGATATTCCAATTGGCGTCTGGCAGATATGAAATGTTATGCAATTTCTCCGATCCAGTCTTATGATGACTATCACATGCATTTACCACTTTGCCCGACCACAAGTCAAAATCTTACTTTGAGGAGTTGCCTATCCAATCCCATGGTCATTTCTGTGACTACTACGTTTATACCTTTGTGCTCTTTCATCTACCATTGAATGACGAGTGATGGCTAACATTATATATCTTGTGCCCCAATTATTTATTCTTCAAAAGGATAATTGAGTACCTATTTCAATTTTGTGTGAGCACCCAACACCCCACAGAGGACAACAAATGAGCAGATGAAGAGTATGCTTTGGAACATCAATCTTGCATGGATCCGTGAATTGAGAGTGAGTATGGTCAAGCAAACTCCAAATAAGAAATAGATCATAACCCGTCCTCAATATGGAAGAGTGAAGAGTGTGTCAGTGGAGAGGCTCAAAAGGCGCATGCTCGATCAGCAGTGACCCTGTCTCGTCCACCCGCCTTTCACAAGATCATGTAAGCAAAAAGGAGAAGAGATGGCCAGCAGCAGAAGAGTTCCAGTGCGTGTCTTCTCTAGCTCAAAGGCCTTTTGGCATTAATTAGCTGGTAGGTAGCTTTATGGGCTGGATGGTCAGGGCAACTGCAAGTTAAACCTTGCTTTGCACTACAAGGATCCCACTCAAAAGGTCCAAATGGACAGCTGGAATGTAGATCTCAAGGGCAAGGAGAAATGGACCAGGTTGAGAGAAGCACTGGAGCCGAGGCGTGAGCGAATGCCGCAAGAAAGCCATGGTAGCAGACATGGAGGAAGAGGACGGAAATACCCCTCCTCATAAGCAGAGCTTTGGAAAAGTTTATTGGATCTCTCATGGCCCATGAGATCAACATGAAGAGATTAGAAGAAAACTCTTCAAGAGGAAGATTAATCAATACACTCAAAGCTGAGGAAAGAACTTCAGATGAAGACACTACCAGTGATAGTAGTGATGTTGACAGTGAAGAAAAAATAATCTAAAAAATCTTAGCCAAGAGCAAAGAGAAAAAGAAGAAGAAAGAGGAGGAAAAGAAGAAGAAAAAGGATAAACACAAGAAATACAAAAGGAAGACCTTCACAGCTACATGAGATAACTCTTCAGAAAACTCATGCACAGAAGAAGATGAAGAGAATGCCAATCTACTCTTGATGAACAAAACAACAAAAAGACATTCAAATAGGTATGGTTAGAGGATGCTCAAAAACATTCGGTTGGTGACTACCAACTCTTCACTTCTTTCATATCTAAAGAGAAAGTAGTCATCCTTATTTTTTTAAATTTAATTTCTTTTTACATTCGTATTATTGTTATATTTTTAATTATAAAACTACTAACATCCTTGCAAGAATTTTATCTTTTATATAGATCAATGTAGGGAATATCCTTGAAGACCTCCCAACAGAACAGCAAATGCAAATACAATAGGAGATGTCAACAGACAAAGGAGCCATACACTGAGGGGGAGCCTCACATTCAGGAGGAGCAAACAGTAAGGGAGAGCAATAAATAATGACAGTAGTAAACTTATTGTCGAACCCCTCTCCTTCAACACGGTAAGAATATTTCTTAAGGAGAGAATACAAATGATAAGATCTTTCCTTTTTGGTTATTGACAAAAAGGGGGAGAGTATCTTTAACTTGTGAGTTTTATGTTTATTCCTTATTTTGAGTATGTTTGTTAGAAAATTCTCAGAAGTTTTGTCATCACCAAAAATGGAGAGATTGTTGAACCACTCTTATATTATATCCTTTATTTTGGTGATAACAAAACTCATGATTAACTTAAATATCTTGAATATATTTAATATCATGTTTTTACTCGAAAATACAACATATTATGACACTATTGTTTCATGATTTGCTTAGTCCACATCGACTACTGTTGTAAGCTTACAATGATTACTGTAAGTCTACATCGACTAGTGTTGTAAGCTCACAATGATTACTATTCAAAGAACATCAATTACTGTTTTTAAAGTCCACATCGATTTCATTCAGAACATCGTTTTCATTTAAACATCGATTTCGCTTAAACATCGACTTTTGTTGAACATCGATTTCATTCAACATCGATTTCAATTCAACATCGATTTCACTTAAACATCGATTTTATTTAAACATCGATTTTGCTTAAACATCGATTTTATTTAGAACATCGATTTTTTTAAAACATCGATTCACTTAGAACATCGACTTCATTTAATCATCGACTTCATTTCAACATCGATTACATCCATACATAGATTACATTGAAACATTGATTACATACATGGATTACATTGAAAAATCGATTACGTTTGAACATCGATTACGTTTCACTTAAATATCGATTACGTTTAAACCTCGATTATGTTTAAACATCAACTCTATTTAAACATTGATTTCACTCCAACATCGATTATGCCTCAACATCGATTACACTTATACATGGATTACATTCAAACATCGATTACTATTATACTTAAACATCGATTGCCTCTCACTTCAAATGTTTCAAAATACCTTTGGCGCCCAGTGAGAATTCAAATGAATTTCTAACTCTTATATTGTCATTTCTCTGATAGATAAAAAGGTCTTACAGAAAGCTGTCAGCAAGAAAACATTGACGGAAGGCAAAAAGAGGTATGAGCCATTTGACAAAAGACTTCACGAGTCTGATCATCTGCCTTGCATTTAATGTCTGTAGGTCCACCTCTACACACAGTCAACATCTACGACCTGCTGCTGGAAACCTTGGAAGTGTGCACCAACTGGAACATCCTCTCCCATTCCAAGTAGCCAGTAGGCACAAGAAGAAAGTTGTTGGATAGAAGAAAAAGAAGAATAGATGAAGAAGAAGACAAACGGCTAGAAGAGTTCCAACGGATCTCTTCCATGAATCTCTTCAAGCTGCTCCATAAATGGAGAAGAGAAAGCAGAAGAAAAGATAGAAGATAGAGCGAACCTGAAGATCATTAAAAAGAGTGTACATCTAGTGAGCATCCAACTCCATACACACTCAAGTAAGAAAGGAAGAAAGCACGAGCCAATTCAAGCTAAAGCATTCAAGTCGTCTTCCTTCTTCCTCATTCTCTCTGTGTCTCTCTGTGTATTTGAAAGAGAGAACTGGAGGTTTAGCCTAAGGAGAGTCTTGTCCTATAAACTCTTTCCTTCTTAGGCTCAGTCTCAGATCAAGCATTTCATTGTCTATATAAAGCTTGATCTAGGGGCTTTAAGTCCTAACTTCTGAATTCAGAAATGTTCCTCTTCCTGTATGAAGAGAAGGCCAGCAGGGTGCTGGTGGTTTCTGTCCAACTATGGGACTGTACACAATGTTCCCCTTCATTAGAAGGGAAGACCAGCTTGCGCCTAGTGGTGACCATCTGGGGTCTGTACCAGTGTTCTCTTTGATTAGAAGGGAAGACCTGCTGGGGTGTGTACCAGTGAGTTGCTTCTGAGCTCGTAAAAGAAGCACCTGGCTGAGGTGAAACAGTGGCTTGCCTTCTTGCTCGGGAAAGAGAAGAAGACCAGCAGGGGCTTAGTGTTGTATGTCCTAAAGGGGGACTGTACCTTTGGTTAGTGAAATTCTAAGAGTTTGCTTGGGGACTGGACGTAAGACTTCTATTTAGAAGGGCCGAACCAGGATAAATCTCTATGTTCCTTGTGTGCTTACTTCCGCGTATTTAATTTCCTTGCACACGCTTATTTAGACTAACCAAACATTTCAAGTGGTGATTGTTGTTTCAGTTTTTCATATTACCTATTCGCCCCCCTCTAGGTTAGTCTTGCTGCCAACCGTAAGTGGGCCAACAACAACTCCTCACATCTAACATAGAGTGAGGCTAGCAAGGGGCGCACCTCCTACTTGGGGTGTAGAAGGGAGAGAGGAGAGAGCAAGAGAGACAGTGGCCCAAACTTGATGCCTAGCCAAAGGTTAGGTGTACCCCTCTATTTATAAGGTTGGCCAATTCTAACTTCAACCAAACTGTCTCTGGGTCCTATTCACACTAGGTCTTCTTAATTGGTTGTATTCACACTAGGTGTAAGGCCCTCAAATTTTGTTCATATTATGTTTATTTAATTTTGTACATATGGTATTTACTTATTTTCTATACATAGTATGTTTATTTATTCTATGCATGTGTGCTTGTTGATGTTTAAGTTCTGTTTGAAATCCCTGGTTAACGTCAACATCACCTGACGTTAACATCAGGTTGATGGCAACATGTGTGCCGTTGACTGCAAGGCCAGAGGATATAAACGTCCAGATCGATTGATGTTTACTTCCTGTTAACGGCAGCAAAGTGGCCGTTTACTTCTCCGGCTGCGTTTGGGATTCTAGATCTGAAACGGCTGCATTTTCTCCGGGATCTAATTAGGAAACCCAATCCCAACGGTAGGAATCCTAATACTAGGCACACTCCGACTCTTAACCCTATAAAACTTAGAGATTTCGGCTAGGTTAGGTATTTTGGTTGAGAGGAAAAGCTAGGGTTCGGTTGTGAGAAAAACCAGACTTTTGCAAGGCTTGATCCGACATTTGAGAGTTTCTTTCAACGATCTTCTTCGACTGGGAGGTGCTCTTGGTGTTGAAGAATCTTCCCCGACTCTGGACGACTTTCTGTTCGGGCATGAAGACCAGATTTGGGCTGGAGATTTGCCCTTTTGGCTTGGCCGAGGAGGGCTTCATCGCCAAATTAAATCCATGTAGATTTTATTCCAGGCAAGTAGCTGAGGGGTATCATCCCTAGACATGTCCCCTAGGTTCTAGGTATTTTTACAGATTTTATTTCGTGTCCTGGAACCCCCAATTCTCTCTTTTTATGGAGTTCGCTCTGCACTTTCTGCAGACAGAGGTTGACGGCAACCTTGTTGCTGCAAAGTTCCTGAGTTAACGGCAACATATTGTGCCGTTAACCCATGTTGACAGCAAGGCCCTTGCCGCCAAGTTCTTCAGGTTTCACATAATTCTGATTTTGGTCTCTGTGCTGTGATTTTTGAACTTTTGGATGTATGTACATGCTGTAAAAATTATGGTTGGTCAGGTATGGTCTTAGGTCAGATCATGAGGTTATGTCGAATTTCTGAGCATGAATTTATTTAATATAATTTCTGTTATGGTGAAATATGCCTATTTTGACTGTATTTAATTCTGAACAATTATTTTACTGCATGTGATTGTTACAGAAAATTTTCATGGTGTTAGGGTTTCTGGTTTCATGTTTTAAACCTGTGAACATCGACTGCGTTACTGTCTACCATGTTAAGTGAATATTTTACTGAAATTACATGAAATCTGCATTAATTGTTAAAAATAGTTCTACTGTTTCAAAATTTTTGGAAATTGGTCATATGACATATTGCATGTATAGAGTCTGTGGTTAAAATTTGATACTGTTTTGAGATCAGTAGATACTGTTTGCTCTTAACAAGGATAATTAGACCATGTTAAGCATGATTGAGTTAGAGAATGTAATTTCAAATGATTTGCAGCATGTTTAGGCACTGTTATGCTTAATTTAACACTGTGAAATAGTCATGTTAAGTTCTGTAATCTGAAGTATGTATGATTAAATGAAGTGCATGTGAATGGATCAAAAGTGCATGTAAATAATGTAAATCATGGGATAAGTGAGAAAATTGTGTTTAAGTGATCATGTGCCGAATTGACACTGTTGATGACAGTCCATCCCCATATAATTTTATTTTATATATGTAATTTTGGTGATTAACAAAACCTTAATAAATATTTTCTAACAACCTTTTGTGAAGTTCATCCACAGGAAATAAGTCAAGCAAAATCTGTAAGTAATCCTCACTCACTATTACTTGAAGTTCAAAGCATATATTCATTCTAAGCACACATCGATTTCCTTGATAGAACATCGGTTTCACAAGTGAAATAATGATTCGGTCGCTTTAATCGATTTCATAAGTCACTTAAACAACGATTTGATTGTTGTAATGATTTCATAAGTCAAACAACGATTTCCATCGCAACAACAATTTCATAAGTGAAATAACGATTTTCATCACTATAACGATTTCATAAGTGAAACAACGATTTCCATCGCTACAACGATTTCATAAGTGAAACAACGATTTGGTCGAAAACAACGATTCGCTTGTACTTAAACAATGATTTGGTCGTAAACAAACGATTCGCTTGTACTTAAACAACGATTTGGTCGTAAACAACGATTCGCGTGTACTAAAAACACGATTTGATTGAAAACAACGATTTGCCTTCATTTAAACAATGATTTGATCACAAACAACGATTTGTCTTCACTTGAAAACGATTTAGGTCTCACAATGATTTCATTATTAAAACAACGATTTCATCTACTTATCGATTTCTGTTAAGTAATAACTTTGTACAGAACATCGATCTCATTATATTAATACATAGACTATATTCACATCGACTTGGTTTCCACAAGGATTACATTCTCACATAATTATATCATCAATTTGATATCAATATCATTTCTATACAGAATGCTCTTTATATAGCTCATGTACAGTCTTGCTTTATCTTCTTAGAATACTTAAATATGCATATGCTTAAGATTCTGTGGACTTCAAATTACCTTCCCGCGCATATTAAGATCTTGATCATTCCACACGAAATATTCTTGATTACTTGATGTATCGCATAGAGTCTTGATTTGTGTGATGTCAGAATAACCTTTCCTGTTTAAGCATATCTTCATACTGCACGACTACCAAGGTTGACTGACAACGTAGACAAAAAGAAGTTGTCTAGGTATCCGTGTTTATTGCATGCAGGGCTTTTGTACTAAAGCACGTCAAAGATGGATCTGTCAACTTGTCGGAAGGATAAAAGATTCAGAAAATCTTTTCCTGAAGGTGTAAGGATCAATCCAAGCACTTATAACTGCAGGCTCACCTCCCCATGCCTAGGACCAATCTCTCTAACGTACATGAAGCTATGAGACAACGGACATCTGAACGGCTACTACAACAGTCAAAATAATTCGCAGAAGATAAATAGAAGACTGATGACTCCATGAAGATACACACACTGAGAGACAGACAGATCCTCCAACAACTTGTGAGTATCAGAAAGAAGAGCTCATTCACTTCAGTCACCAACTTTCAGCTCTTAGCTCTCAGCTTTCACTTGCTTAGTCTTTCGAGAGCTCTTGTTGTTCTGAGAGATTTTCCTATTGCAAATCTTTGTCTCTCAGACATTGCCTCTGTCACACCCCGATATTTAGCAGCAGAATAAATATCGGGGATGTGAACGATACAAATAGATGTATCACAGTTGAGTAACACAGAGTCACAATTAAACATAACAACACATTTGAGACCATAATATTGTCATCCAAAGTACTCTTTATTCCAATTCATTCAACTAGTTACAACCTTACATAAGAAGAACCAACTAAAGGGTCCCTTATTCAAATGACATGTTTCACTAATACATAGACTACTCAAATATCTATTCCTAATACTTCATCTCCTCAATGTCGGATGCTCATCACTCTTGCCCTGCCCCATCGGACTCCACGGGTTCCTCATCACTACCTGAAAAGGGTAGGTTGATAGGGTGAGCGAACTAGCTCAGTAGATTTACATCTCAATGTTGTGCGGGCACTAATATACATGATTAACATTTTAAATAGGAAGATATGCACATGAATATGATGACAATGCATGCTTTTCTAACAAGTCGAATAGAGGAATAGAACGGATGACATATCAAATCAAATATCGAATTGTATATACAATGGACAGATATTTCCAGAGTTGGATCATATCAAAATGAATTGGCCATATTCCATACAGATATCATGTATTCACATGATCATACTTATCATATCAACTTATCATATCATATCGAATCAAACTTATCATATCAAACAAAGGCACAATTTTCACAACTCTTGCAGATAGGATCAGTGCCATGCCACGCACCACAAGTCCATACTCCCGCGGTTAATAAGTACGTTGGGGCGCTCCTCCCCAGGACCAGACATAGGCCCTATTGCACAGGCATTGGTCAAATGGACCGAAGTCCCATTGTGCCGAATAAACATATTAATATTATGGCCACAGAGTTTCAATGACAAGCTCATAGTAAAAGGAACATGATCATTCATAGAGTCAAGGTATGACAATTAGCTCAAGAGAACAAAAGGGCAGTATAACGACGTATCTTATGTTTCATAATTCGTTAATGTCTTGACATGAGGATGTTTCTAAAGACAGATCATATGCAGAACATGTGCTTTCTATCTCCAGGGTACTTCATGTACAACCAGCTCCGCCTCTATGTGGAAATCCATAGAGAGCGGGACTTACGGAGGTCTTAAGGAAAAGGTCGCTAGTCTACCAATTCAGAATAACCGGCAGAGAGCTCCCATTCCCCAAGGGGGTGTGCCTATTCGTGCAAATGTGTAAGTGACGAGTCACGGATCTTTCCTAGCATGTATGCATATGGACAATTAATTAATTGAACATCGGAAAACATGTAACTATTGAAACTCATATGCAAATCATGATATTAACTTCACTAACAAGTCCATACTAACATGTATTCATCCCCATATTCACATCATATTCTTATCATATCAATTGACAATAGGGAAGATCACAAGATAATCCAATGAACATAAGGACAATCACAATTACCCATTAGAATCATATTCGTATCATTACCATTTTTCAATGGATTGATTTCTTTTAGGTCCATGCATACTATATAACATCATGCACATACTAGTAGACATCATGTAATGATCAGACCCAAGATATGCAATTTTTTTGCAAGGGTAGTGTCGACACACCCCTTACTGGTGTCGACACAATGCTTCAAACACAAGGCAAAATAATGCAGAACTGGTCAAGTAGTGTCGACACTAGATCAAGTAGTGTCGACACTAGAGACAGCTCCCAGAAAACCCAGTCAACAGGTCTGTACAGGGTGTCGACACCAGATCAAGTAGTGTCGACACTAGAGACCCTCCCAGAAAACCTTCTAGCCAATTTGGGACAGTGTGTCGACACTAGATCAAGTAGTGTCGACACTAGAGGCCTTCCCAGGAACCCTTCTGGGCTAATTTGGGACAGTGTGTCGACACTAGATCAAGTAGTGTCGACACTAGAGGCCTTCCAAGAACCCTCTGGGCCAATTTAGGACAGTGTGTCGACACTAGATCAAGTAGTGTCGACACTAGAGGCCTTCCCAGAAAAACACCTAGGTCAAGTGTAACCCAAAACCCATCTAATGTAGTGATTTACTTACCCCTCTTATAAATCTCTAACGAATGGCATTTAGACAAAATGTTCAAACAAAATATGACGAGAACAACTAGTAGGAGAACTTTGATGTGGGGGTTTGATCTAATTCAGTCTCGAATCCCGAGAAATATACGAAGAACATAAAGCTAAGTGTAGCCCGAAATCACAGTATCATGTAGCGACTCTCTTACCACGCTTATAACTCTCTAACGAAAGACTTTTAGACAAAACGTCCAACATAAAAGATGATTGTGACTACAAGTAGAAGAACTTTCATGAAGGAAGTTTAATCTAATTCGGTATCAAATCGCGTGTATAATAAGAAGAACGGGAAAAGCCCTAACTGTGCGTGACTTAGGGAAACTACGAATACGCAATGTATACTCCATGAAAATTAATCAAACCAAGTGCAAATGAACCTAGACTCGAAGATCTACATGATGGTGTTGGTTTTCTTTAATCTGGCCCGAGAACACCTACCTTTGAATGCTAATAACTCTCTGCAGATTTCTGGGTTGATGCAGAGCGAGGTTGAGGAAGACCACGTTTTTCCCTAGCCGTTCTCCACTCCTCCAGCGCTCCAAACTTGCTGCTCACGACCCCAACTTGTTGCTAAACCCTCCCAAGAGTTTAAGGATGAGTTCTTATAGATTTAGGGTGTATTTACAAGTCCTAACGGGACTAGGAAAGGGGCTGCGAATTCTATTTCCCACTTTCCAAAAAAATCTGGGATTCTCTCACCCAAAGGAGGTAGCAAAGGTTTAGAAAACCACCTCTTAGGGTTGGGTCTAGTTTTGACTTACCTTACATGACTAATCACCCTAATTTTAACTCTATATTGCCCTCCCTAATTATTACATAATTACATACACGAATTTCTGGGTATTTTCTTGTCCCAAATTTGTATCCTTCGGCCAAATGTGCTCCATTGGCCCAATCTTGTTAATGGGTTTTAATACATGATGTTGGAAGTCTCTCCACATGTTTATTTAATTTATGGTTGGGTTATTTTTCCGCGTTAACAATTTTCCGACTTAGTTTCTAAACTCGAGTAATTTGTCACGTGTGATGTACACTAGGCCAATCGGATTTTCCGTTGCACGAATTTCTTTGTGGAACACTTATAGATAATATTTGGGGTTGATTTATAATTTTTACGGAATTTTCCGGTGTGTTTTCTCACGTACGATAGTGGTACGTAAGTTCTATCATTCCGATAATACGGAAGTTATTTATTTACTATTTTCATACTTGAATTTGTTCATGGGTCATAAGTTGTCCATTGGTCCAATTTATTTTATGGACTATCTCCACATATTGTTGGAGTCTACCCATCATTTTACTTTGGTTCATGATCATATTTATACACATGATAATGGATTTTCCAACTTATTTCTTAATTATGATAATAAGTCACAATAACTCTTGAACATACCTCAAATGACTTTTATTGACCCAAATTTCTTTATGGATCATTAGAGGATATTATTTGAAGTCCATCTACGATTTTTTTATTTAATTTTCTGACTCATCTAAGTATGTGTGATAATGATTTCCTGACTTATTCCCTGATTACGATACTCAGTCGCAAAACGCCTTAAACTTGGACCATCCGATTTTCCTTTGCACGAATTTCTCTGTGGGTCATTAGGGAGTATTATTTAGAGTTGAACTATGATTTTTTATGAAATTTTCTATGGGTTTTTTGTATGTATGATAATGACACGTGCATTTTTGCTATTTCACAAATATTATTTTATCGTTTTGATTTATTTCTAATTTTACAATTACCGAATTTCCGTGGTGTTACAGCCTCAGATCAAGCAAATTCCTATAAGCTTAGTCTACGGGACATTCGCCCTTTTTTTTACTCACATTCTTTGTGTGTTCCTCTTCAGTTGTGAAGAGAAGACCTATTGTTGAACAGGTGGTTGTTTCCCTTGGTAAGAAGAAGACCTGTTGGTACAGGTGTTGTTCTTCCTCTTCTGGTTGAGAAGAGAAGGCCAGCTACGGTTGGATGTGTAAGTGTCCTTAATGGGGACTGTACCCTTGTATAGTGAAATCCCAAGTGATTGCTTGGGGACTGACGTAGGACTCTTTGGGATAGGAGATCCGAACCAGGATAATTCCCTGTGTCTATGTGTGATTGCTTCTCTTTCTTTATTCCGCACTAACTGTCCAACATAGTGGTTGTTGTCAAGTGTTTTCTTATTTACAGGTATTTTCGAAGACAAATTTTAGCAATCCATTCACCCCCCCTATGGGCTTGCTATCTGGCAACAACTGCTACCATAGAAGGGTATGGAGCCGTATTGTAGAAAAGCCCCTATGGAAGGCTCATTCTGTATGTGATATCCTATGGGCATCAGGATAAAATCCTGGAGATAGACAAGTACCACTGGTTAGGGTGGAGAGGGCTTCTCCGGTTCTGCGCAGTTACCAAGATCATCACTATATTGCCTAGGTGACGGGTATGTGTTATGTGAATGTGTGTCCTTCTTTATGGTGGTTCGGACTATGTGTCATGACAATTAATGTGTAAAAGTGTAAAAAGTGTATAAATGTGCAATGTGATCATGTGATAGTGTTGTGTAAATGTGTTATCATGTGAAAAGATGTGAAACCATGTGAATGTGATATGTTTATGTTAAAACAGCGAGTAAAAGGTGTGAATATGTGTTATAAAAGCATGTGGAAAATGTTAGAAATCATGCTAGGATTGTTAGTTACCTTGTGCTAATTTCCATGATCTATTTGGTTTGGAAATATGAATGATATGAATTGATATTGGTACCATGAATCAAGTTAACTATTAAGTGTAGAAAGCATGTATAGGGTATTTATGTGTATTTGCATATTTGATATAAATCATGTGCCATGTATTTGTTTCATTGTTTAAAAGAATATCATGTGTGTGATATGTGTAAAGATGTGCCTTTAGGTTGCTTGCTGGTCTTTTTGGAAGACTCATACTTGCTTTAACATACAAGTGAGACAGGTGTCTAGTGAGGAGCGACTCCGAGCGAGAGGAGTAGTTGCACTTGTGGAGATTTACTGCTTAGACTACCTTTTCATTTACTAGTATGTGAACAATGTTATTCATATGGACATATAATTGTAGACATTTGTTATTTACATTGTTGCTATATAGATTGTGGAATATGTGAATGATGGTGGAATAAGATTTATCTTCTATTTCCGCTATACTCTCTTTTGTTATTTATGTACATCTCTTCCTACTTTGTTGTGTTGCGTACATGTCCCATTGTGATGGCACCCTTTATATCGATGTGGATTGGTATAATCGTACCGGTATAAAGAGGGTCGTTACACTAGGATTAAACTATTCTCTCCTAGTGGGCTTGCCCCAATAATCCAGACCTGAATTGGACTTGTTAGACAATTTTGTTGGCCCACGGTTTGGCACCGAGGGTTACCTAGAGGGGGTGAATAGGATAAATAGAAATCTAAAAGTAAAATCACCACTTTAAAACTTTGGTTAGTGAATATATCGTGTGTGATAAAGTGTAGTAGTGCGGAAGTAATTAAAAGACAATCACACACATGAACACTAGGAATTTATCATGGTTTGGTACTTTCCCAATGGAAGACTTACGTCCAGTCACCAAGCAACTCTTGGGATTTCACTAACCAAAATACAATCCCCCCAAGGATATGCAACACTATCCCCTGCTGTTCTTTTTCTCTTTCTGGGCAAAAAAGTAGCTCATTGTTTCACCTCAGCTATGTGCTTCTTTTACGAGCTAAGAAACAACTCACTGGTACAGACATCTAGCTGGTCACACCACCAGACATAAGTTGGTCTTCCCTTCTAACTAAGGGAAACACTTGCACAACAAGCCTTCTCTTCCAATGAAGAGGAACATTGTGTACAGTCTCATAGCCAGACACAAGTCTTTCTTAAGAAAAGAAGAACCTGCTAAGAGTTACACAAGATGAACACTAAAAGGTTCAAACTCTCAGTTGATTGTCTCTCCCCCACATATACAATGTAGTACAGAGAGAAGGAAGAGAAGAAAAAGCTTGATTGCTAGAAGGCTTCAGATGGCTTCTGCTTAGGCATAATCTTTTTCTTGAATGAGCTTGAGTTCTTTCTCTCTTTACTTGGAGTGTGTCATTTTGGTTCCCCACTAGATGTATGCTCTTTCAGACAGATCTTTAGGAATGCCTTATCTCCTATTTATCTTCAAACTCTTTATCTTTTATAGAGTGGCTGAAGAGGGCCGTTGAAGGATGTAACTTATAGAGCTTTTCCTCTTCATCATCATCATCTTCTTCTTATTCTATTGCTTTCTTTGTGTCTAACAAATGTCTGAAATGTGTCTACCTGATACTTGTAATGGAGGAAGATCTTCTAGCTTATGCACATCCAAATTTGTCAATAGCAAGTTCCAATGTTGTTTGTGCAGGCAATAAATGTATGTTAGACTATAGAAGTCTTCGGTTAGATAGTCCATGCCTCTTTCGCTTTTTGTCAATGTTTCCTACTGACAGCTTGTTACTTCAAGGAGGTGCTTTTCTATCTAGCAGGAAAGAAGAAATCTTATGAGTCAGCAAAATGAGATCTTTAGTCAGATGGTAAATAATACTTTAAACATATGTGGTACATTTGATATTTTATTGGGTGCCAAAGACATTTTCAAAGTCAGTTGATGTGTTTAAAAGCATATAAGCACCAATCGGTATGTTTGTAAGCCAATCGAAAAGTTACTAAAGCTAATAGGTCACCAATCGATAGGATAAAACAATTACAACACTAATCGGAATGTTGTATTCATCAATCGAAAAGATAAGACATTAAGTGTTCACCAATCGATAGGATACTTCATCAATCGAAAGAAACCTTAACCAATCGATATGATCTTTCTTCACCAATCAATATGGAACTTCAACTAATCAAGATATGAACTTCGACTGCAAAAAATCTTAGTCAGAGTCGCACTTCGACTGCTAAGAGTCTCAATCAAAGTTGCACTTCAACTACTAAGAGTATCAAGCAGTCAATCGAAGTGAGACTTCGGCTGGTCCAGAAAATAATACAGTCAATCAAAGTGGTACTTCGTATATGACATCGTATATGATAAAGTGAGCTTCGCATATGACGAAGTGAAGCTTCGGATGTGACGAAGTTAGCTTCGTATATGATGAAGTAATATTTCAGTGTAAATCTTTTTGAAGTGATTTAAGTTATTTTATTTCTGGACATAAATTATCATGAAAAATATAATTAAATATATTTATGAGATTTGAGATTCTCATGTGTTTTTGTTATCTCCAAATAAAATAATAAAATATAAGAGTGGTTCAACAGTCTCCCATTTTCTTATGATGACAAAACTCATGAGAATTTTCTAAAATTAAGATATTTAAAACAAACATTAAATAGAAAATTCATAGATAAAATATTCTCTCCATTTTTTTGTCTATAACCAAAAAGAAAGTTCTTACCATTGTCATTCTCCCCCGTATTTAGTGAAGAAATTTCTTACCATTTTCGTTGAAGGACATGGATTCAACAATTTATAACTCTCCATTAGTGTATGCTCCCCCTGTTTATGAGGCTCCCCCTCGGTGAGAGGCTCACCCTTAGTTGTTGCTTATTAAATCTTCCATGTTCTCCTTATCTGTCAATTGATCTGACACCATCTGTCGACATTTTCTTGTTGGTGCTTGATCTTGTTGTTTGTCATTTCTTCAAGAGTTTCCCTGCATTGATCTTACAAAAAGGAAAAAGAAATGCAAGAATGTTAGTAGCACTGTAAATAAAAAAAATTAAGCTAAAAAAAAATTAAGGATGACTACTTCCCCTTTTGATTGGAGTGAAGTGAAGAGTTGGTAGTCACCGATAGGATGTTTTTGAGCATCCCTAATCATACATATTTGAATGTCTTTTTATTTTGTCTATTAAAATCAAATTAACATTCTCTTCTTCTTCTTCAGTGCTTGAGCTATCTGAGGCGTTATCCCATGTAGCTGTGAAAGTCTTCTTTTTATATTTCTTATCCTAATCCTCTTTTCTTTTTTTCTTTTATGATTTTTCAGACCTTCTAAGCTTTGGACAGTCTAGCCTTAAATGTCCGGGTTGCTTACATTCATAGCACATGGTTCCTTCTTCTTTTTCTCTTTTATTTTGTCTAAGATTTTTCAGATAACTTCTTCTTCACTATTAATATCACTGCTTTCATTGTCAGTGACTTCATCTGAAGTGCTTTCTTTAGCCTTGAATGCATTGTTTACCTTTCCTATGAATGAGCTTTCCCATAATCTCTCCATATTGGTTTCATAAGCCATTAATGACCCTATGAGCTTTTCAAGTGATATTTTCGAGAGTTCATTTGCTTCTTCTATTGCCGTCACTTTTGGTGTTCATTATACTAGGTGAGATCTTATGATTTTTCTGACCATTTCTCCTTGTCTATACTTCTTACCTAGACATGGATGACCATTAATGATTTCAATGAAATCCTTATACATTTGAGATATGGACTCACCTGGTTCCATTTGGAATTTCTCATATTGTGTGACAAAGATGTCAATCATAGTCTCCTTTAGTTTGTCTGTTCCTTCATAGGTGAGCTTCAGCTTGTCCCACATCTATTTTGTTGTCTTGTACGCAGAGATTATGTTAAATTCTTATCTTGTCAACGCACAGTATATGAAGCTTTTAGCTTTACTATTCAAGGATATCTTCTTTCTATCTTCATTAATCCATTCTTCCTTGGGCTTAGATATTTGGAGGTCACCATCTTCTATGATGCTCCAGAGTTGGTAGTCGTAGCCTTGTGGGAAGAACTCCATCCATGTGTAGGAAAATGTGGTGGGCATCACATGCGCATCGGAAGAATATATATTTAAAATTTAAATCCACATTTCCCACAAGAAACTATCAGACCAGGATGAAGTCCGAGGTGCATGACAGTCATGCAACCATACAAAGGTGGGACTTTCTCACCTAGGGGTGTTCATAGAACCCCTGAAGCGTAGAACCTGTCTTGCTAATGAAGGAGCTCACACGACCTCCCACTAGCGGTGTCCACAAGGTGGCGACCGATGATGACCAATCCTCCTCTCACTGGCGTGTAACACCATGAAAATTTAAATGATTAAAATTTAAAGAAAATAGTAAATACCATCATATTAGTTAAATCTGTTCAAAGAAAAATAAAATAAATCATGGTAAGACTCCCAATAAGTGGAATCAATTATTTAAATGTTGTTTGGGCCAAACAACTCTTATTGGATTAAAGAATAAAATTAAATGACATTAAATCCCAAAATTCGTAGGCATAATTGGGTTTAAATTGGAAAGGCTAATTAGCGTTCAACATATGGTTAATGGACCCCGAAAACTAACCTAAATTTATGTACCACCAGAATGGGAAGTTTCCTAATAGTTTTTCTAACTAGATTTGAAGGGAAATCTCCAATTCTTGGAAAGATCCTAGCTAGAACCGCAACCCCACCTTCCTAGTTACATTAGGACTTGGATTAACCCTAGATCTATAATAATCGTCATAACTCTCTTGGGAAGATTACCATCGTGTTGGGGTCGTGAGGGGTCGCGCTAGGCACCAGAGGAGGAACGACCACAAACTGGGCTCTTCTCCAAGGATTGTGCTGCTTCGACCTGGAGAAAGACTTCTCTTAGAACTAACCAAAGGTAGGTGTTCTCGGCCTTAAACTAAACGTAGCATATACCACATGAAAGGGCATCGAGTCTAGTTTCATATAGCCCAATTTTTATTAAGCATGTTAGTTGTATTAAGTGTTTTTCAAGAGTCACGCATGATTAAGGCTTTTAGTGTTCCTATCATTTTTCACGCATCCCAAGACCAGATTGAGTAAACCGAAAAGCATAGATCTCTTCTACTCATCGTGATCTACAACTTCATGTTCATACTTTTGTCCACAGAGCCCTAGAACCCGAGATATAAGCTAAACATGCATGACTGTAACATTTTCATGGTTTTCGGGCTAAACCCTAAACCGCGATCGATAAAGACATCGCGATTTAGTGGTTGGTATCGCGACAGGGATACTCGTCGTGTTTACCTTAAAAGCAGCCATTTAGACCATCGCATTTTATATTTGTTCTGACAGGATCTGATAGCATAAAACTGTGTGCCACATAGGTTTCAGTGCATCTCTGAATCGCGACCGTATAGTACGTTGCGATTTGGTCTGTTTTCCTGCCCTCGATTGGCGTGCATGGCTTTCATATTTCAAAGTCATATGAATGCATCGTCATGACACGTTGCAATTCAGAGTCACCAATCGATAGCCTACCAACTGCCCTTGAACGCGCCCATCATGGTCGTAGCGTTTCTGTTCCGCAATCGTTCCCACATCGATTCCTTTTAAATAGGCATCAGTTAGTCCTGTCGCAATTTAAATGCGACAGGTAAACCCGTCGCGATTTGGTGATTTCACACTGAGTTGTATTTTTTACTATGTACAATCTTTTGAATTGCGACGTATGAACCCGTCGCGATTCAGTGACCAACCCGAGATTGTTTTCTTTAGTTGTACAGTTAACCATATGCATATCTTACTATGTCAACATGTTAATTAGTTGTTCAATGGCCTAAAAGTCATTAACCACATGAAAGCTATAAGAACATGAATCTCTATTCTAAATGATCTTAATGATTACTTGACTCTGTCTACCATGTGAATGTTATGTGCTATGTTCATCCTTTAGCTTGATAATAATTGAAAGTGTTACATGTTAAAATTACAAAAATCATGTGATAGTCTTAATTGCTTATATCATGTCATGCCTTCTTGTTAATGGCTTTCCGTTATGTTTTCAACCGATGGTTGTGACATTGAGACACGTTCTACACAACACATTGCACTTATAGATAGCCCTTTCTTGGGGGATTGGAAACTCTCTGTCGGTCATTCTGCATTGGCAGACTAGGGACCTTTCCTCTAAGACCTCCGTAAATCTTCATACTCTATGGATTCTCTCATAGAGACCGAGTTGGTTGTACTATTGAAGTTCCCAGAAGATAGAAAGTACTTCCGTTCTCATCTTCTTCTCGTGAGAGTGATTTTATTACATGGAAACTAAGCCATTGAGTGTAATGATTGAACTAATGAAATTAAGCCATTATGCTATTGAAATTTACTATGGATCATGTCCACTTGCCTTGTTCCTTATAATCATTGGCATGATCTTTAGTTCACAACTATCCATTGATTGGAAATCATATTGGCCATAAATGAAATGGAATTACCAGAAATTATTGAAATTTCAGTTCATGACTGATGCCTGTGCATATAAGGGCCTAGTCTAGACCAGGGAGGAGCACCCGAAATACTTATAATCGCGAGAGTATATGATCCATTAAGCTGTCTGACAATCACCTAATTGAATGCAAGATTGATCTGTGTAATTTTCACATTGTTATTGAATGATTGAATGATTTATTGATTATTGAATAGTTATATGTGAAATGGCCAAATCTATTGTATATGTCATCATTATTGAATCCAATACGTCATTGTCCACTGGAATTCTATGGAATTCAACTTATGCTATTCATTATACATGCTATAGATTATTGAATCTTTTCTATTTGACAATTGATCGTACTGTTAGCCATCCCAATGAAAATCGTTCCTTCTCATATGATAAATGTCACTGGATTTTTGATTACTGCTTCGTTCTCGTTCATGTCATACCTTGGAATTGTTCCATATTGTTATCATGATCGTCTTGCCATGAGTATTGCATGTTAGTACCTTACCTGATAAGTTGTTAATTCACATAAAGTATGTATGCACCATGAGATGTAAATCTCACTAGGCATTAGCGCGCTCACACCTGCTTTCTTTAACATTTTCAGGTGATGACTATGAGGAACTGGAGAATGATGGGGCTGGAGAAGAGTGAACAGCTTCATAGAGTGTACCCGTCAACTTAGCACGTCACCCATCAGTTTAGAGTCACAAGAGTCTATAATAGTTAGATATTTGTCAATGTACTTGAAATACAATAATGGGCCTATGTTTGGCTCTGATTATAAGGTTGTAAGTTAGATTTGATGGAATGAAATAATCGATTATTTGGCTGGCATTATTATTGTCTCAAGTCTTTTGTTCTATTTAGTTGTCTCTCTGAATTACTCGACTGTTGATACTTTTACTTGTATCACTCATGCTCTTGATATTTAATTTCATTGCTAAATTTTGGGGCATGACAGTTTGGTATCAGAGCCTGGGCTTTCCTTTAAGTTCTAGGCAAATAGGATATTGTTAGGCTTAGCCAAGATCAAAATCCCCACGTGTCAACTTGTTAGAAATTGGCAGTGAGATTGGGGTAGAAACACGGGGTAAGTCATCTAATTAGAATTATGCTAAATTAAGGTTAGTGCCTAATAATCATGATGTTGTTATCTTGAAGGATTTCAATGGCTGTTGCACGTGAAAGAGACATGCAGACGACAATCAACACATTGACCCAAGCCCTGCTACAAGAAACCTAGGGAAGGGTTGAGAATCAGGGGGATCTCCATCGCAATTTTCGCAGCATGAACCCACCAAGATTTGGTGGCAGCACTGACCCCGATGAGGCCGAGCATTGGGTGAAGGAGATGGAATGTGAATTCCGTGTTATGAGATGTATAGACGAAAATAAGGTTACTATGGCTACTTATTAGCTAGAGAGGGAAGCCCGCGCATGGTGGGAGTCGATTGAGGCCACTTTGGGGTGACGCACAGGTCACCTGGGCACAATTCCAGGAGTACTTCAACAATAAGTACTTCTCTGATAGGGTACAAGAAGGAAAGGCCACAGAGTTCGCCAGCCTGAAGCAATGGGGTCTCTCCCTGGCAGAATATGAGGCCCAATTTTCCAAATTGGCCCTCTATGCTCCTCACTTGGTCTAGACTGAGCGATTAAAGGCCAAGAGATTTATGAACAGTCTTAGGCCTTAGTACATTACACAGTTAGGACTGATGGACCTACAGACATATCCGGAAATGGTTAGGAAGGCTTTACTACTGGAGGACTCGTTGGCTATAGCTGACAACATTATGAATAGCATGGTAAAGAGGGAACATGGAACTGCATCGAAAAGGCCACAAGTTGTGGTCGGAGCTAAGAGGCCAATTGGCCAAGCTAGAAACTGACAAGTAAAGAAGTTTAGGGAAGGAGGAAATCAATAGGCTCCCATCAACAGAGAGTTATGCAAGCACCGTGACAAGGTGAGTCACAGATCTGAGGATTGCTGGAAGGCACTGGGGAGATGCCTACGCTGCGGAAGCCAGAACCACAAGATTTTTGACTGTCTGCGGATGATTAATCAGGCACCGAAAACACGCCAGGACAGGCAGAAGCGCCAAGGTAGGTTGCAGGCTCTACAAGAACCAACTACTTCGGAGAAAGGAGGTGTGGTTGAAGGTACACTTACTATTCTATCCTACTATGCATTTGTTTTATTTGATACGGGAGCTACTCATTCCTTCATATCACAAACATTTGCTGACACATTGCATGTAAAACCCACTCCAATGAAATCTGGACTAGTTGTGTCAACCCCTATTGGTTTGGACACCAAACTTAGGAATCACTTTCCGTCTAGTGAGGTGTTAAATGGGACTCAAAATTTACCTGCTAATTTAATATGCATGGACATGGAGGGTTATGATGTGACACTAGGGGCAGACTGGTTGTCTAAGCATGGGGCTAGTGTCAACTGTAAGAAAAGCATGATGATGTTTAGTCTGCATCCAAAACTAGTGTTCTCGGGAGATAGAAATCACAGGAGGCTATCCCTCTTCTCTGCTCTACAAGCTAATAGAATGATAAGGAAAGGTGGCATAGCCTTTCTTGGCCACGGTTGTCATTAAAAAGGAAGAAAACAAGATTGAGAGCATCCCTATTGTCAATGAATACACTGATGTGTTCCCCGAAGACTTTTCAGGTGTTCCACCTTAGCAAGAGGTCGACTTCACTATAGAGTTGATCCCTGGAGCAGCACCAGTATCTAGGGCACCCTATAGAATGTCCCCCGCAGAATTGAAGGAACTGAAAGAACAATTGATGGAACTACTAGAGAAAGGGTTTATTAGACCAAGCACATCACCAAGGGGTGCACCTATCTCTTCATCAAAAAGAAGGATGAGTCGATGAGATTATGCATAGACTACAGACAGCTAAACCAATTAACAATTGTAAGATCCGGCCCTCTTGGGCCCTTGGTCCTATCGTCAGGGTCACGGTAGACACCCTGGTCGCGACATGGTCGTGCCAGGGGAGCCCGTCGCGATAGGCTTTGGGACGCAGCGAACCTGACCGTCGCGACATGGTCGCGACGGGGGTGGGCATCGCGTTCTTTTCACAGCGTTTGATGGCATCGCGACTGCTTTTCTGATCGATTTAACCGATGTCCTTTCTGTCAGAACGGATTTGTCGGTGTTAGGTGCATACAACATTGATGCGAACTGGCAGACCATCGCGTTCTGGTTTCTCGGTCTTTGAGGTTTGACCGCCTTTTGGGGTCGTGCCGGGGATGGTTGTCGCGACGCCCCATGCTTGTTGTCGCGCTAGGCCGACCCGTCGTGTCTCGGGGCCCATCGATTTAAAACCAAGGCCGGCGCCCCATTTCCTCCGCTCTCCCTTTCCTTCTTCTTCTTCTTCCTTCTTCCTCTCCCGAGCTCTCTTGTGTTCTCCAGTGGTTTTGTGGTGCTCGTGGCGAGGAGGTGACGCCTAGTTCGTGTAGGCCGCGTGCTCGTGGTGCTCGGAGCGAGGAGGAGGTGGACATTCCGACGTGAAGGCCCCAACAGGTCAGCTCTACTCTTGGAGGTAGGGACCCTCGTCTCCCACTCGTCCTAGCATGCTCCCCTCCCCCTTGAGATGGTGGTTCCTCCGTGGTTTAGGGTCGTGGGATGTGTGAGGATCATGCTCGTGGTGAGTGAGGTTTCCTTCAAGCGTAGATTCCTTGTAATCCATGTTTTATGGGGTTTGAGGGTGGTTTGGTGCATTTACAAGCTTTCCTATTGTTTCCCCATGCTCCCCTCCCCCTATAGAGATGGTTTGTACCAGTTTTGGGGTGGTCCTTGGGAGGACTGTACCGGGACCCCTCTCGGCTGAGATCACGACCGCTATAGAGGTCGCGATGATGTCGCGACCGGCTCAGCCGCTGCGACATCATCGCAACACTCTAAGGCATCACGACATGAGCCGCCGCGGCAGTGTCGTGACGGCTCGATACGTCGCGACAGCATCAGAGATAGGTAAGTCTTGCAGAGTTCCATTTCTCATGGAGTCTTCACTGTTTCCGGTTCTTTCTGTACCCGTGGCACTAGTTCTAGTTCTTAGTACGATCCTACACTAGTTGTTCGCCCGGTGCTCGGTACCTGAGGGCCTGTCCCATGAGAGAGGTTGTTACCGTTTTCCTAGACCCCTGTCCTCGTGCGCCTTAGAGGGAACGTTCAGGGCGACGAGCATACTCGAGTCACAAACTCTGAAGTTGAGGGGAAAACGGTGGTTAGGATAGTGGCGTCGAGTTGTTTGCAGAGCTCTCTTGGTTGGTCTAGGACACCGAGGATGGTCAGAGTTCTACCCGGTGCAGGCCAGCCAGTCCTTTTTCTCACTGCCTCGCTCTTTATGGCCTCGGAACCACTTAAAGAGGCCAGGTGTGGGACCGTAGTCCAGCCAGACTACGGTAGTTACTGTTGTGTACTTTGTGCTCCTGCCCCCACTATGATGAGAGTGGAGGTTTGGACCTGGGTCGAGGATAAGACATCAGTGGACGCACCTGACCGGTTGACTAGTGGTAGTGGTTTCCATAGATAGTGTCTCTTGTCTAGGCAGGGTTTGCTCTATCTGCGTTGCCAGCCGTGTGGTGGTCACGTCATGCAGGTTCTACGGAGTTTTCGACCATGGTGTCCTTCTATAATGTTGCTAGTTAGTAGCTTTGCTTCCGCACTTTCCTTTGTGGAGTAGAAGATATAACTGGTGTTATTTATTTATATATTCTTCTGCCTGTTAGAGCCAGTAGGAGATTGGTAGTCCCTACTGAGCTTCTGTTGTGAAGCTCATCCCTTCCTTTTCCAGGTAAGACTTCTCAGCAGCGGCAGGGCAGAGTAGGTGGGGCGGTAGTTGTCGTCCCCGTAGCTAGCAGTGGTTTCCCCCTTTCAGTTGTACGTCACCCTCAGGGTTTGCCCCTAAGGGCTCTATCCTTCCCCTTTTTACTTGTACTAGTTGTGCGTGTGTTGGGACTGTACCTAGAGCGATACGCTGCGGTCTCGCTCTTCTTTTTGCTTCCGCGTGTGTGCTTCTAGTTCAGTAGTTGACGTTTATTTCCCTTACATATTCTATTAGACTTGTGTTATAGCCCTTCCGGGTCCCTAGATCCGTGGGCGGCGACCGCAAAAATCAGGTCCTCGGCTTGGGCCGAGGGTCGGGTTCTCAGGGTCGTTATAGTTGGTATCAGAGCGAGAAGTCTAACAGGACTTGAAGTGGATTTAAACTACAACGGAAAGTCCCAATAGTAGTAGAAGTACACTGCTAGCAGCCTGAGTTGGTATCGTTAACCTTGTTGGTTGTGTGCTGTGCAGGATATGGCTCCGCGTAGGCGTAGGCAGGCCAGAGAGCTAATGGAGCAGCAGGGTAAGTCAGATATGCCAGCGCCGGGTCAGGCTCAGGAGGATGTGTCAGCGAAGGAGTCTGTGGCACAGCCTCAGGGAGCAGCGGCAGCAGGTGAGCAGCAGCAGTAGTGGTACCAGCTCCTACCACAGCAGTATGCGGATTGGTTCCCTATGGCTGAGCAGTTCTTTAGGACCCTGTACCAGGGAGCGTGGTAGCCTGGGTAGGCAGCAGCGGGAGGTCAGCCTCCAGTACCTCCCCCAGTAGTACCAGAGCAGTAGGAAGATCTACAGAAGGAGTAGCCAGCAGTCCAACAGGCGTCGGGTACTGGGAGTACCCGGGTCGGTAGGAGGAGGACGACTGTCACTGAGGATAGGACCACCCTCTTGGAGAAGTTCTTGTGTCTCCGCCCGCCAGTGTTCTACGTCGACTACGACCCAGACAGAGTTGAGAGTTGGACACACGAGTTGGAGCTCACGTTCGAGACTATGGAGTGTGCCGAGGAGGACCAGGTCAGACTGGCAGTGTATAGCTTAAGGGGCCAGCCCATGAGTGGTGGAGAGTTCAGAGGCAGACTCACTTCCCAGGGTAGCGTTTGGATCATGTTACTTGGCAGAAGTTCTTGGAGGTTTTCCACGGCGAGTATTTTCCAAATTATGCTCGATGTGAGAGGCGAGATCAGTTTCATGAGTTGGTTCAGGGTGATCTGACGGTTGCTCAGTATCACCAGAGATTTGTCAGATTGTTGAGGCATTTTCCTCACGTGGAAAACAGTGAGCAAGCTTGTGCAGAGAGGTTTATTGCAGGACTGAGGCCAGATTTGAGGTGGGGCATGACCGCCCATATGTGCACCACCCTGGGAGTGGCAGTGGCTAAGGCCACCGCCTTAGAGAGAGAGACCTGGCAACCCCAGCAGTAGCAGCAGCAATAGGGAGGAGCTTCCACCAGGATCGCACCGTACCAGCGCCCCCAGGTAGTCGTGGTAGTGCGACCTCTTCTTCTTTGGGCTCAGGCAGTTCGGACAGTTCTGGTTTGCACTCGAGGTTCAAGCAGATGACCACTCATGGAGGTGGTCGGGGCAAGCAGCAGAAGCGTCAGTCAAGGTTTGCAGAGCAGTCAGTTCAGCAGGAAGCTGAGCAGGGTAGGCAGGAGGTAGTCTGTTACACTTGTGGTTTGCCAGGCCACTTCAGGAGGGATTGCCCGATGGGGCAAGTCCAGCAGCCGCAGCAGCCGGTGCAGTACACTCAGCAGTTGCCGCAATACTAATACCCTCAGTAGTAGCAGGCACCCCGTCAGTAGCAGCAGGGGTAGTACCATTTGCAGCAGTCATACCAACAGCAGTATCAGCAGCAGTAGTTTCCACAGCACCAGCAGCCACCGCAGCAGCAGCAGCCCCAGCAGGTGCCGCAGTGTGGGCGTGGTCGTGGCCATGTGATGGCTGTTACCAGGGAGGAGGCCGAGGCGTCGAACCTGGTTATAGGTACTTTGCCTATCCTTGGTAGAGCTGCTCGTGTTCTGGTTGATCCCGGTGCTTCGCTTTGTTTTGTTTTCGAGGAGTTTTACGAGTCGTTGGTTCGTCACACCCCTGAAGGCAGTGTGATGTGATGGTCAATCTCCCGTCTGGTGATTACGTGCATTCTTTCGGTTACCTGGAGGGTGTCACAGTTGAGGTCCAGGGACACCAGTTTCCGGCCAGGTTGTACGCATTGCAGCTTCGTGACTTTGACGCCATCCTGGGCATGGACTGGTTGGAGGCTCACTCAGCTGTAGTGGATTGTCATCGGAAGACCGTTCGGTTTGAGATACCTGGAGCGCCTGTTCTCAGCTTCTGAGGTATCCAGTCTACCCGTCGACCTTTTATTTCTTTCTGTAGAGCTCATTGTTTGATCCGCGATGGTTGCGTAGCATACCTTGCTTCTGTTTGTTCTTCTGAGCCTAGCGGGTTGTCAGTCCTTGATGTACCTATTGTTTGTGAGTTCTCTGATGTTTTTCTGGAGGATCTACCTGGGTTACTGCCTGAGCGGGAGGTAGAGTTCTCCATTGAGCTTTTGCCCGGTACAATACCTTTGTCCAAAGCACCATACCGGATGGCTCCAGCTGAGTTGCACGAGTTGAAGCGCCAGTTACAGGAGTTGCTTGAGTTGGGTTTATCCGTCCGAGTCATTCGCAGTGGGGCGTGCCCGTGTTGCTTGTGAGAAGAAGATGGCAGCTTGAGATTGTGCATCAATTATAGGCAGTTGAACAAGGTAACAGTGAAGAACAAGTATCTGTTGCCCAGGATCGATGACTTGTTTGATCAGTTGCAGTCAGCCAAGGTGTTTTCGAAGATTGACTTGAGATCAGGCTACTACCAATTGAGGATCAGAGAGTCAGATATTAGCATGACAGCTTTCTGTTCGAGGTATGGTCACTTTGAGTTCGTCGTGATTCCGTTTAGGCTCACGAACGCGCCAGCAGCTTTTATGGATTTGTTGCACAGAGTGTTCAATGAGTACCTGGACAAGTTTGCGGTCATATTTGTAGATGACATTTTGGTCTACTCGGCTTCTGAGGAGGAGCATGAGGAGCATCTGAGGATCGTGCTAGAGATGTTTGCAGAGTCACCAACTTTATGCCATGTTTGACAAGTGCAAATTTTGGCTGAGGGAGGTGCACTTTCTTGGGCACATGATCTCAGGTTCTGGTGTGGCAGTGGACCTTGCCAAGGTTAAGGCAGTGTTGTCTTGGGAGCAGCCCACTTCAGTGCCAGATGTTCGCAGTTTTTCTGGGTTTAGCAGGCTATTACAGGAGGTTCATCCAAGATTTTTCCAGGATTGCAGAGCCGTTGACCAGATTGACCAGACTTGAGGCCAGATTTGTTTGGATTGAGGACTGTGAGCGGAGCTTTCAGGAGCTGAAGACGAGGTTGACTTCAACACCAGTGTTGGTCTTGCCTTCAGGTAGCAGAGGTTTTGTGATCTACTCTGACGCTTCGAGGTCAGGTTTGGGTGCCGTGCTGATGCAGCATGGTGGGGTGCTTCTCCGCAGTTGAAGAAGCATGAGGAGAACTACCCTACCCATGACTTGGAGTTGGCAGCAGTGGTGTTCGCTCTGAAGTTGTGGAGGCACTATTTGTACGGCGAGGTGTTCGAGATCTTCACTGACCATCAGAGTTTGCAGTATATCTTCACTTAAAAGGATTTGAAGTTGAGGCAGCGCAGATGGATAGAGTATTTGAAGGACTACGACCTTACCCTCTCCTATCACCCGGGAAGGGCTAACGTCATAGCAGATGCTTTGAGCAGGCGTGTTCGCATGAGTTCGTTGATGGTCAGAGAGTGGCAGCTGTTTGAGGACTTGTCTCAGGGAGTTTTCTGCCCTTCAAGGTACAGAGACCATGCAGTGATGACCAGTTTGTCAGTTCACCCGTCAGTGTACCGTCAGGTGTTGGAGGCACAACAGGCAGATAGAGAGTTGGCAGATATTTTGTAGATGCCAGATGTTGAGCTGGACGAGGACAGTGAGGTCAGGTTCAGAGGCAGATTGTATGTTCCCTGTGATGCGCGCTAGGCGCTGTTGTCAGAGGCACACCAGTCGAGGTATGCTGTAAGGCCCTCAAATTTTTGTCCTTTTATTTTGTTGTGAGTGTGGATTTGTGCTTATGTGTAAATATCATGTATGCATGTGTAGATATCTACGTACATATTAGCTAGGGGTACTTACGTAAGCATGTGTAAATTAGTTGTAAATATTGGTTGATGGTATGGTGTAGTAGTGTGTATATTATACTACATGTACTGCATGCATATACATAGTATACATAGGGTTTTCTGCATGATTTTTAAGTTCTGGCCGAAGAGTAAATTGGCGTCAATATGGATGGACGTCCATGGGAAGTCAGCGTCCATATCGATGGACGCCAATCCTAAGGTAGACGGCCATCTATGTGGACGTTTACTTCTATCATTTTTTGTGCGCAGCAGGCCCCAAAATTCTGGGTTTGCCTTGCTCACCCATTGGGGAGATGTCCCCAACGGCTATCTCACCTCTCCCATCATCTGTACCCGAGATCCCAAGGCCAAGACTTATAAAAACAACCCCCTTTGCAACTTTCAAGAGCTCTCTTGGCTCTTTGCAAGGAGAGAAAGAAACCCTAGCTGAGAACAGGAGAAAGACTGACCTTTGCAAGCTTAGATCCGGTGATTTGAAGCTGCTTCCGGCGAGACATTGCAACTGGAAGATAGCTTGGGCATAGGGGAAGGCTTCCCCGACCTTGGACTGGAGGGTACATCATCATAGAACCCGGAGCAAGAGGATCTTGGAGGCTTCTTGGCACTGCCCAAGGAGAGCTTCAACAGCCATTTAAACCCCTTTGGAGATTTTTCTAAAGGCAAGTAACCCATCCCCGTAGTCCATGTATGTGTCCAGTAGGTTTTAAGGATTTTATGAGATTTTCCTCGTGTCCTGGATCCCCACATTCACCCATTCTTCAGAGCTCGGTCTGTGTTTTGCACAGACAGGAACTTGGCGGCAAGATCCCTAGCCGTCAAGATCCTCAGTTGGCGGCAGACGATGCTGCCGTTAACACCTCTAAACGGTCAGACATTGTCGTTAAGTTCTTCAGGACATAACAGGAAACTGTTCTGCCTTATATACCTAATTTCCGAAGTTTTACGCATGAGGATATAGTGTAATTTTTATATGTTATGTAATATAGATAATAGAATGTGTTGTGGAAGTTTGGTGAATTTCAGCAAATTGTGTAAATTGTTACGTTTATTTGAACCACACGTAGATAAGGTCTTGGTTATGCTACTTGACTGTTTAAACGATCCATGAGGAATTTGAATGCCATAATTTTTCTAGACCATGTATATATATGTCAGTCCATGCTCTGTAAATTTGGGAATTTTTCCATGATCATGTGATTTATTACAATTTCTGTACTGAAAATAGAAAGCATGTGTAGATCCTTGTAAAAATTACAGTAAATTGTATGATGTGAGATAAATTCGGGGAAAATTTATGTGATGACGTGCATGTTAGGTACAGGTCTGTAAAATGTCAAATCTGACATTTATGTTGTGTTTCCATGATAATCGAAGTATTAATGGCATGTGAATGAGTATTTCATTTTCTGTAAATTCTGTGGAGTTCAAAAAAATATGAAAGTTTGCATGTATGGTTACGAACCTGTAAACAGTGTGTGGTTAAATTTTCATGTGATTTGGATAACAGTAAAGTATATCGTAAAATTTCCATGTGAAAACAAGTTATTAATGCATGCTATCATGATTTGGATTGATTTTGTGTTTTCAACCTGATTAGAATAAATTACTGAGTGGTTAACCTCTATCAAACAGTAGTACCATGATTTAGGAAAACAGAGCCATGTGCATGAATGAGAAAATGTAAGTCATGTGTAAATCGTGTGAAACATGTGTGTTTAAAACGGAACGTGTAAAAATGTGTCGTGTGTGACACTGCTTCCATAGAGGGCTATGGAACCGTACCATGGAAAAGTCCCCACGGGAAGGTTCAAAATGTGTTAAATCCTATGGGCATTAGGATGAAATCTTGGAGGTGGACAAGTACCACTGGTTAGGGTGGAGAGTTCTTCTCCCGGTCTGCGCAGTCCAAGAGTCATCACTGTGTTGCCTAGGTGGCGTCTATGTGTTATGTGTATGTGATGTGTCCTTCTAATGGTGGTTTCGACTATGTGTCACGGCATCTAATGAGAAAAATGTGAATGTGTATATGTGTAAATTGTGTAGTGTGAACATGTGTAAATTGTGTAGTGTGAACATGTGTATATGTGAAATGTGTAAAAGTGAACAATGTGAAGGAGTAAATGTGTAACCTGTGAAACATATGTGTTAAATTGTAATATTGTGATTCATGTTATGCTAGTGTTAAGTTCATGTCAAACAGCAACCTAAAGGTGTTTATCATGATGTTTCATATGTGCAAAAATGTGTAGAATTCATGATAGGAGTATTTCTTACTTATATGTGAACAAATCCATGTCAAATTGTTATCATGATTGTAGCTCAATTTGGAATGTAGTTCTCATGTGGATGAATGAGTAGGAAGCATGTGATAGGAAATTTTATTTTGGGAATAACTTAAACCATGTACCATGTGCTTTAAATTTTGTAGAATTATCATGATAGGTTGTCTCTCATCACTGTTCAACCATGCTATATGTTTTGATTAATGCAATGGAGTGTAGGACTTACTGCGATGTATACATGTATGACGTGTATGGAGTTTATTTGCTGAGTCTTTTAGACTCACTCTTGCTTCGGCGTACAGGTTTAGTAGGTGACCCTACATCTTTGGAGGAGACCGTGGAAAGCGACTCCGAGCGAGGAGAGTAGCTTGGTGGAGTCACCGTTGTAGATTTTTGTGCTTTCATCGTATGTAATTGAGGCATTGTATTTGAAACTTATGTAATCATGGACAAACTATGTATTTGGGTATAGTATTTCATTATGTGAACTTTAGCTCTTTAATTTGCTATATTGATCTTGTATGGTTAAATGTGGATGATGAAATGAAATGACAAGTAGTTCTTTTACTTCCGCTACTCTAAATTTTTGTATTTATGAACATCTCATCATGTGTGTTAGTGCATGGGTCAATGCCCCACTGTGACGAGACTCACTATACCGACGTGGATTGGTATAATCGTACCGGTATAAGGAGGGTCGTCGCATATGCTGTTCATCCTGGTTCCACCAAGATGTATCATAACCTGAGGAGATTCTTCTGGTGGCTAGGGATGAAGAGGGGCGTGGCAGAGTTTGTCGCTCGGTGCCTTACTTGTCAGTAGGTGAAGGGTGAGCATCAGCATCCTGGTGGTGAGCTACAGTCGTTGCCCATTCCCGAGTGGAAGTGGGACGACATCACCATGGACTTTGTGGTTGGTTTGCCCCATACTCCGCAGAGACATGATGGTATCTGGGTGATTGTGGATAGGTTGACCAAGTCAGTGCACTTCCTTCCAGTCAAGATGTCTTGGTCAGTGGACAGGCTTGCCAGACTGTATGTGGACTGAGTTGTTCCGTTGCACGGAACCCCAGTTTCTATCGTCTTCGACAGAGATCCAAGGTTCACTTTAGGGTTTTGGTTCAGTTTGCAGAGAGCTCTTAGTACAGAGTTGAGCTCTGGTCGCGATGGGGGTGGGCGTCGCGTTCTTGTCGTGGCGTCTGATAGCGTCGCGACTGCTTTTCTGACCGATGTCCTTTCTGTCAGAACGACTTTTTCGGGTGTCAGGTGCGTACAGCATTGACGCGACTTGGCAGACCGTCGCGTTCTGGTTTCCCAATTTTCGAGGTTTGACTACCTTTTGGGGTCGCACTGGGGATGGCTGTCACGACATGGTCACGATGCTCGAGGGCGTCGCGACATGCTTGTTGTCGCGCCAGGCCGACCTGTCGCGTCTCGGGGCCCATCATTTTAAAACTGAGGCTGGTGCCCCATTTCCCCCTCTCTCCCTTTTCTTCTTCTTCTTCTTCCTTCTTCCTCTTCCGAGCTCTCTTGCGTTCTCCAGTGGTTTTGTGGTGCTCGTGGCAAGGAGGTGACGCCTAGTTCGTGTTGGCGGCGTGCTCGTGGTGCTCGAAGCGAAGTGGAGGTGGACATTCCGACGTGAAGGCCCCAACAGGTCGGCTCTACTCTTGGAGGTAGGGACCCTCGTCTCCCACTCATCCTAGCATGCTCCCCTCCCCCGTGAGATGGTGGTTCCTCCGTGGTTTGGGGTTGTGGGATGTGTGAGGATATGCTCGTGGTGAGTGAGGTTTCCTTCGAGTGTAGATTCCTTGTAATCCATGTTTTATGGGGTTTGAGGGTGGTTTGGTGCATTTACAAGCTTTCCTATTGTTTCCCCATGCTCCCCTTCCCCTATAGAGATGGTTGGTACCGGTTTTAGGGTGGTCCTTGGGAGGACTGTACCGGGACACCTCTCGGCTGAGATCACGACTGCCATAGAGGTCGCGATGATGACGCGATCGGCTCGGCCGCCACAACATGAGCATCGCGACGACCTTGGGCGTCGCGACAGTGTTGCGATGGCCCGATGCGTTGCGACAGCATCAGAGACAGGTAAGTCTTGCGGAGTTCCGTTTCTCGTGGAGTCTTCGCTGTTTTTTATTCTTTCTGTACACGTGGCACCAGTGCTTGTTCCTAGTACGGTCTTACACTAGTCGTTCGCCCGGTGCTCGGCACCTGAGGGCTTGTCCCTTGAGAGAGGTTGCTACTGTTTACCTGGGACCCCCGTCCTCGTGTGCCTTAGATGGAGCGTTCGGGGCGACGAGCGTACTCGAGTCACGGACTCTGGAGTTGAGGGGAAAATGGTGGTTAGGACAGCGGGGTCGAGTCATTTGCAGAGCTCTCTTAGTTGGTCTGGGACACCGAGGACGGCCGGAGTTCTACCCGGTGCAGGCCAGCCAGTCCTTTTTCTCACTACCTCGCTCTTTATGGCCCCGGAACCACTTAGAGAGGCCAGGCGTGGGACCGTAGTCCGGCCAGACTACGACAGTTACTGTTGTGTACTTTGTGCTCCTGCCCCTACTGTGACGAGAGTGGAGGCTTGGACCTGGGTCGAGGATAAGACGTCAGTGGATGCACCTGACTGGTTGACTAGTGGTAGCAGTTTCCGTAGCTAGTGTCTCTTGTCCAGGCAGGGTTCGCTCTGTCTACGTTGCCAGTTGTGTGGTGGTCACGTCGTGCAGGTTCTATGGAGTTTTCGACTGTGGTGTCCTTCCGTACCATTGCTAGTTAGTAGCTTTGCTTCTGTACTTTCCTTTGTAGAGTAGAAGATATAACTACTATTATTTATTTATAAATTCTTCTACTTGTTAGAGCCAGTAGGAGATTGGTAGTCCCAACTAAGCTTCTGTTGTGAAGCTCATCCCTTCTTTTTCCAGGTGAGACTTCTCAGCAATGGCAGGGCGCGTGTCGGGCGGAGTAGGCGGGGCGGTAGTCATCGTCCCCACAGCTAGCAGTGGTTTCCCCCTTTCAGTTGTAAGTCACCCTCGGGGTATGCCCCTAAGGGCTCTGTCCTTCCCCTTTTTACTTGTACTAGTTGTGCGTGTGTTGAGACTGTACCTAGAGCGATACGCTGCGGTCTTGCTCTTCTTTCTGCTTCCGCGTGTGTGCTTCTAGTTCAGTAGTTGATGTTTATTTCCCTTACATATTCTATTAGACTTGTGTTATAGCCCTTCCGGGTCCCCGGATCCGTGGGCGGAGACCGCGAAAATCGGGTCCTCGGCTTGGGCCGAGGGTCGGGTTCTCGGGGTCGTTACAACAACAAAGAACAAATATCCCATGTCAAAGATCGACGAATTATTTGATCAACTATCTGGAGCTCAATATTTCTCTAAGATAGATCTCAGATCCGGCTATCATCAGTTGAGGATCAAAGGAGAAGATATACACAAGACAGCCTTCCGAAGTAGGTACGGGCACTATGAATTTATTGTTATGCCTTTTGGACTAACAAATGCTCCTGCAGTTTTCATGCAGCTAATGAATAGTATCGCCCATACCTCGATAAATTTGTCGTGGTGTTTATTGATTATATACTGATTTACTCCAAGACAAAAGAAGAACGTGAAGAGCATTTAAGGATAGCATTACAAATCCTAAGGGACAATAAATTGTACGCCAAGCTAAGTAAGTGTGAGTTTTGGCTTGGAGATGTATTCTTTTTGGGTCATGTTGTAACCAAAGATGGTATCACGGTGGATCCGTCAAAGGTTGAGGCATTACTGAAGTGGGAAAGACCAACAAATGTCATAGAGATCAGAAGTTTTCTGGAGTTAGCAGGATATTACCGAAGATTCATAAAGGACTTCTCCAAGATCGCAGTGCCATTAACCAAGCTGACCAGAAAGGACAGCCCATATGTGTGGACTGAAGAGTGTGATGAGAGCTTTAATAGCCTAAAGAAGTGTTTGACCTCTGCTCCTGTTCTCGCCCTACCCAATGAAGGTGGAGGATTCAAAATCTACTCAGATACTTCTGGTACGGGATTAGGATGTGTCCTAATGCAATAGGGAAGGGTAATAGCATATGCCTCAAGATAGTTAAAGATCCACGAGGCGAATTATCCAGTACATGATATGGAATTGGCAGCCGTAGTGTTTGCTTTAGAAATATGGAGGCACTACATATATGGTGAACAATTTAAAGTCTATTCTGACCACGAGAGCCTGAAATATCTCTTCTCTCATAAGTGTTGAGCAACTACCCCTAAGAAATTTAAAGAATTTTATAAATTTCTATGAATATTATTTTGGTATGAAAATCTTTAAATATGTGTTTTATACCAAATATATCACAAAATTCTATACAGATAAATAATTTTGTGAACACTCAAAAGTTTCTAAGGCCACAGAATCCAAATCTATAGCCTACTGAATCCGACTGATGTCTTTGACTACAAAATCTGACTCCTTCAGAAACTCAGTCACAAGTCTTGCAAATTTTGTTAAGTCCACAATTTTACATAACATTCGACTCACACAGCCGAATGTCCTTTACACTGTATTCGATTCATAACATTCGACTCACATAACCGAATGCCCTTTACACTGTATTCGATTCATAACATTCGACTCACATAGCCGAATGTCCTTTACACTGTATTCGATTCATAACATTCGACTCACACAGCCGAATGTCCTTTACATTGTATTCGACTCACGACTTCAACTCATACAGCCGAATGTTGCCTTACACTACATTCGATTGATGTCTTCACTACTATAGTCGAATTACCTTATTCTTCTTGAATTCGAATCATGCCTATTTCTTGAGTTGAATCACCTGTTCTATTGCATTCGACTTCACTGTCAGTTTTGTACTTGTACTTTGTCAGTTCTATCTGTCTTGGAATATATCTGCCTTTAAGTTTATAAAATCTTTTTTTTTATTCTTAAACTTCTTAGACATAATTTATTGGCAAATTGCCTATTGCCTAACATATCTTACTAAAATCTTAGAAGATTATTATTTTAATATATTTCTCTGACAGAACATAGTATATTCAAATTATTCATCTCTGCAAAACATTTCTCTGAAATATCTTTTTGAATCTTACAGTCTTGATGTCCTTTACTTCAGTATTATATCCTTCATAAGACTCAAAGCATTTATGAAAAATCTCAGACGCATGGCATCTGACCATCTCACCTACCACTGACAGACCCATACTTTAACTTTTTGTCTGTCTGCTCTATTTTCTGAAAAGGTTGAGAATACTAGGTTCCATACTGTCTGTTGTACTCAAACTGACCCTCCTACCACAAAGGTATGGAGATATGCTTGTCCTTGTCTTGTCTTTGCAACAGGCATTAATTGGAGCACATGTTTAGCATGGGTTGTTCCCAGCTCAGTCTACAAGAGCTTATCTTCTAGCTGTGACAACTGCTCCTATTCTGAAGACCTTGGAAACATGAAATTTCAAGACCTTCTGGACAAAGCTTTCAAGATCCAAAGGATCCCAGAAACTTCTTCCAACGGCTAATTTGCAAATATCCACCAAGCTGCAACGGCTATCTCCTTCAAACGGCTATATTTTAAAATTATAAAAGAAGAAAAGAGAGAACAACAGCAGACAAGAGAGATACACAGAGACCACATACATTGAAGTCAATTCTCCTGAAAGCTTCATCCGAATCCTTCAAGCTTGCTCTCTCTCTCTCTCAAAAGCCTTCCTGCTAAGCTACAGTCTGAGAGCCTCACTTCAGAAAGTCTTCTTCTGAAGTTTTGTGTATTGGGTGGCAGTTGTGAATTGCTATTGTCTTCAAGTCCACTCAAGTTGCTTCAATTAGGATTTTGCTAAATTTCTTGATCCTTCAATCCTGTTGGAGTTTGTATGTGTTTTGTGCTCAATTTTGAGGCAAACACACAAGTGTTCAATTCTTTATTTCTGTTGTAATTCTTGCAGAAGTTCTGTTCTGCTTTACCCCTCCTGTGAAGGGAAGGCCTTGTGAAAGGCAGTGTTTGTACCCCCATTTAGGGAAGACTTGCTTGGGAGCAAGTGGGTTTTGTAATTCCTCTCAAGGGTGAGAGAAGGCCAAGTTGTTGGCAGTTTAGTGAAATCTCAAGTGGTTGGCTTGAGGACTGGATGTAGGACTTCCATGTGGGAAGGGCCGAACCAGGATAAATCCCTTGTGCATTTATTTGTGTGATTGTTCCGCCAAGTTTACACTTGTATCACACACATCACACTTAGTACTAACATATCTATTTAGTGCTGTGATTTTCAGAAGAAATTTTAAAACAGAGAAAGTCCTATTCACCCCCCCTCTAGGACTATTTTTCAGCCATTTCGATCCAACAAGTGGTATTAAAGCGAGGTCTTCTCAGAAGAATCTAAGAGATTTGAGAAGAAATGGCATCCGAAGCCCACAACTATGAAGGCCAATCAGTCACAAGGCCACCATTCTTTGATGGTGAAGATTACCAATATTGGAAGATGCGGATGGAATGCTTCATCAGAGGTACTGACTTTGACCTATGGCAGGTAATTGAACAGGTGATTTTCAAGTCCTTGCAGAATCCTCTTCTGGTGCTCTTTCAATTGCAGACAAAAGAAATATGTCCTTAAATTACAAAGAAAAAATTATCTTTGCTGTGCTTTATCTAAAAGAGAGTTTAATAGACTTTCAGCCTGTAAAACAGCAAAAGAAATGTGGGATAAATTACAAATAACATATGAAGGTACAGATAGGGTTAAACAAACAAGAATAGACATACTTGTATCTCAATATGAACAGTTTAAAATGCTCCCAAATGAAAATATAACTCAAATGTACAATAGATTTTCAAATATAATTGTAGGATTAAGTGCTTTAGGGAAAGTCCTAACCAATGAAGAAACAGTAAGAAAAATAAGATCTCTAACAAATGTCTGGACTCCTAAAGTTACAGCCATAGAGGAAGCCCATGATTTAACGCAATTATCTATTGACAAGTTAATAGGATCCCTCATGGCACATGAAATAAACATGGAAAGATTTTCTGAAAGCTCTTCGAAAAAGAAAATTTCAAATGCTTTAAAGATTGCAGATTCTTCTTCATCTGAAGACTCCAAAGAAAAATCAGATGACAGTGATGATGAGGCTATGCTCTCAAGAAAATTACAGAGAATTTTGGCCAAGAAGAAAAAGTTTGGCTCAAGGAAATTCTTCAAGAAAGATAAGAAGAAGGAACCTACTTGCTATGAGTGCAATCAGCCAGGACATTACAAGTCTGAATGTCCTAGACTCAAGAAGAAGGATCAAGCAGAAAAATCAGATAAGAAGAAGGGCAAAGAAAAGAAGTTTAGAAAGTTCAAAAAGAAGGCTATGGCAGCAACTTGGGACAATGAAGATGCTACCAGCTCAGACTCCTCCAGCTCAGAATCCGAAGAAGAAAAAAGGCTAATCTAGCCCTCATGGCAGGACTAGAACAGGTAAACTCAAAAACCTCTTTTACTTCATGTTCTGAATACGATTCTGATAGCCTTGAAGATGCTTTTAATGAACTTTATGAAAAATATAAGACAATAGTAAAACAAATAAAAGTAGTTAAGCTAAATCTACTAACCAAGAAAAAGCTAACACCTTTCTTAAAAATGAAACAGAAAGGTTAAGCAAAAGTTTAAATGAAACCAAAAGAGAAATGAATTGCTGTGTGAAGATTTAAAAAAAAATAGTAAAATATTAGAATTAGAATCAAACTTGAAAGAACTTAAGAATGAAGAAAAATTACAAGAGGAAAATAGTTATCTAAGAGCTACCTTGGAAAAGATTTCTACATGCAAAACCTCTTTATTTGTAAATCTCAAAGGTGCTAGAAAAGGGAAAAAGAAATATGGAGTAGGATACACACCCCTACAAAATGAGGAACACATTATTCATCCAAAAGTCTATCCAACTCCAAATTTGTAGCAGAAGAAGACATAAAAAATACCAAAAAGGTAAATCAACATGTCTACAAACAAAAACAGAAATTCAGTAACAATACACACAAGAAAAATACTTTTGATTTGTGCTGCACTCATTGTAACCAACTAGGACACACTGTTAGCACATGCACTACTAGACACTTGAGATGGATTCCTAAAACTAACCATCAAGGACCCAAGAAAATTTGGGTACCAAAAGTTACAGTTTAGCTTTGTTTGCAGGGTCGGCTGAGGGCATCCAAATGGTATTTGGATAGTGGATGCTCAAGGCACATGACAGGAGATAAGAAGCTATTCACAAGTTTTAAAGAAGAATCTGGTCAAGTTACTTATGGTGATAATGGAAAAGGAAAAGTTCTAGGAAGTGGTACAATTGGTACTAAGGAAAAAGACTTAATTGAAGATGTCATGTATGTAGAAGGTCTCAAGCACAATCTGATAAGTATTAGTCAGCTATGTGATAGAGGGCATTTAGTAAATTTTCAGAATGATAAGTGTATAATTCTGAAGGATAACAAGACAGTTTTTGAAGCACAAAGAGTGAAGAATTTGTATACATTGCAACTAGCAGAATTAAAAGAAGTAAACTTATGTTTGGCTACTACCAAAAGTGAAGAGTCTGATTTGTGGCATAGAAGACTTGGTCATGCAAGCACTTCAGTGATCAAGAAATTAATAAAGCATGACCTGGTTGAAGGTCTTCCCAAGATAAAAATCAAGAAGTCTGGAATTTGCTCAGCCTGTGCAAAAGGAAAACAGACCAAGACCTCATTTCAGTCCAAAACAATTGTTACAACTTCTAAGCCCTTAGAATTGATTCACATGGATTTATTTGGACCTATGAGGACAATCAGTCTTGGAGGAAAGATCTATGGCTATGTATTAGTTGATGACTACTCAAGGTACACTTGGTGTCTTTTCTAGAAGCCAAATCTGAAGCTTTCAAGCTTTTCTGAAATTCAGCAAGATAGTTCAAAAAATAAAAATTTCAGATTACCAGTATCAGATCTGATCATGGTGGTGAATTCAAAAATGAAGATTTCCTGGAGTACTGTGAAGAAAATGGAATTGAACACAACTTCTCAGCTCCAAGAACACCTCAGCAGAATGGAGTAGCAGAAAGAAAGAATAGAACACTGCTGGATATGGCCAGAACAATGCTGAATGAGTATAATCTACCAAAGTACTTCTGGGCAGAGGCAGTAAATACAGCATGCTACGTCATCAATCGATGCATGATCAGACCCATTCTGAAGAAGACACCATATGAATTGTACAAGGATAAAAAGCCCAATATCAGTCATCTCCGACCTTTTGGCTGTAAGTGTTTTATCTTAAATAATGGTAAAGATAATTTAGGAAAATTAGATGCTAAAAGTGATGAAGGTTTTCTGTTAGGATATATTTCAAAACCTAGAGGTTATAAAGTGTTCAATAGAAGAACATTAACCATAGAACAATCAGTTCATATACTATTTGATGAAGCTAACCCTTCTATCAAAAGGATAGAAGAAGAAGAATGTGTTGATGATCTTGCAGGAATCTTGAAAAGACTTCTCTTGAAGAAGAAAAAGATGAAGAAGTGGAAGATCCTCCATTAGAAGATCTTCAACAACAAGAAGAACCACAAGAAGGGCTACCTAGAGAATTGAGGTACCACCGGGACCATCCTAGAGAAAACATAATAGGTAATCTCCAAGATAGGATAAGAACAAGAGGTATGCAAATTCCTTGTGATTTCTCTGCCTTAGTTTCACAAATTGAGCCTAAGACAATCAATGATGCACTGAGTGATGAGTCTTGGATCCTTGCTATGCAAGAGGAACTCAATCAGTTCCAACGCAGTGAAGTTTGGACCCTTGTACCTAGACCTACTGATCATCCAGTTATTGGAACCAGATGGGTTTTCAGAAACAAAATGGATGAATCAGGGGTGATCACTAGGAACAAAGCCAGACTGGTAGCTCAAGGATACTCCCAAGAGGAAGGCATAGATTTTGATGAAACCTATGCTCCAGTGGCTAGATTAGAGGCAATTAGAATCTTATTAGCATATGCTTGCTCTCTTAATATTAATCTATTTCAGATGGATGTTAAAAGTGCTTTTCTAAATGGTTTTATTAAGGAAGAAGTATATGTTGAGCAACCTCCTGGATTTGAAGACACTAAGCATCCTGATCATGTTTTCCGTTTAAAGAAAGCACTATATGGCTTGAAACAAGCTCCAAGAGCTTGGTATGAAAGACTAAGTGCTTATCTTATGTCACATGATTTTATAAGAGGAAAAGTAGATAGTACTTTATTTATAAAGAAATTTTCAGATGGAATCTTAATTGTACAAATTTATGTTGATGATATTATTTTTGGTTCTACTAATGAATCTCTCTGCAAATTCTTTGAAAATTTGATGCAAAATGAATTTGAAATGAGTATGATGGGTGAACTAAATTATTTTCTTGGCTTGCAAATCAAGCAGACCAAGGAAGGGACTCACATCTGTCAAACCAAATACATCTCAGATTTACTCACTAAATATGGTTTTGACAAATGTAAGCCTTTAGAACACCCATGAGCTCAGGAATTAAGTTAGATAGTGATCCCCTTGGTAAAAAGGTAGATCAAAAGATCTATAGAGGAATGATAGGATCACTGCTCTATCTTACTGCAAGTAGACCAGATATAATGTTCAGTGTTTGTTTATGTGCAAGATTCCAAGCTGATCCAAAAGAATCTCACGTTAATGCAGTTAAAAGAATCTTTAGATATCTTATAAATACCAGTAATTTAGGTCTATGGTATCCTAGATGTTCAGAATTTAAATTAATTGGATATAGTGATGCTGACTATGCTGGATGCAAATTAGATAGAAAAAGCACCAGTGGCACTTGTCAAATTCTTGCAGGGTGTTTAATATCTTGGTCTTCCAGAAAGCAGAACTCAGTAGCTTTATCCACCACAGAAGCTGAATACATTGCAGCCGGAAGTTGCTGTACTCAACTCCTATGGATCAAGCATCAATTGGAAGACTATGGTCATCAGCTCCAAGAAATTCCAATGCTTTGTGATAACACAAGTGCAATCAATTTGACCAAGAACCCAATCCAGCACTCAAGAACAAAGCATATTGAGGTTAGACATCACTTCATCAGGGACCATGTAAGTAATGGAAATATTTCTCTTGAATTTGTTTCTACAGAAAATCAACTTGCAGATATTTTCACAAAACCTCTACCTGAAGATAGATTTACATCTAATAGAAGAGAAATAGGTATGTGCAACCCTGATTAAAAATTACCCAATTAAAATCTTGCTTGAACAATGTGTATATGTATTGACTGTGAAAAGTCATCCTGAAAATTTTCTAAGTCCCAAACATTTGACTCATGCATTCGATTCATGAAGAATCGATGCATTCGATTCATGTTAAAACCTTGCATTCGACTGATGCAGTCGAATACTTAATTCACCTCATTAAGACTTCCTGAAACGACGTTTAAAATTTTTGTAACTGACACCTCATTAAGGCGCGTCCCTTCATGACTTAACGGTCACATCATTCAATCGCGTCCGTTCAGCCTGAGATCAAGGGACAGTTTCTTTCCAGCCTTTATTTAAACAAACCCCTTCACCCTTTAGAAGACACCCTTTTGAAATCCCTTTTCGACTCTCCTGTCTTCCTCAGCTCTTCGCGCCTTCACTGTTTTCCGGCGAAGGACCTCCCAGGAACCATCTGCAAACTCCATTATTCAAGAAAAAGGTAGGATCTTTCATCTTCTCTGTGTATATCCTCCTCTCCTTTGGTGGTTCCCTGAACTTTTTCTACTTCTATCTTCTAGATGGCATCTCCTAGGTTTCAAGAGTCCGTTCAGCTAACCCCTGACCAACTCCAGCGCTTGGCTAAGATCCCCATCTGTTCTGGAAAATCAGTAGAGTTCTCTCATTTGAATGGCAGTCTTTCTTGGGTAGAAGAAACCCTTAATGCCATGGGTTGGACCAAACTCTGTCAAATTTCCGAGCCCTTTGTAGCCAATGCTATTAGATCTTTTTATGCTTCTCTCCAAGTGTCATCGGGCAATACTATAGTTGGATATGTCAAGGGCACCAAGATTACCATATCTGAAGAGCTTTTGGTAGAATTGTTGGATTGCCCAAATTCTGGTCATTGTCTCAGTGAGTTTATTCCCCTTGAAAAGCAAAAATTGGGGATTATTGGAAGTTTGGGGACCCTTTGCAAAAGAGGACTTCAAGTCAATGAGTTATCTGCTGAGAAGAGATTGATCCACTCAATAATCACCAACATCATCACCCCTAGAGCAGGTACCCACTCCTCCATTACTGCAAGAGATGGGAACCTCTTGTTTTGGGCAGTTCAGAGACACAAGGTGAATCTGCCAGCAGTAATTTTGGAAAAGATGATTGCTTCAAAGGATTTGCAGGAATCCCTCCCTTATGGATCCCTGCTTACTGTTATTTTCCAGAAATTTTCAGTAGATCTGTCTGGTGAATTGTTTGTTGGCACAAAAGAGAAAATTGGCATCTTTACTCTCAGAAGGAGTCACTACTCCTTGGTAGGTAAGAAGCAAAATCTATGGTTTAAAGACTCTGTGCCTGAGTGTGAGCATGAGATTTTCCCTGATGAACCCCTTGTTTCTCTACTCACACAAGATGTTCCAGCACCAAATGTCAGAATTGAAGCCCCTGCAGTACCAGTGATCCCTGAGGTTCCAGTTCAGTTGACTGAGCAAGTAGTTCAGCAAGAAGCCCAGCAAGTTTCTCATCAAGATGTTCAGCCAGAAGTTGAGAATATTGCTTCCTCTTCTCTTCCAGAGTCAGATGCTCCTTCAGATACAATAAATGTAGTCTTAAGAGACCTCAGAGGCAAAGGAGTTGTCTCTGAAGATGTTCCAGTCTCTCCCATGGAGCATACGTTTGAGGAAAGAGAGCCTTCCTTCTCCCCTTCTCAGTTTGAGACCCGGCCAAGGTCTCAGGGGGAGAGCAGTAATAGCCTTAGCACCCTCTTAGAGCTTGTTAGAAATCAGCATGAGAACTTATCTGTTCTCCAGATGCAAGTGGAATTAATTGATGTGAAGTTCGATAGTTTGGCTGATGAGGTTAAGCAGATCAAGGATCTTATGCTTCAGTTGTGTGCCAACAGGGCACTTCCAGGCCATCAGGGCCAGCTTCCTCTCAGCAGCAGCAGCAGAAGAAGAAGAAGCTCCTGCTCAAGACCCACAACACCCTGATGAATCCCATGTTCCAGTTCCTGAAGATCCAGTGCTTGAGCAGTCTGTTGAGAAAGAACCTGAGAATCCGGTTGTGCAGCAACCTATGTCAGTTGAGTCCCAGCAGCAGAAAGATGAGCAGCCTACTGAGCAGCAGGCTCAGTTAGCAGTAGTAGTTTTTGAACCTCCAGTTGAGCAGCAGCAAGAGCCCGAAATTGAAAAGCAGCCAGAAGAAGTGGCAGCAGCTGTAGAAGGTTCCAGCCTTGAGGATCAGTCAACCCAGAAGGAATCTGCAGCCAAGAGAACTCTTGAGCCCTCTCAAGATATTCAGATCTTTAAGAGAAAGGTGAAGAGAAGACTAGTCAAGAAGGTGCACCTGTCCTCCCTTCTCCTTCTTCTAGGGCTAGTTCTCCACCATTTATTCCTCCTTCTCAGGACACTCCAGCAGCAACCCAAACCAATGCACCCTCGGCATCAACCCCTCTACAGCCTTCACACTCCTCTCCTCCTCCTCCTGCAGGCATTTCATTAGACGCAAAATTTTCCATCTACCCCATGAAATTCCAAGCCAAACCGCTTAAAGAGTTCACCATGACCTTTCCACTCAACCCCCACACTTCTATTCCTCTCTTCCCACTGCCTCCAAGTCTGACTCCAAGAAAACTCTACTTCATTTAGTTGAGATACTTCCTAGTATCCAACTGTCAGCTTCCAGTGGACCCAAATTAGGAGACAAACCCTCCTTACTGCTTCCTCCATTCTGGTATGCCTTTATCCATCACTCTGAACTCAACATGAATCTGTTCAGAGAATATCTTCAAATAAGAGCATTTCTTGAAGTACATGGATTGCCAGGGTTCACTTTTGAACATTGGCTTCCTGTTTTGATCAAAACCTCCCAACTTCCCATTTCAGATCTTCAACTCATCTCTCAGAAGAGCCACTGCCTCACACCCCAAGAATTTGTTGATCTTTATCCTGATGAGGCAGCTAGGTTTCAAGAGAACCAATCCAGGACCCCTTTCTTGACAGTCGGACATCACCTTTCCCTAAGGTTCCATGCTTTATTTGCAGAACATCTCAGGGCATCTCAGGCCAAGTACCTTGCAATGAGAACCTTCAACTATGAAAGGTTCAAACTGGGATTGCATGATGTATCCAAAGGGCAGTATGAGAATCTGCTAAGAGGGCAAAGAGAAATTGTTCCATCTATGTCAGTGGCTATGCCATCAGGTCTTCACCCTCCCCTTGTAGGAGCCGTTTCCTACAGGGCGCCTTTGCTGAAGCAATCTTCAACAGATTCATCCGGATTTCCACCAGATTCAAGATCAAGTACAAATCCAAGCTAAGCTTCCAAAGGTTCATCTTTCTCCAGTTATCCAAGAACTCTCATCATCTTCTAGACATTCAGTTAAGTTTTGCTGAATCTGAAAGATTCACCCCTGAGCAATGGCAAGCAGCTTATCCATCCTATCACTCCCAATGTCTGAAGATGAAACTTTCCCTAAATGATTTCCACTCTAAGAGTCTCATGGATTTTCGCAAAAACATTGGTTATAGATGGGCTCAAAGGTACCTTGTCTACTATCAAGCCAAGGATACAGCTATCTCCAATGGTCTCTACTGGAATATCACCCTCAATGAATTCCTCCATCTGGCAGCCACCAAACAGTTTGTTCCCCTCAGAATGAGAATCGACATAGACAAATTTCATCACAGAGTTGCTTGGTTCAGGAGGCGCCACATCAAGTCTATCAAGAAATTACCCTCCACCAATCCAACTTACAATGTTGATGGTGAACTGTTTGACAACTCCTTTGTCAAAAATGAGCAAAAGCTCTGGGAACTCCTCCAACCTTTCTTAGCAAAAATCCCTGCCTCTCTGTATTTACCCCGTTCAGCTAGAGTCTGAACTTTGTTTGTCTTCAAACTTTGTATTTCTGAAACTCTTATATAGATGCAATTTCTTCCTCCTTTTATGTTCTTTGAGTTTTATCCTTTATGTTAATGTCACAAAGGGGGGAAAAGGTATAAAAGAATAGTTTGCCTAATCTATTTAAAGATTTTTGTCATTAACAAAAAGGGGGAGAATTGTTGAGCAACTACCCCTAAGAAATTTAAAGAATTTTATAAATTTCTATGAATATTATTTTTGGTATGACAAATCTTTAAATATGTGTTTTATACCAAATATATCACAAAATTCTATACAGATAAAATAATTTTGTGAACACTCAAAAGTTTCTAAGGCCACAGAATCCAAATCTATAGCCTACTGAATCCGACTGATGTCTTTGACTGCAAAATCTGACTCCTTCAGAAACTCAGTCACAAGTCTTGCAAATTTTGTTAAGTCCACAATTTTACATAACATTCGACTCACACAGCCGAATGTCCTTTACACTGTATTCGATTCATAACATTCGACTCACATAACCGAATGCCTTTACACTGTATTCGATTCATAACATTCGACTCACACAGCCGAATGTCCTTTACACTGTATTCGATTCATAACATTCGACTCACACAGCCGAATGTCCTTTACATTGTATTCGACTCACGACTTCAACTCATACAACCGAATGTTGCCTTACACTACATTCGATTGATGTCTTCACTACTATAGTCGAATTACCTTATTCTTCTTGAATTCGAATCATGCCTATTTCTTGAGTCGAATCACCTGTTCTATTGCATTCGACTTCACTGTCAGTTTTGTACTTGTACTTTGTCAGTTCTATCTGTCTTGGAATATATCTGCCTTTAAGTTTATAAAATCCTTTTTTTATTCTTAAACTTCTTAGACATAATTTATTGGCAAATTACCTATTGCCTAACATATCTTACTAAAATCTTTGAAGATTATTATTTTAATATATTTCTCTGACAGAACATAGTATATTCAAATTATTCATCTCTGCAAAATTTTCTCTGAAATATCTTTTTGAGTCTTACAGTCTTGATGTCCTTTACTTTAGTATTATATCCTTCATAAGACTCAAAGCATTTATGAAAAATCTCAGACGCATGGCATCTGACCATCTCACCTACCACTGACAGACCCATACTTTAACTTTTGTCTGTCTGCTCTATTTTCTGAAAAGGTTGAGAATACTAGGTTCCATACTGTCTGTTGTACTCAAACTGACCCTCCTACCACAAAGGTATGGAGATATGCTTGTCCTTGTCCTGTCTTTGCAAACAGGCATTAATTGGAGCACATATTTAGAATGGGTTGTTCCCAGCTCAGTCTACAAGAGCTTATCTTCTAGCTGTGACAACTGCTCCTATTCTGAAGACCTTGGAAACATGCAAATTTCAAGACCTTCTGGACAAAGCTTTCAAGATCCAAAGGATCCCAGAAATTCTCTTCCAATGGCTAATTTGCAAATATCCACCAAGCTGCAACGACTATCTCTTTCAAACGGCTATATTTTAAAAGATTATAAAAGAAGAAGAAGAGAGAACAACAACAAACAAGAGAGATACACAGAGACCACATACATTGAAGTCAATTCTCTTAAAAGCTTCATCCGAATCCTTCAAGCTTGCTCTCTCTCTCTCAAAAGCCTTCCTGCTAAGCTACAGTCTGAGAGCCTCACTTCAGAAAGTCTTCTTCTGAAGTTTTGTGTATTGGGTGGCAGTTGTGAATTGCTATTGTTTTCAAGTCCACTCAAGTTGCTTCAATTAGGATTTTGCTAAATTTCTTGATCCTTCAATCCTGTTGGAATTTGTGTGTTTTGTGCTCAATTTTGAGGCAAACACACAAGTGTTCAATTCTTATTTCTATTGTAATTCTTGCAGAAGTTTTGTTCTTCTTTACCCCTCCTGTGAAGGGACGGCCTTGTGAAAGGCAGTGTTTGTACCCCCATTTAGGGAAGACTTGCTTGGGAGCAAATGGGTTTTTAATTCCTCTCAAGGGTGAGAGAAGGCCAAGTTGTTGGCAGTTTAGTGAAATCTCAAGTGGTTGGCTTGAGGACTGGATGTAGGACTTCCATGTGGGAAGGGCTGAACCAGGATAAATCCCTTGTGCATTTATTTGTGTGATTGTTCCGCCAAGTTTACACTTGTATCACACACATCACACTTAGTACTAACATATCTATTTAGTGCTGTGATTTTCAGAAGAATTTTAAAACAGAGAAAGTCCTATTCACCCCCCTCTAGGACTGTTTTTCAGCCATTTCGATCCAACAATAAGGAACGCAACATGAGGCAATGAAGGTGGTAAGTATCTCAAAGACTTCGACTTTTCCATTCAATATCACCCCAAAAAAGTCAATGTGGTGGCAGACGCTCTAAGTAGGCAGCCAGGAGCTTTGTTGGGCAGTATGATGCTGGGTGAGTGGAAGTTTCTAGAACAATTGGCAAGCCTAAATTTAGATATGGAAGAGAAGGAGGAACAAGTGATGGTTTCTAATATCAAGGTACAGTCTGACATACTCACCGAAATCAAAGATATGCATGGAACAAATCCCTTCTTAGTTGATATTAAGGAGAAGCTAGAACAAAGACCGGATTTCTCTCTGACGCCTGATGGGAGAATGTTGTTCCAAGGCAGAACATGCGTACATGATCATGAGGACCTCAAAAAGAAGCTGCTAGATGAAGCCCATCGGTCTAAGTATACCATAAACCCTGGATCAACAAAAATGTATCAAGACCTAAAGAGGTCTTATTGGTGGCTGAATATGAAGAGGGATGTGGCCGACTTTGTGGCACATTGTTTAATATGTCAGAAAGTCAAGGTTGAGCATTTCAGACTCACTGGGGGATTACTACCACTGGACATCCCAGAATGGAAGTGGGATAGTGTTGGTATAGATTTCATCATGGGATTGCCCAAGACTAGAGGAGGTCTGGATGCAATATGGGTGATAGTAGATAGATTGACTAAGTCAGCTCATTTCTTGCGAATTAATAGCAAGTAGATAGTAGATGTGTTAGTCGCACTCTATGTCAAAGAAGTGGATAGGTTGCATGGGGTTCTGTCTAGCATAATATCTGATCGGGATCCTAGATTCACCTCACACTTCTGGAAAGTACTACAATCAGCACTGGGTACCAAATTAAACTTTAGCAATGCTTTTCATCCACAGACGAATGGACAAACTGAAAGAACAAATCAAATAGCGAAAGACATGCTTAGAGCTTGTGTGATCGATTTTAGGGGATGTTGGAATGAATAGTTACTTTTAATTAAGTTTGTATATAATAACAGCTCCCAGGCAAGCATCAAGATGGCACCGTTTGAAGCCTTATACGGAAGGAGTTGTAGATCATCTCTTTGTTGGGAGGAGGTTGGAGAAAACCAATGTGTTAGACCCGACTTAGTTGAAGCAACTATTAGGAAGGTCCAAGTTATCCGAGAACAACTGAAGATAGCCCAGTCAAGGCAGAAAAGCTATGCAGACCAAAGGAGGAGAAAGTTAGAATTCCAAGTTGGTGACCATGTTTTCCTGAAGGTCTCGCCTTCAAGGGGAATTTAAAGATTTGGGATCAAGGGGAAGTTGAGTCTCAGATTTATCGGCCTGTTTGAAATTCTTGAAAGGGTTGGACAGGTGGCCTATAGACTAGCATTACCTCCACAACTGGCGAGCGTACACAACGTCTTCCACATGTCCATGTTGAGGAAGTATGTGTTTGATGCTGACCATGTGATCCAACATGAAGACCTTAAGATTTGGGAGGACTAAACTTATGATGAGAAACCGATCAAGATATTGGATCAGAAGCTGCAACAACTGAGGAATCGTACAATACCTATGGTTAAGGTCTAGTGGAGTAGGGAAGGAGTTACAAATGCTACCTGAGAATCAGAGGAAAGAATGAAGAAAAATCACCAGGAATTGTTCTCAGGTAAGACATTGAACCATCATGCATAAATTTGGGGACCAAATTCTCTTAAGTGGGGCAGGATGTAACACCCGAAAATTTAAAATGATTAAAAATTTAAGAAAATAGTAAATACCATCAAATTGGTTAAATTTATTCAAATAAAAATAAAATAAATCATGGCTAGACTCCCAATAAGCGGAATAAACTATTTAAATGTTGTTTGGGCCAAACAACTCTTATTGGACCAAAGAATAAAATTAAATGACATTAAACCCCAAAATTCGTAGGTTTAATTGGGTTTAAATTGAAAAGGCTAATTAAGGTTAAACATATAGTTAATGGACCCCTAAAACTAACCTAAATTCATGTACCACCATAATGGGAAGTTTCCTAATAGCTATTCTACCTAGATTGGAAGGGAAATTCCCAATTCTTAGAAAGAACCAAGCTAGAACCGCAACCCCACCTTCCTAGTTACATTAGGACTTGAATTAAGCCTATATCTATAAATAACAGTCATAACTCTCTTGGGGAAGGGTTACCATCGTGTTGGGGTCGTGAGGGGTCGAGCTAGGGCACCAGAGGTGGAGGAGAACGACCACAAACTGGGCTTCTTCTCCAACAATTGTGCTGCTTCAACCTGGAGAAAGACTTCTCTTAGTGTTGGATCGAGATGGCACTAATGATGTCCTAGAGGGGGGTGAATAGGACTTCTTGCACTTAAAATTTTATCTGAAATTAGACAACACTAAATAGAATTGTTAGTGTTTAGTGTGGTGTGTGATTCAAGTGTCAGTTGGCGGAATCAATCACACAAATGCACAAGAAATTTTATCCTGGTTTGGCCCGTCCCACATGGAAGTCCTACATCCAGTCCTCAAGCAAACCACTTGAGATTTCACTAAGTGTCAAGAATACTTGGCCTTCTCTCACCCTTGAGAGGTATTACAAGCCCACTTGCTCCCAAGCAAGTCTTCCCACAACAGGGGTACAAGAACTACCTTTAACAAGGTCTTCCCTTCACAAGAGGGGCACTGCTATACAGACAGAATTGTAAAACACTTGTGTGTTTGCTCTGAAGGATGAGCAGACATAGGGAATTCAAAAGGAATACAAATAGAAATTACAGCTCTAATCCTTTCTGAATCAAGGAGGGTGGACTAGAAAAAATGATCTAGTTACACAGATGCCACCCAACACAAACAAGACTTCTGTAGACTGGAGAGTTTGGAGATTTTTCAGACTGAGGAAGCTCTCTATCTTGCAACTCAGTAGAAGGCTTGTGAAAGCTCTTGCTAGTAGAAAGCAGGTGTGAGTTGAATGTGTTGCTAACTATTTTCACACACTGTAAGTATTGTTGTCTTGTTCAAACTTCAGCTTCCATATATGCTTCAGAGGACTTTTCCGTTTGAAAGTAGCCATTAGAGATCTAGCAATTTGAGGAGTAACCTTTGATCCTTTAGATGTTGTTGAGATTTTGTTATCCAATAGTCCTTTAGTTTTTTATCTTCCCAACGGCTTTAGACCATGTTTGTAGCTTCACAACTTGGAAGATAGTCTTCAATTAATGTGCTGTGAAAGCTCCATGCTGAAAACGTGCCTAATAAATGTTCTGCAACAAAGGACGACAAAAGAAAAGATACCTCCATACTTTCTGAGGTAGGTGAGTCAGAAATATATGTAAAGTATGGAAACCTCGGACAAACACAAGTTGAGTGCAATAAAAGATAGACAAACAGTTGCATCAGAAGGTAAGGTGAGGTTCTGACAGTGGTAGGTGAGCCTCTGTCAGATATCCCAAGCGCTTGATGGCATTAACTGCAAGAAAATTGCTGAGAAAAGAAAACTGAACTTTTGACATAATGCAAGAGAAAAGTTTGTATAAATATTTCTGACATTTTTACAGATAAAGTTTTGTGGTTATTTTGAATATAATATATCCTATCTGTTAGAATATTTTAATAATGGTAACATGATAAAGTATTATCCTGTAAGATAAACAAGTATTATATGTTCTGCAAAAGATATCATTAATAAAATATCAAACAATCAAAATCTCATGGAAATTATAAAATATTATTCTGCACAAAAAAGTGAAGTACAGAAGTTGTCAGGGAAGTCAGAGTCAGAAAGATATGTACTTCGACGCTCTTGGAGTCAGAGTCAGAAACAGGAGATATAAACTGAAATTCGACTCTACAGAAGTTGCAGTGAGACTGACCATAACATTTGACTTCTTGAAAGTCGGAGTGATAAGCATCAATTGGTCATAATTCGACTTCTGAAGGAGTCGGAGTGAGTACTTCGACTTCCTGGGAGTTGGAGAACAATACAGAGACTTCGACTTCTTAGGAGTTGGAGTGGGGACTTCGACTTCTCCGAAGTGTTCATCAATCGATACCTTACTTTGAGTTTATAGGAGTCTGAGTCTAGGATTCGACTTTTCACGAGTTGGAGTCCATACTTCAACTTCCAAAGAGTTGGAGTTCAGTACAAAGATGGTTTCAATACTTCGACTTTCTAGAGTCGGAGTTCACAGTCGGAGTTAGTATGATACATAGTGTATTCTGTGGACTTAGAGAATTTTCAAGATATACAGTATTGTACAAGTTATGCTCTTTGTGATATATTTCAGTATATTTGTTTGTAGAATGTCTTTAAAAGAGTTTGTCATAGAAAAAGCACCATGTTAAAAATAATTTAAAGCCTTAAATAATTTTCTTTGGGATAGTTGCTCAAAAATTCTCCCCATTTTTGTTAATGACAAACACTTTTAATTAGACAGTGAAAAACAAATCTGATTTTGAAAAAACTATGTCCTGTGAGTTATGTTATTTGTTTCTTACTTTCTTTCTCCCCCTTTGTGGCACTAACAGAAAAGGTTAGATACAAGGAGAGAGAGATAGAGACAGAGTACATAGAAATGTAGAACAGAACTGCATGCATATATATATAAAGAGTGTTCAAGTACAAAGTACATTCAGGAAGCTGATAAAGAACTTGGTAAATACAGAGAAGGAGGGATTTGGGCAAGGAAAGGTTTAAGAAGAGCCCAAAGCTTCTTCTCATTTTTAGGAATAAAGTTCTCAAACTTAGCATACTCTATCTTGTAGGAAGGTCCTATGGAGGGGATTTTCCTCTAAGACTTGACATGTCTACGGTGGAACCAACTGACTCTCTTATGATAATTGCTAGGGCGCAATAGAGTCCTAAGAGGAACAAACTTCTTGGTGGCTACTAAGTGGAGAAACTCATGATCTGCGATGTTCCAGTGCGAACCTTGACTGATTGCAGCTTCCTTGGCTTGATAATAGACTAGGTACCTCTGCTTCCATTTATGTGCAATAGACTTCCAAAGATTTTCATATTCTCTGCAAAGATACTCAGTAATAGAAATCTTCAATTTTTAACAATCTGTGTGATCTTCGGGGTATGCAGCTGCCCATTGATCTTCTGTGAACCTCTCAGACTCAGCAAAACAAATATGAAAATCTAACATGTGCTGAGAGTTCTGAGGAGCTTGCATAAGGCAAACTTATGAAATGACAAGCCCAAATTGTACTTGATTCTGAACCTTGTAACTATTCGGATATGTCTATTGAAAACTAGCTGGGCAAAGTCCTTCCTGGCAAAAATGGCTCCAACAAGGCTTGGATGCAGCCCAGAGGGTAATCCAACTATCATAGAAGGGGTGATCTCTCTTTGACCATGGATGATCTATTCCCATTGCCCTTTGTTCACATCATGTAAGCCCATTCTGAACCTGGCTTCATTGAACTACTTCATCCTTGTGTACTTGGCCTGCGACTCTCTAAGGAGGGTACCAAACATGTCAAAAAATCTAAGGTTTAGGTGAAGGGAAACATCCATAAATTGGTTCCTAGCCTGAGTTTGTTGGTATTTGGTGGCTTCACCAGGATAGAGTTCTAGGAATTCTTTGGGAGACAGACTGTGGTTTTTCTGAGTGATGAGATTGACATTAGCCAATAGTACTTGGGATGTATGGAGGAGAGAGGGAAGCTAGTCCTCAACGGTGAATCCTAGCATTTCATGGACTTCAAGGAATGCTTTGATTGACAAGAATTCACTGAACAGGTTCATATGGTGTTCAGAGTGGTAGATAAAGGCATACCAAAATGGAGGAAGTAATTTGGCTTGATTTTCTTTCAATTGGCTTCCACCTTTGGATGAGAGTACCACACTAGGTACAATCTCTGCAAGGGAAAGGGTGGATCTGCCAGAAGAGGGTGTAGAGGATGTAGGGAGAGAGGAAAAGAAATGAGGAGCTGAGGTGTGAAGAATGGGTATGGTTGCCTTGGAGGGTTTGAGATTGTATTTCAATGGATAAATTGAAAAGTTAATATTGTTGAAAGCAAGGGGCTGATCCTCTGGTAAAGAGGTAGAGGGAGGAGGATTAGATGAGGTAGAAGGAGAAGGTGGAGGTTGTTGTTCATCAGTAGTGGGAGCTGGAGGTGTAGGAGCAGTAGAGGTAGTGGGTTGAGAGGCAGATGGAAGAGTAGAAGGGGTAGGAGGAGAAGTAGCGAGAGGAGTTGGATGAGAAGGGAATACAGGCTGACCATCCTTATGGAGTTTCCTTATAACATTCCTCTTAAAGATTTTGACCTTGGACCTGACATCTACCTCTAAATCCTGAGACTCTAGAGGTCGCTTAGAACCAGATACAGTCTCCTAGGGCTGCTGCTACTGCTGCTCAACTTCTACTGACTGCTCTTGCTGCTGCTCTTTCTGCTGCTCAAGTGGCTGCTTCTACTGATGCTCTTGCTATTGCTGCTGCTCTTGCTCTTTCTGCTACTGCTGCTCAGGCTGTGGTTGCTTCTGCTGCTCTTCTGGCTGAGCAGTGGATGGAGCAGAAGGCTTTCCTGTGCCCTGTTGGCACACCAACTGAAGCAAAAGGTCCTTCATCTGCTGGACCTCCTCAGTCGACATATCAAACTTCACATCTACTTGTTGGACTTGCATCTGCAGAACTGACAAGCCCTCTTGCTATTTCATCATCATATCCATCAATATACTTGAACTGCTGCTACTCTCCCCCTGAGTCCTTGGCCGGGTCTCAAAGTGAGGAGGGGAGACATGATGCTCTTCTTTAAATATTTGCTCAAGTGGAGTAGTTCTGGGAATATATTCTTCTTCTACTACTCCCTTACCCCTCAAATCTCTGAGCACGACTGATTGTCTCTTCTGGTGCTTCATCCTTAGGAGATGGGACAGGAACTTGCTCTTGCTGTAGCAGATGTCCTTGCACTTGTTCTTGCTCTTGTTGAAAACTTTGTTGCTCTTGCTCTTGCTGTAGCTCTTCTTGCATAGGGGCTTCTTCTCTTTCCAATCTTTCTTCCTCCGGCTGTACTTCAGGAACAAATGAGGAACTCTGTGCCTCATTAGGTAAAATCTCATGAGAGCACTGTAGCACAGAGTCCTTGATCCAAAAATTTTGTGACTTACTTTCCAAACTGTAGTGACTTCTCCTTAGTGTAGACAGACCAATCTTTTCTTCACTGCCACTGAAATTTCTCCACTAAGATCTACTAAAAGTTTCTTGAAGATCAGGGTCAGCAGGGGTCCATAAGGAAGGGACTCCTGTAGGTTTCTGGATCCTGCCATCCTCTCCAATATAATTGAGGGCAGGTTGACCCTATGTCTTTGAATATCCCAAAACAACAGGCTTCCATCTCTGGCGGTTACAGAGGAATGGGTCCTAGCCCTTGGTGTGATGATATTGGTGATTATGGAGTGGATTAATCTCTTCTCTACAAATAACTCATTCACTAGGAGTCCTTTCTTGCTAACAGACCCTAGACTTCCAATCACACCCATCTTTGCTTCTCCATGGGTACTATCTCACTGATCTTGTGGCCAGAATTGGGGCAATCCAATATTTCAACCAATAATTCTTCACATACTGTGATGGTGGTGCCTTTCACAATCCCTGTGACTGATACTCCTGGAGTGACTTGGAGGGACACATAAAATGCCTTAAGGGCACCTTCGAAGGTCTACTCATCAATCTGACACAATCTAGTCCAGCCCATCGCTGCTAAGGTTTCTTCTACCCAAACTAGCCTACCATGCAACTGGATAAAATCTACAACCTTCCCAAGGTAGATGGAGACCTTAGCAGAGGAGAGTCTTTGGAACTGTTTAGGGGTGAACATAGTTCCTTCCGGAGCCCTAGAAGAGGCCATCTAGACAAGAATGACAGAGAGGACTCAGAGGAATGTCAAAAGAGTCTAATAAATGATGTTCAAAGATCAAGAAACCTACCTTTCTTCAGAGAAGATGAGAGATCTACAGTTGCTCCGAAGACGGTTCCGGTGGGGATGAACAGTGCGCGCGGGAAGAGGAAGAAGACGACAGGGGAGTCAGAGAGAGAGAGTTCAAACGGGTGCTTTGAGAAAAGGAGGAAAGGCCCTAATATAGAAATGGGAAAAGTAACAGAGCAAAGGTGAGGAGATGAACGGCTAAGATTAAATGAATGAACCGTTATTGTAATAAATTTCTCCTTAAATTTAAAAATATTATTATTTATTTATAATAATTTTTTGTTAATATGAAATCTGACAGACTCCGACTTTGAGGAGTCGAAGTGCCTTCTTCGACTTCCAAAAGTTGCAGTGCACACTACCTGCTTCATGAGTCGTAGTAGACTCCAACTTTGGGAAGTCGTAGTCTGCACTCCGACTTCATGACAGTCGCAGTACCAGGACTTAGAGAAAATTTGCAATGAGTTTTTAACATACACTTGCAGAAATTCAGACATGGATTTATCATACATCACAACAATTCAATTAGGGTTGCACATACCTATTTCTCTTCTAATTGATGTAAATCTATCTTCATGAAGAGGTTTGGTAAATATATCAGCTAATTGATTTTCTGTAGAGACAAAATCAAGTAAAATATCACCATTACTTACATGGTTCCTGATGAAATGATGTCTAACCTCAATATGCTTTGTTCTCGAATGTTGAATAAGATTTTTGGTCAAATTGATTGCGCTTGTGTTGTCACACAGCATTGGAATCTCGTGAAGTGTTTGACCATAGTCTTCCAGTTGATGTTTGATCCACAGCAGTTGAGTGCAGCAACTTTCAGCTGCAATCTATTCTGCTTCTGTTGTGGACAATACTACTGAATTCTGCTTTCTAGAAGACTAGGAAATCAAGCATCCTACAAGAATTTGACAAGTACCACTGGTGCTTTTTCTATCTATTTTGCATCCAGCATAGTCAGCATCACTATATCCACTTAATTTGAAATCAGAACATCTGGGATACCATAAACCCAATTTACTTGTGTTTATAAGATATCTAAAAATTCTTTTAACAACATTAACATGTGATTCTTTAGGATCAGCTTGAAATCTTGCACACAAACATACACTGAACATTATATCTGATCTACTGGCAGTAAGATAGAGTAATGATCCAATAATGCCTCTATAGATCTTTTGATCTACTTTCTTGCCAAGTGGATCACAGTCTAACTTAATTCCTGAGCTCATGGGTGTTCCTAAGGGCTTACACTTGTCAAAACCATATTTGGAAAGTAAATCCGAAATGTATTTTTTTTGACAAATGTGAGTACCTTCCTTGGTCTAGTTAATTTGCAACCTAAGAAAGTAATTAAGCTCACCCATCATAGCCATCTCAAACTCACTTTGCATAAGGTTTTCAAAGAATTTACAAAGTGATTCATTAGTAGAACCAAAAATAATATCTTCAACATATATTTGTACTATCAAGATTCTTTATGAAAATTTCTTAACAAATAATGTACTATCTACTTTACCTCTTATGAAATCATGTGATATAAGATAAGCACTTAGCCTTTCATACCAAGCACTTGGAGCTTATTTTAGACCATACAATGCTTTCTTTAAACGGAAAACATGATTTAGATATTTAGTATCTTCAAAACCAAGTGGTTGCTCAACATAAATTTCTTCTTTTATGAAACCATTCAGAAAAGTACTTTTAACATCCATTTGAAATAAATTGATGTTGAGAGAGCATGCATATGCTAGAAGAATTCTAATTGCCTCTAATCTAGCAACTGAAGCATAGGTTTCATCAAAATCAATGCCTTCCTCTTGGGAATACCCTTGTGCTACCAATCTGGCCTTGTTCCTGGTGATCACTCCTGATTCATCCATTTTGTTTCTAAAGACCCATCTGGTCCGATGGTCAGAAGGTTTAGGGACAAGAGTCCAAACCTGGCTACGTTGGAACTGGTTAAGTTCCTCTTGCATAGCAAGGATCCAAGATTCATCAGCCAGTGCATCATTGATTGTCCTAGGCTCAATTTGAGAGACAAATGCAGAAAAATCACAAGGAATGTTCATACCTCTTGTTCTTACCCTATCTTGAGGATCACCTATAATATTTTCTCTTGGATGATCTCTGTGATACCTCAATTCTCTAGGCAGTCCTTCTTGTTCTTCTTGTTGTTGTTGAAGTTCCACAAGTGGTGGATCTTCCTTTTCTTCTTCTTTCTCTCTTTCTTCAAAAGATGTTTGTCCTAGATCCCTGCACAATTCTTCAACACAATCTTCCTCTTCTTCTATTCTCTTAATAGAAGGGTTAGTCTCATCAAATAAAATATGTACTGTTTGCTCTACAGTTAAGGTTCTTCTATTAAACACTTTACATCCTTTAGGTTTTGAAACATATCCTAACAGAAAACCTTCATCACTTTTAGCATCTAACTTTCCTAAGTTATCTTTACCATTATTCAAAATAAAACACTTACAACCAAAAGGTCGAAGATGACTGATGTTGGGCTTTTTCTCCTTATACAACTCATAAGGTGTCTTCTTTAGGATTAGTCTGATCATGCACCTGTTAATGATGTAGCAGGCTTTGTTGACTGCTTCTGTCCAGAAGTATCTTGGTAAATTATACTCTGTAAGCATAGTTCTGGCCATGTTCAGCAGTGTTCTATTCTTCCTTTTTGCTACTCCATTCTGTTGAAGTGTTCTTGGTGCAGAGAAGTTGTGTTCTATTCCATTTTCTTCACAAAACTATACAAAATCTTCATTCTTGGATTCTCCACCAAGATCAGATCTGATGCTGATTATCTGGAATTTCTGATTCTTCTGTACTAGTTTGCTGAACTTTAAAAAAGCTGAAAATATTTCTGATTTGGCTTCCAAAAAGGATACGCAAGTGTACCTTGAGTCGTCATCTACAATTACATAGCCATACACTTTTCCTCCAAGACTTACTGTTCTTATAGGTCTAAATAAGTCCATGTGAATGAGTTCTAAAGGCTTGGAAGTTGTAACCACTATTTTGGACTGAAATGATGTCTTGGTTTACTTTCCCTTTCAACAGGTTGTACAGATTCTAGACTTCTTCAGTTTCATCTTAGGAAGACCTTCAACTAGATCATGCTTGATTAATTTCTTGATTACTGAAGTGCTTGCATGTCCTAGTCTTCTGTGCCATAAATCAGTTTCTTCACTCTTGGTGGTTGCAAGACATAAGTTTACTTCTTTTAATTCTGCTAACTGTAAGGTGTACAGATTTTTGATTCTTTGAGCTTCAAATATTATTTTTCCATCCTTTTGAATAATGCACTTATCATTCTGAAATTTTACTAAGTGACCCTTGTCACACAGTTGACTGATGCTAATGAGGTTGTGCTTCAATCCTTCTACATACATGACATCTTCTATTAGATCCTTTTCTTTTGTTCCTACTATTCCACATCCTAAGACCTTCCCTTTTCCATTGTCTCCATAGGTGACCTGACCAATCTCATCTCTAAAACTTGTAAATAACTTCCTGTCATCTGTCATGTGCCTTGAGCACCCACTATCCAAATACCATTTGGATGCTCTCAGGCAACCATGCAAACAAACTTAAGTTGTAACTTTTGGTACCTAAATTTTCTTGGGTCCTTGATGGTTAGTCTTAGGAATCCAGCGTAAGTGTCTAGTTGTGCATGTGCTAACAGTGTGTCCTAGCTGGTTATAGTGACTACAACAAAGATCAAATACATTTTTCATGTGTGTAGTGTTGTTATATTTTTGTTTTTGTTTGTAAACATATTGGTTAATTTTCTAGGATTTTTAATTCCTTTTTCTTTTACAAATTATGGAGTTGGATAATTTTTTGGATACACTATCTTCTTCATTATGTGGAGGTGTATATCCTACTCCATATTTCTTTTTACTTGTTCTAGAACCTTTTAGTCTTAGAAACAGAGATGTTTTATAGTTAGAGATTTTCTCTATGGTAGCTCTTAAGTAGTTGTTTTCTTCTCTTAATTTTTCTTCATCCTTTAATTCTTTTAGATTTGATTCGATTTACATGATTTTACTGTTTTTATTTTTTAAGTCTTCACACAGTAGTTCATTTGCTCTTTTAGTTTCATTTAGGTTTTGTCCTAATCTTTCTACTTCATTTTTCAGGAAGGTATTGGATTTTTCTTGTGTAAGAAGATTTAATTTAACTATTTTCAGTTGTTTGACTACTGTTTTATATTTTTCATATAATTCATTGAATGCATCTTCAAGACTATCAGAATCTGATTCAGAACATGATGTAAAAGAAGTTTCAGAATTTACCTGATCAAGTCTTGCCATGAGGGCTAGATTTGCCCTTTCTTCTTCATCAGATTTCGAGCTTGAAGAGTATGAGCTGGTAGCTTCTTCATTATCCCATGCTACTGCCATTACCTTTTTCTTGTATCTTCTAAATTTCTTTTCTTTGTCTTTCTTCTTCTCAGATCTTCCTGCTTGATCCTTCTTCTTCAGCTTAGGACATTCAGATTTGTAATGTCTTGGTTGATTGCACTCGTAGTAGGTTGGTTCCTTCTTCTTGTCCTTCTTGAAGAATCTCTTTGAACCAAACTTCTTTTTCTAGGCAAGGATCCTTTGCAATTTCCTTGACAGCATAGATTCATCATCACTGTCATCTGATTTCTCCTTTGAGTCTTCAGAGGAAGAAGAATCTGCAACCTTCAAAGCATTTGGCATTTTCCTTTTTCAATGAACTTTCAGAAAACCTTTCCATGTTAATTTCATGAGTCATTAAGGATCCAATTAACTTGTCAATAGAAAGTTGAGTTAGATCATGTGCTTCCTCAATGACAGTGACCTTAGGGGTCCAAACATTTGTTAATGATCTTAAGAATTTTCTTACAGTTTCTTCATTTGTAAGAATTTTTCCTAGTGAACTCAATCCTACTATTATATTTGAAAAACGATTGTACATTTGAGTTATTTTTTTATTAGGAAGCATTTTAAATTGTTCATACTGAGAGATAAGAATATCTATCCTAGTTTGTTTTACTCTATCAGTTCCTTCATATGTAACTTTTAGTTTATCCCACATTTCTTTAGCAGTTCTACAAGCAAATAGTCTATTAAATTATCTTTTAGATAGAGCACAACATAGATAATTTTTAACCTTGTAATTTAGAGACATGTTTCTCTTATCAGCTATGGAGAGAGCAGTGGTAGTTTCACCAAGTATAGTAAAATCACTTTGTTCTATTACCTGCCACAGATCAAAATCTGTGCCTCTGATGAAGCATTCCATCCACATCTTCCAGTACTGATAATCTTCACCATCAAAGAATGGTGGCCTTGTAATAGACTAACCTTCATAGTTGTGACTTTCAGCTGCTATCTCTTCTCAAATCTTTTGATTCTTCTGAGAAGACCTCGCTCTGATAACCCTTGTTGGATCGAGATAGCACTAATTATGTCCTAGATTGGGGTGAATAGGACTTCTTGCACTTAAAAAATTTATCTGAAATTAGACAACACTAAATAGAAGTGTTAGTGTTTAGTGTGTTGTGTGATTCAAGTGTAAGTTGGCAGAAACAATCACACAAATGCACAAGGAATTTTATCTTGGTTCGGCCCTTCCCACATGGAAGTCCTACGTCCAGTCCTCAAGCAAACCACTTGAGATTTCACTAACTGCCAAGAATACTTGGCCTTCTCTCACCCTTGAGAGGTATTACAAGCCCACTTGCTCCCAAGCAAGTCTTCCCTCAACAGGGGTATAAGAACTACCTTTAACAAGGTCTTCCCTTCACAAGAGGGGCACTGCAGGAACAAACCTCATGTGGGTTATACAGACATAATTGTAAAAACACTTGTGTGTTTGCTCTGAAGGATGAACAGACACAAGGAATTCAGAAAGGAATACAAATAGAAATTACAGCTCTAATCCTTTCTAAATCAAGGAGGGTGGACTAGAAAAAATGATCTAGTTACACAGATGCCACCCCACACAAACAAGACTTCTGTAGACTAGAGAGCTTGGAGATTTTTCAGACTGAGGAAGTTCTCTATCTTGCAGCTCAGTAGAAGGCCTGTGAAGGCTCTTGCTAGCAGAAAGTAGGTGTGAGTTGAATGTGTTGCTAACTATTTTAACACACTGTAAGTATTGTTGTCTTGTTCAAACTTCGGCTTCTATATATGCTTCAGAGGATTTTTCTGTTTGAAAGTAGCCGTTAGAGATCTAGTCGTTTGAGGAGTGACCTTTCATCCTCTGGATGTTGTTGAGATTTTGTTATCCAACAGTCCTTTAGATTTTTATCTTCCCAACGGCTTCAGACCATGTTTGTAGCTTCACAACTTGGAAGACAGACTTCAATTAATGTGTTGTGAAAACTCCATGCTGAAAACATGCCTAATAAATGTTCTGCAATAAAGGACAAGACAAAATAAAAGATACCTCCATACTTTCTGAGGTAGGTGAGTTAGAAATATATGTAAAGTATTGAAACCTCAGACAGACACAAGTTCAGTGCAATAAAAGACAGACAGATAGTTGCATCAGAAGGTAAGATGAGGTTCTGACAGTGGTAGGTGAGCCTTTGTCAGATATCCCATGCGCCTAATGGCATTAATTGCAAGACAACTACTCAGAAAAGAAAACTGAACTTCTGACATAAAGCAAGAGACCAATTTGTATAAATATTTCAGACATTTTTACAGATAAATTTTTGTGGTTATTTTGAATATAATATATCCTACCTGTTAGAATATTTTAATAATGGTAACATGACAAGGTATTATCCTGTAAGATAAACAAGTAATATATGTTCTGCAAAAGATCTCATTAATAAAATATCAAACAATCAAAATCTCATGGAAATTATAAAATATTATTCTGCACAAAAAGTGAAGTACAGAAGTTGTTAGGGAAGTCGGAGTTAGAAAAATATGTACTTTGACTCTCTTGGAATCAGAGTCAGAAACAGGAGATACAAACTGAAATTTGACTCTACAGAAGTCGCAGTGAGACTGACCATAAAATTCGACTTCTTGAAAGTCGGAGTGATAAGCATCAATCGGTCATACTTCGACTTCTGAAGGAGTCGGAGTGAGTACTTCGACTTCCTGGGAGTTGGAGAACAATACAGAGACTTCGACTTCTTAGGAGTCGGAGTGGGGACTTCGACTTCTCTGAAGTGTTCATCAATCGATACCTTACTTCGACTTTATAGGAGTCAGAGTCTAGGATTTGACTTTTCAGGAGTTGGAGTCCATACTTCGACTTCCAAAGAGTTGGAGTTCGGTACAAAGATGGTTTCAATACTTCGACTTTCTAGAGTCGGAGTCCACAGTCGGAGTTAGTATGATACATAGTGTATTATGTGGACTTAGAGAATTTTCAAGATATAAAGTATTGTAAAAGTTATGCTCTTTGTGATATATTCCAGTATATTTGCTTGTAGAAAGTCTTTAAAAGGTTTTGTCATAGCAAAATCACCATGTTAAAAATAATTTAAAGCCTTAAATAATTTTCTTAGGGATAGTTTCTCAACACTTAGAACCACCCAAAGTTAGGTGTTCTTGGGCTTAAACTAAATGTAGCATGTACCACATGAAAGAGCATCGAGTCTCGTTTTATATGCAATTGTTTTGCCCAATTTTTATTCAGCATGTTAGTTGTATTAAACGTTTTCCAAAAGTCGCGCATGATTAGGCTTTTAATGTTCCTGTCATTTTTCACGCATCCCAAGATCAGATTGAGTCAACCCAAAGGCATAGATCTCTTCTACTCATCATGCTCTACAACTTTCATGTTCATACTTTTGTCCAATGAGCCCTAGAACCCTTGATATAAGCCAAACATGCATGACTATAACATTTTCATGGTTTTCGGACTGAACCTAAATCGCGACCGATACAGATGTCACAATTTAGTGACTGGTATCGCGACAGGTATACTCGTCACATTTACCTGAAAAGTGATCATTTAGACCGTCACATTTTATATTTGTTCTGACAGGATCCGATAGCATAAAATTGTGTGCCACTGTGATACCCCGAATTTTTATTCTTTTATATTATGTGTGGATATTTACTTGTTGTGTGCATAGAATGTGTATTTCACTATGCTTACTATAAATTTTATGCTTCTCATGAACATATGCATGTATAATTATTTATTGTGTGTATAGTATGTGTATTCAATTGTGCGTATTATAATTTCTATATTCCTTATGAACTCATGCATGTATATATATGATATTTTTCGTGAGAATAGGCAATTAGCTAAATTGATGTGTATTGTGTATACTAAAATACTAGGCTTGTAATACTTAAGTAATACTATGCATGCTAATCTAATTACCGATGTGCATGTTATATTTATCTATTTCATGCATAATGTATATAATTATGTTGTAAATGCCTATATATTTATGCATATGATAATTCAAGCATGTGCATGCAAGGATTTCTTTTGTTGTATAGATTATTCATAGATAACTTATTCCAAATTGTATCTTAAATAATATTATGCATGCATTATCTAAATCTTGAAGTGCATACTATCCTGCCTATTCCATGGAAGTTGTGTGTAAATGTATATATATATATATGTATGTTACCTTATGCATGTGATATCTATCTATTTAATCCTATGTACATCAAATTCATCTATAGTACATGAATAATACATAAGTAACCTTGTGCATGTGATGGGTAAGTTTTGCGGTGGACCATGTAAGTATATGTATGCTATTTTCATACAAGTATAAAACATACATAATTGTGCATGCATTATCTAGTTATCAATGTATGTAAATCTCATGCATATAGTACGTGTTGTACACATAGTAAGAAATTATTATCATGCACTTTGTAAATAATTACGAGTTTATTTCTGAGCATGCAATATATATAATTAAACGTGTGTGAATTATCTAATTATTGAGGTGTCTATTTTATTTAATTATTTTAATGCACGTAGTTAGTGTTATGGATGTGCGTATGTATACATACATGTGTTATCCTTGTTTAAATAATATTTATCTACTTTAAGCGTGTTAAATTATTTAGGGTGTGTAAAGTACTTGGATGATAATATGCATACAATATTTAACTAATAATGAACACATTTTAATCATAGGTTCATGCGTAATGTATGTAATTATGCAATGTGTACGTATATGTGCATATATGTATGTATTGATGCATATTGTTCTTAATTATGATTAGTGTAAGTTGTAATTAATTAAATATTACATAATGCAAGTATTTTATGTGGTAATGATATATGAAATTATTTTTGCATGTACTAAATTATTTTAGTGCATTTATGCATTAAATTCAATGTTTATCGGTGTTTCGGCTGCCAAGACACTGTTGGCGGCCAGACATGGACGCCAACCCCCAGTGGGCGGCCACACCTGGACGCCAACCCCAGTCTGGCGGCCAGACCTTGACGTCAACCTGTCAGTTGACTACAACCGATGTTGACGTTAATATCCTGCTGTGTAACGGTTCCAGAATTGTTAATGTCCGTGTTTTGGCTAGTTTCAGATTAGGAAACCCTTCCTAAACCTTTGGTAACCTACCCTAATGCGTACCCCAACCCTTGAACCTATAAAATACCCACTCTTGGTTGAGGAAAAGGCTTTCAACATTTGGTGAAAACCCTAGCTCCGAGATGGTGAAAAGCTGAACTTCGGGAGGCCGGATCCGTCACTTGGAGGTGTTCCCCGAGGAGCTACATCAACTGGGAGGTAGCCTATACATAGAGGAAGAGATTCCAACTCCGAGGAGCCATCTACATCGACAGGAGAAGAAGATCTAAGGCGTTTCCGAGCACCTTTTTGACAGGGCCGAAAAGGGCTTCACCGACGATTCTGATCTTTGTAGATTTTTTTAAGAGGCAAGTAAACCTAGATCTTGATCCTATACATGTCCCCTAAGTCCTAGGTATTTTTACGGATTTTTCCTCGCGTCCTGGAACCCCAAATTCACCGTTGTATGAAAAGTCGTATGTATGTGCTGCTGGGAGCAAGTTGAAGGCAACATAGGTTGCAGTCAAGTTCTTCAGAAGAAGTTGACGGCAACATCCCTTGACGTCTACTTCTTCAGAACCTGAAAGTGTTACTTTTGATCTTCTTTTGCTGTTTAAATGATTTCTGGACATGGGTATACTCTGAAATTTTTATGGGTGATTGTGTACTGTCAGTAGGTCACATCATGAGGTTGCCTAAATTTTCTATGAACCATGTTAATTATTAAAATTCAGTGACTGAGTAATAAGCATGATATGAACATGTTTAAATCTGGTATAAATGGATTTTGTTGTGAATTAGTTTTCATAAATTTTCCATGACAGATTGAATGTTGGTATTAGGTTTCTATTCTGTTAATGCCTAAACATATTGATATGTCTCATGCTTAATGATATTTCGATAAATATGTCTGAATTCTAGATTTAATTGTAGAAATTATGTTTACTGTTCGAAAAATCTGAAAAATTGCATATGTGACATACTTACTGCTAATGACCTGTGATAAAAATTTAAAATCAAATTGATGACAGCAAGTACAGTTATTAGTTAAACCATGGAAATTGTTCATGTTAGATGTATTAAATTCGATCTTATGCAATTCAGTAAATATACATCATGTTTAGTACTGTAAGGTAAGATGTTTTAATTTTGAAAACAGTAGTACCATGATTGGGTTAACTAAGACATGTGAAATTGATAATTAAGATGTGTAAAGTGAATAAGTACTATATGCAAAATATGTGAATAGGGTGAGAAAATGTGAATAAATAAGTGTGTGATAATTGGGCCAAGAATGACACTGCTACCCTAGAGGCATCGAGAGCTGTACATAGAAAAGTCCCTATGGAAGGCTCTACATTGTATAAGTTTGTCCTAAAGGCATTAGGAAAAACCCGGAGGTGGACAAGTACCACTGGATAGGGTGGAGAGAGCTTCTCCCGGTCTGCGCAGTTACCAAGATTCACCACTTCATTGCCTAGGTGGTGGGTATGTGATATGAGTTATGTGTTATGAGTTATGTGTTATGAGTTATGTGTTATGAGATGTGATGAGTTATGAGTATGAGATATTTGTTTGTGTCCTCTAAAAGGTAGTTAGGACTATGTGTCATGGCATTTTAAGTAATTGGAATATGTATAAAGTGTAAGATTATATGCGAATGTGACACATGATGAGTGCAAATGATATGATATGTGATAAATGAAAACCAAAGAGTAAATGATGTGAAGAACATGTGAAAAGATATGTAAGAGACAGTTAATGTTATTGAGAGTGTGCTTACATGTGAAAACTGATGTAGTAATGCATAATGTTCATGTTTTCATGCATTAATTACCTCATTTGCAATATTATGTTTACCATCATGTCATGTAGCTTATTGTTCTTCATGTAATAGTGTATGTGAATACACATGAGTAACCATGTCATTTATGCAACATCAAAGATAAACATGTAGAATTGTGAATTGGATAAGATAACATATGAACAAATGTAAATCCATGTAATTGAATGTAATTCATGTCAAAACAGCAAGTGAAGTGTAGTTATGAAGGTGATAAATACATGTAATATTAATTAGATTCCATGCTAGATGTGATGTTTGCTTAGTACAAAGTTTCATGCTTTAGTGCTTATTGTTGCCAACCAATTTGACCATGTTTTAACTTCTCAATTCATGCTATAAAATATGAAACCATGTGTATGAGATGTATGTACATTTAAAACAGCAAGCAAAATGTGAAATTAAATATGAAAAGTGTATGTGAAAAGTGAATAGTCATCATATTTGTTTGTTCACTCCTTTATGTCTAATTCTATGTTCTAGTTGTAGAAATATGTCATGAAATGAATTAATGTGGAAATAAAGGAATCATGTTATGTGTTAAGTGTAGAGAATATGTACAAGTGTATAGTAATAGTATCCATGATGTAGAATAAACATATGATAGAATGAAGTATGTCTAGGTGATTAAAAATGTGTTGATAGCTAAGAGTATGTTCCATGTGTTTGGGAGTTTAAATGATAGTATGTATTCATGAGTGTTTAATAGCTTAATGTGAATGTGATATGTTTAAGATTAAGTCTTTGTTTTACTTGCTGAGTCTTTGGACTCACCCTTGCTTCGGCATACAGGTTGACAGGTATCCCGTGCTAGAGGGAGAGACGCTATCTTGGAGGAGAGGCTTTTGAGGAGCAAGTAGTAGTTGTATTTTTCTTTCATAGTTGAATAAAAATGTTATTTGGACAATGTAGCTCTTTCATCATGTAATAATGTGGACATTGTCGTTCTATTTTTTTTTGCACTATATAGATTGTGGAATATGGGATGGTGATGGACTAAAGTTGAATTGTTTATTTTATTCCGCTGAAATAAATTGCTATCTACGTACTTTTCAACCTATCGGCTAGTGTTGGGTCTTATCCCACTGTAATGACACTCTTTATACCGATGGGGATTGGTATAATCGTACCGGTATGAGGAGGGTCGTTACAGCCACATAGGTTTCAATGCATGTCTGAATCGCAACCATATAGTACGTCGCGATTTGGTCTATTTTCCTGCCCTCGGTTGGCATGCATGGCTTTCATATTTCAAAGTCATATGAATGCATTGTCACAACACATCGTGATTCAGAGTCACCAATTGATAGCCTACTGATTGCCCTTGAACGCGTCCATCATGGCCGTCACATTTCTGTTCCGTAATCGTTCCCATATCGATTCTTTTTGAATAGGCGTCGGTCAATCCTATCGCAATTTAAATGCAACAGGTAAACCTATCATGATTTGGTGATTTCACACTGATTTGTATTTTTGACTGTGTACGGTCTTTTGAATTGCGACGTATGAACCTGTCGAGATTTAGTGGCCAACCCGAGACTGTTTTCTTTAGTTGTACAGTTAACCATAAGCATATCTTGCTGTGTCAGCATGTTAATTAGTTGTTCAATGGCCTAAAAGTCATTAACCCACATTAAAGTTATAAGAACATGAATCTCTATTCTAAATGATCTTAATGATTACTTGACTCCGTCTACCATGTGAATGCTATGTGCTATGTTTATCCTCTAACTTGATAATAATTGAAAGTGTTACATATTAAAAGTATAGAAATCATGTGATAGTCTTAATTGCTTATATCATGTCATGCCTTCTTGTTAAGGGCTTTTTTTATGTTTTCAACCGATGGTTGTGACATTAAGACACGTTCTACACAACACATTGCACTTATAGGCAGCCCTTTCTTTGAGGATTGGAAACTCTCTGTCGGTCATTCCGTATCAGTAGACTAGGGACCTTTCCTCTAAGTCTTCCGTAAATCTCTATACTCTATGGATTCCCTCATAGAGACCGAGTTGGTTGTACCATAGAAAGCACTTTCATTCTCATCTACTTCTCGTGAGAGTGATTTTATTACATGGAAATTAAGTCATTAAGTGTAATGATTGAACTAATGAAATTAAGTCGTTATGCTGTCGAAATTTACTTTAGATCATGTCCACTTTCCTTGTTCCTTATAATCATTGACATGATCTTTAGTTCACAACTCCATTGATTGGAAATCATATTGGCCATAAATGAAATAGAATCACCAGAAATTATTGGAACTTCGGTTCATGACTGATGCTTGTGCATATAAGTGCCTAGTCTGGTCTTGGGAGGAGCACCCGAAATACTTATAATGGCGAGAGTACATGATCTATTGAGGCGTTTGGCAATCACCTAATTGAATGTAGGATTGATCTAGATAATTTTCACATTGTTACTGAATGATTGATTGATTGATTGAACAGTTATATGTGAAATGGACAAATCTATTGTATATGTCATCATTATTAATCCAATACATCATTGTCCATTGGAATTCTATGAAATTCAACTTGTGCTATTCACTATACATGCTATAGATTGTTGAACCTCTTCTATTTGACAATTGATCATATTGTCATCCATCCCAATGGAAACCGTTCCTTCTCATATGGTAAATGTCACGGGATTTTTGGTTATTTCATCATTCTCATACATGTTATACCTTGGAATTGTTCCATATCGTTATCATGATCGTCTTGCCACGAGTATTGCATGTTAGTATCTTACCTGATAAATTGTTAATTCACGTAAAGCATGCCCGCACCATGAGATGTAAATCCTACTGGGTGTTAGCGCGCTCACATCTACTTTCTTTAACATTTTTAGGTGATGAATATGAGGAACTAGAGAATGATGGGGCTGGGGAAGAGTGAGCATCTTCACAGAGCGACTCGTCAACTTAGCACGTCAGCCATCAAGTTTAGAGTCACAAGAGTCTATAATAGTTTGATATTTGTCAATGTACTTGAAATACAATAATAGGCCTATGTTTAGCTCCGAGTATGAGGTTGTAAGTTAGATTTGATGGAATGAAATAAAGGATTATTTGGCTGGAATTATTATTGTCTCAAGTCTTTTGTTATATTTAGTTGTCGCTCTGAATTACTCGAGTGTTGATACTTTTACTTGTATCGCTCGCACTCTCGATATTTAATTCCGTTGCTAAATCTCAAGGCGTGACACGACGTCTCCTCCTCTTTGCGGCTACTCCAAGAAGCACCTCCTCTTCACCTTCCTTCGAGCAGACTCGCAGCAACAGCAGTGACAGTAGAGGAGGAAGGTGGCTGTTCTAGTCGAACTAGCTGCTTTACAAGCAGCTACAGCAGCAACATGTAGCAGTAGCAACAGTGACCCAACAGCAGCAGAGGTAGCAGCAACTAAAGCAAGGAGGAATAACCTCCTACTTCTCCTCTCTTCTCCAAAAGAGGGGCTACGGGAGAGAGGGTGTAGAGTAGAGGAGAGTGGAGAAGAAGAGAGTGAGAGGGTGATGGGAGAGCCCTCAGCTTATAGGTTCATCCCACGCCCTCTACCTATATAGAGGGTCCCTTTTCAACCTTCCACATGACCCTCAAGTCGTGCGGATGTGCGTGGTATGGCCCAAAGTACATGCAGCCATAACAACATTGACGACAAGATAGGGTATCTCCAATCAGCATCACTGCCACCAAGACACTATTGGCGATAGTCGACCATGTCGCCAGGAGGTCTTGGAGACAATCTACTATGTCTCTAGGACCATCCTAGAGATAGTAGATCATGTCGCCAGAACCATCCTAGCGACAGTCTATCCCGTCGCTAGGACCTGGCGACGGACTATTTTATCTCCGTCCTTGGTTAGAAAACGGAGTCTATTAGATAAATCTTATCCAATCCTCTATTGTTATTATGTCACCCACCTTTTTGTGTGACCCTCTAGGCCCAATACCGAGCTAACAGTGAGTTGCACCCGTCAGAACTCTTTCTGACTCATAACTCCTTTTGACCTAGTGAATCATTATCTTCGTAATGATCATCGACTATGGACGTACTAATCCACTATGCCATAGTCCCTAGACGGTACAGGGGGATCAAATCCATTGGACCTTTTTTCCCATAGTTACTATGTATTTATAATCCTTCATCCAACTAATATCCCATAGACTGTGTATGAGGCATGGTACTATCAGGCCCACACGAAGTCTATCTGATTCTTACTATTATCATATTCTCTCGGAGAGCTCCTTCTCTCTTAATCCGATTGACAGGGATTTGCCCAAGCACGAACACATGGGATATTCCTCTCATGATACCGAGAGTAGATGATCATTTGTTGACATACAATTGCCTTCGTAAGGTTGGCTATCATTCCCAATAGTCAGTTGTACTATATCTGAAACTTCCAGACCTTATGTCCGGTATCAAAGAATGAAGTACTCAAACAAGGCATCATTAGTGGCTCAAGTCCAAGGACCAGTTACACAACTGAGACTACGAAATTGTTGTCTGACAATCAGATATCATCAACCATACAGTATTTCGAGAGCAGATCATTTAGTGAACTCATTCTCCAATGAGCACCTGCACCATACCCTTTGTGTCTCCACACAAGTAGTTATGAGACCAGCTACCTCCATCATATGGATGGGTATATAACACATCGGTCTATCCAGTTATCTCGATGTCCTTCTCGAGTAACTTGTGACCAAGAGTATTTAGGATCTATGTTTAAAGAGAATTGGTCTCATTATCATGATATCATCATGATCCAATTCCCGTTGCACAAATACATGGACATCACAATATAAATATCATCTCATGCATATAATATGAAGTGATAAAATGCCATTAATATTATTACTAAAAGAGATTAGTATAAGATTACAAGTTCCATCACTAATGTGAATTGGCTTGTAGGGCACTCATAACTAGCAATCTCCCACTTGACCTAAAGTCAATCACCTTCATGTCTGATCCCCATTAGACCTTGGTGTCGCTCACAAAACAATTTGAGTCGACGCTTTGTCTATGGATCTGCAATGTTATCTTCAGATGGAACTCTTTCCATGGCTACATCACCACGGGCCACGATCTATTTGATCAAGTGGAACCTCCTCAGAATGTGCTTGGACTTTTGAAGAGACCTAGGTTCCTTTGCTTAAGCAATTGCCCTATTGTTGTTGCAAAACAATGGAATTGGCTCCTCATGGCCAGACACCATTCCTATATTTGTGATGAACTTATTCATCCAGACAACTTCCTTTGCTGCTTTTGAAGCAGCAATATACTCTGCCTCAGTGGTCGAGTCATTAGTAGTCTCTTGATTGTAACTTTTCCAGCTTGCTTCTCCTCCATTCAGGGTAAACACAAATCTCAAGTTACACTTGCTATCACCGTATCAGATTGAAAACTTGAGTCTGTGTAGCCTTCAACTTTGATGCTACATCCTCCATACCAATAACAAATCATTAGTCCTTCTCAAGTACTTAAGGATACACTTTACTGCTTTCCAGTGTTCCAAATTTGGATCTGCCTAATCCCTGCTCGTAACACTTAGAGCATGCGCTACATCAAATCTAGTACATAGCATAGTATACATGATACACTCTATTGCAGAGGCATAGGAAATTCTATCTATGTTTTCCCTTTCTTCTAGAGTACTTGAAGACATACTCCTAGAAAGTGAAATTTCATGTCTCATCGGTATGAGACCTCTTTTGGAATTCTCCATGCCAAAATCTTTTGACAATGGAGTCTATGTACCTGGAGTGGGACAAGCCAAGCATCCTCTTGGATCTGTCTCTATAGATCCAAATCCCCAATAAACATGATGCTTCCCCTAAGTCCTTCATAGAGAAATTCTTTGATAGCCAAGTTTTTACTGTAGATAACATTCCAATGTCATTTCCAATGATGAGAATGTCATCTACATACAACACTAAGAAGGTGATAGCGCTCCCACTTACCTTTCTATACACATAGGGCTCATCTCCGTTCTTAATAAAGTCATAATATTCGATTGCCTAATCAAACATTGTGTTCCAACTTCGGGAAGCATGCTTTAGTCCATAAATGGACCTAAGCAACCTGCACACCTTCTCTGGACTTTCCTTGGAAACGAATCCCTCCGGCTATATCATATGCACCTTTTCCGCAAGGTCGCCATTGAGGAATATGGTTTTTACATCTATCTGCCATATTTTATAACTATGGTGTGCTGCAATGGCCAATAGGATTCTGATAGATTTCAGCATGGCAACAGGCAAGAATGTTTCGTCATAGTCAACACCTTGCCTTTGACAATATCCTTTAGCCACAAGCCTTACTTTATAGGTCCCTACCATCTACTCTAATTTGTTCTTGAAGATCTATTTGCATCCAATGGTACAATACCCTTATGTGGATCTGTCACGCCCCGAATATTTAGTAGCGGAATAAATACCGGGGGACGTGAACGATACAAACCGGCGTATCACAGTTGAATAGTGCAGAGTCACATTCAAATATAATAACACATTCAAGACTATAATATGGTCATCATTAGTATACTTTAATTCATTTCACTCAACTAGATACAACCTCACATAAGAAGAATTAACCAAAGGATCCATCATTCAAATAAACTTCCACAAAGTTTCACTATTTCATAGACTACTCAAATTTCTATTTCTAAATTTTCATCTATTCTAGGACGGGTGCTCGTCACTCTTGCCCAGTCCCATCCGACTCCACGGGTTCTTCATCACTACCTGAAAAAGGGCAGGATGATAGGGGTGAGCGAACTAGCTCAGTAGGATTTATATCTCAATCACGTGCGGGCACTAGTATACATGATTAACAATTTTATATAGGCAGATATGCTTATGAGTATGCTGACAATGCATGCTTTTCTAACAAGTTGAATAGCAAAGTAGAACGGATATCATATCGGATCAATTGTCGAGTTCCATATACAATAGACAAATATTTCAAGAATAGAATCATGTCGGAAGAGATTGGCCATATTCAAATAGAGTTCATGTGTTCACAAGAACAAACTTATCATGTCATGTCAGTCAAACTTATCAAGTCAAACAAGAGGCACGTTTCACAATCTTGCATGTCAGGTGTGCTATGCCAAGCACCAAGAGTCCATACTCCCTCGGTTAACAAGTACGTTGGGGCGCTCTTCCCCAGGACCGGACAGGGCCCTATTGCACAGGCATTGTATCAAGTTTTGGACCGGAGTCCTACGATGTGCCGAACAAACATATTCATATTATGGCCATAGAGTTTCAATGACAAGCTCATAGTAAAAAGAACATGATCACTCATAGAGTCAAGGAATGACAAACAGCTCAAAAGAACAAGGCAGGATAACGTTGTATCTTATATTTCATAATTCATTAATGTCTTAGACAAGATGGTGTTTCTAAAGACAGATCATATGTAGAACATGTACTTTCCTAACATGTATGCATATGACAAATAATCCATTGAACACCGGAAAACATGAAACCATGAAACTCATATGCAATCACCACTAACATGTCCATACTAATCATGTATTCATCCCCACATTCATAACATATTCTTATCTTATCAATTGACAATAAGCAAGATCACAAGATAATCCAAGGATCATAAGAACATTCAAAATTTACACATTAGAATCATATTCATATCATTACCATTTACTTTAATGGTTTGATTTATTTTAAGTCCATGCATACTATATAACATCATGTACATGCTTGAAGACATCATGAAATGATTAGACCCAAATCATACAAAAATCTTGTAAGGGTAGTGTCGACACTAGATCAGGTGGTGTCGACACCATGCTCCAAACCCAAGACAAAAACAGGTAAAACTGGTCAGGTAGTGTCGACACTAGTTCAGGTAGTGTCGACACAGTGCATCAAAATAAGGCAAAAAGGTCAAGTAGTGTCGACACGAGATCAAGTAGTGTCGACACTAGAGACAGTTTCCAGAAAACCTTCTGGCCAATATGGGACAGTGTGTCGACACTAGCACAGGTGGTGTCGACACTAGATCAGCTTCCCAGAACTTTCTGGGTCAAACTGGGACAGTGTGTCGACACAAGATGAGGCTGTGTCGACACTAGATGCCTTCCCAGAACTCCATCTGGGCTGTTCTGGGACAGCAGGTCGACACTAGCCCAGGCAGTGTCGACACTAGTGGCTTTCCCAGAACACCATCTGGGATGTTTTGGGACAGCAGGTCGACACTACCACAGGCAGTGTCGACACTAGTGGCCCTTCCAGAACAAGACTTAAAGGTCATGTGAGACCCGAAAACACATGCCATGCAGCAGTTCACTTCAAACCCTTATAACTCTCTAATGATTGACATTTGGACCAAACGTTCAACATAAAGATGAAGAAGACAACTAGTAGAAGACTTTTTATGTTGAGGGTTTGATCGAAGTCGGTCTCGAATCCCGAGAAAACATGTGAAGCACAGAAATCAAGTAAAACCCAAAATCACAGTTTAAAACAGAGACTCTCTTATCATGCTCCTAACTCTCTAACGAAAAACCTTTGGACAAAACATCCAACATAGAAGATGATCGTGACTTCAAATAGAAGAACTTTGATGAAGAAAGTTTAGTCAAATTTGGTCTTGAATCGTGTGCACAATATGACGAACGAGAAAAGCCCTAACGGTGCAAGATTTCGGGAAAATCACCAATACACGATGAATACTCCATGAAAATTGGGCAAATCAAGTGCAAATGATCCTAGACTCAAATAACTACATGTTGGCATAATTTTATTTAATCTTGGCCCGAGAACACCTACATTTATGAAGATCTAAAACTGTTGATGTTCTGGACACAACAGAGGATGCAGGGGATGAAGCTCCGGATTCCCAGCCTTTCTCCTGTTCCTCAGAAGTTCTTGCTTGCTTCCAAACGACTCCAACTTCGTTGTTAACCATTCCCCAAGAGTTTAGGGACGAGTTCTTATAGTTTTAGGATGTGGTTAAGAGTCCTAATGATGCTAGGAAAGGGGCTACGAGCTCTGTTTCCTAGTTTCCAGAAAATCTGGGATTCCTTTACTTAAAAGAGGTAGCCAAGGTTTAGGAAACCACTAATTGAGATTGAGTTCGGTTTTGGCTTACCTTACATGACTACTCATCCATAATATGACTCTAAATTACCCTCCCTAATTACTGCATAATTACATACACAAATTTCTGGGCAATTTTCTGTCCTAGTTTGTTCATATCCTTGGGCCAAGTATGCTCTATTGACCCAATCTTATTAATAGGTTGTTAACACATGGTATTGGAAGTCTCTCCAATACATTTATTTATTTTATCCCTCTATCTTTCTAAAATTTTAAATTTGCTAATTTCCGGGGTGTTACAGGATCAACTAGGTTCTAAACCTTGTTGGAGTATATGGAATCCATCTCAGAACTCATGGCCTCTTGCCACTTCCCAGAGTCTATACTTGTAATAGCCTCCTCATAGGTTTGAGGATCCATATCCTCGGAGTCCTATCCCTTGATATGTCCCACATATCTCTCAGGAGGGATAGATACTCTACTTGACCTACACAAAGTTGTATCTTGTATGATAGGTGCCGAATAGACTCTACTTGTGGAATGGTGCTTGAGCTTGGTTCTCCAACCTCGCTCAATTCTATCACGCTCCCACTGTTTCCACCAAGAACGTTTTCCTTCTCAAGAAACACCACTCTCTTGGCAACAAAGACCTTCTGGTCTTCAGGGTGATAGAAATAATACCCACAAGTTTCCTTGGGGTATCCCACAAATATGAACATTTCTGTCCTCGATTCCAACTTATTAGGATCGTGTCTCTTAACATGGGCAGGGAAGCCCCAAATCTTAACAGCCTTAAAATCGGGCTCTTCCCTTTCCATATCTCATATGGAGTGGACACTACCCCCTTAGTTGGAACTCTGTTTAGAAGGTAAGTTGTGGTTTGTAGGGCGTATCCCCCGACTGACACAGGGAGGTCAGCAAAACTCATCATAGATCGCACTATGTCCAACAGTGTGTGATTTGTTGACTCCCTTTATCTGCATGATTACATATTTTTGTGATAACAAAACTTATCAAAATATTTTTATCCTTATCTAAATCATGTGTATTTACCTTAATATCATTTTGGTTAAGTCTGTCAACAGGAGACTCAAAGGAAATGCATTATACTTCAAGGATCATCATTGTAAGTATTCCAAGTATTTCTAAGTTCACTAGATGGTGTTCAATTGCTTGTAAGTCCTTGTTATCATTCATAGTTTCATTCATAAGTTCATGTGTTTCATCACTAATAATCTTTTCACAGTTTCAATCGAAGTCAACTTTCATCTTCTATTGCTTTAAACTTCATCATCCGAAGTCATGCATGTTTTTTATCGTGATCAGTCGATGCTCTACTTCGTCATATACGAAGCTAGCTTCGTTATATCCGAAGCTCACTTCGTCATATCCGAAGATGGCACTTTGTCATGCATATTTTTGGTCGTGATTAGCCGAAGCTCTACTTCATCATATACGAATCTAGCTTCGTCATATTTGAAGTCTACTTCGTCATATTCGAAGCTGGCACTTCGTCATGCATGTTTTTGATCTTGATCAGTCGAAGCTCTACTTCGTCATATACAAGGATAGCTTCGTCATATCTGAAGTCCGTTTCATCATATCCAAAGCAGGCACTTCGTCATGCATGTTTTGGTCATGATCAATCAATGCTCAACTTCGTCATATCCGAAGTCTTATACGAAGTTTCACTTCGACCGACAGCGTTATGATCTATTTATACCAAGTCCACTTTGTCATATCTGAAGTTCCACTTTGACCAATAACGTTATATTTTGGTTAGTCTAAGCTTTCACTTTGACCATTTATGTTATTTCCTTCACATATCGATTGCTAAACATTTCATATCGATTGCTAACCTTTGTAAACATCGATTGTCTTTATAAATATCGACTGCCTTCACCAATAGATTGCTTCACATACCGATTACTTAAGATATCAATTGACTTACCTTTAAATATCGATTGACTTTATCATATAAAATACAATTTCAAATAAAATATATATTATCTTTATCAAGCCTTTTTCCTTGATGAAATCATATTGATCATATTGCATATCTTCTGATTAAGGAACTTTATGAAAACATCCTTGATAAAATGATTAAAGTATTTTCAGACTTGTTTCAAATATCCTTAGTGATTTGAACACGTGAAATTCAAATCTCTCGCCGTGTGTTAATATTTAACTTATGATTTTCATTTGCATAGTCTGTTGCTGGATATAGTTCCTATGCAGTATGACTTTTTGACTGACTACTATTTTCATGGTAAGTCTTCTAATACTTTACATGTGAATAGAAAGGAACATATCTGTCTGTGGCTTACTTAGTCACGGGACATAGATCTCTTGCAGAAAGCGCTTTACGATCTGCCATTCTTATAACGAGTCTTATTATGATTTATATGGTGATAGAATGGACATATCTATTTCTGTATAACACCTTTTTGTTCATTGACTGAAGATCTCTCTCTTAGCATTAAATGTCTATAGGTTTTCGGTAGTCACATGTCTCTACAATGTAAGACTTGCTGCGATTGCATGGAAACGAGCATCAAGGAATGAGAGACAACGGACACTTCAACGGACACATCTGAAGATAGCTGAAGTGCTTATAAAGAAGAAGACAATGTCTGTGAAGGATATACATCCAAGTGAACCAAGAAAGAAAGCCTTCACAACCGCTAGAAGAGTAGTGTACCCTCACTCCAAGTCCATATGCTTTGAGCTCTCCCGAAGCTTCTTTTCTTTTCTTTTCTTTTGAGAGCTTGTTGTTTCTGAGAGAGTAGCATTATAGCTTATTCTTCTATCTCTTAGTTTGTGTTATAGATCAAGCAATGCACTGCTATATAAGCTTGGTCAAGGGGCCATCCCTTCTACTCTTCTTTAAGAGTGCTCCTCTTCCTATGAGAAGAGAAGACCTGTGTGGCTAGATGATTTGTTCCCCTTGTTGAAGGGAAGAACTGTTGCTATAGGTGGTTGTATTGCCTCTTCGTGGGTTGAAGAGAAGTCCAATGGGTGCTGGATGTGCAAGTGCTCTTGAGGGGGACTATACCCTTGGTTAGTGGAATCCCAAGTAGTTTCTTCGAGATTGGACGTAGAACTCCTGGTGATAGGAGGTCCGAACTAGGATAAAAATCCTTGTGCATTTTGTGTGATTGCTTTTATCTTATTTCTGCTGCTCACTAACTCTAACACCTGCATTTAGTGTCTCTATTTGATTATTTTTTAACAGGAAAATTTGTAGATATATTTTGAAGCAACCCATTCACCCCCCTTTGGGCTTGCAACCTAGTCAACAAGTGGTAGCAGAGCTAAGTCTCTTCAAACAAGTAGGTCTCACGATTCGAAGAGTAATGATTAATGACACCCCAGGGTTATGTAGGGTTTCAGTCATTCAACAGGCCTCCACTGTTCAAAGGAGATGACTACAACTTCTGGAAGGCAAGAATGAAGTTCTTACTTCAAGGTTTTCACTTTCAACTATGGACTATAATAGAAGATGGAGATCTGGCAGTCACTAACTCCAAAGAAAAGTGGATAGATGATGACAAGGAAAATATGTCTCAGAATAGTAAGGGCAAAAGCATATTTTGTTATTCACTAAGCAAGAAGGAATTTCACAGAATATTTGCATGCAAGTCAACCAAAGAAATGTGGGATAAGTTGAAACTCACCCACGAAGGGACAGACAAGGTAAGAGAAACTAGAACAGATATATTGGTAGCACAATATGTAAAGTTTCAAATGTATTTAGGAGAATCTATCTCCCAGATGTACAGTCATTTCACCGATATCACAAATGGCCTGGCTAGGCTTGGGAAAAGGTATGAGACAGGAGACATAGTAAGAAAAATACTAAGATCCTTACCAACTTTGTGGACTCCCAAGGTTACAGCCATAGAAGAAGCAAATGATCTCATGGTTATGTCGCTTGAAAAACTCATTGGGTCTCTAATGGCTCATGAGATAAATATGGAAAGGTTAGGAGAATCATCCACCAAGAAAAATTGTAACAATGCTCTGAAAGCAGCAGAGAACACTTCTGAAAGTGACTTAGAAGATGAAAGAAGCAATGCAGATAGTGAAGAAGAAGCTTTTCTATCAAGATATCTGCAAAGGATTTTGTCTAAGAAGAAACATCAGTCAGGTAGAAGGTATTTCAAAAAGGATAAAACAATCAAGAAAACTGAACCTATCTGTTATGAATGCAAGCAGCCGGGGCATCTAAAGATAGATTGCCCTAAGTTAAACAAGAAGGAAGAGTCATCTAGAAAATACAAGAGATACAAGAAGAAAGCTATGGAAACTGCTTGGACTAATGAAGACAGCTCATCTGAAGAATCAAGCTCATATGAACAACAATAAGAAAAGGCTCATCTTGCCTTTATGGCAAATGTTGAGGATAAGGTACATTCTGACACCTCTTTTGATTCATTTTCAGATTCTGATGATGACAATCTGGAAGATGCTTTTAATGAATTATATGAAAAATATAAAGATATGTGCAAACATTTAAAATCCATCAAGAAAAACTTTACATGTCTTGAAATAACCAACTCAGACTTAAAATCTGAAACAGAACAACTAGAAAACAAATTCATGAGTTAAAACACAGAAATGATGTGAAGATGTAAAAAGCAAAAATGATAAAATACTAATGTTAGAAAATTAGGAAAATAAAATTGAGTCAAAAGAGTAAATAGAAACATTAAGAAAAGATAATGAATATTTAACAGCAACGATTGAAAATTTAACTAGTGGAAGATCATCATTAATATTAAAAGGAGTAAGAAGATCTGGAAAGAGAAAACATTATATATTCTGAAAAATACCCATTGTCAAGATTCGTAGCTGAACAAAATTGTATAAACAAAATAAAAAAAGAAGAATATCATAAAGTGAGCAAGTGTTCAAATAATATTGCTCATTGTACACACTGTAACAAACTTGGTCATACAAAGAACACCTGCCCAACAAAATATTTAAAATGGACTCCTAAAAAGAAATTAATTGGAACTAGCCCCTCAAGACCCAAAAGGATTTGGGTACCTAAAACTTATTGATCTATTTATAGGTAAGCCTGAAAGCATCCAAGTGGTACCTGGACAATGGATGCTCTAGAGACATGATAGGTGATAAAAGCTTATTTAAGTCAATCAAGTCTAAAGAAGGATCAGTCATTTATGGAGATAATAGCAAGGGGACTGTTATCGGATGTGGAACAATAGGCAACACGAATAAGGATTTAATAGAAGAAGTGTTATGTGTCAAAGGATTGAAGGACAACTTGATAAGCATCAATCAACTCTATGACAAAGGACATCAAGTGAAATTCATAAAATCAAAATGTCAAATCATCAAGAATGAAGAAGTGATTTTTGAAAGGCATAGGGAGAAGAATCTATATGTCCTGCATCTCAAAGATCTGAGGAATCAAGATGTGTGTCTAGCAGCAACCAAAAGCTCAAATGCAGAATTATGGCACAAAAGGATGGGACATGCAAGTTTAGATGTCATCAGAAAATTAATCAAGCATAAGCTAGTGGAAGGATTGCCAAGAGTCAACATACACAGTGATAGAGTCTGTGAACCATATGCAAAGGAAAAACATGTCAAAGCATCCTTCAAATCAAAGACAACTGTCATCACATCCAAGCCTTTAAAACTACTAAACATGAATTTATTTGGACCTATGAGGACTACCAGTCTAGGTGGCAAAAATTTTGAATTTGTTATTATTGATGATTTCTCAAGATATACATAGGTCTCATTTCTAGAACACAAGGATGACACTTTTGAAGCATTTGTCAAGTTCAGCAAGTTGGTTCAGAAAGATAAGAAGTTCACTATTATAAGTCTTCAATCAGATCATGGAGGAGAATTTCAAAATGATAGGTTTACAAAATTCTGTGATGATCTAGAAATCAAACACAATTTCTCAGCACCAAGAACACCTCACTAAAATGGAGTAGCTAAGAGAAAAAATAGAACATTATTGGATATGGCAAGAACCATGCTATCTGAATATAACCTGCCAAGATATCTTTGGGCAGAGACACTTAATACAACATGCTACATAATCAATAGAGCTATGATAAGGCCTATATTAAAGAAGACAGCATATGAATTGTTCAAGCAGAAAAAGCCCAATATCAGTCATTTCAGGATATTTGGTTGTCCTTGCTTCATTCACAACAATGGTAAGACAAACATTGGCAAGTTGAATCCAAAATCCAATGAAGGTATTTTTCTGGGTTACACTTTCAAACCCAAAGGTTATAAAGTTTTCAATAAAAGAAGTCTATTAATTGAACAAACTGTACATGTTATAATTGATGAATCTAACCCCTCATTGAGAAAGAAAATTGTTAGTGATGATGAAGGTACAAAGGACCTATCCGATAAAATGCATGAGGTATCTATGAAAGATAATGAAGATCCACCTCTGGAAGAATTACAACATAAAGATAAAATTCATGAGGATCTTCCTAGGGAATGAAGATATAAGAAGGATCAACCCAAAGAAAATATCATTGGAGATCCAAATATAGGGGTAAGAACCAGAGGTAATATTATTCCGTGTGATTATTTAGCCTTTGTTTCTCAAATTGGGCCCAAGACATTCAATGTGGCACTGACTGATGAGTCTTGGATTTTAGCTATGCAAGACGAACTAACTTAGTCTAAGCATTAGATCATCTTGTTATTGGCACCGAATGGGTGTTCAGAAACAAAATGGATGAAGCTGGTGTCATTACTAGAATCAAGGCTAAACTTGTAGCTCAAAGATATTCCCAAGAGGAGGGCATAGATTTTGATGAAACATATGCACCAGTAGCTAGACTTTAGGCTATTCGGATTTTAGTAGCATATGCATCTACATTTGATTTAAAATTATTTCAAACGGATGTGTAATCTATATTTTTAAATAGTTTTATAAAAGAGGAAGTCTATGTTGAACAACCTCCTGGCTTTGAAGACATAGACCATCCTAATCTTATTTTCAAATTACATAACGCACTATATGGTTTGAAACAAGCACCTAGAGCTTGGTACAAACGGCTAAGTGCATTTCTTTTAAAACATGGTTTTTCTAGGGGTAAAGTAGATAGTACATTTTTATTAAATCATGCTCTCATACCTTAATTGTGTAAATTTATGTTGATGACATCATTTTCGGAGCTACTGATGAATCTCTTTGCAAGTATTTTTAAGAATTAATGCAGGGAGAATTTGAGATGAGTTTGATGGGGGAATTGACTTACTTCCTTGGACTCTAAATCAAACAAGACAAGGAGGGAACCCACATCAATCATACCAAGTACATCAAGGATTTGCTAAAGAAGTTTGGTTTTGAACAAGCAATGCATCTGACCACTCCTATGAGTACTTCCACTAGGTTAGACAATGATCCTCAAGGTAAGAAAGTAGATCAGAAATCTTGCAGAGGTATGATTGGTTCTCTACTATACTTAACTACTACTATACGAGATATTTTATTTAGTGTATGTATGTGTGATAAGTACCAATCAAATCCCAAAGAATCCCATTTAATTTCGATTGAAAAGATTTTTAGATATTTAGCACATACATGTGATTTCGGACTATGGTATCCAAAATCATGTAAGATGAGTTTAATTGGTTATATCAATGCTGATTATGCTAGATGCAAAGTGGATAGAAAAAGCACCAGTGGTTCCTGTCAGTTTCTTGCAAGGTGTTTGATCTCTTGGTCCTCAAGAAAGTAGAACTCTGTGGCCTTGTCAACAACTGGAGCTGAATATGTTGCTGCTGGGAGTTGCTGTACTCAACTACTATGGATCAAATAACAACTTGAGGATTATGAACTAAACATCAAATCTGTACCCTTGTTCTGTGACAACATCAATGCAATCAATCTCACAAAGAATCCAGTACAACATTCAAGAACCAAACATATTAAGGTTAAGTATCATTTCATTAGAGATCATGTAGAAAATGGTAATATTAGCATTTCATTCGTAGCAACTAAAAATCAGTTCGCAGACATCTTTACAAAAGACCTACCTGAAGAGAGATTCACTTCTCTCTGAAGAGAGTTGGGCATGTGTAATTTGTAAAAGATGTATTTCTACAATAACTAAAGACGTTAATTTTACAGAGTACCTTGGAAATGCATGACTCCTAATCATTGTTGAAAACTTCTTGTATTTCATGACTGTGTCGACACATTCCTTACATCAGGTCGACACATCCTTCATACAAGTTGACCTGTATCATCATCCTATTGCAACATCTACTCATTCTATTTTGATCCAATCTTTAACTACCACTCTCATTTTTTTTTTCGGTCATTTTCATGGTCTACTCTTTTTGACCATGTTCCCAACATTTAACTCCTTTATCTCTTTACATTGGTTTGGGCTAAGGGGGAGCCTTGAACTGAGGGGGAGCCTTGGACTAAGGGGGAGACTTCATAAATCCTTTTCCACATCTTTTCATTTTAGGTTCATCATTTCTATTCCATAGACCTTCCTTTTTGGTCATTGACAAAAAGGGGGAGCAATACTCTGAAATACATACATACTCTGATTAAATCTCATCATATCATTTTTGGAACATTATGATTTCGGTTAGTTTTGTCATCACCAAAAAGAGGGAGATTGTTGACTGTTTTATCTCCATGATTACATATTTTGGTGATAACAAAACTTATCAGAATATTTTTATCTTTATCTAAATCATGTGTATTTACCTTAATATCATTTTGGTTAAGTCTGTCAACAGGAGACTCAAAGGAAATACATTATACTTCAAGGATCATCGTTGTAAGTAATCCAAGTATTTCTAATTCACTAGATGGTGTTCAATTGCTTGTAAGTCCTTGTTGTCATTCATAGTTTCATTCATAAGTTCATATGTTTCATTACTAATAATCTTTTCACAGTTTCAATCGAAGTCAGGTTTCATCTTCTATTGCTTTAAACTTTATCATCCGAAGTCATGCATGTTTTTGGTCGTGATCAATTGAAGCTCTACTTCGTCATATACGAAGCTAGCTTCGTCATATCCGAAGTTCACTTTATCATATACGAAGCTGGCACTTTGTCATGCATGTTTTTGGTCGTGATCAGTCGAAGCTCTACTTCATCATATCCGAAGCTAGCACTTCGTCATGCATGTTTTTGGTCATGAACAATCGAAGCTCTACTTCGTCATATACGAAGCTAACTTCGTCATATCTGAAGTCTACTTCGTCATATCCGAAGCTGGCACTTCACCATGCATGTTTTGGTCGTGATCAGTTGAAGCTCAACTTCGTCATATCCGAAGTCTTATACGAAGTTTCACTTCGACCGACAGCGTTATGATCTGTTTATACAAAGTCCACTTCGTCATATCCGAAGTTCCACTTCGACCGATAACATTATATTTTGGTCAGTCAAAGTTTTCATTTCGACCGTTTATGTTGTTTCCTTGACATATCAATTGCTAAATATTTCATATCGATTGCTAGCCTTTGTAAACATCGATTGTCTTTATAAATATTGACTGCCTTCACCAATCGATTGCTTCACATACCGATTACTTAAGATATCGATTGACTTACCTTTAAACATCGATTTCCTAGTTATCGATTGCCGGTATGAACATCAATTGACCTTATCATATCAAATGCTATTTCTAATAAAATATATATTATCTTTATCAAGCCTTTTTCTTTGATGAAACCATATTGATCATATTGCATATCTTCTAATTAAGGAACTTTCTAAAAACATCCTTGATCAATTGATTAAAGTATTTTCAGACTTGTTTCAAATATCCTTAGCGATTTGAACACGTGAAATTCAAATCTCCTGCCGTCTGTTAATATTTCACATATCGTTTTCATTCGCATAGTTTGTTGCTGGATATAGTTCCCATGCAGTATGACTTTTTGACTGACTACTATTTTCATGGTAAGTCTTCTAATACTTTACATGTGAACAGAAAGGAACATATCTGTATGGGCTTACTTAGTCATGGGACACAGCTCTCTTGCAGAAAGCGCTTTACGATTTGCTATTCTTATAACGAGTCTTATTATGATTTATATGGTGACAGAATGCACATATCTATTTATGTATGACACTTTTTTGTTTGTTGACTGAAGATCTCTCTCTTAGCATTAAATGTCTGCAGGTTTCCGGTAGTCACATGTCTCTACAATGTAAGACTTGTTACAATTGCATGGAAACGAGCACCAAGGAATGAGAGACAACGAACACTTCAACGGACACATCTAAAGATAGCTGAAGTGCTTATAAAGAAGAAGACAATGGCTGTGAATGATATACATCCAAGTGAACCAGGAAAGAAAGCCTTCACAACCACTAGAAGAGCAGTGTGCCCTCACTCCAAGTCCATCTACTCTGAGCTCTCCCAAAGCTTCTTTTCTTTTCTTTTGAGAGCTCGTTGTTTTTGAGAGAGTAGCATCATAACCTATTCTTCTCTCTCTCTCTGTTTGTGCCTCAGATCAAGTACTGCACTGTTGTATAAGCTTGGTCTAGGGGCCATCTCTTCTACTCTTCTTTAAGAGTGCTCCTCTTCCTGTGAGAAGAGAAGATCTGTTGTGGGTAGGTGGTTTATTCCCATTATTGAAGGGAAGACCTATTGTTACAGGTGGTTGTATTGTCTCTTCGTGGGTTGAAGAGAAGGCCAACGGGTGTTGGATGTGTAAGTGTCCTTGAGGGGGACTATACCCTTGGTTAGTGGAATCCCAAGTAGTTTTCTAGGGATTGGACATAGGACTCCTGGTGATAGGAGGTCCGAACCAGGATAAAAAACCTTGTGCATTTTGTGTGATTGCTTTTATCTTATTTCCACTACTCACTAACTCTAACACCTGCATTTAGTGTTTCTGTTTGAAGTTATTTTTTAACAGAAAAATTTGTAGATATATTTTGACGCAACCCATTCACCCCCCTTTGGGCTTGCAACCTGGTCAACATGATTCCCCCTTTCTGATATGCCATTGAGCTAAGGTGTATGAGGAGGAGTCCATTGGGATAATATCCCATGGTCATTGAGGAGCTGGGTGAACTTTGTACTTTATTATTCTCCTCTCCAATCTAATCGAAGAGTCTTGATACTCTTTCTAATTTGCTTCTCCACTTCATTCTTGTATTCTCTGAATTTCTCAAAAGCTTCAGACTTTTACTTCATTATGTACACATGCCCAAATCTTGAGAGATCATCAGTGAATGTAATGAAGCAGGAGAATCCATCTCTGGCATGTGTGAACATTGATCCATATACATTAGTATCTATGAGTTCTAGCAACTTAGAGACTCTCTATCTAGTTCCACTAAAAGGAGAGTTGGTCAATTTCCCTTGATGACAAGATTCACAAGTTGCATATGATTCATAATCAAATGGACCCGAGAGTCCATCCTTTAGCAACCTTTGAATTCTTCCCTCATGGATATGACCTAGCCTACAATGCCAAAGGTACACATCATTCACCTCATCTCTTTTCCTCTTAGAGACACTATGTATGTTCATAACATGTGGAGCAATATCTATTAAGTACAAACCATTTGTCAAAGACCCCTTTATAATGATCTCATCATTAAGGAACATAGAACAACCATTGTTCTCAAAAAGGAATTTGTATCCATTCTTGTCATACAGAAAATGGAGATAATGTTTCTTATAATAGAGGGTACAAAATAGCATGTTACCAAAACAAAAGATGCTCTACCAGGCGCTTGTAAGGTGACCACCCCAACGCAATAGCTACAACCTTTGCACCATTTCTCATTCCCACATCCATCTCTCCCTTTGCCAATCTCCTATACTTTGTTAGGACCTGCAACATATTGCAGATATGAGATGCACTGTAACACCCCCAAAATTTTGAAAATTAGAAAAATGTGAAGATTTTGATTGTTAAACATAACTACTATCATGTGATGTAATTAACTTTAATTTAGGATTAACTTGTACTAATAAATGTTATTCTAGTGTCGTACTCAGAGCTTCGCACTCCGACAGGTCGACATCGGAATTTTATAATGAAATTGAAATCCGAGAACACCATAATTTCTAGAAAAATGTGCTGATAACAGAAATGTAAATATCTGGAATTGTTGACGCGTGGATTTCAAGATTAAACCGACGCAATGATTTTTTGGGCAATTTTTGCTGGGTGAAAAATAAATTCTAAAATTAAAATAAAATCACCATAATTTGTAAAACCTTTCAATTAGCTTATGGTTGAAATTTCAACTTGAAGGGACATCATTTGGGTATAAAAGTTTAGGGTCAAATGAACCAACTAATTTATAACCCATTTACGTAACCCAATTTTTTTGAAAAATCCTTGCTTACGTATTATGGGCTACATAAGCCCATTTCACCTGGGTTAAGATGCCTACACATTTTACCATACGTGTAAGTTGGGGATCATGCATGGTAAACATGGCCTGGTGTGGTAAAAAGGAGTCTTACGGCTCCACATGTTTGGCTACGTGCCAACATGCATGGGAACCTGGGAAGCTTATATAAACCACCCTTGAACCCATCATGTGGGTCTTTTCCACCTCATGCCCAGTCTCCTTGCTGCTACTACTACTCTGCTACTGCCTTGCCGTAGCTGTTGAGCTGCTCCAACTGTGGCTGCTCTTACTGCCACTTCATCATCTGTATTTGCCATAGCTACTCCTTCTTCTTCCTCTTGTTGCTGGTTTCTCCTTTGGGAAGAGAAGAAGGACCTTCATCCACCTCCCTACGTCAGGTAGGATTCTTTCCTCTTGTTTTCTTCTCTTGCTTCTCCTTCTTTTAAAGTCTGGGAGTTCAAGCATCCACTTTGACCTCACGTTGTCATGAGGTTCAGTAAGCTCTCTTGGTTACTTCTTTTCCATTGAGTTCATATCTCTAAATTGACACTCATGTCTTTAGGTGTAGACTTATGTACTGGTAGGAACCTTGTTTTAATCTTGATAAGATTTGCATGGAGGGGTAGATATATTTCTTTGGAGTCTTGCTCCTATAAGCTTCCAGTTCTTGCCACTGTATTGTGAAAATTGTGTTTCCATTGTCTTCTTGTTTTCATCCTATAAAGTGGTGTATAAAAGTGTAAACTAGACTCTTTAGATGTTGTCAATCATGTTAGGAAACATAGAAACATTGGGTAGAGTTTCCTGAGGTGGTATTACACCATTTCTGGAAGTTAAGACTGTACCTGTCGACAGCCAGAACCCACCTGTCGACAGGTTCATGCTTCTAGAACCCAGATAATGTAGAACCACCAGTAGCTGTCGACAGATAGCCTTCATCTGTCGATAGATGGCCATCACCTGTCGACAGCCGACCTTGATCTGTCGACAGGCAGTGTTCAGGTTCCAAAAACTGGTTCTGGGAGCACAGTAGTTGTCGATAGCCACTCCCTAGCTGTCGACATACACCTGTCTGAGGTGTTCAACTTGATCTGTTTTATGTCTAACCAAAGGTGAGATACTTTGGTATTAACCCAACTAGTTGTTTCCCTTATTTCCTTGGATTCCAACTACTGTATCTCTGAGAAAGATCATTCAAATGTCATCTATATTCCATTATGGATTGTTTTTGAACACATTAAGTATATTTGATTCCTACATGTCTACAACCTTCTGTAAATTTTGGCATTGAATCCTGAACCTTTGTTCTATAAGAGATCTTGAGTACTTATGTACCCCCACCTGAATCTTTTACAAGAATGAATTATGATGACAATTTGTGGGTCTTTGGACTCATTTGAGATATATGCCTGTGCAAATGGGGCTGGTCCAGTCCCAGGAGGAGCACCCGAATTTTTTTAGTGGTCGTACGGAACGATAAAGGATCTGTGGATGTTTGGCATTGCATCAATACTAGCTTGATTAGTCATCATGTTATTTTATCATGCGTTGGATATGAATTTGAACCAGAACGTGGTTGTTATTCTGAATTCTTGACCATGTAATCTTAATTCAGTATTCCTATTTCACAATTGTTATTTGTTTGACATGGTCATTCAGCTATCTTTGTTAACCAACATTACTAGCAGTTAAATTCCTTATCCTATTCTTGGTTATCTTAATCCTTTTTTATTAGAAGATTCAATCCTACTGAGCTAGTTAACTCATTAAACCCTACTTTTTCAGGTGATCAAGATGAACATGATGCTTAAGGGGGAGTGTGCTGAGAGGGACAACCAGTCCTCAGAAGTCCAATATCTTTACTTTTCTTTAGTTCTGTAGGAATAAGGATGTAATTAAGTTTTATTTTTCTTACTCCTCTTATGGATAGTAATGAGGAGTGATATGTAATTAAGCTTCCGCTATGACAATGTTAGATGTATGAGAATATAAGTTCTATTTCGTAAGTTTGTCATCTGTCATCTCCGATAAATAGACTTTTATTCGGACGTGACAGATAATTTGGTATCAGAGCCTTAGGTTCTGTAAACCTAGGGAATGACCAGTGAGTTGGGTAGAAATCTGGGATTAGTTACAAAGGTAATAGTGATTCTGTAATGTATATGTACTTAACTTTTTATTTGCTACAGAATGGACATGAATGCTCAGGAACGGCTTGTGTCAGCAATGGAATTGCTCCGTCAAGATATAGAGTTATATGCTCAGGCCCAAAGGGAGGCGCATGTACAGATTAAGGAGGCAGTGTTGAACCTAACTGCGGGTGCATTTCTGGCAGGAAATCCCCGTGCCTCTTTGGAGACCATGACCCAAATAATGAGCAATCTGGATAGGCTGAAGCTCGGTTAGGATATGCTACTTCATCAGGTGGAAGGGTACTGGGAGGTACTGTCTGAAGCAGCAAGAGAGCTATATCATGGGCCTGGGGGTGATCAGCAGCTGTCTGTGGAGTCTGCTGCACAAACTTGAAGTCAGCTAGAAATTTAGGAACTTACTTTTGTAACCTCTCATTTTGTTAGTGGTGGTTGTATATATAACTTTCATGTAAAGGTGTAGTGAGAGGTTAAAGGTGGTGATAATGTTTTAATTATTCCTCGGCTTATTAGGGATGTTGTAAATATTTTTCGGCTTATTAGAGTAAGAATGTTGATGTAATGTAAATATTTTGGCTAGTTAATGAAAAGTTGTATGTTATGTGAAACAGAAAATTTGTATGTGATGAATGTGAGCATGATTTGGGTGATGATATTAATGTATGAATTGTTGGATGTCTCAGATAATTTCTCAAATTAATCATGGACGGAAGTGATGCAAATTGGAAGAAAATGGAGAGCTCAATGCATGACCTGACACGGGTGATGAGGACAGTGGCTAAAACAACACCCACAATGGAACAAATCTATTTAAGGATTTCTAAAGTTTAGATCCTCCAAGATTTGCTGGTAGTACGGATCCGGATTAAACCGAAAACTGGTTAAAGGATATTGAGAGAATTTTTAAGGTGATCCGATGTACAGAAGAGGAAAAGATACGGCTAGCAACATTCCAGTTTGATTGTGATGCCCGAGCGTGGTGGAAAACTGTGGAAACTACTCTAGAGGACCCAAATCAGGTTGGTTGGGAGGAGTTTGTGGAGTTATTCAATGATCAGTATTTCTCCGAGGTAGTTCAGGAGAGGAAAGCTAACGAGTTTGCTAGTTTAAAGCAACTCAGAATGTCGGTGTCGAAGTACGAGGCACAATTTTCCCGATTGTCTAAGTATGCTCCTCATCTAATAGCCACAGAGAAGTTGAAAGCGAAAAGATTTATGAACGGTTTGCATCCAAACTTCATTACACAACTAACACCACATTTAATTACCACATATTCTGAAATGGTTAAAAGAGCCTTGGCGTTAGAATCTGCCAATGATACAGTGGAAAAGATTAGAGGAAAGTCCGGTGAGAGTTCTGCTGACCGTAAAAGGAATTTTGAGTCCGGGAATACCCCTAAGGTACAGCAATCCACCAAGAAGGCAGGGAAAGCTCTAGTTGGGAACAAGGATGTTTGTCGTCATTGCCACATCAGTGGACACAAAACTGAGAACTGTTGACGTAGGTTGGGTGCTTGCTTCCGATGTGGAAGCAATTAGCATCGGATTTCAGATTGTCCTATGATAAAGAACGCACTAGCAAACCAGAATCCCCGAGCTAAACAAGGACGTCTACAAGCTATTCAGGAAGTGGAACCTGAATCTCCGCAAGAAGGCGGACTTATTGAAGGTACACTTTTAGTAAACTCAAAACCTGCATATGTATTATTTGATTCTGAAGCTACACATTCTTTCATTAGTTGTGACTTTGCTAGATCCTTAGGAATGAAGTCAGTTCCACTACCTACACAGTTAGAGTTTGCTACTCCTCTAAGTGAGGGTAAGAAACTTAAGGAATATTACCCTGCCAGTCAAATTCTAGTTAAAGAACATAATTTTCTGAGTGATTTGATATGTCTTGAGATGTGGGATTATGATGTAATCCTTGGGGCAGATTGGTTGTCTAAACATCATGTCAATTTGGATTGTCGTTTAAAGCAAGTAACTTTTCTGGGTAAGGTAGTTTACTCTATGACTTTTGATAAACCCCGTACAAGAAGAATACCCATAATCTCGGTAGTTAAAGCATGCAAGTTAGTACAAAAAGGATGTCAAGGATATTTGGCTTCTATGACATTAATGAATCAGAATACTACATGATTGAAGGATATCCCGTTAGTAAGAGAATTTCTTGATATTTTTTCGGAGGAACTACCTGGTTTACCACCTAGTAGAGAAGTAAAATTTTCAATTGAATTGGTTCCAGGAGCGACACCAATTTCAAGAACGCCTTATGGAATGTCAATGGAAGAATTGAAAGAATTAAAAAGGCAATTGATGGAATTGATAGAGAAAGGATTCATTAGACCCAGTACATCTCCTTGGGGTGCTCTAGTACTATTCGTTAAGAAGAAGGATGGGTCTATGCGGCTATGCATATATTATAGACATTGAACCAGTTAACAATTAAGAATAAATACCCACTTCCCAGAATTGATGATTTATTTGGTCATTGTTTGGAGCTCAATATTTTTCAAAGATTGATCTTAGATCTGGTTATCATCAATTGAGAATTCAAGAAGAGGATATTCACAAGACAGCTTTTCGAAGTAGATATGGACATTATGAGTTTGTTGTGATGCCATTTGGATTAACTAATGCACCTGCTGCATTTATGCATTTGATGAATGATGTATTCAGGTCATATTTGGATCATTTGTAGTTGTTTTCATTGATTTACTCTAAGAGTGTGGAGGAACAGAAGCACATTTGTAGGTTACTTTTCAATTGTTGCGAGATCATAAGTTATATGTGAAATTCAGTAAATGTGAATTCTGGTTGGAACAAGTGACGTTCTTGAGACATGTCATTTCTAGAGAGGGATTAGCAGTAGATTCCTCTAAAGTTGAAGCTATTCAGAAGTGGGAACAACCTAAGAACATTACTGAAATTAGAAGTTTTCTTGGTATGGCTAGCTATTACCAGCGGTTTGTTAAAGATTTTCCAAGATCGCTTCACCTCTTACACAATTAACTCGAAAGGGAACTACATTTGAATGGAAGGAGTTTGTGAATGTGCATTTCAAAGATTGAAGAAATGTTTATCATCTGCACCAGTTTTAGCCTTGCCGGTAGAAGGGAAACATTTTGAAGTTTATACTGATGCATCAAACATCGATTGGGATGTTTTTTGATGCAGGAAGGAAGAGTTATTGGCTATGCATCTAGACAACTAAAGCATCATGAGAAAACTACCCAGTACATGATTTGGAATTAGCAGCGGTAGTTTTTTTGCTCTTAAGCTCTGGAGACACTAGTTTGTATGATAATCAATTCATAGTGTACTCCGATCATAAAAGTTAAAAGTATTTATTTTCACAGAAGGAATTGAACATGAGGCAAAGAAGATGGATGGAATATATCACAGATTATGATTTTAAGATTGAGTACCATCCTAGAAAAGGTAATACTGAAGCTGATGCTCTCAGCAAAATCCCATGGTTAAAATATTTCAATTGCAA
>CM024758.1:42587029-42636083 GCA_014218235.1 Colocasia esculenta | reverse complement strand
ATTTCTGAAGAAATCGATATGAAACTCTTAACAAATCGTTATGAGATGCAAATCGTTGTGTTTCTGAAGAAATGGATATGAAACTCTTAACAAATCGTTATGAGATGCAAATCGTTGTGTTTCTGAAGAAATCGATATGAAACACTTAACAATCGTTATGAATGCAAATCGTTGTGTTTCTGAAGAAATCGATATGAAACACTTACAAATCGTTATGAGATGCAAATCGTTGTGTTGAGCAAGTCGTTGCGGGCTCTAAAGGATCGTTACGATAACTTATGGAGTCGTTGTGACGAGCAAGTCGTTACGGGCTCTAAAGGAATCGTTACGATAACTTATGGAGTCGTTGTACGAGCAAGTCGTTACGGGCTCTAAAGGATCGTTATGATAACTTATGGAGTCGTTGTGACGAGCAAGTCGTTACGGGCTCTAAAGGAATCATTATGATAACTTATGGAGTCGTTGTGACGAGCAAGTCGTTACGCTTTCCAAGGAAATCGTTGCGATGTCATAGAATCGTTATGAATCTTTAAGAAATCGTTAAGGTATCGATTTGTTTTGAAACATCACGACTTTTCGATCAGAAAGGAGATCGATCATAATACTTATGAAATCGTTTATGATGACTCTATTGAAATCGATATGAACTTATAAAGAATCGTTCTGATTATCAATAGAATCGATATGAAGTATGAAGAAGTCGATGCAATGACTTGGGAAGAATTATGAAATGAGAGTCTTACCTGATTGTCTTGAACTTTCTTTTACTTTGTTTCCTGTCCTCAAGGCTCAAGTAATTCTTAGTAATGTTTTGTTAATCATCAAAATTAATATATAATAAGTGAATTAATTTATATGAGAAAGTTTGGTCATCAATCTCCCCCTTTTTGATGATGACAAAATATACTAAACAACATAATGAAACAACATATTTTTCAGAGTTGCATTAGTTTGCTCCCCCTTTTTGTCAATAAGCAAAAAGATAGTCTATGAGACAAAGAAGAGAGAAAGCTTTGTATTAAGTAGGAAGAAGATAATACAAAGGAGACAAAAGGGAGGCATGCTTGGAAATAACAGTCCATGCCTTGATCTCCATATCTTCAAAAGTCTGGCGGAAAACACCAGGAGCAACTGAGAAGGAAGAACCCATGGCTGGAGAGATCCTCTGAATGTAAAGCTGCCGTTGCTCTTCCAGGAATTCTTCATACTGATCTTTGTCCAGTATGAATCTGAAGTAGGTGCTTTTTCCAAAGCTGGCACGATGGAGAAATCTGTCCAGGGAGATTGGATAGAAATTCTGATGCAAGAAGATCCTTCTTTAGGGCATAGAAAGCAGTATATCTGGCTGCCCACTGAACATAGATCTCTTGAAGGGATTTATGGAGTTGAGATCCATGAAGGCTTCGGCTGATAGAGTAGGATTAGCTTGACGGATCAAGGAACTGTTGATAGCTTGCAACTGAAGATGGGGTTCCTTGTAGAGCGTTTCCCATATGGTGGGAGAAAGCCTCTCACACTCAGAAATGAGTGGAGCCAAAACTTGAGAGGAAATGCGGCCAGAGTGGTATTCTCTGAAGATAAACCGCAAGAAGGAAGGCATTCTACCCTGCTTAGCTGACATTCTGCCCATCTGCTTAGCAAACATATCAAGGCATGGAGCCTGCATCTGAGTCAAACACTAAGGAGTGTAGCTTCGGCAGAAGAACTGGAGAGTCAACTTTGAGGTCGGCAAAATCCACTGTGAGGGGAAGATTTATTGGATGTTCTGATCGCAGCATCACTAAGGCTGAATGAAATTGGTAGAACTGGACTTCAGGCAGCTTGTTCAAGTAGCAGAAATCACTGTACAGCTGGAAGTTCTTGGCAATTCTGATCTCTTTCAAAATGAAAGGTCCCCAAGATTTTTATGCTGAAGAGTAAACCACTCAGAAAGAGTGAGTGGGTGAGCTCTATGGGTAAGGGATTCTGCCCTGGCATCAAGTATTTGGTGTACTGACCTTTGTTGCCCTTGACATTCGCCCATTGATCTTCAGTCTTGAACTCAGTGCCCTCAAAGATTTTGGATTTTGAGGGTGGGACAGCTGGGTAAAAGGAAGAACAGTGTTTAGATGCTCAAAGAGGTTGAGAAAGGAATACCATAGACGGTGGAGAGGATGCATTTTTGAAGGTATTCCTATAGATATGTCTTCTCTGAGGTTCGAGGGTAAGAAAGTACCAAAGAGAGGAAATAATGGTGAGGAGGGAGGCTGACAGAGGATGAATGTTTCCTCTTCTTTTTGGCAGGACTGGGAGGATCAGTCCTGTGATATGAGTGACAGTGGAGAGAATGGTGAGGAGGGTATTTCTCTGAAATCATCCCGAATATTAGTGTCAAAGACACCAAGAAGTTGAGGTTTTTCCGGAATGAAGGTGACAGAGGAAGGAGAGTAGGAGGAGAAGAGGTGTTTGGGATTGAAGGATGTAGACGGGTGAACTGGAGTGGTTGAGTGAGAGGTGAAGAAGGTGAGAATGATGATGGAGCTGAGGTGTGAGAAGGAGTGGGAGAGAAGAAGTTTGAGATGAAATGAGAGAGGAAAAGGTTGGTGCGAGGCATGGGGTGTTTGAGAGTTGGTGGTGCTGGAGGGGCTGTAGAAGGATATGAAGGTGAGGAGAGGTTGGAGTTGCAAGAGTAGAAGTGTCAGGGGCCTTGTAGCTTCAATGGGCTCTTTCCCTTTTGCATGACCCTCTCTGACAACTGCAGACGGCCCAGATGGCCCTGATGCTGGCACTGATGGCCCTGGTGGCCCTGATGCTTGAGCTGAAGGCCCTGCTGGCCGAGACTCTTGAGCTGGAGGCCCTGGTGGTCGAGGAACAGCTGCTGATCTGCTCTGAGTAGCTGCAGGAGAAAAAACCACTTGACCTTGAAAGAATTGCAAGCATGGACTTCATATCAGACATTTCCTTGTTGAACCACTTCATAGCATTTCGGACTGAAGATAGCTCAGAGTGGTTGAAGCTTGACTGGTCAGAATGCCTTGCACACTGGTCTGAACTGATGATAAAATATCTCCTTGAGCCTTCAACAATTCCATAACTGGCTTCAGATTTACTTTTCTGTGGCCCTTTCTTGACCTCTGTGAACCACTCTCTTTGTTTTCCTCTGCTGAGTGACAAGCTCCTCAATATGTACATGGCTTGCACTTGGTTCTTCACTTACAGGAGCGCTGGCAGGAGGATGATTTTCTGAGATGGTGCATCTGTCTCAGGAGCATTTTCTATCAAGGTTCCTCATTGCCAGTTTGCTCCCCCTGAATAGGAGCATGGAGATCACCATTTTCTAGCTCCCCCCGGGCAGGAGCTTCCTCCAAAACAATTTTCTCAAAGTGGCCTTCTGCCACGGATTCTGACAATTTGATTCACTAGCATGTTGTTCCCCTTGGCTGGGAACATCTTCCAAATCACTTCTTGTTGAGTAGCTGCTTGCACCTCAACACTGACAACTGATTCAGTCAAATTTTCTGTATGTCCTGGTGCCATAGATTCTTCTTCATCAGTCCACCTGTTTCTAAGTACTGAGGTGGAGGAAGAGAGTCCAAAACATCTCTTAAAATAGAGGCAACTATTGAGGTGGGCAAGGATCTGCCACACCTGCTACAGCTTCTTCCATTTGAACTTCTGGAGGATGAGATTCAATTTCTATAATAGGTGATCCTGAAATCTCTGTTTGGAGTTCCACTGAAGGTACTGCTGCTGCTCTCTCTACTGCTGCTGATCTTACCTCTAAAACTGCTGGAGGATCTGCTGCTTCTTTCTTGAATCTCTAGGACATCTCCGATGATGCCTCCTCCCTCTGCCACAGAGGTCTTGGTCCATATCCCATTCTGCACTGAAAAACCACTTTTCTTAGGTTCCTGGACCTTATAGACTGGCCCATTTTTCCACAACAGCTCCAATAAATCAACTCCAAAATGCTTGAAAATCTTGGTTAGGAGATGAGCGTAGGGCAAGGATACATTCATTTTGCTCTTTGTATCCCAGATTTGAGCACTAGCAAAACTTCATTCTCTCCAACATGACTGCGGCCAAGTTAATCTCCTTATTCTGGATTACCCAAAACATCATATCCGAATCTTCCCTAGTGCAAGATGAGAAAGTAGCACTCCGGGGAACCATAATTTGGCAGATAATGAAATGGAGTAGACGGTTGAATGCAGACATTTGATTGATATCTAATTTTCCGTCTTTCACCTGAACCCTGGACCTATAATGCCAAGACCCTTTGCTTCATCGTTCACGGTGTGACCCCACTATGTCCAGATGTCTTCACTCCAAACAACGTGTGCAGAGTTCATGATCTACCTTAATTTGGATACCCTTAACAGAGGAGACAGGGACCCATCCGCCTCTGACTTCAGACAAACGAAAAGGGCTTTCACCAGGTCGGATAGCTTACCTTGGTGAAATTGGCAACATCCATCCACTGCATCCTCTCAAAGCTTCTACTAAACTGCTCATGCCATTTCTTCTCTAGATTCTGAACATCCACTGCCTTGTTTCCGCAAATCTTCGTCTTGACGAAGGTAACCTTCCTGCTCCTTGCGGGGACAAAAACTCAGCACTGTAGCCCCCTACACTTCCGGAGATCATCGGAGCGGCCATGGTAGAGAGAAGAAACGGTTCTGGAGAAGGGAGATGATGGAAGATATGGAAGCCCTCGAGGGATTCTTCCGCGGGAAGAGAGAAAGCTTCAAATCTTGCAGAGAGTCGATGCCAGAATCGTTAGGGCATCGGCTTTGGGCGAACAGATAAAAGAGAAAGGGTAAAGGTGGAAGATGAGTCGTTCCCAGAACGATTTGACTAATTAAATTACTTTATCGAAAACAGGAAGCGCCAAAAGGCGGTAACGGCAGAAGGCGACAAAAGGGTTTGACGAGTCAAACTGCTTTTACCAACACACACGGTCAAAGGAGAGTAAATAAGCTAAGTTTTGCTTAAGTCAGGAAGAGAGAAATTTCATTAATCTAAAAAATTTATATGCCAATTTAAATATAGAAATCTTTTCACAAATTGCACATCCCTAATTCCCTTCTAAGAGATGTAAATCTCTCTTCAGTAGGGCTTTTGTGAAGATATCTACTAGTTGACCATTTGTATCTATAAAAGATTTCTAAGTTACCACTAGCTACATGATCTCGAATGAAGTGATATCTAACCTCAATATGTTTTAGTCCTTGAGTGTTGCACTGGATTCTTGGTGAGGTTGATGGCACTTGTATTATCACACAGTAGTGGAATTGACTTGATGTGATGCCAAATCCTCAAGTTGTTGCTTTATCCATAGGAGTTGTGTACAACAACTTCCAGCAGCAACATATTCAGCTTCAGCTCTATAATTCTTTTGATCTACCTTTTTACCATTTTGATCACTGTCCATTCTGTTGATGTGCTCATTGGCGTTGACAGTGGCTTTGTCACCTTCAAATCCAAATTTCTTTAACAGCTCTTTGGTGTACTTGGCTTGACATATGTGGGTGCCTTCCTTCCCTTGCTTGATTTGCAATCCAAGGAAGTAGTTTAGCTCTCTCAATCATACTCATTTCAAATTCTCCCTGCATAAGCTTTTCAAAGTACTTGCAAAGAGATTCATCAGTAGATCCAAAAATAATATCATCTACATATATCTGCAAGTAGTATATGTTTGACTTTTGATTTTATAAATAGTGTGCTATCTACTTGACCTCTAGTGAAACCATGATCTATAATAAAGTACTGAGCCTTTCATACCAGCTCTAGGTGCTTGCTTTAAACCATATAATGCATTATGAGTTTAAATACATGATTTGGAAATTCGGTGTCATCAAACTGGAGGTTGTTCAACATACACTTCCTCCTTGATAAACCATTTAAGAAGGCAGATTTAACATCCATTTGAAACAATTTTAAGTCTAATGCAGATGCATAAGCAAGTAAGATTCTAATAGCCTCAAGTCTAGCCACAAGTGCATAGGTTTCATCGAAATCTATGCCTTCCTCTTGGGAATAGCCTTGAGCTACCAGTCTGGCCTTGTTTCTTAATATTATTCCAGACTCATCCAGTTTATTTCTGAACACCCACTTGGTGCCAATAACTGAATGATTGGATGGTCTAGGAACAAGTGACCATACTTGGTTTCTCTTGAACTGATTTAGTTCATCTTGCATGGCTATTATCCAAGATTCATCAGTTAAAGCTTCATTGACTGTCTTAGGCTCTATTTGAGAACAAAAGCTAAATATCACAAGGATTACATTATCTCTTGTTCTTACCCCTACAGAGGGATCACCATAATGTTTCAAGAGGGTGATCTTTCTTATGTCTCCATTCTTTTGGGAGATTTGCATGTTGAATTTCCGTTTGCTGCAGTTCTTCCAGAGGTGGATCTTCCTTGTCCTCCATTGAGGTATTCTTTATTTTTTTCGGACAAATCATCTGCATCATCAATTTCACTAATTTCTTTCTTTTTCAAGGAAGGGTTAGATTCATCAAAATAACATGCATGGTTTGTTCAATTAATATGACGTTTATTGAAAACTCTATACCTTTGGGTTTAGAAGTGTACCCCATAAAGATGCCTTCATCAGATTTGGCATCTAACTTACCAATGTCCCTTTTTCCATTGTTGTGGATGAAGCAAGGACATCCAAATATTTTGAAGTGACTGATCTTAGGTTTCTTTCCCTTGTAGAGTTCATAAGCAGTCTTCTTCAGGATTGACCTGATCATTATCCTATTAATGATGTAGCTAGCAGTGTTGATGGCTTCGGCCCAAAAATTATTGGCAAGTCATATTCTGATAACATGGTTCTTGCCATATCCAAAAGAGTTCTATTTTTTCCTCTAAGCAATTCCATTCTGTTGAGGTGTCCTTGGTGCTGAGAAATTGTGCTCAATTCCTTGATCATCACAGAACCTAGCAACTTTTTCATTTTGAAATTCACCACCATGATCTGATCGATAGAGATATAATGGCGAACTTCTGATCTTTCTGAACTTTCTGCTGAGCTAACCAAAGTTTTCAAAGGTGTCATCTTTGTGCTCTAGAATACCCCAAGTAATCTTGAGTAATCATCAACTATGACAAACCCAAAATTCTTTCCTCCAAGACTGGTAGTCCTCATTGGCCCAAATAGATCCATATGAAGAAGTTCTAACGGCTTTGAGTGGTCACTACTGTCTTTGATTTGAAAGAGTTCTTGGTGTGCTTTCCTTTTGCACAAGGTCTGAGATGCTATCCATTTTGTGTTGACCTTTGGTAGTCCTTCCACTAGATTTATTTTTCTGAGCTTGTTCAATCCATCCAAACTGCAGTGGCCCAGTCTTCTGTGCCACCTCAGTTGATTGATCTTTGCTGGCTGCCAAACAGACATCTTGATCCTTGAGTTCCTCGAGATAGAGAACATACAATTTCTTTCTCTATATGCCAATATGACTGCTCCATCCTTTATATACTGCACTTTGATTCTTGGAACTGAATCTGATGGCCTTTGTCACACATTTGCTGATGCTGATGAGATTGTGCTTTAATCCTTTGACCAGCATTACATCTTCATAACTGATTTTCCTTTGATGTTCGGACCCACTTCCTATCACTGTGCCTTTTCCATTATCTCCATAGGTAACTGTTCCCTCTTCAGCTTGAAGATTGACAAAGAACTTCTGGTTTCCTGACATGTGTCTTGAGCATCCACTGTCCAAGTACCATTTGGATGCTTTTGAGTTTCCCTGAAATTTAAACATTAAGTTTTAGGTACCCAAGTTCTTTTTGGGTCCTGATGGGTTAGTATCATTAATTTTACCTTTTATTATCCATTTTTTATATTTTGTTCGGCATGTTATTGCGATATGTCCTAATTTGTTGCAGTGATCACAGCAGGACAATTTTGTTACCTTTTCTATATACTTGAACTCAGCTTTATATGCTATATCTTGTTCAGGTATAAACTTAGGTGTTGGATATGTTTTAGGGTAGACTATGGTTTCTTCATTATCTGGGGTGTATATCCTAACCCATTTTTCTTCTTACCTGCTCTTCTAGCACCTTTTAATATTAGAGAGTTTTTACCATTAGTAAATTTCTCTAGTGTGCTTGATAGTTTATTATTTTCTTCATTTAAGTTTTTAACTTCTTTCCTTAATTCATCTGTGCTTTCCATTTTTTTTCCAATTTTGTTATTTGTTCATTCTTAGCTTTTAGGTCTTCACATAACAATTTATTTCTTCTTTTAAGTTCAGTTATTTGTTTTTCTAATTCTCCATTTTCTGTTTTTTGATCAGAATTAGTGTTCTCTAGACAAATGATATTTTTCTTACTGACTTTTAATAATTTGCATACTTCTTTATATTTATTATAAAGTTCATTAAATGCACTTTATAGATTATCCGAATCTGAATCATTGCATGAATTAAAAGAAGAGTCAGAAGTTACCTTGTCTTCGGTGTTGGCCATGAGAGCCAGGTTGGCTTCTTCTCCATCACTGCTTGAGCTTGACTCACTGTCTGAGTCACTGCTATTCTCCCAAGCAGCTGTCATTGCCTTCTTTTTGTACTTCTTGAATTTTCTGAAGTTATCCTTCTTCTTGTGATCATTCTTCTTAAGAATTGGACAATCTGCCTTGATGTGTCCAGGCTTCTTACATTCATAGCATATCACTTCTCTCCTTCTTCGAATCCTTTATTTCTGGTTTTTTGAAATCTTTATTTTTTTTAAAAAATCTTCTCCCAGACTGGAACTTCTTCTTCTTTGCTAGAATTCTTTGAAGTCTTTGAGACAGCATTGCTTCTTCATCATCACTGTCCTTACTGCTTTCACTGTTGTCCAGTGATTCTTCTGATATGTCTTCATTGGCCTTGAGAGCATTTGATTGCTTCTTTCTGCTGGAGGATTCTCCTAATCTTTCCATGTTTATCTCATGAGCCATGAGGGATCCTATTAACTTCTCCAATGACATTTGTTTTAGATCATTGGCTTCCTCAATGGCTGTTACCTTTGGAATCCATGAGGATGGCAGAGATCTCAGGATCTTTCTAACCATATCTGGTACATCATAGATTTTTCCTAATCCAGCCAACCCATTTGTGATATCTGTGAATCTACTAAACATTTGGGTTATGGATTCACCTGACTGCATCTGAAATCTTTCATATTGAGTTACAAGAATGTCGATTCTTGTCTCCTTCACCTTATCTGTCCCTTCATAGCTAATCCTAAGCTTTTCCCACATTTCCATTGTGGATTTGCAGGCTGAAACTCTGTTGAATTCTTTCTGCTGAGGGCACAGCACATGATGCTCTTGGATTTGCAGTTTAAAGATATTCTTCTTCTATCATCATCTGTCCACTGAGCCTTTGGATTGGTGACTAGAAGATCACCTTCTTCTATAATCGACCAAATCATGTAATCATGTCCTTGTAGAAAGTACTCCATTCTTGTCTTCCAATATGTATAATCTTCTCCATCAAATAGAGGAGGTCTGTTGACTGACTGACCTTCGAAGTTACCTTGGGCTGCCATGGATCTTTACTCTTCAGATCGTTGGATCTTCTTCTTTGTCGAAGAGACTTGCTCTGATACCACTTGTTGCCCAGCTAGCTAGCCCAGAGGGGGGGTGAATGGTTTATTAAAAATTAGATCTTGGATTGATACCTGTTCACTAAAAAGGATTGCACAACAACTTAAAAGAAGTTAGAGTTGAGGAATGAAACACAAACGCACAAATCACAGCCACAAGACACAAGGAATTTTATCCTGGTTCGGAACTCCTTTCCACAGGAGACCTACGTCCAGTCCCTGAGCAATACCTCAGGATATCACTATCAAGGGTACTATCCCCCTCACGGATCCTTACACCCAGCCGCAACTGGTCTTCCTTCAACCTGAAGGGAATACAACCACCCTGGATACCACCAGGTCTTCCTTCTCACAAAAGGGAATAAAACAAATAAGAGTAAGCACAAGAACAAGCTTCAGGAATTAGCTCAACCAGCTACGACCTGAAGCAAACAAGCCTTGAGAGAGAAATAATTTGACACTGGTTTCTCTCAAAGACTTCACCGTCTCTCACAGAAATTTCTTTTTCAACACAGAGATCTAAAGAGCTAAGATCTATTGGAATGAAGTGCTTCGCTCTTGTTTGCAACTACTAAAGACTTGAAGGATTGGCTATTCTCTATTTCTAAAAAATGTTTTGTTCAAAAGTAAGTTCCACAGTCTTGTAGTCTTGTATTTAAGCTTCTACTTGAAATTTAAAACGTTAAAGATCCGTTGTCTCTCATTTTGGTGTACGTTAGACTGGTATGCAAGGAAGCTTCTGATTCTTCAGTCTTTTATCCTTTAGTACACGCCAAAGAAATGTTTTGATATCTTGTATCCTTTGTGTCCAACGTTGTACAGATAAATCTTGTCAGGTATCTGCAAGCATGTCACAATAAATAGGAGACAGCTAGGGCTGTCGTTGATCGTTAGTCACAGTTTGGAAAAGATATTGCTAGTTTTAGCAAAACTCCTTTCTGTCAAAATAAAGATGTAGACAGAATAGCACAATGGTGGAAGATATCGTCTGCATGCATGAGAGATACGTTCAGAGTGCATTGAATGCATAGCAGTCAAACAGACGAGATACGACTTTGACTATTCAACGTATATCAAAGAGTGTTGATATAATAATGAAATCGTTATAAGCATTTATGAAATCGTTGTGAGATACAAATCGTTGTATTTCTGAAGAAATCGATATGAAACTCTTAACAAATCGTTATGAGATGCAAATCGTTGTGTTTCTGAAGAAATCGATATGAAACTCTTAACAAATCGTTATGAGATGTAAATCGTTGTGTTTCTGAAGAAATCGATATGAAACTCTTAACAAATCGTTATGAGATGCAAATAGTTGTGTTTCTGAAGAAATCGATATGAAACACTTAAAAAATCGTTATGAGATGCAAATTGTTATGTTTCTGAAGAAATCGATATGAAACACTTAACAAATCGTTATGAGATGCAAATCGTTGTGTTGAGCAAGTCGTTGCGGGCTCTAAAGGAATCGTTACGATAACTTATGGAGTCGTTGTGACGAGCAAGTCGTTACGGGCTCTAAAGGAATCGTTACGATAACTTATGGAGTCGTTGTGACGAGCAAGTCGTTACGGGCTCTAAAGGAATCGTTATGATAACTTATGGAGTCGTTGTGACGAGCAAGTCGTTACGGGCTCTAAAGGAATCATTATGATAACTTATGGAGTCGTTGTGACGAGCAAGTCGTTACGCTTTCCAAGGAAATCGTTGTGATGTCATAGAATCGTTATGAGATCTTTAAGAAATCGTTAAGGTATCGATTTGTTTGAAACATCACGACTTTTCGATCAGAAAGGAGATCGATCATAATACTTATGAAATCGTTATGATGACTCTATTGAAATCGATGAACTTATAAAGGAATCGTTCTGATTATCAATAGAAGTCGATATGAAGTATGAAGAAGTCGATGCAATGACTTGGGAAGAATTATGAAATGAGAGTCTTACCTGATTGTCTTGAACTTTCTTTTACTTTTGTTTCCTGTCCTCAAGGCTCAAGTAATTCATTAGTAATGTTTTTTTAATCATCAAAATTAATATATAAATAAGTGAATTAATTTATATGAGGAAAGTTTGGTCATCAAAAAGTGCTTTCTGAATAGTTTTATAAAATAAGAAGTCTATGTTGAGCAACCACCAGGTTTTGAAGATACTAAATATCCAAATCAATTTTCTGCTTAAAGAAAGCACTATATGGTCTGAAACAAGCTCCAAGAGCTTGGTATGAAAGATTAAGTGCTTATCTTATATCACATGATTTTACAAGATGTAAAGTTGATTGCACATTATTTATTAAGAAATTTAGAAGGAATCTTATAGTGCAAATATATGTTGATGATATTATATTTGGTTCTACTAATGAATCACTGTGTAAATTCTTTGAAAATCTTATGCAAAGTGAGTTTGAAATGAGCATGATGGGTGAACTTAATTATTTTCTTGGGTTGCAAATTAAGCAGACCAAGAAGGTACTCACATTTGTCAAACCAATACATCTTAGATTTACTCTCTAAATATGGTTTTGACAAGTGTAAGCCCTTTGGAACCCCATGAGTTCAGGAATTAAGTTAGATAGTGATCCACTTGGCAAAAAGGTAGATCAAAAGGTCTATAAAGACATGATAGGATCACTACTCTATCTTACTACTAGTAGACCAGATATAATGTTCAGTGTATGTTTATGTGCAAGATTTCAAGCTGATCCAAAAGAATCTCATGTTCATGCAGTTAAAAGAATTTTTAGATATCTTATAAATACAAGTAAATTATGATTATGGTATCCCAGATGTTTAGATTTCAAGTTAATTGGATATAGTGATGCTGACTATGTTGGATGCAAAATAGATAGAAAAAGCACCAGTGGTACTTGTCAAATCCTTGCAGAGTGCTTGATTTCTTGGTCTTCCAGAAAATAGAATTCAGTGGCATTGTCCACTACAGAAGCTGAATACATTGCAGCTGGAAGTTGTTGTACTCAACTGCTGTGGATCAAATACCAATTGAAAGACTATGGTCACCTACTTTAAGAAATTCCAATGCTATGTGACAACACAAGCACAATAAACTTGACCAAAAATCCTATCCAGCACTCAAGAACAAAGCACATTGAGGTTAGACATCACTTCATCAAGGACCATGTAAGTAATGGTGACATTTTACTTGATTTTGTTTCTATAGAAATCAACTTGCTGATATTTTTACTAACCTCTTCTTGAGGACAGATTTACATCTATTAGAAGAGAAATAGGTATGTGCAACTCTGATTAATTGCTAAAACAAATTCATACTAGAATTATACATTTAGAAATTACTGTGAAAATTTCATGCCTGATCTGTATGTTAAGCTCTTATTGAGAAAACTTTCTAAGTCCCAGAACTGCGACTCTTGCGGTCGGAGACATAATCTGACTTCTGTTAAAATAAGTGCATTCGACTCTTGCAGTCGAAGATACAATCCGACTTCCAGAGTCGAAGTATGAAAGGTGCGTATTAATTTAAAAAATCATAAATGAGATTAAGACACATTTATTATGCAATGGTTAAATCAATCAATCGCATCCGTTCACCCAGAAATCTCTGGTCAGTTACGACTCTAACTTTTATATTAAGACATCCATTCCCTTTTCCAAAACACCTTTTCAAACTCTCTCTTCAACTCCCTTCTCATCTTTCTCCTTTTTGCACCTACATTGTTCATCTTCTCTGGCCGACGTCTTCAGAGCAACTCCAAGACCTCCATTTTCTCTGAAGAAAGGTAGGTTCTGTGAACTCTACACTGTATTTCTCTCACTCCTTTGACAGTTCGTTGAGTCCTCTCCCTTGCTTTCTATCTAGATGGCATCATCTAGGGCTCCGGAAGAAAACCAGTTGACTCTTGAGCAACTCCAACGCCTAGCCTCTGCTAAGTTCTCAATATGTCTAGGGAAAGTTGTTGACTTCTCCACTTGCATGGAAGCCTGTCGTGAGTAGAAGAACCCTAGAAGCTATGGGTTGGACTAGGTTATGTCAGATTTTGAGCCCACAGTTGAGAATGCCCTTAAGGCATTCTTTGTCTCTCTTCAAGTCTCCTCCGAACCTCAGTCACAGGATATGTTAAGGGGACCAAAATTACAGTTTCTGAAGAGTTGTTGGTAGAAATATTGGATTGTCCTAACTCTGGGCACAACTTAGTGAGATAGTGCCTTTGGACAAGCAGAAAATGGGCATCATTGGTAGCATGGCACTGTCAGCAAGAAAGGTCTTCTGGTCAATGAACTGTCTGTAGAAGAGACTCATTCATTCAGTCATTTCGAACATTATAACTCCTAGGGTAGGACCCATTCCTCCATAACTGCCAGGGATGGTAGTTTGCTTTTTTGGGCCATTCAAAGGCATAGGGTAAATTTGCCAGTAGTTGTTTTAGAGAAAATGATAGCCTCGAAAAATTGCAGGAGTCCCTTCCTTATGGACCTCTGCTTACTTTGATTTTCAAGAAGTTTTTCAGTGGATTTGAGTGGTGAATTTCTACTGGAGTTAAAGAAAAAATTGCTTATCTACCTTGAGAAGAGGCCATTATGTCTTGATAGACAGAAGTCAGAATTATGGATGAAGGATTCTGTGCCACAGTGCACCCATAAAGTCTATCCTGATGAGATGCATATTTCCTCATCCTCTCAAGCAGTCTAGCAAGAAGAAGAAGCAAGAGAAGAAAATAGAATGGAAGACCCAGTACAAGATCAAGAAGAATCTATGCAACAAAAGAGCAGTTTCATGTTTCTGCCTCTTTTCCAGAACCAGATGCACCTGAAGAGACCATCAATCAGGTACTAAGAGAGTAAGAGGAAAAGGTAGCACAAGAACAAGAAGATATTCCTAGGACTACTCCATCAGTGCAAGAATTTGAAGAAAGACAGTACCATTCCTCCCCTTCTCAGTTTGAGACCAGGCCAAGGTCTCAGGGGCAGAGTAGCAATAGTTTGAGCACCATTTTGGATAACTGAACAAGCAACAAGAGAGCTTGTCAGTTTTACATATGCAAGTGGATTTGTTGATGCAAAATTTGACAGTCTGGCTGATGAGGTCAAGTAGATGAAGGACCTCTTACTTCAGTTAGTGTGCCATCAGGGCACTTATCAACCATCTGCTCCCTCATCTGTCCTCCAAGAAGAGCAGCCTCCAGCACATCAACAACACCAAGGAGCCCCAACATAACAATTTGATCACGTTGAGCAGTAAGAGCAGCAACAACAAGGACAAGGAAGGAGCAACAACTGAGCAGCAATAAGAGCAGTTTGTGCAGCAGTAGCAGCAAGCACAAGTGACAGAAGAAATTCTGCCCCCAAAGGAAATTATAGAAGTTCAGTAGAAGAATCAGCAGGAGTAGCCATCAGTGCCAGAACAGCCTCAAGCAGCAGTAGTAGAGCAGCAGGAATCCCCTCAGAAATCTAGGCCCAAAAGACCTCTAGAGTCTCAGGTTTCTGATGTTGATGCCAAGTCCAAGGTCAAGACCTTTAGGAGGAAGTGAAGAGAAGACTCCATAAAATGGTAAACCTATATCCTCTTCTCCTCCTCCTCCTCCTGAACCTACTCCTTCTGTTCACACCACTACCACTGATCCTCCTCATCCTGAATCAGAACACCCTCCACCTACTCCCTCACCTCTTCCTACTGCACCCACTGCTCCCATTCCTTCCATTACTGAACAACCTCCACCTTATACATCATCTGATCCTTCTCCATCTACATTTATTCCAGAGGATCAACCAATTGCCTCTGACAATACAATTTCAAAATTTATCCTTTGAAATATCAATTCAAGCAATCCAAGGCAACCATTCCTCCTCTCCACACACAACCTCCAAGTTTCTTTTCTTCTCTTCCTACTACCTCCTCATCTTTAGCAGGCAGATTCACCCTTTCCCTTTCAGAAATACTTCCTAGTATTCAACTTTCATCCAAGGTGGGCACATGCTAAAAGACAACCCCGCCAAACTTCTTCCTCCATTTTGGTATGCCTTCATTTACCACTTCGAACATCATATGAACTTGTTCAGAGAATTTGTATCCATTAAGGCATTCCTTGAAGTTCATGAAATGACAGGTCTCATGTTTGAAGACTGGCTTCCTATCCTTATTCATTCTACCCAAATTGTATTATCTGATCTACAGCTCATTTCTCAGAAATGCCATATTCTTAAACCCAAAGAGTTTCTTGAACTCTATTCTGATGAAGCCACTAGGTACCAGCAAACCAGGTCCAGGAACCAATTTATGGATGTTAGTCTCCACCTGAATCTTAGGTTCTATGACATGTTTGCAACCTTCATTAGAGACTCCCAGACTAAATATACAAGGATAAAAGAATTCAATTTTGCCAGATTTAAATTGGGACTATCTCATGTCACTAAAGGCCATGGGAAATGCTTATCAGAGGTCAAAGACAGATCACCCCTTCTATGATAGTTGGATTACCATCTGGTCTGTATCCATCTTTGGTTGGTGCCATTTCATCAAGAAAAGATTTTGCTCAGCTAATTTTCAATAGGCACATCCGGATAGCCTCCAGATTCAGAATCAAGTACAAACTAAAACTGTCTTTCCATAGTTTGTACTTATGCGCTCTAAAGAATTCCCAGCATTTGACAAATCTCCAGCTGTGTTTTTCTGAGTCTGAGCGGTTCACAGAAGATCAATGGGCAGCAGCTTATCCTGGGGATCATGCAGCTTGTGAGAAGCTGAAGATTTCTGTCCTTGAGTATCTTTTCAAACCCTATACCGACCTTTGGAAGTCCCTTGCTCATAGGTGGGAGCAGAGGTACCTGATCTACTATCAGGCTAAGGAAGCAGCTATCTCCCAAGGCTTGCACTGGAATATTACAGTGCATGACTTTCTCCATCTAGCAGCCTCTAGGAAGTTTGTTCCTCTCAAGCATCTTCTGCGTCAGAATCACTATTATACCAAGCTTGACTAGTACCATAAGTGCCATATCAAATCTCATAGGAAACTTCCTTTTATTGGTCCCAACTACAAAATGATGCTAGTCTTTTTGAGAACTTCTTCCCTGACAATGAGAAGAAGTTGTGGGACCTTATCCAGCCTTATCTAGATCAGATCCCTCGTTCTGTATTTGTCTAGTTCTTTGGCAAAATCTTAAACGGTTTCTGTATTTTGTAGTTGCATATTTAATCTCTGAATACAATCTATATTGATTTCTCCTTTTTGTGTGTTGTTAATATCTCTCTCTTTCTCTTTGCTATCTTACCTTTTATGTTAATGTCACAAAGGGGGAGAAAGAAGTAAGAAACAAATCACTAAAACTCTCCAGGAGTTCATATGCTTGAATCTACAATTTGTTTTTCACTGTCTATTTAAAGTTTTTGTCATTAACAAAAGGGGAGAGTTGTTGAGCAACTACCCCTAAGAAAATAATTTAAGTTTTTAAAATATTATAATATCATGTTTTTACTATGACAAAATCTTTAAAAGCTTTCAACAAATTAAAAGAATTAATTATACATACCACAAAAATAGTTTGGACAAACTCTATCTCGAAGAAATTTTCTAAGTCCACAAACATCATAATGAATCCGACTGTAGACTTCGACTCCTTTATAATCGAAATGTCTTTGCACAAAATCATCTCCAAAATTTTTCTAAGTCCAGACAACTTCACTGTATCCGACTGTCTACTCCGACTTCTACAGTCGAATGCTTCGTTCTGGACTTCAACTCTCAGAAGACAATGTTCTGTATTCGACTGCCCACTTCGACTCATACAGTCGAATGCTTCATAGATCTAACTCCTCAGTATCTGACTTCTGAAGTCGAATTCTTTGTCTCGTTTCTGTCAATCTCCATAGAAGTCGAATTCACTCTATCCGACTCTTAAAGTCGAATTATGACTTTCTAATTCTTCTATATCCAACTTGAAAAGTCGAATGCAATATTCTCTTTGCAACCTCTGTTGTAGTCGAATCAGTCTATTTCTATTTCCGGCTCCTAGAGCCGAATTGTAATCTCTTCTGTATCCGACTTCACTGTCAAGTCCTGTACTTGTACTTTTTCTGTGAAGACCTATTTTATTATCTGATGAAATATTAGTTGCATATCTTTTTAACTTCCTTGATACAATTTCTATTAAAACCCCATTGACTAAATATTCTCTGAATCTATCAGATTTCATTCTTTAAATATGTTCTGACAAGATGAGACATATTATACTTAAAATATTCATCAAAATCTATTTATTTCTGCATCTAAAACCTTTATTTAAATTGGTCTCTAGCTTCATGACAGTAATCCAGTTTTTCTTCCAATACAGAAGACATGTTGCATTTATGGTTTTCAGGCCCATGGCATCTGACAGAGGTTCACCTACCACTGTCAGAACTTGTCCATACCTCTGTTGCGAACTGACTATCCATCTTTTATTGGTTTGAAAAGCTATCTGTATGAGGTTTCCATACTTTGTACTTTTCTAAGACTCACCTACCTACAAAAGTATAGAGGTACCCTGTCTTTTTGTCTTGTCTTCACTACAAATCATTTATTGAAGCACATTTTCAGCATGGGGCTTTCACAGTCCACTTAATGAGAAGCTGACCTTCTAGCTGTGAAGCTGCAACCCTCATCTGAAGACATTGGAAAGAAGCAAAGGCAGAAGAACCCATGGATAACAAATTTAGCTATCATCCAAAGGATCCTAGATCTCTCCTCAACGGGAAGATCTCCAACGGCCAATTTTTTAAACGGCTACATTTTTTAGGAATATAAAAGAAGCTGAAGTTTGAAGAAGAAGACATAACTGATGAACTTCAGTGAGCTCAACACTTAGCAATTTTTCAGAAGCTAGAAATCTCACAAGTCTTCTTCCAAGCCACAAGTTTGAGAGCTCCTCTTTCAGCAGATCCTCAAAGCTCTTTCAGTTTCTCAGAAGTCTTGTGTTCGGGTGGCATTTGTAATTAGAAATTTTCTTGAGTCCACCCTTCTTGTTCAGAAAGGATTTGAGTTACATCTCTGATTTTTTAGCGCTTCTGAACTAGGTGTGTTTGCTCATTGTTGAGGCAAACACACAAGAATCATTTATTCTTTTCTGTGTAATTTCTGTAGGAGGTTTGTTCCTTCATTTCCCCTCTTGTGTAGGGAAGACCTTATTGAAGGTAGTGTCTTGTACCCCTGTTAAGGGAAGACTTGCTTGGGAGCAAGTGGGCTTGTAATTCCTCTCAAGGGTGAGAGAAGGCCATAGTTATTGGCAGTTAGTGAAATCTCAAGTGGTTGGCTTGAGGACTGGATGTAGGACTTCCATGTGGGAAGGGCCGAACCAGGATAAATCTCCTTATGCATTTGTGTGATTGTTTCCGCCAATTTACACTTGAATCACACACTACACTAAATACTAACAAATTTATTTAGTGTTGTTTAATTTCAGATAAAATTTTAAAAGCACAAGAAGTCCTATTCACCCCCACTTTAGGACATCATTAGTGCCATTTCGATCCAACATAAGTTACTTGCCTCCTTAAAATCTCTGAAGATCTAATTTTGGCGATGAGCCCTCCTCGGCCAAGCCAAAGAGGTGAAGTTCTTCGCCTTAATCTGATCTCCACGCTCTTGCAGTCGATCCCCCGGAGTTAGGAGAGCTCCTTCACCTTCAGAAGAACCTCCCAAACGCAGGAGATTGCCGTGAAGCCTCCCAATCTCCGGATCAAGCCCTCACAAGAACTCTCTTTTTTTCTCTCCCCGAACCCAAATAGCCCTAGGTGAGAAAAGTCCTCTCCCAACCGAGATGTCCAGGTTACATAGGCAATAGAGTCGGGGTAAACCTAGGTATTAGGAGTCCTCACCGTTGGGGATACGTTTCCTAAACGATATCTGGAGAAAATGGGGCCGTTTCAGATCAGGAATCCCGAACACAGCCGGAGAAGTAGACGGACACATAGCTGCCATCAACCTGAAATAGGCGTCAATCGATGTTGACGTCTAGATCCTCAGCCACACAGTCAATGGCACAAAAGTTGCCATCAGCCTGCTCTTAACGTCAAGGGATGTTGACGTTAAACAGGGATTTTGGGCAGAACACAAAGCATCAAACAAACATATATATGCACAAAATTTGAGGGCCTTACACCCTCTCCCCCTAAAAGAAAACTTCATCCTCGAAGTTAGCGCAAAAATACTAACAAATAAATGGGGATATTACTTTTTCATGGCCTCCTCTAGCTGCCATGTAGCCCCTCTTGTGAGAGATTTCTCCACAACACCTTCACGGATGCAATAGCCTTGTTCATGAGGTGTTGAACCTTCCGATCTAGGATAGCTACTGGTTGCCCTACATAAGACAAGTCTGGCTGAATCTCCACTGGCTCATGACTAATAACATGGGACGGATCTCGCATGTATCTCCTGAGCATAGATACATGGAAGACCAGGTGCACACTAGCTAATGCTAGGGGTAAAGCTAGCTCATACGCCACACTGCCCATCCGCCTGAGAATCTCAAATGGGCCAATGAATCTCGGACTCACTTGCTATGCCTGCCAAACCTGACCACACCTCGAGTAGGTGAAACCTTTAGGAAAACATGCTCACCACCCTCGAACTCTAAATCCTTTCTTCTATTGTCGGCGTAGCTCTTCTGCCTATCCTACGCTGCAATCAACCTCTGCCTGATGAGCTAAATCTTATCCGAAGTTTCCTGCACCAACTCTGGACCAAACAACTGCCTATCACCTGTCTCCTTCCAGCACAAAGGAGATCTACAGGGCCGACCGTACAAAACCTCAAACGGAGCCATGCCAATGCTCGCATGAAAACTGTTGTTGTAGGCAAACTCCACAAGAGTAGATGACATTCCCAATCGCCCTTCCCATTAAGCACGCACGCTCTCAACATGTCCTCGAGCGTCTGAATCGTCCTCTCGGACTGGCCATCTTTCTGAGGGTGAAATGTCGAACTAAGCTTCAACTGAGAACCCAAAGTCTCCTGAAGACCCTACCACAGCCTCGATGTAAACCTCGGGTCTCTGTTAGAGATAATAGACTTCGGCACACCATGCAATCTCACAATACTGCCAACATACAGCCTCGCCAAGCTCTCTATAGACTGTTTCTTCCTTCATAGGCAAGATTGCGCAGTATTGGAGAAACGGTCTACAACCACCCAAATCGAGTCATTGCCCTTAGCTGATCTGGGCAAACCCGTCACAAAATCCATGGTGATTGCCTCCCACTTCCACACAGGTATCCTCATCTTCTGCATAAGGCCTGATGGTCTCTGACGCTCGGCCTTAACCTGCTGACATACCAAACACCTGGATACAAATTCTGCCACACCCTTCTTTATGCCTGACCACTAGAAGGATCTCTTCAAGTCCTGGTACATCTCGGTGTTGCCTGGATGAATGGAGAACCTCGACCTGTGAGCTTCTGGAAGTACTCGCTCACGAACCTCCACTATATCAGGTACCTCGTGGTGCTGAATCTGATAACACTGTCCTCATCTCGAGCAATGTCTGCCTTGCCCACCATCTTCTGAAGTCTAGGATTAGCTCCCTGCTGCTCAATCATGTCGTCCAACACCGTGGATCGGATAGACAACTGAGCCACAAAACATGACACAACTATGGCTCTAGCTCAGTCATAGCACATGTCGCATCCTCTAGCATCTTTCAATCCTTCCGAAGTAAGGACCTCTTCCTGCTAAGTGCATCTGCCACGACATTCGCCTTCCCTGGATGGTACTGAAGCTCGAAGTCATAGTCCTTAAGGAACTCTATCCACCCTCTCTGCCGCAGGTTAGACTCCTTCTGAGAGAAAAGGTACCTCAACTCTTGTGGTCAGTAAACCCTCGAACTTGACACCATAAAGGTAGTGTCTCCAGATCTTCAATGCATGAACCGCAGCCGCTAACTCCAATCATGGGTCAGATAGTTACGCTCATGCTCCTTTAATTGGCGAGAAGCATAGGCAACTACCTCACCATGCTGCATCAGAACACAACCAAGGCCTATCAAGGAAGCATTAGAATAGATAGCGAAACCCTCTGCACCACTAGGCAAGATCAACACGGGTGCAGATGTAAGCCTCATCTTCAGCAACTAGAAACTGCTTTCACAATCATCAGACCACACATACTTAACCCCTTTCCTGTTAGCTTAGTTAAAGGTGTAGCAATGGAGGAAAAGCCTTCAATGAATCGCCTGTAATAGCCTGCTAACCCAAGAAAACTCCTGATCTCGGATGGTGTCCTCAGAGTCTCCCACTCTAACACCGCCTGAACCTTCGCCGGATCAATATCAACTCCAGCACCTGAGATAACATGCCCAAGGAAGTGAACCTCGCGTATCCAGAAGTTGCACTTGCTGAACTTAGCATACAGCTTGTGCTCTCGGAGAACCTCCAGAACAATCCTTAGATGCTCACGGTGTGTAGCCTCATCAGGAGAATAGACTAACACATCGTCTATGAACACCACAACAAAACTATCCAAATATGACCTAAACACCCTGTTCATGAGATCCATGAATGCTGCAGGGGCGTTAGTCAGACCAAAGGAAGCACAAGAACTCATAGTGTCCATAGCGGGTCCTGAATGCAGTCTTGGACAGATCTTCTCCCTTGATCCTCAACTGATGGTAGCCGGACCGCAGATCTATCTTGGAAAACACAGATGCATTCTGCAGCTGATCAAACAAATCATCTATGCACGGCAAGGGGTACTTGTTCTTCACTGTCACCTGCTTGAGCTTCCTATCAATACACAACCTGAGGAACCATCTTTCTTCTTCACAAATAGCACATGTACGCCCCATGGTGACACACTAGGCGAATGAACCCCTTATCAAGCAAACCCTGCAACTGCTTCCTCAGCTCGGCTAACTCCGTAGGTGCCATTCGGTAGGGGCCTTAGAGATAGGTGAGGTGCCTAGAAGCAACTCTATAGTGAACTCTATCTCCCTTGTTGGTGGCTAGACAAATCATTAGGGAACACGTCTGGAAATTCCTGCACAACCTCGATCTCCTCTAGGGTAGGTGACTGATCAATCTTAGGAACTAAGACCACGCTAGCAAGAAATCATCACAACCCTTGTTCACCATCTTCATAGCCTTCATGGCGGAGATCGCAAACCTTCCTGCTAGATTCCTTGGCAACGGATGTGAGACCAGGAATATGGAAAGTAATCTTCTTCCCTATACAATCAACCAAGGCATAGTGCTCCTCAAGCCAATCCAAACCAAGTATAGCATCATAGTCCTTCATCTTGAGCAAGTAGAAGCACCCGAACAAGCCTCGCTCCTCAATGCACACAAGTAAGGATGGAATGCACTTCCTGGTCGCTACTGTACCGGCTGGTGTGTGCACAGACAAGGGAACCTCTAACTCCTCTGCCTCACTCCAGACTCTGCCGCTAACTGATAGCAAACCTCTCGTAAATAAACGAGTGGGTAGCACCTGTATCAAACAACACTCGAGCCTGCACACCTAAACTAAAATTGTACCTTCTGTGACGTTCTCGGCCTACTCTGCGTCCTCACGAGCTAGTGCGTACACTCGAGCTTGGGCCCGAGGCCTTCCTGGTTTCCCTATTACTGGCGCCGTTGCTGCTGCCACTGCTGGGGCTGGCACTCCTCTCTAAGCAAACTGCTGAAGTCTGGGGCAATCTCTAATCTGGTGCTCGGTGCTGCCACACTTCAGCACTTCCCTGCAAGCTTCCAACACTCTGTGCCACCGTGTGCCCTTCCGCAATGAGGACATGCCTTCTTATCATTGGGCCTGAAGCTGGGAGTCTGGGGTACAACTGCCTATTGACTCGGAACTGCCGCTGGAACTTATGGCGACTGGTACACCACCGCCTTCTTCCTGTCCTGCCTCTGGAAAGGTGGCGTTGATCTCTTCTGAGCTTCCCTCTTCTCCTCAATGTATTGATCCATCTCGCTCTCCTGCCTGCATGCTGCGCTGAGAGCCTCGTCCTGGTCAAAAGCAACCAGTCTCGACCTGAGTGATGGTTTGAGCCCCATCACAAACTTCTTGGCCTTTCTGTGCTCATCTGCAACAATATGAGGAGCATACTTGGAAAGCTAGGAAAACCTGGCCTCATACTCCAGAACCGTCATGGAGCCCTAAGTAAGAGATAGGAACTCTTGCTCCATCTTGTCCTGAATGTGCTCGGGGATAAACTTGGCCCGAAAGAGTCTGGTAAACTCACCCCAAGTCACCTCAATAGCACCATCCTCATACCTCATACGTAGCACAGAGGCCCACCAAACATCAGCTCTCTCTTGTAAATACAACTCATAAGCACCATCCAAACTAAAATCTTAACCTTACACAAGTACATATACTCTAAGTACCTGTAGCATGTAAGTAGCCAGGCTAACTTTTTCCTCTTCCGCACATCTGATAGCCCAGAAGATCTTCTCCACTTCTCTCATCTAGATCTCTGCCAGAAGGGGCTGACTCTCCCCCTTAAAAGAAGGCAGAGCCATCCTCTTAAACCACTCCATATTGGACAGACCCCCATATCCATGCTTCTGGGGAACTGGAGCTGAAGCTTGAGCCTGAGACAACATACAACATAGAAGCAACAATACATTCAACAAAACAGACTACTCCCTATTTAACAACTCTAACCTGTGCCTGCAACTGAGCCTGCAATGCAGCCTACGTCTGTGCCTGAGTCTGCATCGCCTAGACCAGGCCTTGCATGAACATGCCATAGTCCACAGGTGGTGGTGGAGGAAGTACCGTGGGACCCTGGGGTGCTGGGGCCTGCTGCTCACGCCTCTGCTCGTCCTCCTGAGCCTGGGTACCACGCCTACCATGGCTCGCCATTGCCTGTAAAACAATTAACTCAGTTAGAATCTAAGTTACTTAGTCCTAACCATTTTCTTAACTATCTTTAATTCGTTATTAAGTATTTTCCACATGTATAGACTAATTCTATAAAGACTTTGAAATATTGTGTAGATGATGGCTTATTTATGTACAATCTCAACCTGTTGCTCTGATACCAATCTCTATAACGACCCTCTTTATACCAGTACGACTATACCAATCCACATCGATATAAAGGGCGCCGTCACAGTGGGACATGTACCCAATACAACACAGTAGGCAGAGATGTACATAATAACAAAAAAAAGTACAACGGAAATGAAGATAATCTTATTCCATCATCATTCACACATTCCACAATCTATATAGTAGCATGAAAATAACCAAAGTCCATAATTATACAAGTCCATAACATAACACCATTGTCCACATACTAGTGAAAGAAAGTACAATCTAGCAAATAGTCCTCCACAAGCTCTGTTACTCCTCTCGCTCGGAGTTGTTCCTCACAATATCCTCCTCAAGCACGGGGACACCTGTCTCACCTTTATGTTAAAGCAAGTATGAGTCTTCACAAAGACTCAATAAGTTACTCATTGGCACATCCTTACACATATCACATTCATGCTATTCTTTTAAACAATAAGAGAAGTTTTGCTCATGGTTCATGTCATAATAAACAAGTACATATGAATAACCTATAACATGCTTTCTACACATGGTCTTTCATTTTTAAACATGTCATCAAACACAACTTATTCACAACATTTTTTCATATAACTTGATCATGGAATTAAGCACATAGTTACTAACAAACCTAGCATGATATCTATCATTTTTCACATGCTTTTATATCACATACTCACACATTTTTCTAGCTGTTTTAACATAAATAAATCATAATCACATGATTTCACGTTGATTCACATTGTAACACATTGCACATCTCTTTCACATGAACACATTGCACATTTACACATGTTTCACATCTTTACACATTAATTGCCGTGACACATAGTCCGAACCACCATAAAGAACACACATATCACATAACACATACCCGTCACCTAGGCATTATAGTGACGAATCTTGGTAACTGCACAGAACCGGGAGAAGCCCTCTCCACCCTAACCAGTGGTACTTGTCCACCTCCAGGATTTCATCCTGATGCCCCAAAATATCACATACACATTGAGCCTTCCCATAAGGACTTTTCTACAGTACGGCTCCACAGCCTTCTATGGTAGCAGCGTCAATTTCGGCACACATTCACTTAATCGTATTATTTCAATTAATCACATGATTAACATCATTTTACATGCACTATTTAGTCCATTCACATGCATACTATTCAAACACATATACTTCAGTTTATAGAATCTATTATGACTGACTAACCATATCAAATCATGCATAACAGTACCTAAACATGTTGTTAATCATTGAAAATATATATATTTAAACAATCATGCTTAATAAGTCTTTTAATACCTTTATAATTACAAATAGTACCTACATATATCAAAACAGTCCCAAACTTTAACCATAAACCCTACGCATGGAACATATCATATGGCTAATTTTTCAGAATTGTCATGATAGTATAACTATTTTTAACATTTAACAAGGATCTCATGCAATTTAATAAGACAATTCAATTAAACATTATAAACAGTGAACAGTTAGATCTAACAGTTCCAAAACATGTAAACAATAGCCCTAAGTTCATGAAAATTTCTTGCAACATTATCATGCATCATATCTATTTATTCTGAATTTAAATCTGTCAAAACATGCATATTTCTCCATAACAGAAATTCCATAATTTGCAATTGTTATCAAAAAATTATCAAAAATTTAAGGTCTAACCTAACATCATACCTGAACATCCATAAATTTTACAGCATGAGCAGACAACCAGAAATATTGAAAATCACATCACAGAGACTAAATCCATATTTCTATAAAAACTAGATGAACTTGACGGCAAGGGTCCTACCGTCAGGGTGGGTTAACAGCACAATCGATTGTCGTTAACTCATGAACTTGGCGGCAATAAGGTTGCTGTCAACCTCCTATCTGCACACAGTGCAGACCGAACACAAGAAAACATAGAATTTGGGGGTCCACGACACGATCTAAAATCCCAAAAAATACCTAAACTCTAAGTGATAGGTCTAAGGATGAAACTCCTAAGTTACTTGCCTCCTTAAAAATCTCTGAAGATCTAATTTTTGTGATGAAGCCCTCCTCGGCCAAGCCAAAAAGGTGAAGTTCTTCGCCTTAATCTGATCTCCACGCTCTTGCAGTCGATCCCCCGGAGCTAGGAGAGCTCCTTTACCTCCAGAAGAACCTCCCAAATGCAGAAGATTGCCGGTGAAGCCTCCCAATCGCCAGATCAAGCCCTCACAAGAACTCTCTTTTTTCTCTCCGTGGAACCCAAATAGCCCTAGGTGAGAAAAGTCCTCTCCTAACCGAGATGTCTAGGTTATATAGGCAATAGAGTCGGGGTAAACCTAGGTATTAGGAGTCCTGACCGTTGGGGATACGTTTCCTAAACGATCTCCAGAGAAATAGGGCTGTTTCAGATCTGGAATCCCAAACACAGCTGGAGAAGTAGATGGCCACATAGCTGCTGACCTGAAATAGGCGTCAATCGATATTGACGTCTAGATCCTCAGGCCACACAGTCAACATCACAAAAGTTGTCGTCAACCTACTCTTAACGTCAAGGGATATTGACGTTAAATAGGGATTTCGGGTAGAACACAAAGCATCAAACAAACATATAATATGTACAAAATTTGAGGGCCTTACATATTTGCAAGTTAGTATTTGGTTATTGTTATCCCTATACTAGTTGAATTTGAGGACCAAATTCTTTTCTTAGTAGGGGAGGAAGTGTAACACCTCAATTTTATGTATGACAATAAATAAATCTTGAGAAAGTTTGGTTAATCATTTTAATGTTACATGTTAACGTTACACTTGATTAAGTGTATTTCATAATGTCATTATCCAAACTATTATTAAAAGTAAACACACAAATTATAGAATGTCCTGGCTAAGACAAATATATAATACCAACTCATGTAGATGCTAATTGTATTAATAAAAGGGATTAAATAATCATATTTTGTTACATATATTATATATATATATATAATATATATATATATATATATATATATATAATTACGTATCTCGGTCACTATTCACCTACGTAACATGGGTTACATATGAATCATGCGATGTGTTATCACTTGGTAAAATCTTTGCAACGTGGGTAAAATCGATAAGCGATAGAAATTGAGAAGATCTCCGCCATCCAGGTGCCCTGTAAAAATCCTTCCCCTACATGGTCTAACCCCCTATGAAGCCTTCTCGACCTCACCCAACTATTACTCAGACTATTGTTGTCTTTCCTACTGTTACAATCACCAAGGTTTGATGAAGGAGGTCATGCAAGGAGACGTAGGTTTCTAAAGATTGATTATCTACTTTGCTTTTGGTAGGATACTGTCTTCTCTTCTATTCTCCTTTACTACCTCCAATAGCACTCATTTTCTTCTACTTTGAATGATTTGTTTTCTCTTAAGTTAGAATAGAACATCAACATCTATATTATATTTTATATGTTCTAACTATCCAGTCAAACGTCGCGGAGCATAGAAGCATCAGGTCTGAAACATCGTCGGAATCGGTCAACCGACCGTGCAAATCAGTCGACTGATCCCCCATTGTTTCGATCACTTGAGAGAAAAAAAGAAGAGAGAAAAGAGCTTAGAGTCCTCCATTACATCTGAAAAGTATGTACAACTGTAGAAGACTCTTCTCTTATGTTCCTGGATGTTTATTTCCATTCTCAGGTGGGAAAGTTGGTGCAATTTGAACCTATAATGACCCGACCTCCCGACCCCGCCAGGGACCCTGAAGTTCACGTCGCCACCCATGGATCCGAAGATCTGGAAGGGTTAGAAGAATTAGTCTAGTGAGATATGTACTGAATTTAAATAACTATAACAATCTGTACAATATACAAAAGTCTGTACAACATATCCCAAGCAAAAGCACAGGTACAAGAAGAAATGTGCAGTCCTTAAGGGGCATACCCTGAGGACTTGCAAAGCACAACTCTCTACTCACTCAGGTACAAGAGCTCACAACACTCGCTCTCACTGTTGCTGACAACACACGGTGCCACAACAGCCTCCGCAACCCGTCCGACACCGAGCTCCCACGACGACGAGCTCCTAGCTGAAGGAAGTAGGGGGTGAGCCTCGCAAACAAGGCCCAGTAGGGATTACTAGACCCTCACCAGCCAGAGTAGAAGGAACTCCGAAAATAGGAAACTACCCTAGAAAGCTGTAAAGCAAGGAACACCTACAGCAGGGTACTATAAAGCAGCGAAACAAACAGTGCAATGCCACGACCACCAACCAAGGTCGTGACACACACATGACTCCTGCCGAAACCAATGGAGTCGGGCACAAAGCGGAAGCAACCCTCGGCACACCCGCCGAGACCACGCAACAACTAGGTGAGAACGACGTCTCACCATAAGCACGGCCACCCCAGACCTCCACAGGGTCGAGGGCCGACAAACAGAACCACCCCGGACCCCGGACACACCGCGAGGTCGGGAAGCCACACGTGCCGGTGCCACCACGGACTGGCACCCAAGAACAGGATTACGGAACCGAGAGGACATCGAGCGGAAACCACTAAAAGCACTGGTCCGCACAAGGCCAGACCAATGACGCCCACAGAGACTAGACACAGCCAGGCTATAGCTGCCGTGTAAGCAAGGGAAATGGATAACACTTGGAAACGTCGTCACAACAACGGCAACCAAGCCACCGTCGCTAGCAGCCAAGATGGGGACACGCTGTCCACGCCCTCCGCTCGCTAGCCAGCTCCCGTCTCTAAACTCTCCGAAAGAGCGAGACAGAATCGCCAAAGAACACACAACACACGCAACACCGCAGCCTGGACAAGCTGCGGCCTCACGCCTGACCTCCCTACGCGGCTCCGGAACCAACGTAGGGCGAGGCAGTGAAACAAGGGACTGTCTGGGCCGCGCCGGGAAGAGAACTGCCTCAACGACCTCGGTGTCCCGCCCCAGACAAGAGAGCTCTATAAATGACTCAGCGCCGTTGTCCAAACCTCGTAGAGTCCGCCCAGTCGGCTACCACTCGAGCACAATCGTAGCCCGAGCACTCCCTCAACAGGCCCCCGAGGATGGGGGTCCCAGGCAATGGAGACAACCTCTCAACGGACAAGCCCTCAAGTGCCAAGCACCGGGTGAACAGGCGGGGCAGCACAACAAAACCATGTCGAACTGCTGGCTTGTAACAAATGACAAGCCCAGCAAGCACGAGGCACGCACGGACCCTCAAGAGGGCCGTCAGCCAACCAAGGCACGCACAAACGGTTAGAACCTCAGAACACCAGCAGACAGTACAGAAAACCCGTCGCTCTGCCAATAATCAATTGACCGCCAGTCAATCGATTATTAGACAGACGCGACCCTCCTGGCACCACTGCCAGGATACGGCCACTAAGGTGTCACTTCTGTCACGTCCCGAGAATTACGCAGCGGATATTAGTTCGAATAATTCGAGTCGATATTTCGAGACTTTGACAGTCGGCAAATAAGCCTCTAGCTAGCACGCGCTAAATGTGTATCAACACAAACATCATAATAGGGCCCAAATGTTGAACTCAATATAAATTGTATTCAAATCTCATATTTGTCTCATATGAACTAATACATGACTAAGACTCAATTAAAGCAAAGTACATGATACCTTACTTCCTACTACATTGTTCTAACACTCGCAATAAACTAACTATAGATAGACTCATGTTTGGAACGCTCTTCACTCAGACGCATTCCCATCCTCGACTTGCTCTTCCTCTTGAACTTCATAGTCACCTAGATTGGGAAAAGGTAGGGGATGAGCAAACTAGCCCATAGGATTTATATCTCAATGTGCGGGCAATGATATAAGTGATTAACATTTTAGAACTAGTCAAGTACGATGAATGAACGCAAGTACGAACAAAACTCATTAAAACATGATATATAAAACAAGCTGGATAGAGTGAACAAGATAGAATAAGACTTTTGAACAAGGTGCCAAGAAAGAACTAGAAATAGATCACTTTGCACAAGCACGCAAGATTTCACTTGATGTCAATAGTTTTCAAGAAAGCAAGATATCACTAGTTGCAATAAATGCAGGATGGCTATATCACGCAAGCAAGCAAGCAAGATTTGTGACGGCCCTCATTATATCGGTACGGTTATACCAACCCACGTCGGTATAGCGAGAGTCCTCACAGTGGGACATTTACCCAAACGATACAAACAGCTGAGATACACGCGAATATACGAACAGAGTAGCGGAAGTAAAAGACACTGTCTTCATTTATTCATCATCCACATTTAACATACATGAAATTCACAATTAACATTAAAAGCTAAAAGTTCACATAATTGAAATTGCTGAAATTTAAATACATAATGTCCACACTCATACATCCTTTTCATGATAACTCTATACAATGTTCAAATTACGTACTATGAAATACACAAGTCACAAAGAAACTCCAAAGTCTAATCTCCGCGCTCGGAGTCCGTCTCCATTGTCTCCTCCAACGGAGCCACGTCACCAACTACACCTGTACGCCGAAGCAAGGAGTGAGTCCAAAGACTCAGCAAGCAACACTACTCATAATATACACGTACAAGTCATAGTGGTTTCTACATGCACATTCAAATTTCAAACACATAGCATGCTAGTCATTAAAAGTTCAACCTATCATGAAAGTTTTACAAATTTATACATGGATCATGCTTTCAGATTTCTAAGAATAAACATAACCTATCACATACTCTCTATTCAATTTATTCATGAAATTTTGTCTTTAAAGGACCAAGACATAAGAGCTACCAACATGAACATTGTGCACATATGAAAGGAAACATCACTAGCATGAGTTTTACGTGTTCTTAAGCATATACATAGACATTTTCACATGCTTTAAGTTGCTGGGTTCACATGGTTTAATGGCTGAAAACCTACACATGAGAGCTATAATGTTTGCTTAAAACATATCATGTAACAACCAATCGTTATTTTGTACCCGTGCTCATCAATTATCCATAACATGGATTCTAGACATTTTGCACATACAACATGATGATAACACATAAGATTTCTGATTTCACATGGTTCAGATTTGTTTCACATGGATTTCAGTATCATATCCTCACATTTAGAATTTCACATTTTCTTTACACAAGTTTCTTCTTTCACGTGGTTACACTTTACACATACACATTCACATTGTTCACTTACACATTTACACATGACACATACACATTACACATTCACATTACACATTTTAGGTGCCGTGACACATAGTCCAAACCACCAAAGAAGGACATATACACATCACATTACACTAGACGCCATCTAGGCAATTCAATGGCGACTCTTGGACTGCGCAGACCGGAGAACAAGTCTCCACCCTAACCAGTGGTACTTGTCCACCTCCAGGATTTCCCCCTAATGCCCTTAGGGTCACTTACACATTGAACTTTCTCAGGGGGACTTTCCCTGATACAGCTCCACTGCCCTCTACGGAAGCAATGTCACATTGGCACAGTTACACTTTACACACTTACCGATTTACACATGGTTTTACACATAGCACTTTTCATCTCATTCACTTTCTCCCTCACATGCACATCTCTGTTTTTCCTAACATGGCACTACAGATTTCAGGAGCTTACACATAGTAATTTCACCATTCAAGTTAGTTTAAGCACTATCTAATCACATTACGATATCATACGTAGATTTCTATAATTCACATAGAAAATACATAACTTCTTATATACTGGTCCAAATGACCTGAAATTTTAATCACATGCTATTTTCGGGTTCTAGATCATACCCTCAATTTTTCAGATTTTTCTGAGCTAAATGAAATTTTCAGTAAATAAAACACCTATTTAGCATGCTATTCACAACTTAAGTTAACATGGGGTTTAACATATCATGCGATTTTGCCACTTGCTGTTTTAACAGAGATTACTATCATATACATGATCTGAGAATACAGAACTATCCTAATCATAAAATCCAAATCGATCACCACAACCATTCTTGCATGTCCTCCTATTTACCGAACCGAATTTATTTGCAACTCATGCAAGCAATGGACAAATTATCAAAATTGAGAATACATACTGATCTACAAATCTTCATGCTCTGACAAAACTAAGGCATTCAGACTAATCCTAACCATGAAACATGGATTGACAAGATTATCACAATTTATGCTTACAGCTCATGAGATACACTTTTCTAACATTCACCATCACACACCACACTCATCCACACACCACAATTGACAATATACATAGTGTATAGGGTTACCATATATCCTCATCACGGAACCATACCGAAAATAGTGTATAGGAAGGGCAGAACAGGTCACTGTTCTGTCCAGAGGAACTTGGCGGCGGTCTCTGGCCGCTGACTCAGGGTCAGCGGCATGGTCAATGGACGCCAAGCATGATCTAAGCGTCCATTGACCTTGCCATCAATGCAGGTCTGTGCAGAACACAGACCCGAGCTCTCAAACTTGGGTGAATGGGAGGGTCTAGGACTCGAGGAAAAATCCATAAAAATAATAGAAACGACCTAGACACATACGGGAACATCATGGATAGGTCACTTGCCTTTTAAAAATTGCTCTAATGGGTCTAGGGTGTTGGTGAAGCCCTCCTTGGGCAGTCCCAAGAAGGTGCAGAAACGCCTCCTAGATCTTCTTCCTCCGGGCTCCTGGGTGATCTCCACAGCAAGGGGACGTCGGGGAAGCCTCCTCCTTTGCTCCAGCTGCCTTCTTGTCGTGGAAGATGGCCGGATCAAGCTCCAGGAAGACTGATTTTCGGGTGCAAAAGTGGGGTTTTTCTCAGTTTCTCTCTAGGGTTTTTCTTTCTCTCTTTTCTCCTCTTGCAAGGTGAAGAGAGGAGTGGGAAGAGGCCATTTCGGGTTCAGACATAAGGGGAGTCTCTCTCCCACTCACCAGGTGACTTGACAGCCTTCAGAGCCGTTGGGGACAGTCCCCCAATGGTTGGCTTTCTTGTTTCAGAAGTTTGCAGCTCTGCTGCGCATGCAGGCCAGAGAGATTGGCGTTCATATCGCTGGACGCCAGGATTAGTGTTGGCGTCCATGTCCGGACGCTGACACCACCTCAACGGCCATGGGTTGACGCCAAGATGGCCTTCGGCCAGAACTCTAAAATTGCAGAAACCATGCATACCATGCGTAATACATGCAAATGTATATGGTATTATATCCATACTATCACCATGCATACATACATTATTTACATTTAATATAAAACATACACACGTCTGTACTAATTAATACGTACTAAATATGTACATACATACACAGCACAAATACACAATTCAATAATGCGACAGAAATTCGAGGGCCTTACAAGATTGCACAAGCACGTTCAAGTAACACTAATCAGGCACGTAGACACCAATGTACACCAGAAAAGATCCATCAAGAATATACACCAGGACACGTGTATGTGGTTATGTATCTAACATTCAACAAGCAAGAAAGTACTCCCAGCGCAGATGCAACGCCAGTAATCATTATACCCCATGGTTAACAGTATATTTATGACTCGCCGTCATTGGGGCTAGACTGGAGCCCTTGGACACACTCCGTGCCCTGTCAGCCATCTCATGTAAATTTTAAATGTAGATATCCACAGTCATTAATAATGGCCAATGAGAGTTTCAATAAGTAAGCATGTGTAATGTCATGTTCATGATGATGATAGAAAATAAATAAATTGAACATGATTCCATGAGGACAATGGTCAAGAGATAAATTTGACAGCTGAACGGTAGGATTTACAATTTAGTTCAATCTTTACATTAATGGCTTTAGTCTAGATGGTAATTCATACTCATGAGAACAAGAAGAGAAAAGTGCACGCCCTAGATGTATAAGTGTGTAGAAATGCACATGTGTAAATTCACAATCCGTCAGTCTCAAACTCTCGGAAAAACCACTTAACATGATGGCATGCAATGAACAATGCATTTAGCTACAAATGGGTTTACAAGATTTTAAGATAAAATTTATCACTTAAAGCAAGCTAGAATGGTAACAAGAGTAAATCACAAGTTTCATGTATGATCATATCATAAGAAAGCAATTAGAATAGTATTCATGTAATTAAGGATTTTTCAATGGGTTAAACACTTTTAAGCCATTAAATAGACATTATGTATGAACAGAACCCAAATATGCAATATCTTGTAAAGGTAGTGTCGACACAATCCATGCTGGTGTCGACACTATGCTTCAAACACAAAGCAGAAACATGACAAACTGGTCAGTAGTGTCGACACTAGTTCAAGTAGTGTCGACACTAGAGATGGTTCCAGAAGACCTTCTGGAAAACATGGGACATGTGTCGACACTAGATGGGGTAGTGTCGACACTAGATCAGTTTCCCAGAACTTCCTGGGTAAAACTGGGACAGTGTGTCGACACTAGAGGAGGCAGTGTCGACACTAGATGGCTTTCCCAGAACACTTTCTGGGCTGTTTTGGACAGGGTGTCGACACTAGATGGGGTAGTGTCGACACTAGAGGGCTTCACAGAACACTCTCTGGGCTGCCTTGGGACAGTGTGTCGACACTAGATGGGGTAGTGTCGACACTACTGCCCTCCATGACAAAACCTATGGTCAAGTGTGACCTGAAAATTTTCATGCAGCGATTCACTTACCCATCTTATAACTCTCTAACTAATGACATTTAGACAAAATGTTCAACACAAAAGATGACGAGGACAACTAGTAGAAGAACTTTGATGTGGGGGTTTGATCAATTTCCATATCGAATCCTGAAAAATATGAAGAAACAAAAGTCAAGTGTAGCCCGAAATCCCAGTATCATGCAGTGACTCTATTCCCACGCCTGTAACTCTCTAACCAAGGATTTTGGACAAAACGTCCAACATAAAGATGATCTGACTCCAATTAGAAAAACTTTGTGAAGAAACTTAGTCAAATTCAGTCTCGAATCACGTACATATTAAGAAGAACGGGAAAAACCTAACAGTGCGCGACTTTGGAAAAATACTTATAACTCAAAATATACTCATTAGAATTGATGAAACCAGTGGGAACGAAAGTTAACGTGATGCTCTACACATTGGTATAGGATATATTAAGATTTGGCCCGAGAAAACCTACCTTCTGGGTTGAAGAAGTCTCGTTTTTTCCAGAAAACCTGAGTTCAGACACTCGGAGGAAAATGCTTACTGCTCCGTGTATACTGCATGGAATTTGAGAATTCCACTTGGTTAGAACGTAGCCTTGACCCTCTTTCCAGGGGTATAAGCCTTGCAAGGTTTGGTTTAGGTTTGACTCACCTTTGGTCGACTTCAAGATGATGGTCTGTGCAGGTCGCAGCAGACGAAACAGGGAAGAAGAACGACTTGGTGTGGATGATCTCCTGCTCCCCAGCCACCAAGAACTTCTCCACACGACCCCAGCAAGTTCTAAAACTCGTTCCTAGGTTTTGGTGAAGAGTATTTAAGCAAACATGGTGTTTTAGGAGTCCTATTATAACTAGAAAGCTAAGCTGCGGTTTTGACAGGGCAGTTTCCTATCTTTTGAGGATTCCTTCCTCCCTTAGAGTGTGTGAGGCTTTAGACCCTCCACCATAGATAGGCATGAATTTGGGTTGCCAAGAATGCATGATTGCATCCCAATTCAACTCAATTGCCTCTTTCCAATTTCAGCCTATTTAGAGTTACGAATTCCATGCATTCTCTAGCTTTATTTGATTATTGGGCCAATTGATGTCCATTGACCCGCTTATGATATTGGGTCATTAATATATAATGTTGGAAGTCCCTCCAACACTTTTATTAAATTTGATTTCTTTATATATTAAAATTTCCGGGGTGCTACACCTCCCCCACTTAAGAGAATTTGGTCCCCAAATTCATGTCAGCAAGTTATTTTACAAGTGAGGTGTACTTACTTGTGAATAGCTCCGGAAATCTTTTGCGCATTGCTTCCTCGGTTTCCCACGTGTCGTCCTCATCCATGCGTTGATTCCATCTAACCCTTACTAGTGGGATAACCTTGTTCCTTAGTTGGCGCAGTTCCCGGTCCACAATCTTAATTGGCTTCTCTTGATATGTTCCGTCTTTGTTGAACTCCAGAAGCTCGTATTCTATAACATGCCATGGATCTCGTACATACTTTTTCAACATGGATATGTGGAACACATTGTGTATTCCATCCATTTTGGTGGTAAAGCGAGACGATATGCCACTTCGCCGACTCTTTCAAGGATTTCGAAAGGCCCGACAAACCTTGGTGACAACTTGCCTTTAATGCCAAAACGTCTGATCCCACGGCCTGGAGACACTTTCAAGAATACATGTTCACCCACCTGAAACTCCAGATCTCTTCTTCTATTATCTGCATATGCCTTTTGTCTTTGTGCGCCACTGCCATTCTTTCTCTGATAAGCTTCACCTTCTCTGTGGTTTCCCTTATCATCTCTGGTCCTAACATTTGTTTTTCGCCAACCTCATACCAGCATATTGGAGATCGGCAACTTCTGCCATAAAGTGCTTCAAATGGTGCCATCTGAATGCTAGCTTGATAGCTATTATTGTAGGCGAACTCCACAAGAGGTAAGTGTTCATGCCAGCTACCTCCAAAATCTAGGACACATGCTCTGAGCATATCTTCAATCACCTGGTTGGTTCTCTCCGTCTGTCCATCTGTTTGTGGATGGAAAGCCGTGCTAAAATTTAGTTTAGATCCCAAGGAATAATGCAGTCCTTTCCAAAAGTGGGATGTAAACCTGGGTCTCTATCAGACACGATAGACACCGGTACTCCATGTAATCTGACTATTTCCTTCACATACAATGCAGCCAGAACATCTATTGACCACTTATTCTTCACTGGCAAGAAGTGAGCTGACTTGGTTAAGCGGTCGACTATAACCCAGATACCATCGAATCCACCTCTAGATTTAGGTAGTCCGAAAATAAAATCCATCCCTATACCTTCCCATTTCCATGCCAGAATTTCTAGGGGTTTGAGTTTACCAGCGGGTCGTAAGTGTTCTGCCTTGACCCTTTGACATGTTAAGCATCGGGCGACATACTCCGCCACCTCTCTCTTCATGTTAGGCCACCAGAAGCTTCTTTTCAAATCCTGATACATTTTGGTAGTTCCAGGATGAATAGTATATCTGGTCTTGTGAGCCTCTTCCATAATCATTTTCTTTGTCTCTGCATGGTCGGGTACACAGACTCGATCCCGGAACAATAGCCTTCCATCTTCAGTTAATGAGAAATCTGGCCTCTGGTCCAGATTAGCTTTAATCTCCACAACTATAGGGTCATTGTCTTGGAGTGTTGTGATGTCCTCCAATAGTGTGGGCTGTGCTCTAACACTTGCAACAAAGCATCCCTTCTCTTTGATGTCTGCATCAATATTTAACTTGGCGAAGTCTTCTAATAACCTCCATTCACCCACCATGAGACTAGACAAGGTAGCCATCGGCTTCCTGCTAAGAGCATCTGCCACGGCATTTGCTTTTCCTGGATGATATTGAATAGAGAAGTCGAAGTCCTTGAGATACTCCAACCACCTCCGTTGCCTCATATTCAAGTCCTGCTGAGAAAACAGATATTCAAGCTTTTATGGTCAGAAAACACAATGAATTTCTCACCATATAGATAATGACGCCATATCTTCAAGGCGAAGACTACAGCAGCTAGCTCCAGATCATGTACGGGATAATTGTCCTCGTGCTTCTTCAATTGTCTGGACGCGTAGCATATAACTTTCCCTCCTTGCATCAGCACACAGCCAAGGCCGATCCCGGATGCATCGGTGTATACTTCAAAACTACCCCCAGCAGTTGGCAAGGTTAGTACGGTGCTGAGGTAAGGTGTTCTTTCAATGCCCTGAAGCTTTCTTCACATTCGTCAGTCCATGCGAATGGATTCTCCTTCCTGGTAAGCCTGGTCATTGGTACAGCTATCTTTGAGAAATCTTTAATGAAGCGACGATAATAACCGGCTAACCCCAGAAAGCTTCTGATCTCCGACACAGTTGTCGGCCTTTCCCAATTCTTTACCGCCTCCACCTTGGATGGATCTACAGAGATTCCTCCTTGGATATGATGTGACCAAGGAAAGATACTTCCTCCATCCAGAATTCACACTTACTAAGTTTAGCATAAGTTGGTTATCTCTGAGCACTTGCAGAGCAACCTTCAAGTGTTCCTCATGTTCTTCTTTGGATTTGGAGTAAATAAGGATGTCATCAATGAACACACTATGAACTGGTCCAAGTAGGGCCTATAAATATTGTTCATAAGTTGCATGAAAGCCGCTGGAGCATTGGTTAATCCGAACGGCATGACCACGAACTCATAGTGACCATACCTACTCCGGAATGCAGACTTGTGAATATCCTCTTCTTTTATCCTTAGTTGATGGTAGCCAGATCTTAGATCTATCTTAGAGAAATATTGTGCGCCATAAATCTGGTCAAACAGTTCATCGATGCGAGGTAGTGGATACTTGTTCTTTATTGTCAACTGGTTCAACTGACGGTAGTCAATGCAAAGCCTCATTGATCCGTCCTTCTTTCTGACGAATAGTACTGGTGCTCCCCACGGGGATGTACTAGGCCTGATAAAACCTTGATCTAGCAGTTCTTGGATCTGTCTCTTCAACTCCTGCAATTCAACAGGGGACATGCGATACGGGGCCTTTGAAACAGAGGCTGCCCCAGGGAGTAACTCAATGGTGAAATTTACCTCCCGCTCAGGTGGTATACCAGGCAATTCCTCAAGAAATACATCAGGATATTCCCTGGCTATTGGAATGTCTTCTAAGGTCGGTTTCCTCTTTTCAGTAGCCAAGACGGAAACTAGGAAAGCATCACAACCTGGTTGATCAGCTTAGAAGCCTTCAAGGAGGATATCAAGATAGGGTGTTTGTGATAACGGGTGCCAAGTAGTGATAGAGTTGGAAGGTTTGATCTTTTAAAAGTGACCCTCCTATGGCGACAGTTTACATCGGCATCATATTTAATTAGCCAATCGACACCCAGAATGGCATCATAACCCTTCATGTCTAAACAGATAAGGTCGGCAGGGAGATTGTGTCCTCCAATTATGGTTTCACATTTTGGCAAGTAGTGAGTGAGTTCAGATTCTGAGCCTAGTGGAGAGGCTACAACGATCTTGGATTTCAAGGGTACAGGTTTGACAGGTAAGGTTGCAGCAAATGTGGTGGAAATAAAGGAATATGCAGCTCCCGTATCAATAAGTACAAATGCAGGTTGAGAGTGTATGGAAATGGTACCTTCCACCATACCCCCTTCCTCGGGTAGGTCAGCTTCTATGACAGCATTAAGGCGTCCCTGACGCCGTGGTGCATTCTGGGCTCTCCCGGGCTGGTCCTTCAGCATAGGACAATCCGGAATACGGTGGTCACGACCACCACATCTCAAGCATGCCCCGAGCTTCTTCCAGCATTCCTCAGCTCGGTGTCCTGGTTTATCACAAAACTTGCAGTTTTCAGACGACTGCCTACCTTCCACTTTGACTCTTTTATCTCCTGCCGCATCTCTTCCAGCAATTGGCCTCTTGTTGTTATTGTTAAAGTTGTTATTGTTGCTACGAAACGTTGGAACAATGTTAGGTGCTCCCTTCTTGACAAAACCGGCTTAGAGTTGTCCTTGCCCCTCATGCCATCCACCTTGGCCATGGTGTCCTCCACTAGCTGAGCTCTTTGGACCATCTTAGTGTAAGTTTGAATGTTGTGTGGTTCGAGCCTTTCAATGAACATGGGCCTGAGTCCATCCATGAAACGGTTGGCTTTCAGCCTTTCTGTGCCCACAAGATGTGGGGCATACACTGCCAGACGAGCAAACTGAGCTTCATACTCAGCCACAGACATGTTCTTTTGTTTTAGTGCAACAAACTCTGCTGCCTTCTTCTCCTTCACTCTCTGTCAGAGAAATATTTTCCCGGAATATCTCCAGGAATCTGGCCCACTCTAGTTCAGCTATATTAGGCAGATGGGCCGAAGTGGCCTTCCACCAAGCTCGGGCATCTTTAGTAAATTGGAAAGTGGCCAGTACCACTTTCTCTCTATTAGTACATTGCATCACCTGGAAAATCCTTTCCATCTCCTCCTGCCAATTCTCTGCCTCGTCCGGATCAGGGGATCCAGAGAAACGAGGAGGGTTTAAACTCCTAAGATTCCGGTGCAGATCATCGGCTCCATTTGTGACGGAAGCCTCGGCCAAGCCCGCTAAACCGATAACGTACTTGATCCGAGTCCGCCTCCCGCGAACGGGCCGAAGCCTCGCAAGGGATACCAACCACAGTCCTGTGTAAAACACAAAGAAACAACACCACATTTTATATATATATTATCACAAGTTTACATAGTCATATTTCACAAAACTGAAAAGAAGTACAAGAGCCTGGGGCATACCCCGAGGTACAACTGCAGAAAATAAACAACTAACTATACTACACAACTCTACACTGCTGGAGCTGCTACTACACAGCTGGAGGTACCGACCCTGCACCGCTACGACGCGGCTCTGAACTGGACGACGGTCGAGAAACGTCCTCCTCGCCTACACCTGTGGGGTAGGGGTGAGCCTCGCTAGTCACTGGATCAGTAGGGAACTCCCCCAACACCAAGCAAAACCAAACCCAGGTAAAAAGCATAAACAGTACCAACAATTTTAGAACAGCTAAGCAGAATATGAAAGCTTTAAAAGTACTCACCGTCTACCGTCTACGAGAAACAACTGTAATAATTAAACGGCAAACCAGTATAGGTGTACAGCCAAAGTAGAGACAGCCAACACGAGCCACGTGAACTGGTTCGCGACCCAACAGAAACTGACTCGGACAAGCTAACACAGGTCTACCTCTCAGTCTCGCAGCCACGGACGAAAGGTCCAACTGCCGCTCCACGTGAAAAGGTCAAGCAACTGTGGAGACCAACTAAACACCACCACCTGCGAACCACACGGTCATAGGCCCATGCCTGACACCTCAGGAGACCCTGGCCCGGGCTCTCTAGAGTGAGGCACTGGAAAAGGACTAGCTGGGACCAGTGTCGACTACTGGTGTCCGTACCCCCAACTACGAGCGCGCTACAAGTGACTAAAGATAAACATGTGTCACTGTCCCACTGTCGTCTTTCCCTCAGCCGGACGTACAACTCAAACACAGGAGTGAGGGTGTCCAGGTCAGACGACACAGACCTCGACGGTACAACACAAGTACCGGGACAAAGCCCCGAGCTAACAGCCTGGCTCACAAAGAACCTGGGGCACCCAACTGGAGAGGTAACCACGGTAGGCGTCGTACTACTTGCCACGTACACAAAACCACGTGCACGTCACACACAAACCACATGAAACGTCACGTAAATCTCAAGTAACCACGGTCCACTACATGTGAACCCACTGGACTCGCGTGAACAACACGCAGCCTCGAAAGTAAGTAACTAACTGCATACCCCATATGCTAAATATCAAAACCAGGTGTACTCAGTGCACCTCAGGTGCCAACGCACCATTCATTATCGATAAATACCATAATCAGCTATTTCTGTTTATACACAAGCTGGCGGCAACATCGATTGCCGCTTATGGGAAGTAGACGGCAAAGGATCTAGCCGTCTATCTCCTGGCTAATGAACCTGGCGTCAATCGATCTTGACGCCAAGATCTTCAGCCTCTTTCCCTGCAAAAACCCTAATCCGACTCCACAGGTTTTCCAACCATTAAAACAACGGTAAAACATACAGAAACAGTTCATCTAGCATGCATGAATCCTAAACAATCCCATACAGCATGCTTTACTGATTAATTCGTCAAACCACCCATTATCCCCGCATGGATAACATGACCCGAAATCACCATTTTTCATGCAGATTCATGTTATCTAATTACATTATCACGATCTACAAGAACTACAAGGGTCATTCCCTACCTCAGAACACGCTAAAACCTCCCGCAATCTCCCGGTTCACACCGAACCCTCCGCGAGCTCCCACGGGAATTGCACCACACCACTGCGTTTCCTCGCCCGATTCGGCAACGCCACACGTCCCACGGTCCTCCAAGCACCCTTCAGTACCTGTTGGAAGCTTTAGGAACACGGGGGCATGAAGCTGGGGCAAGGGAGAATGAGAACCAGGTGAAGAACCTGCTCTCGGGTGACCCTATAACCTGCAGAATTCTCAGGTTGGCGTCAACCCCCATGCCGCCAATGGCAACCGCCACTCTAAACGTCCACATCCTGAGCCGCCGAGTTCATGCTGTCAACGGCCACTTACCTGGACGCCAACTCCAACTGAACTGCAGCAGGTCCTATTTCATTTCAGGACCAAACCTGCACTTCACCTGAACAAACCACACATCCACACCAAACCAACTCACACTGGCCTCACAACGGCCAACACAACCACACACATATGATCCGCATGGATCCGAAAAGCACGCGACGTTACACCATTCCTTGCAGCTCCAGCCTGATTTCCAGCCTGAACTACTTTTGTAATGCCTGAGTCAATCCAGCCACGGTTTCCTGCATCGCTGCCATTGGTTACGAGCCATTGTAGTTGAGTGAGAGTGTTATGAGGGTTCCTGAGAAAAGGATGGAAACTAATTAATGTCTCTCGATACATTATAAGAGTCAATGGGTAAGTGTTTTATTTCTTTCTGACACATTCCCAGTCTCTACCCATTCTCACCAGGCATTATATTTAATTTCCATGACCTAGGTTCCGTAGGTATCTCCTATTCCTGAGACATATCCTATTTGGTATTCCTAGGCTCTGATACCACTAAACTGTCACGTCCCGAGAATTACGCAGCGGATATTAGTTCGAATAATCGAGTCGATATTCCGAGACGTGGACAGTCGGCAAATAAGCATCTAGCTAGCACGCGCTAAATGTGTATCAACACAAACCTAATAGGGCCCAAATGTGAACTCAATATAAATTGTATTCAAATCTCATATTTGTCTCAGATGAACTAATACATGACTAAGACTCAATTAAAATAAAAGTAATGATACCTTACTTCCTACTACATTGTTCTAACACTCAATAACTAACTAACTATAGATAGCTCATGTTTGGAACGCTCTTCACTCGGACGCATTCCCATCCTCGACTTGCTCTTCCTCTTGAACTTCATAGTCACCTAGATTGGGAAAAGGTAGGGGATGAGCAAACTAGCCTAGTAGGATTTATATCTCAATGTGCGGGCAATGATATAGTGATTAACATTTTAGAACTAGTCAAGTACGATGAATGAAACGTAAGTACGAACAAACTCATTAAAACATGATATAAAACAAGCTGGATAGAGTGAACAAGATAGAATAAGATTTTTTTAACAAGGTGCCAAGAAGAACTAGCAATAGATCACTTTGCACAAGCACGCAAGATTTCACTTGATGTCAATAGTTTTCAAGAAAGCAAGATATCACTAGTTGCAATAAATGCAGGATGGCCATATCACGCAAGCAAGCAAGCAAGATTGCACAAGTACGTTCAAGTAACACTAATCAGGCACGTAGACACCAATGTACACCAAGAAAAGATCCATCAAGAATGTACACCAGGACACGTGTATGTGGTTATGTATCTACATTCAACAAGCAAGAAAGTACTCCCAGCGCAGATGCAACGCCAGTAATCATTATACCACATGGTTAACAGTATATTTATGACTCGTCCGTCATTGGGGCTAGACTGGAGCCCTTGGACACACTCCGTGCCTTGTCAGCCATCTCATGTAAAATTTTAAATGTAGATATCCATAGTCATTAATAATGGCCAATTAGAGTTTCAATAAGTAAGCATGTGTAATGTCATGTTCATGATGATGATAAGAAAAATAAATAAATTGAACATGATTCCATGAGGACAATAGTCAAGAGATAAATTTGACAGCTGAACGGTAGATTTACAATTTAGTTCAATCTTTACATTAATGGCTTTAGTCTAGATGGTATTCTACTCACGAGAACAAGAGAGAAAGAAGTGCACGCCCTAGATGTATAAGTGTGTAGAAATGCACATGTGTAAATTCACAATCCGTCAGTCTCAAACTCTCGAAAAACACTTAACATGATGGCATGCAATGAACAATGCATTTAGCTACAAATGGGTTTACAAGATTTTAAGATAAATTTATCACTTAAAGCAAGCTAGAATGGTAACAAGAGTAAATCAATAAGTTTCATGTATGATCATATCATTAAGAAAGCAATTAGAATAGTATTCATGTAATTAAGGATTTTCAATGGGTTAAACACTTTTAAGCCATTAAATAGACATTATGTAATGAACAGAACCAAATATGCAATATCTTGTAAAGGTGGTCGACACAATCCATGCTGGTGTCGACACTATGCTTCAAACACAAAGCAGAAACATGACAAACTGGTCAGGTAGTGTCGACACTAGTTCAAGTAGTGTCGACACTAGAGACAGGTTCCAGAAGACCTTCTGAAAACATGGGACAGTGTGTCGACACTAGATGGGTAGTGTCGACACTAGATCGTTTCCCAGAACTTCCTGGGTAAACTGGGACAGTGTGTCGACACTAGAGGAGGCAGTGTCGACACTAGATGGCTTTCCAGAACACTTTCTGGGCTGTTTGGACAGGGTGTCGACACTAGATGGGTAGTGTCGACACTAGAGGGCTTCACAGAACACTCTCTGGGCTGCCTTGGGACAGGTGTCGACAGATGGGGTAGTGTCGACACTAGCTGCCCTCCATGACAAAACCTATGGTCAAGTGTGACCTGAAAACATTTTCATGCAGCGATTCACTTACCCATCTTATAATTCTCTAACTAATGACATTTAGACAAAATGTTCACACAAAAGATGACGAAGACAACTAGTAGAAGAACTTTGATGTTGGGGGTTTGATCAAATTTTGTCTTGCATCCCGAGAAACATAAGAAGAACAAAAGGTCAAGTGTAGCCCGTAATCCCAGTATCATGCAGTGACTCTATTCCCACGCCTGTAACTCTCTAACCAAGGATTTTTGGATAAAACGTTCAACCTAAAAGATGATCGTGACTCCAATTAGAAAAACTTTTGTGAAGGAAACTTAGTCAATTCAGTCTCGAATCACGTGCATAATAAGAAGAACGGAAAAACCCTAACAGTGCGCGACTTTGGAAAAACAATTATAACTCAAAATATACTCATAGAATTCGATGAAACCAGTAGGAAACGAAAGTTAACTTGATGCTCTACACATTGGTATAGATATATAAGATTTGGCCCGAGAAAACCTACCTTCTGGGTTGAAGAAGTCTCATTTTTTCCAGAAAACCCGAGTTCAGACACTCGGAGGAAAACGCTTACTGCTTCGTGTATACTGCATGGAATTTGAGAATTCTACTTGGGTTAGAACGTAGCCTTGCCCTATTTCCAGGGGTATAAGCCTTGCAAGGTTTGGTTTAGGTTTGACTCACCTTTGGTCGACTTCAAGATGATGGTCTGTGCAGGTCGCAACAGACGAAACAGGGGAAGAAGAACGACTTGGTGTGGATGATCTCCTGCTCCCCAGCCACCAAGAACTTCTCCACACGACCCCAGCAAGTTCTAAAACTCATTCCTAGGTTTTGGTGAAGAGTATTTAAGCAACCATGGTGTTTTAGGAGTCCTATTATAACTAGGAAGCTAAGCTGCGGTTTTGACAGGGCAGTTTCCTATCTTTTGAGGATTCCTTCCTCTCTTAGAGTGTGTGAGGCTTTAGGAACCCTTCCACCATAGATAGGCACGAATTTGGGTTGCCAAGATGCATGATTGCATCCCAATTCAACTCAAATTGCCTCTTTCCAATTTCAGCCTATTTAGAGTTACGAATTTCCATGCATTCTCTAGCTTTATTTGATTATTGGGCCAATTGATGTCCATTGACCCGCTTATGATATGGGTCATTAATATATAATGTTGGAAGTCCCTTCAACACTTTTATTAAATTTGATTTCTTTATATTAAAATTTCCGGGTTGCTACACCTCGGTCACTGAACGCAGGGAGGTAACCTACCGCGTTCCCTACTAGAAGGTCCTAAGGGAAAAGCCTATCCTGGGGCACACGCCGACACACAAATCGGGGCCACGAAAACACCCGAGGCAACACAGGTAATGTCGCGCCCCCGCAGACCGTCACGATACCATCATGACGGGGAAGGGCACCGCGACACCACCATATCGCGACGGGGCAAAGTGTCGCGACAGCAAACTTGTCGTGACCGGAAAGCGCGTTGCGACAGCGACCCTTATCGCGACCGCCAACGCGTCGCGATAAGTTTGGCGGTCGCGATAAGGGTCGCGCCCGATCGGCCGACGCCTCTTCTGATATCGCGACATGTCGTGCGGTCACGTCATCAGCAGAGAGGCAGACCGACAGGATCCTCAATCCCAGGGCCGCCCACACCTACAAACAACATCACATGGGGGAGGGGAGCATGGAAATCTATCTAAACTAGCTAGAAATCACGAAGAGCTCCCGATCCGCCCGGGTCGAGAAGCGTTCAAGCAATCCCTACCTTTCACGAAGAACGACCCCAATGGGGCCATTCACGTCGGTTGGCCACCTCCTCCTCGCTCCCGCAAGCTCCACGACGCCACGGCACCACGCACGACCCTCCTCCTCACTTGAAAAACACACAAGGGAGAGGGGAGGTGGAGCACCGCCGGAGGGAGAGAAAGAGGGGAAAGAGGGAGAAAGGGAGAAGGGGTCGCCGGCCAAGGCCTTAAGCCTTCGGCACCCAAGACGCGACAGACCGCCCTATCGCATTAAGGACCTTAACGTGATGGGTCAACGGGACGTGACCAGAACGTGCCCCCAAGGGACGCTGCGACCACTCGACAGGTCGTACTGACACACCTGCCACCCTGACAGGCGTAAGATGACCGAACAGCGGAACACGACAAATGTTGTCGCGACCCGTTGACCGGTCGCGACAAGAACGCGACAGGCAAGCCGGGCGCGACAAGAACGCGACGCACACCCTCTTCGCGACAAGATGACTATCGCGTCGGACACCCACGACGTGACACTAATGCATCACCCAGCCTGGATGCATTAGTGGCCAGTCATCCAGACATCAGACGGAAAGTCGAGAAGCCGGGTCTTACATCTTACCCCCCTTAAAATAATTTCAGCCTCGAAATTAGGGCAAGCCCAAAAGATCCAGAGGCACGAAATGAAGCACAGAGAGTAATGTAAGACCAATGCGATTAAGCCACTAAGTCTCAACATGACTTCCTCGTGGCGGCAACCCGCACTGCCAAACGCACGGGGGCACGAAGCCGGAAAACCAACGACTCTGTAATGAGCTCCATACACACGGGTAGAGCACCAAGCAGAAAACCAACAGGTCACTCCAGGCACAAGTGGGGCACCCAAACAGAACGACAACCCCACAGGTGTCGAGCGATGACAAATCGGCCCAAATAGCAGAAATGGCAGTCGAAATTGCACGGCTGCAGCCACCAACAGACCCCGCTGTTGGGCCAACCGATCGGCAACCCACACTGTCGCCAGCAAGGCCCGACAGAGACGTAGTTGCCAACAGCAACACGAGAACACCTGAGAACCAACCACAAGTCTCAGGGAAATAGCCTCGCACTACTAGCAGCAGCTAGCATCGGTCGCTCGCCCAACCGAGAAGCCACGCGAGCGACGAGAACCAGAGCACATCATGCTTGCGGAGGATCCGCAACACACTGAACGACGTCCACTGTCCCACTAGGTCTCACCCAGACCTTTTTACTTCCTTGCGGTCCAACAGGGACAGCAAACACATGCAGAGAAACCTCAACATACGAAAACAGTATCCACTGTCACCACTAGGTCTCACCCAAACCGTCCTCGTGGTCCGACAAGGACACCAAACGCATGCGAGCCACAAAAACTGGGAGTTATACGCTCCACAACGTGGGACACCGTGACGGAAGCACGAAAGACATCTGAGGTTAAGCCGAAGCCAGACACCTCCCAACATCGACAAACCATGTGGTTGAGTACTAGCAAGCCAATAAGCATCACTGTCACCAGAAGAACCGATAGGAGACTCCGCCATCGGCTTCCAGACTCACCAACACCACGCACAACGGAGAACCAATGAGCAATTGGCAGCACACCCGCCATGCGCAAACAGGGCTCAGCGCGGGTACCAACGTGCCAACCACCAGAAAGATGCACAACCACACAGGAACCAAAACAACCTGAGAGGTCGAGAACAACACGTCGACCTCGAAGGGACCTAGACCGAAGTAGGGTACCACAACCGAACACACTCGCTCCCTAAAACGAGGGGGAAAACCAAGACACATGCTACGACCAAAGCCTGACGTACCACCGATAGGGCTACCTAGATAAGGCAAGCAGCCACCCCACAGTGGCAATGTACAAACCACAAGATTCAGGCTAGCATACGTGTCCTAGAGGCGGAAAGCCCAACGCC
>CM024758.1:42499750-42586929 GCA_014218235.1 Colocasia esculenta | reverse complement strand
TCAATGAAGCACTGTCTGATGAATCTTGGATTCTAGCCATGCAAGTTGAACTTACTCAGTTCAGGAGAAATCAAGTTTGGTCCCTTGTTCTGAACCATCAGATCATCCTGTGATTGGCACCAAATGGTGTTCAGGAACAAATTGGATGAAGCTGGTGTTTATCACTAGAAACAGGCCAGACTAGTTGCTTAAGGCTATTCCAAGAGGAAGCATAGACTTTTATGAAAACATATGCACCTAGCTAGACTAGAGGCTATTTCGAATATTACTTGCATGCATCTGTATTAATTTAAAACTTTTTCAAATGGATGTTAATTCGTTTTTGAATGGATATATAAAGGAGGAAGTCTATGTGGATGCCTTCTGGTTTTGAGTGATTTAGATTTCCCAAATCATGTTTTCAATTACATAAAGCATTATTGGTTAAAACAAGCACCTAGCATGGTATGAAAGACTTAGTGCATTCTTACTAATCATGGTTTTATTAGAGGACAGGTAGATAGCACACTATTTATTAAATCAAATTAAAAAATATATTACTTGTGCAAATTTATGTAGATGATATTATATTCGGATCTACTGATGAATCCCTGTGCAAGTTTTTGAGAAGCTCATGCAGGAGAATTTGAGATGAGCATGATGGGAGAGCTCAACTATTTCCTTGGATTACAAATCAAGCAAAGCATGAAGCTACACATATTTGTCAAGCGAAATACACCAAGGATTATTAAAGAAATTCGATTTGATAATGTTAAACCACTATCCCTCCAATGAGCACATCCTCAGGTAAGATAGTGATAAGAGGTAAGAAGTTGATCAGAAACTTTACAGAGTATGAGGGTCATTGCTTTATTTAACAGCTAGTAGACCTGACATTTTATTTAAGTATGCATGTGTGCAAGATATCAGTCTGATCCTAAGGAATCTCATTTAATATCTGTTAAAAGATTTTTAGATATTTAGCTAAACTCATGACCTAGGACTATGGTATCCTAAAGCTTGTGAACAAGCTTAGTTGGATATTCTATGCTGACTATGCTGGATGCAAAGTAGATAGAAAAAGCACCAGTGGTGGTTGTCAATTTCTTGCAGGATGCTTGATCTCGTGGTCTTCAAAGAAGTAAAATTCAGTAGCACTATCAACAGCTGAAGCTGTATTTGGCTGCTGGGAGCTGTTTGCACTCAACTCTTATTGATCAAACAACAGCTTGAAGACTATGACTGCACATCAAGACCATCCCGTTGCTGTGTGACAACACATGCAATACTGACGAAAATCCATACACACTCCCTGATGAAACTATAGAGTTAGATATCATTTTATTAGAGATCATGTACCTAATGGTAATATTATATTTCATTTGTAGATACTCAAAATCGTTAGCAGATATCTTTACAAAGCCTTACCTGAAGAGAGATTTATGTCTCTTAGAAGGGAGCTAGGCATGTGCAATTTGTAATAGAATATTTGTAAGTAGCTGAAATAAAATAATAATTTTAGGATAAGACTTATCTTTCCCCCGATAGATTTAAGTATCTATTTGCGTTATCATCTCCTATTTTGTCGTTATCCGCATTTATTGCTTTGCCATTTCAAAAAGCACTTTATGTCCCTCCGTTACGACCATATCCTTCCATCACTGATTTGCTCTCTCTCTCTCTCACCTCATTCGACTTGAAAGCCTGTGAAACCCTCATCGACTCCGGCAAACCTCTTTGTGCTTTCGAAGAAAACATTCCTTCTCGCTCAAATTTCTTGAGGGGTTTTGTTTCTCCTTTTCCCACGAACCTCCAGAACCTTATCTTGCTCGATTCCATGGCCGCTTCTAGGAGCTCCGACAGCATAGGTTTGTTACAGCGTTGCTTTCCTTACGGCCGATCACAGGAAGATATTCAACTGTGAAGACCAAGCTCTGCGGAACAAGGCAGTGTATCTAGCAGACCTGGAGAAGCATGGAATGCACAGTACGGTTGAAGCCCTTCAGAGGTTGAAATGGTCAGAAATTTGCACAGTCTTAGAACCAAGCTATCCGCATCTGGCGAAGGCTTTCTACACATGTTTGAAGACAGAGGAAGACAGCTTACTCACCTCCACAGTAAAAGGTACATCTATTCACATTACTCATGATCTGTTGGAGAGGCTGTTTGGGGTGTCCACAGTTGGGCATAGTTTGGTTGAATCAGTTGATATATTCATGCTAAGATATTGGGGATCATCGGAACTAATATAAACTGAAGGATGGAAAGATAGATATCAATCAGTTCAACGCCTTCAACAGGATCCTGCATTTCATAGTTTTGTCAGATTTTGGTACCAGAAGTGCAACTTTTCTTCATGTACCAAGGGAGATGCAGACATGATGTTCTTGCCCTTCAAGTAAGACATCAATGGCTCAAGTAATTATTGAAAGAATGAAGTCTGCTACGGAAGCGATTTGGATAGGAAGAACAAGCTATCATGTCCCTTCCTTATCTCATTTACTGACCAGGATTTTTAGTCACCTAAATATTGATTTGAAAGGAGAATAATGGAAAAGATGGGTCAGCAAATCAGATCAAGGAACCTGAAGAAGAGTGATTTTCCCTTATTGGAAATTTATGGACAAGACCTCAATGGCAGAGAGTGAAGCTATCATTGAAGAAGTCCCTGAATACCCTCCAGTTCAGAAGAAGAAGCAGCAGTCAGAGAAGAGGAGCCTCCTGCTCCTGCAAGAAGATTGAGGACCTTGCACCTGAACACATTGAGCCCATTGGGCAATCTATTGAAGTAATTATCCCTCCATAGTCCCCCTGCACCTGCCAGGTTGAAGACATAATTGTTGAAGTACTACTTAGTTTGAGGGGGAGCTTGAAGATATGGATATACTAGAAGCTGCTCTGAAAGATAGCCATGAAGATACAGTTGCAGAGGTTGTGGCATCAGGCCACACTGAAGATGTTCAAATGGTAGATGCTCCAGCTCAAGGGGAGCGAGCAATCCAAGAGGAGCCAGAGATTTAGGGAGAGACCAATGCCAGTGCCCCAGACCAGTTCCAAGAAGGTCTAGTTGAGAGCACTGCAGATGAGATGTGTGAGCCAGCTGTTAGCTCAGGAGGTAGAAGTAAAGGTGTTGCCTAAAGTTCCACTACTCACCAGAAAAGCACACCACAGATCCAGGAATAAGAAAATTCATGTGCACCTCAAGCCAGTGATAGCTAGACTGAATGCTCATGGGGAAATCCTATGCTCCTTACAATCAGACATATCTTATATTTGCATTTGTCAGAGCACTAGAGCAAAGGAGATTGGAGCAATCAATTCTGAGCTCCAGGAGATGAGAGTGAGTTGGTAGCCTCAAGCAGCTTGTAACAGATTTATCAGATTTTGTGAGGGCGCAGTTGTCAACTCCTGCCTCTCTTGCTCCCACTCATTCTGTACTAGAGGTTAGTGCATGGCCATCAGGGCCATTTGTTGAAGAATTAGGGCCATTAAGCCATTTATTGAAGATCAGGGCCACCAGGGCCATCATAGAGGAAGATGGGCATCAGGGCCATGTGCAGTTGAAGGGTATAGTGCAGGCCATTTGTTCCAGTGGTTTCAGTGGCAGTGCCAACCGGGCCTCAAGTATCTGTAGAGGAAGTGTTTTGCCCTCAGAGCCTTCTGGATCTTCAATCTTCAGACTCCAGCCCTTCCTCGCCACCCACATCCTTCACTGCCCCTCCTGCACCTGAAATCTTCAGAAACCACTTCCTAAACATATATCTTCTCCTACTCCTTTCCCCTACTGCCAACCTTCATCACCTCCTCTTCCTCTTCCATCCTCATCCCACCTCTGAGGCACCTCTAACCTCATCCTCTTCTACTGGTCCTCCTCAGCAGTTCCCTCATCTGTTGGACCATCCACTCAACCTCCTACTTCCACTTTGCTTCTTTTCATCTACCTACTCCACATCCTTTATCACCATCATTCCTGAAGCAGCCAGTGTCATTCCTCATTTGTGCATGACATCATGAGTTTGAAGAAGCCATTCTCCGCACAGTTCTTGCTGTCTCTGCTCACATTCACAGGACTGATTCCCAACCTTCCTCCAGTCCTGCATCTAGAAAAGAAAGACCTCTTCATCTCTTGTTTTCCCTTCCAATCAAACTCTCTTTCCTCCTCTATGGCATTCTCTTTCATTTGTCACAGAGAAAACCCTCTATGCTGAATATCTCCAAAAGTGCACTTTTGCAACCACTTTTGGTCTTCATTACTTAATCTTTATGAACATTTAAATATCATTCTTCCCAATTCGGGACTTCTTAAGGCTAAACAAGCCAAATCCTATCCACTCCACGCTGAGTCCGAGACTGAAGATCAGTGGGCCAGGGCCAACAAAGCACTCTACAGAAAATTCGAGGTTGCCAAGATCAACATCTTTCAACCGAAAGATCACCCACGCACCTTATTGAGTGGTTTGTCTGCCAGCACAGAGATTCTTGGGGTCCCTTCATTCAGAAGGAGATCAATTCATCTGGCACTTCCAAATGTACCAAGATTATTGTTTTGTCAACGCCTGCCAGAGGTCCAGCTTGGTCATTTCAGAGGAGCCATTGCTCTACTCCACAAGAGAATCATGTCAACACCCCTCTTTAGTTTGATTTTGCAACCTTGAAGATGCCAGAAGTTGCCCTTCTCCCCAAGCTTCATTTTCTCTTTATGGAATCTGAAGTAGGTCCTATCATTTTTGAGAGATTTTCTAGAGTCATGGCCATGATATTCGTTTAGAGGGGCACTCCTCTTGCCTTCCATAGATTCATCTTTAGAGAATATCAAAGAAGATTCATCAAGTCAGTAGTCTTAGCACCTACCCTCTCAGAGTCTGAAAGATTCGACAACTCTGAATGGTGCAAAGCTTATCCTGAAACAGCCATCCACCTTGAGCAACTAATTCCTCCCTGCACAATCAAATCATTCGATTCTCTCTCCAGAAAAATCTGGACCTCAACTCCATAAATCTGGTGTCAGATCCCTAGTCTATATGGATGAGAGGTATAGAGATCTTTATAGCTTTGAAGAAGGATTTGCTTGATCACTACTCCACTATCCTCTGTCTATGACAAGTTTTTCTTCAGCATGCCAGCTTTGGAGCTGCTGGACCCTACAGTCCTCTCTTAGCATCAGAAATACCGAGACTACTCCACATCAAGAGGCTTACCCTGAGATGGACCATCTTATAATATAGTTGGGGTGTATTTAGAACTCTTTTTGAAGAGCAGGAAGTTCAAGCTTGTAGATCATCACTCACCATGCTTCTAGATTGTCTTCTTCCTTCTATAGCCTACCCCCTCTAATGAATGAAATTTCAGTTTCTTGGCTCCATTTCTTTGTCTCTCTCTCTCATATTTTTTTTCTTTCTAGTTCTTATTGCTTAATGACAAAAAGGGGGAGAAAAATATTTTGAAATACATACCTTAAAGATTTTCTCAAATTAATTTCAGTCTTTTATATATATGCACCTTTCTATGTTTTGTCATCACCAAAAAGGGGGAGATTGATGATCAGTCCATCTCCATAAAATTTATTATTAATTATATATGTATTTTTGGTGATTAAAAAATCCTTGAAAAGTATTTTCTAACAACATTTTTTGAAGTCCACAAGAAATAATTCAAGCAAAATCTGTAAGTTGTCTACACACACTGCTATTTGAAGTTCAATGCATATGTTTTGTCTACGTACACATCGACTTCGTTGATAGAACAACAATTTCTTTAGAAGAACATTGATTTCATCCCCACAATGATTTCATAAGTCCTAAACAACGACTTCATAGAAACAACGATTTGATCGCTACAACGATTTCATAAGACACTTAACAATGACTTCATAGAAATACGATTTGATCGCTACAACGATTCTGTTTCACTTAAACATGACTTGATCGCTACACCATTTGGTCTCCATAACGATTTGGTTATTGCTACAACGACTTGGTCCGCTACAATCGATTCTGTTTCACTTAAACAACGATTTGGTCGCTACAACGATTAGGTTATTGCTACAACGACTTGGTCGCTACAATTTGGTCGCCATAATGATTTTGGTTTGCTACAACGACTTGGTCCGCTACATCGTTTCTGTTTCACTTAAACAACGACTTGGTCACTACAAACGATTTGGTTATGTTACAAACGCTCTCATCTCTACAATGACTTCTTGTGAAACACGATTTTACATGAACATGATTTCATTACACATCGATTTCAATTAATACAGACTTTGTACAGAACATCGTTTCATTAATACATGGATTATGCTCACATCGACTTGATTTCAACATGGATTACATTCTCACTTGACTCATGATTATATCATTGATTTAATATCAACATCGACTATCTTTGGGTACAGCCTGTCAAAATACATCACTCTCTATTAATGATTACATCTTAATATAGTTTGTCAAACATCTGTTCAAATCATTTTCAACCATCCTTTAGTTTCCTTCCACATGAATTTCAAACATAATTCAAATCCTTGTGGATTTCAAGTTTTCCCGCGAAAGCATGTTGTATCCATATTGTATAACATTTATTGTGATAGTATAAATCGCTGCATGATACATCTTTCCCATCTTGCCTATAACACACAAAGTCTCATGATAGAATGGCATTTCCCTTCTGGTGTATCTCCTACAGCACAACTACTAATGTTGACTAACAGTTTAGACAAAGATATGTGTCTAGGTGTCCGCATTTATTGTGTTGCTGGGTTTCCGGTGGAAACAACACGTCTAAAAGATGGACTTGTCAACATGATAGGAGATAGAAGATTCAGACAATCTTTCCTTGAATATGTTTGTCTATCCAGCATTAATGGCTGCAGGCTCACTTGCTCTTTCCTTCGAACCAGACACTCCACGTGCATAAAGATATGAGACAGGATATTTCAACGGATACTTCAACGGTCAAATTATTTCAAAGAAGATAAGAAGACTGGTGACTCCAAGCAAAAAAAAACTTTTTCAACCTTTGAGAAGCTGAACATCTAGGTCACCTGTAGAACAACAAGAGCTAGCTCGTCCAATCCAACCTTCTGTAGCTCCTTGCTCTTTGTAAATATTGCATTATCCTTGAGAGCTTGCTTGATCTAGAGAGAGTTCATTTGCGATAATCTTGTGTCTCTCAAACTTCACCTCATATCAAGCAGTGATTATAGCTTGGTCTTGGGGCCTTTCTCTTTCAATTCTTTCTGTGAGCATTCCTCGTCGGGTGTGAGAGAGACCTATTTCATCAGGTGCAGCAATCCCTCTTCTGGTAGAGAAGAGAAGCCAACTATTGCTAGATGTGTAAGTGTCCTTAAGGGGGACTGTACCCTTGTTTAGTGGAATCTCAGTGGTTGCTTGGGGACTAGACGTAGACGCCTTGGGATAGGAGATCCGAACCAGGATAAAATTTCCTGTTGTCTGTGTGATTGTTCTCTTTGTCTTGATTAAACTAACTCTAACTATCGATCTTAGTGTTGTCTGTCAATGTTTATATTTATAGGAATTATTAAAAGAAATATTTTCGCAATCCATTCACCCCCCCCCTCTGGGCTTGCTATCTGGGCAACAAGTAGAACTTTTTTTTAATAAAATGGTCCTCAGGGACTTATTTTAGAGAGTGCACCCTCCCCCAGAGGGGGAGAATGTTCTCACTCCACCAGAAGAAGAACCTGGCCTGGAATATATATAAAAGAAAGGATAATACCACATTTACCCAAGGCAGCCCTGGTCACAAAATCTGACATCATAAGACCAGTTTTATGAAAAACTATAGGCCTTTAAAATTGTGAGGGACGCTGCTAGACCCCCAAAACACCTTATTCTCCTTAGACTGACAACCATAATCGCTAAAGAGTCAGCCACCTGGTTAGTCTGTCGGTAAACATGACTAATCAAGTAAGAATTCTTGTTTATCATAGCCTTTGCGTCCCTCCACCAACGATAAGCATTTTAGGAGGGGCATCTACCAGCCTTAAAAGAATTGACTAGAACTAATGAGTCAGAGTTAACCATAGAAATCCGAAGCCCAAGGAAATCTACCAATCGAAGACCCACCACAAAGAGCTCTGATTTCAGCGATCATACTGCTTCCAATCCCATAGTAATGGGCAAAAGCCACCAACAGATCCCTGCCTATCGCGGATACAGCTGCCACCACCACAAAGTCCTGGGTTTCCTTTACTAGCACCATCCACATTCAAATAGAAATCTATAATCGGAGGAATCCATCTAATAAACTTGAGCTGTTTAGTTGAACAATTAGAAGAAAACCAAACTGCTAGAAGACCTGCATCTCATGAGACAAAGGAGCCACATTAAACTGCATTTTAGCAAGAGAGTGGGAGATCATGAATCTGATGTTGTTGATCGCCACCCCAACAGAAGGCCTCTTAGATTCAAACCTAGCTGGGCATCTCTCCTTCGATATTTCCCATAGCATAAGTATAAGGTAGTGAAGTGAAACAAAACTAAAAGGAGAAGCAGTATTAGTGAGCATCAGAAAACTCCAAACTCTTGTTGTTATATGACTGTGAAGGTGAATCTTGGAATTATAAGAGGATGAAACCATTCCAAAGAGAAGCTGCCAGGTCGCCATGGATAAAGATGATTATAATCCCCATAGTTAGGGGACCTGCAGCAAGAACAACATGACGCCATATGAATACCACTTTCAGCAATTTTCTAATCCACAAGGACTACTCTATTCAGAATTTTCTAGCAAAACAAAAGGCTCTCCGGTAATAGGAGCTATGCCAAATTTTTTTAAGAGCGGCCGCTTAACTCCCACTGATTGAACCAGGTTGTATGCTGATTTGGAAGAAAACAGCCATCTTGAAAGCCCCTCAGACACACTTATCTTCCTCCTCATTAAGCACAACCCCCTGAAGAACCCCACAATGCAGAAGAGTTTCTTATAGGATGCTGAGTATTAGATATGACCTCTTGCAAAGATATCCTTCCTCCTCATGGTAGTATTGAGCAACTCCGATAGGGGATGTTCACCAGCCATATCAGATAAAAATCAATTTTATTCCCTTTCCATGAATCCTCTATTGTTGCTCTGAACAATGTTATGAGCAACTGCACAGATTTTAGAAGACATGCTTGGAAGTTTGGTGTGACTGCTAGATAGAAACCGTCTTCTAGCATAAGAAGCCCAAGGAGGAACCATGGTGTATTCCAATGGGACTTGACTGCCAAGCGACCTACACCTGCCTGATATTGCAATACCCAGGCCACCTTAGCAATAGGACGTTGGATTGTAGACCATGCCACCCAGTGACGCCGTCGAGATCCATCCGGCTATTCCAGAGAAAGCAGCATAATTTTTTTCAATATATTCATAATGCTATTCGGGATGGAAGAAGAAGCTGCCAGGTACACCGGAAGGGAAGCAATCACTGAATTAATAAGAGTAACTCTACCAGATTGGGATATGAGTCTTGGTTCTAGGTAGCCAGCTTACTATTAACCTTATCAATTAGAGGTTTGAAGTCAGAAGCAAGGACCCTTCCTGGTCTCAAAGGAACGCCCAGGTAAATAAGAGGACCACTTTGTCTTTTTGAAACCAATCACCATCTTGATCCGGTTAACAGCTTGAGGAGAGCCTTGTCAATATCATGAAGCAACTCTTGGAAGAATTAATGTGCTGCCCAGAGGAAGTGGAGTATCTTTTTAAAAGGCCCATCAATTTCTTGACATAATGGATCCCCCATTATGAAAAATAAGTGTGTCATCTGCATAAAGAAGGTGAGAAATAGGAAGGCAACTCTAGGTCCAACATAAGGTTGGAGGACACCCGTATGAACCAGTTCCTGATACCTCTATTGAGAGCTTCTTCCATGATGATGAAAAGAGCAGGGGCAATAGGATCACCTTGTCTGAGACCCCGGGTGGAATGAAAATAGCCATTAGGCGAGCCATTGAAATGATAGAAAACAACAGTTAGAAATCAACATGCCATATATGAGATAATCTGTGTGAAAATCCAAATTTTTAAGAACCGCAAATAGAAAATCCCACTCCACACTGTCATATGCTTTCCTTATGTCTAGCTTGAACAACACATTATGCCCTCTAACTTCCTGCCAATATCTCTCACGAGTTGTCTAGCAAGGGAAATTATCAAGAATAAATCTGCCTTTAACAAATGCGCCTTGCTTTCAGAATTACCTCTAGAAGGATATTGATCACCGGTCACACAGAATCCTGGAGACAATTTTATAACAAAAGTTACACAGACTAACCGGTATGAATCCCCATAGGTAGCTGGTGCTCAGTCTTGGGAACCAGAGCGATCAAGAGGAAGTGACCCCTCTTGGCAGGGGAAAACCATGGAAGAAGCTCTTCACCGCAGCGATTACCTCCTTGTGAATAATGTCCCAACAAGAGAAAAAAAATTGGCCAGTGAAACCATCAGGACCACAGGCACTATTAGCATTTAAACTCCAAACTGCTGTCTTGATTTCATCCTTAGAGGGAATAGCACAAAGAATTTGGTTTTGGTCCACCGATCAGTTGGGGATGACATGAAGGAGTGAGTCATCAATAGCATGGTCCGAGGATTGCAAAAGAGATTTAAAATAGTTAACTGCCTCATGCTTAAGAACCTCCTAGTCCTCATTCGAGACTCCCTCTACCTGGATCCTAATAGAATTCTGCCTCTATTGCCTTGGACCACCGCATGGTAAAAAGCTGTATTTTATCGCCATTTTCCAACCATTGCATGTGAGTTTTTGGGCCCAAAAATTCCACACAATTGATCGCTTTCCTCAGGTTAGCATTGCAGCTCCCCATTGCAGAGCGATTGTCAGGAGACAGATCAGCATCAAAAGCCTCTTGCTTCACCCTGGCCTCCTCTTCATAGGTAAGAAAATTCATTAATGTTATCGAAGGTCTCCTTGTTCCAGATTCGTAGAGCCCCGCTAACCGCCTTCAGTTTAAGATGAAGAACAACAAACGGGTTTATATGCCACCCTATGCGAGCATCCCAGGCTACTTTGACAGTGTCTTTAAAGTATCATGAGTGGTCCACATGGAAAGGAAGGTAAACCTAGCAGGTGCACGAGGAGAGGGAGAGAAGGTGGCTAGCAAAGGAGCATGGACAGAAGGACCTCTTGGGAGGTGCCTAACCTGGAGGCCCGAGAAGTTAACTCCACAGGTAGAATTGCTGAGGAACCTGTCCAACCTGGCTTTGATAGATGCTTTCCCAGTGCGATTATTAGACTAAGTAAAATTAGAACCATTGTAACCCACATCCATATGAGGGCACCCTAAAAAAACCCCGAACATAAAACATTGAAATCCAGCATTCCATGCAGGTTAACAGAACTACCACCTTTCTTCTCCGAAGGAAGGGAGACACAGTTGAAATCGCCCCCAACTAACCAAGGTACATCCATTACTAGAAAAAATTAAGCATTCATCAAAAAGGATACGTCTACTATCTGCATGGCAGCTAGCATAAAACAACTGTTATAAGCAATGACCCTGCCATCCTTCACTGCTGCCAGGGTAATATGTTGCTCAAGCAGTTAACCGTGTGAAACGGATAATTGCCATAATACCCAGATTTTGAGCTATCACCACTGTTATCTGTGACCAAATCATGCAGAGATATGAACGCTCAGATTTGCACGATCAATAGAAACCACAGGGTTCCGCAATAGCAGAAAATCGACCTTGTTATTCCTGATTATTCTCTGAAGTGAACGTCGAGAGGATGAATTTGCAATGCCTCTAATATCCAATATAATATAGAAGAATTCATGAGGAAGAATATCCATAGGAGGAACCCACTGCAGCCTTCGCCTTGGAATGAGTCCTAGCCCCCACTTTCACATACTGACTGTAACGCCCCTCTTGGACCCAGTACAGTTCTTCCAACTCACATTGGATCCAATAGAGGTATTACAGTGAAAAATATCCAACAATAATCGGTATAGATTGAGATATACATAGATGATGAATAAAATTCCAACAAGTTGCAACGGAATGTGGAACTAAATTTTCAATCAACATTGTATTCAAATACCAAGCCCAAAGCATAAAAGAAGAATTACAATAGTCTAAATTTATTTTTATTTTTTTTTAATAAAACATGGTCCTCAGGGCCTAAAGCTGGGAGAGTGCACCCTCCCCCGGGGAAGAATGATCCCACTCCACCAGCAAAGACGCTTGGGCCGAAAATTAGAATAATGCACAACGGCAACAATTACATCAGCAAAGGGGCATACCCCCGTCAGATGAGTCTAACATTCAACAGACCCGATCTATCCACAATAACCGGACCCTTACAATTAAAAGGAAGACTTTGATCACCCCAAAATAAAATATTATTTTGCCTAGAGGCAATCGCATGGTTAGCCAGCTGGTCAGCCACCTGATTTGTTTCACGAAAGACATGAGAGAAAGACCAGAATGATCTTGTGAAGGCCCTTAGAAGTATGCCACCATCTGTAAGATTGCCAAGATCCACAAGTGCGCTGCTTGATAGAATGAACAAGAGCTAAGGAGTCAGAGTAAATGGCAGACAGATCAATGCCCAGGGACACTGCAATCTGAAGGCCATCACAAAGAGCACGAGTTTCAGCAGTGAGGCTATTACCTTCCCCATAAAAGTAGGCAAAAGCGACCAGGACAGCCCCAAACATATCTCGGGTGCAACCACCTCCAGCACATAGCCCGGATTACCTTTGGATGCCCCATCAACATTGAGACAAAAATTCTGATTGGGAGGAATCCAGCGAATGAACTTGAGTTGCTTAACCGAAGTATGATAAACAAAACCATAATCATTTATCAACTGTTCTCAGCCAGCGAAGGAGCCTTTTAAAAGTCAAGTTGGAGAGAGCAAAAGAGATATTAATCTGAATGTTCCTGATAATGTCCTCCACCCTAAGAACCTTAGCATCAAAACGAGCAGCACATTTGTTCTTCCATAATTCCCAAAGCATAAGCATCAAACCATAAAGAGAGATGAAACCCGCAGGAGAGCGAGTATTGGATTGCAGTATGAAACTCCATACCCAGGCTGTGATGTGAGGATGCAGGTGGATTTTATGACTAACCAGGGGCATAAACATCGCCAAAGCTTCATAGCAGGCCTGCTATTGATGTAGACATGATTTAGTTCCTCCACCTGGGGAAACAACAGAAATAGCAACGAGAAACCAGAGGAATACCACAGTCCATAATTCTTCCATCAACCGGAACCGCCCTATTAATAACCTTCCAGCAGAAAAGCGAAGCCCGAGGGTTGAAAGAATGATGCCAGATTTTTAGCAGAGCAGGGCGAGATACTCCACTATTCCTTACCAGATTATAAGTAGATTTGGCAGTGAAATTACCCCTGTTGAAGGCATCCATAAGAATTTATCCTCCTCATTAGTAAGCTACACTTTCTGTAAAATTTCACACGGTAACCCCCCTCAAGGATGAGAGTTGATCAAGATGACCTCCGCCGAGAAGAACTGCCACATTCAAAGGCCACGTAGGAACTCAATAAGGGCCGTTCACCCGCCCATTATCTTTTAAGATTCAATCTGTCATTCCGAGAATTACGCAGCGGATATTATTGATTAATTAAAGTCGATATCCCGAGACGTGGACAGTCGGAAATAAGCCTCTAGCTAGCACGCACTAAATGTGTATCAACACAACATCATAATAGGGCCCAAATGTTGAACTCAATAAAAACTGTATTCAATTTCAACTCAACTTATAAAATTGGAAACTAGTACAAGACTGAGGCTCAAATAAAAAGGAAAGTACATTTACCCCTCACTTCCTACTACAGGTTCTAACTCTCAAAATAAACTACGAAAACTAGATCATAATTGGGACGCTCATCACTCGGATGCATTCCCATCCTCGACTTGCTCTCCTCTTGAACTTCATAGTCACCTAGATTGGGAAAAGGTAGGGGATGAGCAAACTAGCCCAGTAGGATTTATATCTCAATGTGCGGGCAATGATATAGTGATTAACATTTTAGAACTAGGCAAGTACGATAAATGATATGCAAGTACGAACAAAACTCATTAAAACATGATATATAAAACAAGCTGGATAGAGTGAACAAGATAGAATAAGATTTTTGAACAAGGTGCCAAGAAAGAACTAGCAATAGATCACTTTGCACAAGCACGCAAGATTTCACTTGATGTCAATAGTTTTCAATAAAGCAAGATATCACTAGTTGCAATAAATGCAGGATGGCCATATCACGCAAGCAAGCAAGCAAGATTGCACAAGCACGTTCAAGTAACACTAATCAGGCACGTAGACACCAATGTACACCAAGAAAAGATCCATCAAGAATGTACACCAGGACACGTGTATGTGGTTATGTATCAAACATTCAACAAGCAAGAAAGTACTCCCAGCACAGATGCAACGCCATAATCATTATACCACATGGTTAACAGTATATTTATGACTCGCCGTCATTGGGGCTAGACTGGAGCCCTTGGACACACTCCGTGCCCTGTCAGCCATCTCATGTAAAATTTAAATGTAGATACCCACAGTCATAAATAATGGCCAATGAGAGTTTCAAAAAGTAAGCATGTGTAATGTCATGTTCATGATGATGATGAGAAGAAATAAATAAATTGAACATGATTCCATGAGGACAATAGTCAAGAGATAAATTCGGCAGCTGAATGATAAGATTACAATTTAGTTCAATCTTTACATTAATGGCTTTAGTCTAGATGGCAATTCACACTCACGAGAACAAGAAGAGAAGGAAGTGCACGCCCTAGATGTATAAGTGTGTAGAGATGCACATGTGTAAATTCACAATCGTCGGTCTCAAACTCTCGGAAAAACACTTAACATGATGGCAAGCAATGAACAATGCATTTAACTACAAATGGGTTTTAAGATTTAAGATAAAATTTATCACTTAAAGCAAGCTAGAATGGTAACAAGAGTAAATCACAAGTTTCATATATGATCATATCATTAAGAAAGCAATTAGAATAATATTCATGTAATTAAGGATTTTTCAATGAGTTAAACACTTTTAAGCCATTAAATAGACATTATGTAATGAACAGACCCAAAAACATGCAATATCTTGTAAAGGTAGTGTCGACACAACCCATGCTGGTGTCGACACCATGCTTCAAACACAAAGCAAAAACATGAAAAATTGGTCAAGTAGTGTCGACACTAGTTCAAGTAGTGTCGACACTAGAGACAGGTTCCAGAAAACCTTCTGGAAAACATGGGACAGTGTGTCGACACTAGATGAGGTAGTGTCGACACTAGATCAGTTTCCCAGAACTTTCTGGGAAAAATTGGGATAGTGTGTCGACACTAGATGAGGTAGTGTCGACACTAGATAGCTTTCCCAGAACACTTTCTGGGCTGTTTTGGGACAGGGTGTCAACACTAGATGAGGTAGTGTCGACACTAGAGAGCTTCCCAGAACACTTTCTGGGCTGCTTTGGGACAGTGTGTCGACACTAGATAAGGTAGTGTCGACACTAGTTGCCCTCCATGACAAAATATATGGTCAAGTGTGACCTGAAAACATGTCTCATGCAGTGATTCACTTACCCATCTTATAACTCTCTAACTAATGACATTGAGACAAAACATTCAACACCAAAGATGACGAAAACAACTAGTAGAAGAACTTTGATGTTTCGGATTTGAACTAATTCGGTCTTGAATCCTGAGAAAACATATGAAGAACAGAAAGTCAAGTGTAGCCCGAAATCCCAGTATCATGCAGTGACTCTCTTCCTACGCCTGTAACTCTCTAACCAAGGACTTTTGGACAAAACGTCCAACATAAAAGATGATCGTGACTTCAATTAAAAAACCTTTTGTAAAGGAAGTTTAGTCAAATCCAGTCTCTAATCATGTACATAATAAGAAGAACAGGAAAAACCCTAACAGTGCGCGACTTTGGAAAAACACTTATAACTCAAAATATACTCATTAGAATTCGATGAAACCAGTGGGAAACAAAAGTTAACTTGATGCTCTACACCTTGGTATAGGATATATTAAGGTTTGGCCCGAGTAAAACCTACCTTCTGGGTTGAAGAAGTCTCATTTTTCCAGAAACCTGAGTTCAAACACTTGGAGGAAAACGCTTACTGCTCCGTATATACTGCATGGAATTTGAGAATTCCACTTGGGTTAGAACGTAGCCTTGACCCTCTTTCCAGGGGTATAAGCCTTGCAAGGTTTGGTTTAGGTTTGACTCACCTTTGGTCGACTTCAAGATGATGGTCTGTTCAGGTCGCAGCAGACGAAACAAGGGAAGAAGAACGACTTGGTGTGGATGATCTTCTGCTCCCCAGCCACCAAGAACTTCTCCACACGACCCCCGCAAGTTCTAAAACGTTCCTAGGGTTTGGTGAAGAGTATTTAAGCAACCATGGTGTTTTAGGAGTCCTATTTTAATAGGAAAGCTAAGCTGCGGTTTGGACAGGGCAGTTTCCTATCTTTTGAGGATTCCTTCCTCCCTTAGAGTGTGTGAGGCTTTAGGAAACCTCCCACCATAGATAGGCACGAATTGGGTTGCCAAGAATGCATGATTGCATCCCAATTCAACTCAAATTGCCTCTTTCTAATTTCAGCCTATTTAGAGTTACGAATTTCCATGCATTTCTTGCTTTATTTGATTATTGGGCCAATTGATGTCCATTGACCCGTTATGATATTGGGTCATTAATATATAATATTGGAAGTCCCTCCAACACTTTTATTTAATTTGATTTCTTTATATACTAAAATTTCCGGGGTGCTACACCCTCCCCCACTTAAGAGAATTTGGTCCCCAAATTCATGTATAGCAAGTTATTGTACAAGTGATGTGTACTTACTTGTGAATAGCTCCGGAAATCATTTGCGCATTGCTTCCTCTGTTTCCCACGTGTCGTCCTCATCCATGCGTTGATTCCATCTAACCCTTACTAGTTGGATAACCTTGTTCCTTAGTTGGCGCAGTTCCCGGTCCACAATCTTAATTGGCTTCTCTAGATATGTTCCGTCTTTGTTGAACTCCAGAAGCTCGTATTCTATAACATGCCATGGATCTCGTACATACTTTTTCAACATGGATATGTGGAACACATTGTGTATTCCATCCATTTGCGGTGGTAAAGCGAGATGATATGCCACTTCGCCGACTCTTTCAACGATTTCGAAAGGCCCGACAAACCTTGGTGACAACTTGCCTTTAATGCCAAAACGTCTGATCCAACGGCCTGGAGACACTTTCAAGAATACATGTTCACCCACCTGAAACTCCAGGTCTCTTCTTCTATTATCTGCATATGCCTTTTGTCTTTGCTGCGCCACTGCCATTCTTTCTCTAATAAGCTTTACCTTCTCTGTGGTTTCCCTTATCATCTCTAGTCCTAACATTTGTTTTTCGCAAACTCATACCAGCATATTGGAGATCGGCAACTTCTGCCATAAAGTGCTTCAAATGGTGCCATCTGAATGCTAGCTTGATAGTTGTTATTGTAGGCGAACTCCACAAGAGGTAAGTGTTCATGCCAGCTACCTCCAAAATCTAGGACACATGCTCTGAGCATATCTTCAGTCACCTGGTTGGTTCTCTCCGTCTGTCCATCGTTGTGGATGGAAAGCCGTGCTAAAATTTTAGTTTAGATCCAAGGAGTAATGCAGTCCTTTCCAAAAGTGGGATGTAAACCTGGGGTCTCTATCATACACGATAGACACCGGTACTCCATGTAATCTGACTATTTTCTTCACATACAATGCAGCCAGAACATCTATTGACCACTTATTCTTCACTGGCAAGAAGTGAGCTGACTTGGTTAAGCGGTCGACTATAACCCAGATACCATCGAATCCACCTCTAGATTTAGGTAATCCGAAAATAAAGTCCATCCCTATACCTTCCCATTTCCATGCCGGAATTCTAGGGGTTTGAGTTTACCTGCGGGTCGCAAGTGTTCTGCCTTGACCCTTTGACATGTTAAGCATCGGGCGACATATTCCGCCACCTCTCTCTTCATATTAGGCCACCAGAAGCTTCTTTTCAAATCCTGATACATTTTGGTAGTTCCAGGATGAGTATATCTGGTCTTGTGAGCCTCGTCCATAATCATTTTCTTTGTCTCTGCATGGTCGGGTACACAGACTCGATCCCGGAACAATAGCCTTCCATCTTCAGTTAATGAGAAATCTGGCCTCTGGTCCAGATTAGCCTTAATCTCCACAACTATAGGGTCATTGTCTTGGAGTGTTGTGATGTCCTCCAATAGTGTGGGTTGTGCTCTAACACTAGCAACAAAGCATCCCTTCTCTTTGATGTCAGCATCAATATTTAACTTGGCGAAGTCTTCTAATAACTTCCATTCTTCTACCATTAAACTTGACATTGTGATCATTGGCTTTCTACTTAGAGATCTTCCACAGCATTTGCTTTTCCTGGATGATATTGGATCGTGAAGTCGAAGTCTTTGAGATACTCCAACCACCTCCGTTGCCTCATATTCAAGTCCTGCTGAGAAAACAGATACTTCAAGCTTTTATGGTCAGAAAACACAATGAATTTCTCACCATATAGATAATGACGCCATATCTTCAAGGCGAAGACTACAGCAGCTAGCTCCAGATCATGTACAGGATAATTGTCCTCGTGCTTCTTCAATTGTCTGGATGCGTAGCATATAACTTTCCCTCTTGCATCAGCACACAGCCAAGCCGATCCCGGATGCATCGGTGTATACTTCAAAACTACCCCCGGCAATTGGCAAGGTTAGTACGGGTGCTGAGGTAAGGTGTTCTTTCAATGCCCTGAAACTTTCTTCACATTCATCAGTCCATGCGAATGGATTCTCCTTCCTGGTAAGCCTGGTCATTGGTACAGCTATCTTTGAGAAATCTTTAATGAAGCGACGATAATAACCGGCTAACCCCAGAAAGCTTCTAATCTCCGACACAGTTGTCGGCCTTTCCCAATTCTTTACCGCCTCCACCTTAGATGGATCTACAGAGATTCCCTCCTTGGATATGATGTGACCAAGGAAAGATACTTCCTCCATCAGAATTCACACTTACTAAGTTTAGCATAGAGTTGGTTATCTCTGAGCACTTGCAGAGCAACCTTCAAGTGTTCCTCATGTTCTTCTTTGGATTTGGAGTAAATAAGGATGTCATCAATGAACACCACTATGAACTGGTCCAAGTAGGGCCTATAAATACTGTTCATAAGTTGCATGAAAGCCGCTGGAGCATTGGTTAATCCGAACGGCATGACCAAACTCATAGTGACCATACCTACTCCGGAATGCAGACTTGTGAATATCCTCTTCCTTTATTCTTAGTTGATGGTAGCCAGATCATAGATCTATCTTAGAGAAATATTGTGCGCCAGAGATCTGATCAAACAGTTCATCGATGCGGGGTAGTGGATACTTGTTCTTTATTGTCAACTGGTTCAACTGACGGTAGTCAATGCAAAGCCTCATTGATCCATCCTTCTTCTGACGAATAGTACTAGCTCTCCCCACGGGGATGTACTAGGCCTGATAAAACCTTGATCTAGCAGTTCTTGGATCTGTCTCTTCAACTCCTGCAATTCAACAGGGGACATGCGATACGGGGCCTTTGAAACAGGGGCTGCCCCAGGGAGTAACTCAATGGTGAAGTTTACCTCCCGCTCAGGTGGTATACCAGGCAATTCCTCTGGAAATACATCAGGATATTCCCTGGCTATGGGAATGTCTTCTAAGGTCGGTTTCTTCTTTTCAGTAGCCAAGACGGAAACTAGGAAAGCATCACAACCCTGGTTGATCAGCTTAGAAGCCTTCAAGGAGGATATCAAGATAGGGTGTTTGTGATAACGGGTGCCAAGTAGTGATAGAGTTGGAAGGTTTGATCTTTTAAAAAGACCCTCCTATGGCGACAGTTTACATCGGCATCATATTTAATTAGCCAATCGACACCCAGAATGGAATCATAACCCTTCATGTCTAAACAGATAAGGTCGGCAGGGAGATATAACACCCCAGAAATTCGGTAATTAGAAAATTATAAATAAATGGAAAACGATAAATCATATTTGTGAAATAGCAAAAATACACGTGTCATTATCACACATAAAAAATGAGTCAGAAAATTAATAAAAAAAAATCATAAATGGACTTCAAATATATCCTCTAATGATCCTAAAGCATTTGGGTCAATAAAAGTCATTTGAGTAGTTCAAGATTATTGTGACTTATTATCATAATTAAGAATAAGTTGGAAAATCCATTATCAGGTGTATAAAATATTTCATGAACCAAATTAAAATAATGGTGGACTCCAACAATATGTGAGGATAGTCCATAAAATAAATTAGACCAATTGACAACTTATGACCCATGAACAAATCTAAGTATGAATTAGTAAATAAATAACTCCGTATTATCGGAATGATAGAACTTACGTACCACTAGCGTACGTAGAAGAGACACATCGGAAATTCCGTAAAAATTATAAACCAACCGCACAAATATTATCCCTAAGCGTTCCACGAAGGAATTCGCAACGAAAAATCTGATTGGCCAAGTGTACGTCACACGTGACCAAGTTCCCCGAATTAGGAAACTAAGTCGGAAAATGTTAACACGGAAAAATAACCCGACCATAAATTAAATAAACATGTTGGAGAGACTCACAACATTAGTATTAATAACTCATTAACAAGATTGGGTCAATGGAGTACTTTTGGCCCAAGGATAAAAATCTGGGACAAGAAAATACCCAGAAATTCGTGTATGTAATTATGTAATATTAGGGAGGGCAATATATGGTTAAAAGATGGGTGATTAGTCATGTAAGGTAAGCCAAAACCGAACTCAATCCCAATTGGTGGTTTCCTAAACCTTGGCTACCTCTTTTAAGTAAAGGAATCCCAGATTTTCTGGAAACTAGGAAACAGAGCTCGTAGCCCCTTTCTAGTGTCATTAGGACTCTTAAAAACATCCTAAAACTATAAGAACTCGTCTCTAAACTCTTGAGGAAGGTTTAACAACGAAGTTGGAGTCGTTTGAAAGCAAGCAAGAGCTTCTGAGGAACAGGAGAAAGGCTGGGAATTCGGAGCTTCATCCCCTGCATCCTCTGTTGTGTCCAGAACATCAACAAATTTTAGATCTTCGTAAAGGTAGGTGTTCTCGGGCCAAGATTAAATAAAATTAATGCCACATGTAGTTCTTTGAGTCTAGGATCATTTGCACTTGGTTTGCCCAATTTTGATGGAGTATTCATGTGTATGGGTGATTTTCCCGAAGTCTTGCACCATTAGGGCTTTTCTCTCGTTCGTCATATTGTGCACATGATTCAAGACCAAATTTGACTAAACTTTCTTCATGAAAGTTCTTCTATTTGAAGTCACAATCATATTCTATGTTGGACGTTTTGTCCAAAAATCCTTGGTTAGAGAGTTAGGAGCATGCTAAGAGAGTCTCTGCATGATACTGCGATTTCGGGCTACTATTGACTTTTTGTTCTTCCTATGTTTTCTCGGGATTAGAGACCGAATTAGATCAAACCCTCAACATCCAAGTTCTTCTACTAGTTGTCCTATTTATCTTTCGTGTTGAACGTTTTGTCCAAATGTCTTTTGTTGAGAGTTATAAGGGTTATAAGTGAATCGCTGCATGAGACATATTTTCGGGTTCCACATGACCATGTGTGTTTGTTCTGGAAAGCCACTAGTGTCGACACTGCCTGTGCCAGTGTCGACCTGCTGTCCCGAAACAGCCCAGATGCTGTTCTGGGAAGCCACTAGTGTCGACACTGCCTGTGCCAGTGTCGACCTGCTGTCCCGAAACAGTCCAGATGGTGTTCTGGGAAAGCCTCTAGTGTCGACACTACTTGATCTCGTGTCGACACTACTGACATTTTGCCTTGTATTTGATGCACTGTGTCGACACTACCTTAACTAGTGTGACACTACCTGACCAATTTTGCCTGTTTTTGTCTTGGGTTTGGAGCATGGTGTCGACACCACCTGATCTAGTGTCGACACTACCCTTACAAGATTTTGTATGATTTGGGTCTAATCATTTCATGATGTCTTCAAGCATGTACATGATGTTATATAGTATGCATGGACTTAAAATAAATCAAACCATTAAAGGAAATGGTAATGATTTGAATATGATTCTAATGTGTAATTTTGATTGTTCTTATGATCCTTGGATTATCTTGTGATCTTGCTTATTGTCAATTGATAAGATAAGAATATGTCATTATGTGGGGATGAATACATAATTAGTAGGGACATGTTAGTGGTGATTTGCATATGAGTTTCATGGTTTCATGTTTTCGGTGTTCATTTGATTATTTGTCATATGCATACATGTTAGGAAAGTACATGTTCTACATATGATCTGTCTTTAGAAACCCTCATGTCAAGACATTATGAATTATGAAATATAAGATACAACGTGTCCTGCCTTGTTCTTTTGAGCTGTTTGTCATTCCTTGACTCTATGAATGATCATGTTCTTTTTACTATGAGCTTGTCATTGAAACTCTGTGCCATAATATGAATCTGTTTGATCGGCACAACGTGGGACTCCGGTCCAAAACTTGATCCAATGCTTGTGCAATAGGGGCCATGTCCGGTCCTGGGGAGGAGCGCCCCAACGTACTTATTAACCGCGGGAGTATGGACTCTTGGTGCTTGGCATAGCACAAACAAACACGCAAGATTGTGAAAATGTGCCTCCTGTTTGACATGATAAGTTTGACTTGACATGATATGATAAGTTGTTCTTGTGAACACATGAACTCTACTTGAATATGGCCAATCTCTTCTGACATGATGATCTTGAATTATCTGTCCATTTTATATGGAACTCGACAATTGATCTGATATGATATCCGTTCTACTTTTCTATTCAACTTGTTAGAAAAGCATGCATTGTCAGCATACTCATAAGCATATCTGCCTATATAAAATGTTAATCATGTATACTAGTGCCCGCACGTGATTGAGATATAAATCCTATTGAGCTAGTTTGCTCACCCCTATCATCCTGCCCTTTTTCAGGTAGTGATGAAGAACCCGTGGAGTCGGATGGGACTGGGCAAGAGTGACGAGCACCCGTCCTAGGATAGATGACAATTTAGAAATAGAAATTTGAGTAGTCTATGTAATAGTGAAACTTTTGTGGAAGTTTATTTGAATGATGGACCCTTTGGTTAATTCTTCTTATGTGAGGTTGTATCTAGTTGAATGAAATGAATTAAAGTGTACTAATGATGACCATATTATAGTCTTGAATGTGTTATTATATTCGACTGTGACTCTGCCTATTCAACTGTGATACGCCAGTTTGTATCGTTCACGCCGCCCGGTATTTATTCCGCTGCTAATATTGAGGCGTGACAGATTGTGTCCTCCATTATGGTTCACATTTTGGCAAGTAGTGAGTTTAGATTCTGAGCCTAGTGGAGAGGCTACAATGATCTTGGATTTCAAGGGTACAGGTTTGACAGGTAAAGTTGCAGCAAATGTGGTGGAAATAAAAGAATATGCAGCTCCCGTATCAATAAGTACAAATGCAGGTTGAGAGTGTATGGAAATGGTACCTTCCACCATACACCCTTCCTCGGGTAGGTCAGCTTCTATGACAGCATTAAGGCGTCCCTGACGCCATGGTGCATTCTGGGCTCTCCCGGCTGGTCCTTCAGCATAGGACAATCCGGAATACGGTGTCACGACCACCACATCTCAAGCATGCCCCGAGCTTCTTCCAGCATTCCTCAGCTCGGTGTCCTGGTTTATCACAGAACTTGCAGTTTTCAGACAACTGCCTACCTTCCACTTTGACTCTTTTATCTCCCGCTGCATCTCTTCCAGCAATTGGCCTCTTGTTGTTGCTGTTAAAGTTGTTATTGTTGCTACGAAACGTTGGAACAGTGTTAGGTGCTCCCTTCTTGACAAAGACCGGCTTAGAGTTGTCTTGCCCCTCATGCTCTCTACTTTAGCCATGGTGTCCTCCACTAGCTGACCTCTTTGGACCATCTCAGTGTAAGTTTGAATGTTGTGTGGTCCGAGCCTTTCAATGAACATGGGCCTGAGTCCATCCATGAAACGGTTGGCTTTCAGCCTTTCTGTGCCCACAAGATGTGGGGCATACACTGCCAGACGAGCAAACTGAGCTTCATACTCAGCCACAGACAAGCTCTTTTGTTTTAGTGCAGCAAACTCTGCTGCCTTCTTCTCCTTTACTCTCTCAGAGAAATATTTTCCCCGGAATATCTCCAGGAATCCGGCCCACTCTAGTTCAGCTACGTTTGGCAGGTGGGCCGATGTGGCCTTCCACCATGCTCGAGCATCCTTGGTAAGTTGGAAAGTTGCCAGTACCACTTTCTCCCTGTTGTTGCATTGCATTACTTGGAAAATCCTTTCGATTTCCTCTTGCCAATTTTCTGCTTCATCTGGGTCAGGGGATCCAGAGAAACGAGGAGGGTTTAAACTCCTAAAATTTCGATGCAGATCACCGGCTCCATTCCTTGCAGCTGCAGCCTGATTTCCAGCCTGAACTACATTTTGCAGGGCCTGCGTAAGTCCAGCCACCGTGTCTTGCATAGCTTGCCACTGGTTGCGAGCCATTGCAGTTGTGTGAGAGTGTACGAGGGTTCCTGAGAAAAGGATGGAAACTAATTAATGTCTCTAGATACATTATAAGAGTCAATGGGTAGGAGTGTTTTATTCTTTCTAACATATTCCCAGTCTCTACCCATTCTCACCAGTTATTATATTTAATTTTTCATGACCTAGGTTCCATAGGTCTCCTATTCCTGAGACATATCCTATTTGGTATTCCTGTGCTCTGATACCACTAAACTGTCACGTCCCGAGAATTACGCAGTGGATATTATTGATTAATTAAAGTCAATCCCGAGACGTGGACAGTCGACAAATAAGCTCTAGCTAGCACGCACTAAATGTGTATCACACAACATCATAATAGGGACCAAATGTTGAACTCAATAAAAACGGTATTAAAAAATTGGAAACTAGTACAAGACTGAGACTCAAATAAAAAGGAAAGTACATTTACCCCTCACTTCCTACTACAAGTTCTAACTCTCAATAAACTACGAAAACTAGACTCATAATTGGGACGCTCATCACTCGGATGCATTCCCATCCTCGACTTGCTCTTCCTCTTAAACTTCATAGTCACCTAGATTGGAAAAGGTAGGGGAGAAACTAGCCCAGTAGGATTTATATCTCAATGTGCGGGCAATGATATAAGTGATTAACATTTTAGAACTAGGCAAGTACGATAAATGATATGCAAGTACGAACAAACTCATTAAAACATGATATATAAAACAAGCTGGATAGAGTGAACAAGATAGAATAAGATTTTTGAACAAGGTGCCAAGAAAGAACTAGCAATAGATCACTTTGCACAAGCACGCAAGATTTCACTTGATGTCAATAGTTTTCAAGAAAGCAAGATACACTAGTTGCAATAAATGCATGATGGCCATATCACGCAAGCAAGCAAGCAAGATTGCACAAGCACGTTCAAGTAACACTAATCAGGCACGTAGACACCAATGTACACTAAGAAAAGATCCATCAAGAATGTACACCAGACACGTGTATGGTTATGTATCAAACATTCAACAAGCAAGAAAGTACTCCCAGCGCAGATGCAACGCCAGTAATCATTATACCCCATGGTTAACAGTATATTTATTACTCGCCGTCATTGGGGCTAGACTGGAGCCCTTGGACACACTCCGTGCCCTGTCAGCCATCTCATGTAAAATTTTAAATGTAGATACCCACAGTCATAAATAATGGCCAATGAGAGTTTCAAAAAGTAAGCATGTGTAATGTCATGTTCATGATGTGATGAGACGAAATAAATAATTGAACATGATTCCATGAGGACAATAGTCAAGAGATAAATTCGGCAGCTGAATGATAAGATTTACAATTTAGTTCAATCTTTACATTATTGGCTTTAGTCTATTGGCAATTCACACTCACGAGAACAAGAAGAGAAGGAAGTGCACGCCCTAGATGTATAAGTGTGTAGAGATGCACATGTGTAAATTCACAATACGTCGGTCTCAAACTCTCGGAAAAACACTTAACATGATGGCAAGCAATGAACAATGCATTTAACTACAAATGGTTTTCAAGATTTTAAGATAAAATTTATCACTTAAAGCAAGCTAGAATGGTAACAAGAGTAAATCACAAGTTTCATGTATGATCATATCATTAAGAAAGCAATTAGAATAATATTCATGTAATAAGGATTTTTCAATGGGTAAAACACTTTTAAGCCATTAAATAGACATTATGTAATGAACAGACCCAAAAACATGCAATATCTTGTAAAGGTAGTGTCGACACAACCCATGCTGGGGTCGACACCATGCTTCAAAAACACAAAGCAAAAACATGAAAAACTGGTCAAGTAGTGTCGACACTAGTTCAAGTAGTGTCGACACTAGAGACAGGTTCCAGAAAACCTTCTGGAAAACATGGGACAGTGTGTCGACACTAGATGAGGTAGTGTCGACACTAGATCAGTTTCCCAGAACTTTCTGGGAAAAACTGGGACAGTGTGTCGACACTAGATGAGGTAGTGTCGACACTAGATAGCTTTCCCAGAACACTTTCTGGGCTGTTTTGGGACAGGGTGTCGACACTAGATGAGGTAGTGTCAACACTAGAGAGCTTCCCAGAACACTTTCTGGGCTGCTTTGGGACATTGTGTCGACACTAGATAAGGTAGTGTCGACACTAGCTGCCCTCCATGACAAAACATATGGTCAAGTGTGACCTGAAAATATGTCAATGCAGTGATTCACTTACCCATCTTATAACTCTCTAACTAATGATATTTAAACAAAATGTTCAACACAAAAGATGACGAGGACAACTAGTAGAAGAACTTTGATTGAGTATTTGAACTAATTCGGTCTCGAATCTTGAGAAAAACATAGAAGAAAAAGAAAGTCAAGTGTAGCCCGAAATCCCAGTATCATGCAGTGACTCTCTTCCTACGCCTGTAACTCTCTAAAAAGGACTTTTGGACAAAACGTCCAACATAAAAGATGATCGTGACTTCAATTAGAAAAAAGTTCGTGAAGGAAGTTTAGTCAAATTCAGTCTCGAATCACATGCATATAAGAAGAACGGGAAACACCCTAACAGTACTTGACTTTGGAAAAACACTTATAACTCAAAATATACTCATTAAATTCGATGAAACAGTGGGAAACGAAAGTTAACTTGATGCTCTACACCTTGGTATAGGATATATTAAGGTTTGGCCCGAGAAAACTACCTCTGGGTTGAAGAAGTCTCGTTTTTTCAGAAAACTGAGTTCAGACACTTGGAGGAAAACGCTTACTGCTCCGTGTATACTGCATGGAATTTGAGATTCCACTTGGGTTAGAACGTAGCCTTGACCCTCTTTCCAGGGGTATAAGCCTTGTAAGGTTTGGTTTAGGTTTGACTCACCTTTGGTCGACTTCAAGATGATGGTCTGTTCAGGTCGCAGCAGACGAAACAGGGGAAGAAGAACGACTTGGTGTGGTGATCTCCTGCTCCCCAGCCACCAAGAACTCTCCACACGACCCCCGCAAGTTCTAAACACTCGTTCCTAGGGTTTGGTGAAGAGTATTTAAGCAACCATGGTGTTTTAAGAGTCCTATTATAACTAGGAAAGCTAAGCTGCGGTTTTGACAAGGTAGTTTCCTATCTTTTGATGATTCCTTCCTCCCTTAGAGTGTGTGAGGCTTTAGGAAACCTCCCACCATAGATAGGCACAAATTTGGGTTGCCAAGAATGCATGATTGCATCCCAATTCAACTCAAATTGCCTCTTTCTAATTTCAGCCTATTTAGAGTTACGAATTTCCATGCATTTTCTAGCTTTATTTGATTATTGGGCCAATTGATGTTCATTGACCCGCTTATGATATTGGTCATTAATATATAATGTTGGAAGTCCCTCCAACACTTTTATTTAAATTTAATTTCTTTATATACTAAAATTTCCGGGGTGCTACACAATCTGATCTCCTCTACCATGGATCCACGTAGTGTCTTTTGTATAATATCATTAGTGGCCATGCAGATTTGTCTCGGCATCCCCGGGATGTGGCAAAAGTTTTTATCTTGGAAACGCCGTCTAGCATAAACAGACCAAGAGAAGTACCATGCCGAATGTTCCACATTTTTTTGACAGTGAGATAATTGAACGTGCTGCAATTCTGGATACCCGGCCTCCTTCCTGTTTAGGGCGTTGAATGATATGCCATGCTACCAATGCCGGCGACGAGAACCATCTGATCCATTCTAGAAGAAGGCAGCCACAGACCTCTCCACGTAAGATAAAACAGACTTCGGAAGAAAGGAAATGCAGCTAAATAAATAGAGATAGAAGCTAAGACAGAGTTTATCAAGGTTACCCTCCCAGCTTGAGATATTAACTTGGACTTCCAACCTGCCAGCTTAGCATTAAACTTATCATTAAGACTTTTATAATCTGAAGCTAAAACATTGCCAGATCTCAGCGAAACCCCCAGGTAAATGAAAGGACCTTCTTGCCTCTTATAACCAGTAACCTCCTTAATTCGAAGAATGGATTGCATAGTGGCTTTCCTGGAAACCATGAATGAGCTTTTGCTGGAATTTATATTTTGACCCGAGGACTGAGCATACCGATCAAGGAACTGCATGAGACATTTAAAAATTTGAGATACACCCATTTAAGAAGATAAGGGTATCATCAGCGTAGAGAAGGTGAGAGGGGGCCGGGCATCCCCTAGGGCCAGCGTAAGGAGTGAGATAGCCATTAAGAACCATATCTTTTATGCCTCTACTAAGAGCTTCTTCCATAATAATAAAAAGAGCTGGAGCAATTGGGTCTCCCTACCGAAGCCCTCTTGAAGATTTAAAAAAACCAGCAGAAGAACCATTAACCAACACTGAGAACCAGCAGTTAGATAACATCATTTCGATGTATGAGACAAATCTTGAAGAAAAACCAAACTTCCTTAATACAGCGAACAGAAAATCCCATTCCACACTGTCATAGGCTTTCCTAATATCCAATTTGAAAATAATATTGCCCCCTCTGACCTTTCGATCAATATCACGAACAATCTGCCTGGAAAGAGACACATTATCAAGAATGAATCTACCTTTCACAAAGGCACCTTGTTCCTCCGAAATGATACGAGGCAGAATTGTAATCAACCTGTCACAAAGGATTCTAGACACGATTTTATAACAGAAATTGCAGAGGCTGACCGGTCTAAAATCGTTGAAAGTAGCTGGATGAGGTTTTTTCAGAACAAGGGCAATTAAGGTAGAAGTAACTCCACGGGAAAGAGCATGACCCTGAAAAAACCCCTGGACAGCAGCGATGACATCATGTTTAACAATGTCCCAATAGGTAGTAATGAAAATTCCAGTGAACCCATCAGGCCTAGGGGTGCTCATACCATTCAAGCTCCAGACTGCATTTTTAATATCCTCAGAGGTTGGAGGAGCACACAGCAAAAGGTTTTGGTCATCCGAAATCATGGAAGGAATTACCTGGAGGAGAGAGACGTCAACAATGTGATCAGAAGATTGCAACAGGGAGTCAAAGTATTTGACAGCCTCATCAAGAATAGCCTGTTGATCCTCCGTCCAGATGCCATTTATCTGAATGCATTGAAGCCTGTTTCGGCATCTATTGCCTTTCACAACAGCATGAAAAAATTCAGTGTTCCTGTCACCGTTCGCCAGCCAATCCATACGGGCCTTATGTGCCCAGAAAACCTCCCTGCAGTGATAAGCCCTTCTGAGACTAGTAGTCGCTTCTCCCAAAGCACTTCTATTATCCGGAGAAGGGTTGGCATCAAATATTTCCTACTTGGTCCTGACAATTTCCTCTTGGTGGAGCATGTTAGCTTCGACATCACAAAAAACTTCTTTGTTCCATGCTCGTAAAGCTTTCTTGACTGATTGAAGCTTAAGGAAAAGAGTGGTAAATGGGTTAGGGTGCCAGTCAACCTGCATGTTCCAAGCCATTTTAACAGTGTCAAGGAACGTAGCATGCGTAGACCACATCGCCTGAAAGGTGAATATAGCTGGAGAATGATCCACCTTATGAAAATATGCCAGTATTGGGGCATGATCCGATATGTCCCTTGGTAGATGTCTGACACTGAACCCCGGGAAATATCCACAAATTTACTATTTATGAGGAAGCGATCAAGACGCGCCTGAATAGACGACTGCCCAGTTCTGTTATTGGACCAGGTGAACTGAGGGCCAACATAACCCGCATCAGACAGGGAACAAGCATTAATAAATGAGTTAAAGTCCATCATAGAGTACATATTAGCTGCACGACCCCCCATCTTCTCTGAAGGTTGGGAAATGCAATTGAAGTCACCCCCAACTAACCAAGGAACGTCAACAGAATCAGAAAATTGGATAATATCCTCAAACAGCATCCGACGGCAACTAGCTTCACAACTAGCATAAACAACTGTCATCATCATGTGAACACTGCCATCCTTTAACACAGCTAAGGAAATATGTTGGTCCGATCTATTCAGAATATTTATAGAAGAATTGCGCCAGAAAATCCATAATTTAGATCTTTCCCCCCCATTGCTAGCAAACTCCTGCATATTAATCTTCCTACAGATAGTAGCAGCCCGATCAAAAGAGACCATCGGTTCCGCAATGATCACAACAACCACGCTGTGCTTCCTAATTATCCTGCGAAGAGACCTTTTAGAGGCAGATTTTGAGATGCCTCTAATGTTCCAGTATAGGATAGAGCTATTCATGAGGAAGAATAACTGGTTGACCCGCCAGCGGCCTTAGACATAGATCTCGTTGTTATAGCACCTGCTTGTTTAAAAGATTTGGAATCTTGCACTTGGACAAAGCTCGGCATGTAAATATTCTCATTCGCAGCCAGAATATATAGCCTTTCTAAAATTCCCTCCGGGGGTTTAGGAAACTCTCTGGCCAATCCTAGGGGAGCCTCTTCCTCAGCTCTCACCGCCGCCCCCGCCCCCGCCCCTGTCACCGCCACCAGAGAAGGCAGGCCTCCAACCGCAACGTCTTGACATGTTCCAACAAAACCCCCTGACAATAGTCTAATTTATAACAGTTCATAAGTCCAAATAACATAATGCTCAAAATATAATTTTTTTCTCACATACATAATCACTCTCAATCACACACACAAGGTAAAGAACTACGCCTCCATGTCCTCACGCTCCAAGTCAGAGTGTACTAACTCTTGGGTATCCTCAGTCTCTCCTGAAATGTTAGTCAAGTGTGAGTCTACAAGACCCAGCAAGCAACAAGGTAAAACAGTTCAAGATATATCATATACTAAGTTTTAAAACATGATAGCATATTTCTTTTCTTATCCTTGATACCATATAACTCTTCCTATCAACAAGCTCTAATTCATTTGGCAATCACTCTTTACATGGCATGGTTATTTATCATGAAGAAAAAAACAATTTCATAATAAAACAAATGATTTAAACATTTTCATGTGGCATGGCATATAGTCAAATTCTTATAATATGTGTTCAATGTCATGTAGCATGTAATCGATTTCAAGTAACATGTAATCCATATCATGTAACATGTAGTTCATATCTTGTAACATCTAGTCAATCATCATATAGCATGCAGTCAATTAACATGTAGCATGTAGTTCATTTGTCATGTAGCATGTAGATCATTTATCATGTAAGAATAGTTGCCAAGACATAGCCCCACTATTAATAGACATCATGTAGAGAAAACATTACTTATCACCTAGGCAAAGCAGTGATGAAGTCTTAGTTATTGCGCAATACCGGGGAACATGTCCACCTCCACGATTTCAATCCGTTGCCCACAGATTCATGTAGTCAATTCATATAGGTGAACCATTACCATAGGGGCATTCCATGGTGTAGTTCCATGTAGGTATCTCTATAATAGCAATGTCTTATTGGCCATGTTATTTGAGAAATGTAATATACACGTTTTCATGCAATTATGAAACTACCACATGCAATTTATAAATTCATGCAAAAATTAACTAAACTATAATGCAAGATTTCATAACACAATTTCTCTCTTTCTGGAGTCATCATTATACTGTATAACAGTACCCTAACATGACACTACTTTTACTGATTTCATCATGGTTTCTCATTCATGCTCTTTTCTCCATTAATCGATTTCTATGCACATTTACCATTCAGAAAATCATAACAGTGCGTATACAGCTTGGAAAATTCCAAAATTTTGACATAAATTCTAATTCCAATCATACTATATACATGTAAATTTTCATAATTTTCTGAGTTCTGTATCATTTTCAAGATTAATTCTTGTAAACTTAACTAATTCACATGGTACAACAGTGAAAGAATCATGCAATTTACTGCGCAAAACTGAGCACAATGGGTCTGAAATCTCATCCAACAGCAGTACGAATCCTAGTTAAAACCACACATCATGGATTAGCTTGTAACTAATTCATTTTCTATTTAATTAAATAAAGAGAATGCTTTTAGAATATTACACAACATCCATACATCACTGCAATGACCTACCTACTGTATAACAGTACTGATTTACACAGAACATAACCTGACCGAAAAACCCCACACATGCATAGATCATAGTTGAGGAACAATAGTCAGATTTGCAGAAAATAGTACTGATGAACTTAACGGCAAGGTATGTGACGTTTACACAGGTTAACGTCAACATGCTATGTCGTTAACATCATTTGACGGCGGCACATAGCGTCGTTAATATATAGTAGGCGTCCAAAAGCTTGTCGTTTACAAGAATTAAACAACGGTCGATGTTGATGTTTAGTTCATCAGATCAGAAAACGCAGAAACTCGCACATGAAATGACAGAACATTAACCCCTTCCCACATGTTATTTCATGGTTTAAAAATACGTAAAAATAGTAAATCTATAGCTTATAGTATCCTAAACCATTTCTCCATGCTACTTGCCTCTAACCCTCCTTCTGGATTGATGAAGAAAGATTTGAAGATGCTCGCCTTGGCAACAAGGCATCCCTTCACTTCGTCTTCAATCGCCTATCCGGCCTCTAGCACAGTACCCACGCTTGGAGATCCTTCTGTTCACGATCCTTGAAGTTCTCCCTTGTTCCAGCTTGCTTCAGATCGCACGAACAAGGCTCTGCAACCTTACCTTCGGCCCTCTTTTCTCTTCTCCAAGAAAATGCAAAACCCTTTCCTAAAGGCTAAATCCGGGTCTTATAAGGATCCCCTACGGATTACCTTAGCTTCAATCCTAGCCCTTGAACTAGAAACGCCCCGATCTTCCTATTAACTGTTTTGGAAATGGCTGATTTCTTCTCCCTGGAACGGTAACAACAAAAACTGGCAAGTCAGGTTAACGTCAACCTATGTTGTCGTCAACCCTGAAGTAGACGTCCATCGATCATGTCGTCAACTTATTTGCCTAAAAAACCAAATATTCAAGAAAATAATAAACGGCACTATCCCCTGTCGTTAATAGACAGTAGATGGCAATCGATCATTCCGCTAACTATAGTCAACATCAGTAGATATTGACGTCAAGTTCATCAAAGTTACGGTATACTGTTAAATGCAGAAACACATACACAAATGCATCATACACTCCAGTAAAATTTCTAGGGCACTACACTGACCATCCTTGTTATGTTTAGCCGTATTAGGCATGTAGATATTCTCCGTATCAGCCAATATAGATGCCATGTGAAGGGTGGACTCGGGCGGTCTCAAGTTGGAAATAGCCGATTTAGGAAACTCTCCTTCTTCTCCGACGGGAGCCATCACCGGAAAATCCCAGGCTTCATCCCCCACAACTGCAGGAGCCTCTACAGTAAAAGCTTTAGTATCTTGACCATGCAAACGTTCCACTATAGTATTACCATGCATCCCATGCAGCGTGGATTGAAGTTGTGCATCCTCTTTCTAAACCCCCTGAGATCGAAGGCCTGGGCCAATGACCTCAGTGGAACGACTGTTTGTCGCCAAACGTTCCACAGAAGTAGAAACATGCATCCCATGCAACGTGTGGTGAAGCTGAGCATCCTCTTCCTAAGCCCCCTGTCACCGAGGGCCAGGTGCAACGAACTCAGATGAAGGACCATCTGTCGCCTCTAATGAAGACTCGGTTACCATCAACAGAGTAAATTGTTACCCATCACAGGGGCAATAGGATCATCACGAACCTCCTTCTGTCGCCAAGACTTTTTTAATATAACAGTCTCACCTATATTCTTCTCCTAAACATCAACTTCTTCTGAGGAAAAACAGCCACTTCCGCATTTTTGTTCTTCTGTTGCACTCCGATTCGGCATCCCCAGCTTATGGCAGTAGCCACACACCGCAGGAACTCTGTAATAATTTATCTTTTGCCAGAATCCATCCTGCCCACAGCCATCCATAACCTCCCAGGTCTAGGCTTAGCAATGTTCAATTCCACACAGACAAAGCCTCCTGAGTCTGTGTGAGAGCCAAGGTTGGCTCATGAATTCTAATTACTTGACCCAGATTCCCTGCTATAGATTTTAAGAAATCTTGGTAGTAGAAGTAAACTGGAAGCATAGGAAAACCCACCCAGATGGGCATGACTGTAGGATCAGCGTTGAAGTCAAACTGTGCATCCCACATAAAAAATGGTATACCGAACCTTTGATATAAAGGCTCCTCCTCAATAACCTTCAAGTAATCCTCCTCTGCCTCAAACCACAAGAGCAAGTGTCTATGGTTGAGAACACTAACAATAAAATCCTCCTTGAGGCCCAGCCTTTGAGACAGACAACTTTTTAGTTCCGGGATGGAGCTCCTGCCATAAGCACATCTAACAATGACTGCCAAGTTAAGAGTCTCTATAGATTTACCAACCTCTTCCCTTGAGAAGAACATCTCCGGCTCTCCAGAGTCTGTAAAACCAGGAGGTTTAATTCCTATATTCACTGGAGGAGGCGTCTTAGATTATGTAATTATTTGAGCGTAGGAACGCCGCCCCGAAGAAGATGCACCAACTGCCAAGCCCTGCGTAGACTCCCCAACCGCTGCTGGAGACGCCATGATGCCAACAAGCAGAAGAACACCATCGGCCCAAGGACGGCGGCCGGCCCCTGCTGGCACAAGCGCCTGAAAACCCCAGAGCCTCTCTCTCTAGGTTATAGAGTCCTCCCTGGTAAGAGCCATCACACAACCACGACCACACCCACGCTGCGGCGCCTGCTGGGGCTGCTGCTGCTTGCGGCAGTTGTTGGTGCTGTGGAAACTGCTGCTGCTGGTTTAGTGAGTAAATCGGACTGTACCTTGATATTAGAAACCATCACTTGTTCCTCCTTCTCCTCCATATCTAAATTTAGACTTGCAAATTGTTCTAGGAACTTCCATTCACCGAGCATCATACTAGCTAGCAAAGCTTCTAACTGTCTACTTAGAGCATCTGCCACCACATTGGCTTTTTCGGGGTGATATTGAATGGAAAAGTCAAAGTCCTTGAGATACTCTAACCATCTTCTTTGCCTCATGTTGAGTTCCTTATGTGAGAAGAGATATTTTAGGCTTTTGTGGTCAGAAAAGACTTTAAATTGTTCACTATAAATGTAGTGCCTCCATATTTTCAAGGCGAGCACTATAGTTGCTAATTCCAGGTCATGTACTGGATAATTTGCTTCATGGGTTTTAACTGTCTTGAGACATATGCTATTATCCTTCCTTGTTGCATTAGGACACATCCTAGACTTGTTCTAGAAGCATCTAAATATATTTCGAATCCTCCCTCTTCAGTGGATAGGGCGAGGACAGCAGCAGAGGTCATACACTTCTTTAAGCTATTAAAGCTCTCCTCGCACTTATCAGACCACAAGTATGGTTTTCATTTATGATCAACTTGGTTAATGGCACTCCAATCTTGGAGAAATCCTTTACGAATCTTCTGTAATATCCTGCTAACCCCAAAAAACTCATGATCTCTATGACACTTGTGGTCTCTCCCACTTCAATACAGCCTCTACCTTGATGGGTCCACAGCAATACCATCCTTGGTTACTACATGGCCTAAAAAGATACCTCTCCAAGCCAAAATTCACACTTACTTAATTTGGCATATAGTTTATTGTCCCTCAGAATTTGTAGTGCTATCCTCAATGCTCTTCTTGTTCTTCCTTTGTCTTGGAATAGATCAATATATCATCAATAACACCACAACAAATTTATCGAAGTATGGGCGGTATACACTATTCATTAGCTGCATGAAAACTGTAGGAGCATTTGTTAGTCCAAAAGGTATAACAATAAATTCATAGTGCCCGTACCTGCTTCAGAAAGTTGTCTTGTGTATATCTTCTCCTTTGATTCTCAACTGATGATAGCCGGATCTAAGATCTATCTTAGAGAGATATTGAGCTCCAGACAGCTGATCAAATAATTCATCAATCATTGGCAGGGTATATTTATTATTTATTGTTAATTGGTTCAGCTATCTGTAGTCTATATATAACCTCAACAACCCATCCTTCTTTTTGACGAAAAGAACATGTGCACCCACGGTGATGTGCTTGGTCGGATAAACCCTTTTTCTAGTAGTTCCATCAGTTGTTCCTTTAATTCCTTCAGTTCTGTGGGGGACATTCTATAGGTGCCCTAGATACTGGTGCTACTCCAGGGATCAACTCAATAGTAAAGTCGACCTCTCGCTCATGAGGAATACCTGGTAAGTCTTCAGGGAATACATCAACGTACTCACTGACAATAGGGATGTTTTCGATTCTGATTTCTTCCTTCTTGGTCACAACAGCAGCTAGAAAGGCTATACAATATTTCCACATCATTCTCTTGGCTTGTAATGCAGAGATGAGGGATACTCTCTTGTGATTTCTATCTCCCGAAACCAGTAGCTTGGGATGCGGACTAAATGTTACCCTGCTTTTCTTACAGTTGACACTAGCCCCATGTTCAGACAACCAGTCTGCTCCTAATCACATCATAACCCTCTATGTCCATACATATTAGATTAGCAGGTAAATTTTAAGTTCCATTAACACTTCACTAGATGGAAAGTGATTTCTAAGTTTGGTGCCCAGACCAATAGGGGTTGACACGACTAGTCCAAATTTCATTGGAACGGGTTCTACAAGTAAAGTATCAGCAAACTTTTGTGATATGAAGGAATGAGTGGCTCCCGTGTCAAAGAGAATGAATGTGGAATGGGATAGAATAGTAAGTGTACCTTCAACCCACCTCCTTCCTCTGATGTAGTTGGTTCTTGTAGAGCCAGCAGCCTACCTTGGTGCTTTTGCCCACACTGGCGTGTATCGGGTGCCTGGTTAATCATACGCGAACAGTCAGAAATCATGTGACTCTAGCTTCCGCAACGTAGGCATCTTCCCAGTGCCTTCCACCAGTCCTCAGACCTGTGACTAGTCTTGTCACAGTGCTTGCATAACTCTCTGTTGATGGGGGCCTATTGGTTACCTCCATCCCTGAACCTCTTCATCAGTTGACTTCCAGCTTGGCCCATCGGTCTCTTTGTTCCGCCACAGCTGGTGGCCTTTTGGATATTGTCCTCTGTTCCCTTTTACCATGTTGTTTTGATGTTCTCAGTGATAGCTAGAGAGTCCTCTAGTAGTAGTGCCTTCCTTACCATCTCCGAATAAGTTTGCAGATCCATCGGTCCCAGTTGTGTGAAGTACTGGGGCTTAGACCGCTCATAAACCTCTTAGCCTTCAACCACTCGGTTTGGACCAAGTGTGGGGCATAGCGAGCCAATTTGGAGAATGGGCCTCGTATTCCACCACAGATAGACCCCATTGTTTCAGATTGGCGAACTCCCCTGCCTTTCTCTCCTGTACTTTATTAGAGAAGTACTTATTGTTGAAGTACTCCTGGAACTATTCCAAAGTGGCTTGGGCATCTCCTAGTGTAGCCTCAATCGACTCCCACCAGGCGCGTGCTTCTCTCTCTAGATGATAAGTAGCCAGAGTACTTTGTTCTCGTTCGTGCATTCCATTACGCGAAACGCACGCTCCATCTCCTTAAGCCAGTGCTTAGCTTCGTCAGGGTCTGTGCTGCCACCAAACCTTGGGGGTTCATACTGCGGAAATTCCTGAGGAGATCCCCCTTATTCTCAGCTCTCCTCTAGGTGGCCTATAGTAGGGCCTGAGTCAGTGTATTAATTATCCTTTGCAGATCTCTTTCACGTGCAACGGCCATTGCAATCCTTCAAGATACCACATCATGATCATTAGACATTAACATTATCTCAACTGATTCTAACTAGATGACTTAGCTCATGTTTCTACCCCAATCTCAGTGTTGATTTTTGACAAGTCGTCATATGGGGGTTTAGTTTTGGCTAAGCCTAACAATTTCTTATTGTCTATGTAAGGCCCTCGAATTTTGCCCTTTTATTTACTTGTTTGGTCATGTGATGTTTAGTTGTCTTTTGTACATAGCCTTGTTATATGTATATGCATACATGTATATGTAATTATTCTGTACATATTGTATTATTATGATTTATGAGTTTACTATGTACATATTGTTGTATTTACATAGTATATATAATATTTAAGTTGTACAATACAATTGCATGTATATATATAGTGTATATATAATAATTCTGGATATTCTTGTGTTCTGGCTGAAGGGTCAATTAACGTCAACATGCATGGACGTGCAAGGGGATGTCAACGTCTAGATCAATGGACGCCAACTCCAATAGACGGCCAGGATGTGGACATCTACTTCCCCATAATCGGTGCATTTCAGATCTGAAAACGGCTGCATTTCCTTCGCTCCCAGTTTAGGAAACCGTCTTCCAACGGTAGGATCCCTACCTAAACGCGTATCCCGACTCCCCTAGTGTATAAAACCACCAGATTAGGGCGGATTAGGTTTTTTTGGCTCTTGTCAAAACCCTAGACTGCTTTGTGTTAAACTCAAACTTTGGAGATCTGGATCTAGCAATTGGGTGCATCTTCCGGTGTTCTACCTCGACTGGAAGGTGCTCTGATCATTGAGGAAGACTTCCCTGACTCCGGCGTGAATCATATTTCATCACGGAAACCGGTTCGAGGGGAGTTTTGGGTGCTTCTTGGCTTGGCCGAGGAGAGCTTCTTCGGCAAATTAATCTCGTCTAGCAATTTTTTCTCAGGCAAGTAACCTTTGGATATCGTCCATACCTATGTCTAGTTGGTCCCAGGTATTTTACCAATTTTCCCTCGTGTCCTGGACCCCATTCATCATGGTTTTTGCGTGCTAACTGCACTTCTGCAGACAGGAGATTAACACCAGTTGCTGCCATTAAGATCTGGTCAGCGGCAACAGATGGTGCCGTTAACCTCTGTCGGTGGCAACCTGTGTGCCGCCAAGTTCGTCTGGGTTTTACAGAACCCTAGTTCCACATCTGTATGCTCATATTCAGACTTGTGGTTGTTTGTGTTTACTGTAGAATTTATTTGAGTCTGGTTTAATCAGTAGGCCATATCTTGATGATGTACCAAATTTATACAATTTGTGTTAATTATTAAAATTCCTAAAATTGTACTTGAGCATAATAGGACATGTTTAATCTTGTAAAAATAGATCTGATGTGATTTATGTTGGGTTCTCAGGTGGGAGAATGTAATAAGTGCTTAAATGTTTTTGATGATGAGCAATACTAACTGATGTTATGTGAATGGTTCAAAAAGATTGGCAATGACAAAGACATGAAATAAACATGATGTTAATGCTTTTATTAATTAACTATGCATTGATGTTAATGCTTTTACTAATTAACTATGCATTCATTATCTCTCACTTAGAATGTCTTTTAATGTAGGTGTGAATGTACACAAGACCAAGCCCAAAATCCAAGTGCAAAGAACAAGACAAGGTGCTGGAATAGTGCCCTGTCAACAGATGAATAGTGCCCTATCGACAGATGAATAGTGCCCTGTCGACAGATGAATAGTGCCTTGTCGACAGATACACACAGAAATCTGTTTCCAGAAAGCCCAGTCTTCTGGATCTTGCAACACTGTATGTTCCTGTCGACAGCAGCAAGTCGGCTGTCGACAGACGGAGTTTTGGGAAGATCTAATGGCCGGGATATGATCTATATTTTGGTGTTTCCTTTTAGCACGACTCTCTATGCTTGGACACCACTATATATGGATCATATGAGGTTATTTTTGCAGCAAGAAGCCACCATACCAAAACCCTAAGCAATGGTCAAGAAGAAGGCTCTCTTTATGCTGCTCTGCTTTAACTCTCTGCCCAGAACAAAGAAGAACAACCTTCCAGCGGAGTTGAAGCGGTTCGTCTTCAAGTCAAGCTTCTCCATCATCACGTGTCTTCAAGGACGTGAAGCTTGAAGTATTTTGGACGAACTCACAAAAGAGTTTACATATTGGATTTGATCCTCAACTCATAACTTTTCTCTGTTTCTACTTCATATATCTAGTGTGTGTGTACTGATTGGAGATCAGTACGTGGTGTTTGTGGATGTGTGTGTGATTTGTGATCTGTACAAGGGTTGTGTGCAGATCATAGTGTGTGTGGTGTGTTGGTCAGATCAAGGCTAGAGGATCTGATCTATTCTGGAATTGATCTAGCGTGTGTGTGTGTGTGTGTGTGGTTGAGCCGTTGTTCTCGTGTGTGTGTGTTGTACTCAATTCTTGAGTAGTGTGTCCTCACTGTGTGAGGGGTGGACGTAGGAGTCATGTGGTGTGATCTCCGAACCACCTAAAAAATCCCTTGTGCACTGTGGTTTGATTTGTGGTTTGCATTGTATTGCGCTAGATGCATGCATAGGGATTTCGTTTACACACTACTTGTTAATTTGTTCACACACATTACATCAGATCAAAGGGGTTTTAATTGAGTAGATCTTTTAATCCAAAGTAATTTTCAAATTGCTTAAGTTTCCGCTGCAAATCTATTCAACCCCCCCTTCTAGCTTTGCCATAACCGAATATTCGATCCTAACAATTGGTATCAGAGCGGGTTTTTCTGTTCATCGATTATGATTTGGCATATCTGTTTATGTGTGGTTAATTGCTCTGATTGGGTTATATTGATTCTAAATCTCATCTGATTATCTGATTCTGTTGGTTGGTTATTTATCTAACACATACTCAGAAATATGTCTAAGTTCTCAAGTATCATAAATAGACCAATGATTATTGAGTTTGATAATCATGTTGATAAAATGCAGGTCTCCTCTATGAAAACATGCAAGTCTAGAAAGAGAAGAGAAGAAAAATGCTACATGGCTCATGGAAGCTCAAGAGGCTCTTCTCGTTCAGACGACTCTAGAGGATCACATATGTCAAAGGTGTCAAGAAATTCTCAAGAATCAGGTAAATCAAATTCAGATCCATTTGATGCATCAATATCCAATTCTGATTCAGAGAATGATATATCTTATGATGAATTGATAGAATGCTATGAGCACATGTGCAAACAATTTAAAACTGTTAAACATCAAAACAAGAAGCTAAAAGAAAATCTGGAAAAGAATGAAATGATAATTGATAATGCTCAAGCATTCTATGAAGAAAATGAAACATTGAAAATGGAGAATGAAAAATTGGAAAAGGAAGTGAAAAACTATGAAATCAAGTTTTCTAAGTTGAAAGAAGATCATGATCATGTGGAATCTGAAAATTCTGATTTGAAAAATCAAAATGAAAAATTGATTGATCATAATGAAAATCTCAAATTTGATAATGATCAATTGATCAAACAAATCTCCAACATGGCTCATGATCATCAAATAAAAGAGAAATGCAACCAATAATTGAGGAAAATAATCATCTGAAAAAGAAGATTGAATGCATGTATCATGACATACCATTAAATGACGAATGGAACAATTCTAAGAATAAAATTGTTGATCTGGAACAACAAATTGCTCAATTTGAAAATGAAAAGAACAAAATGAAAAATGGTTTGGATGTCATGCTAAACAAGCTTCAGACTTCAGAAAAAGAAGTTGTTGCATTAAAAGCTGAAAAACAGAAGATTCAAAATAAATTGAAAAACACAAGTCTTGCTTCTGTGAAAAATAAGAAAAATGTTCAAAACAAAATAAAAATTTGAACAAAAATGCAGCAATTAGAAAGAATGTTGTTACAACTGAAAATTCGAAAAAGGAAGTGAAAAAGAAAGCAGGATTATACAAGGTTTCAACTCCTCCAACAGCTCAAAAAGCTTCAAGGCAATCTCCAACTCCACATCATGCCAAGAGATACTAAAGGTACCACCTCCTTTTTTTCAACCCAAGGGTGATCAAAGGTACTCTAAAGGATCTCAGAGATTCCAGCAAATGCAATCACACTATGGTAAGCTCCAGGTAAATGCTCAACCCGTTTGCTACAAATGCAATAAACTTGGTCATCTTGCTAAATTCTGCTGGAAGAAAAATCAACACTCTCATAAAAATCATGATGTTGTGCATGCTTCAAAGCTCTATAATAATCCATGTGTTCATACACACAAGGATAAACATGTTCATAAAGATCAGAAATTTCATGTATCTATGAACAGAAAAACTGCACAAAACAACAGAAATTCAAAAATCAAATCACTTTGGATTTTGAAATCTTTGTTATATCCTAACATTATGTCGTTGCAGGACCCAAGCAAGTGTGGGTCCCAAAACAAGCTTGATCAGCAAGTTGAGATGTCTTGCAGCCAAAAATTAGAAATGGATTCATGACATTGGCTGTGCAAGGCAAGAAATGATGGAGAACAAAGGTAAATTTTTTACTATGATTGAAGACTGTTCAGGTAAAATCTCCTTATCACTTCATATTTGAACTGCTGAAATTGAAATGGATTCTTACCTTTATTTGAGCAATGCAAAATGTGCCTTAATGCTACCCCACATGACAATGCCTCTTAGCAATTGGAATCATGCCATCTTGCTTGCATAACTGTGCACATGACCTCTTGGTATATCAAATGATGACATGTGGAAAAACAAGTTATGCTTGTTTGGAAATTATCATTATGCGTGAGTAAAATACTCCGCCAAGTACCAAAAGTCATGTAATGCATAAGGCTAGTTGTGTGCTTAATAACGTGTAAATTGCTTGATATATTTTCTATGCATGTGTTATGGGGGAGTAAGTTTGAAAATGCTCATGAATGCTCATGAAATTTGTGTGCAACTGCTTGTGATGAATGTGTAAATCATGATTGAATTGCTTGAATGTTATCTCATCACATGCACACATTATGGGGGAGTAAGTTTAAGGCTATGTGAGTGAAATTCATAAGGGATACCCTCATATTCAATGTGTACTTATCCCTCAATCTTATGGTTCAAATCACACTCACTTCAAGCCTTAAAGCTGAAGTTTCAAAGCCCCTGTCGACAGCCAATTCTTCTGCTGTCGACAGCCAGGCACAGTTCCGAACTTCAACATTTCTGTCTGTCTGTATCTGTCGACAGGATCAAATTTGTTGTCGACAGATACCCATTTCACATCAAAATCTTCATCTTTTCTAATCCTTTCTTTATGAGTATGTTCATATTATTGATGCAAGGGGAGAATTGGGGATTATATTCATTACAACCTTTCATATTCACATAGTATCAAAGACATTTAGTTAATCACAATGATTTTGAATAATATTTTGTGCTTGAGTCTAGGTTGTGTCATCTAGAACACATTGAACAAATCTGATGGTTTTAACCTAACTCAATTGAATAACTCCTTTGTGGATAATCATTCTTCTGAAATAGATTGACAAGTAAGAAGGTTTTTGAACTTAATGTCATTCATTGGCTTTTAACCGTACATAACATTTTGACCATGTTTTATGAATTTTAAAAAAAAGGAGAAAAGCTACCCATTTCTAAAACTCAAGTTTAAACAAAAAGTATTTGAAATGGGACAAAGGCAGAACAATGATGAGCATCACTGAGTAACCGGGGACATGGGCATCTCAAATGTCTGTCTTCGCGTCAAAAAGTCTATTCATTATCTCTGCACAATGGTATGATGGTCACTTACACTGAGTAACTGGGGGTACGGGCAGCCCAAATGTCAACCTTCACGTCAAAAGGTGGAAGTGATCCTAATTACCACTTTTCCCACATTAACTTGACAAAGAAATAATTCAATGCAAGAAATAGAATGTAGCCTCCATGCTTTTACATCAAAGTCAATGTGTTGTTTATTGTTAATCGCTCATGGAGACATTACTGTCAAGTACCATCTGAACATCACCCCCAAAGGAACATGTTTTTCTACAACGGTTTTATTCAACGGGGTTATCTTATTTTCATATGTTTTTGAACGATGTATTCTAAATGCCATAACTTAAGATTCCCAGAGTATTATCTCTTAACCATTGTAGAATTTTTACGTGTCTTCATACTTGTGTTTATGACACTTTGTAATGGGCATAAACCTATTCTCAACCTTGCAATCTCATTTGAACACTCATTCCCCACTCAATTCTTTGCTTCATTCTTACCCATGTGTGCATTCACTATCTTTTTGAATGTTGTCAAAAGGGGGAGAAACATCAATTGTATCAATTGTAAGTTTTGTCATCATCAAAAAGGGGGAGAATGTTGGGTTCTCATGTGGGAGAATGTAATAAGTGCTTAAATATTTTTGATGATGAGCAATACTAATTGATGTTATGTGAATGGTTCAAAAAGATTGGCAATGACAAAGACATGAAAGAAACATGATGTTAATGCTTTTATTAATTAACTATGCATTGATGTTAATGCTTTTACTAATTAACTATGCATTCATTATATCTCACTTAGAATGTCTTTTAATGTAGGTGTGAATGTACACAAGACAAAGCCCAAAATCCAAGTGCAAAAGAACATGACAAGGTGCTGGAATAGTGCCCTGTCAACAGATGAATAGTGCCCTGTCGACAGATGAATAGTGCCCTGTCGACAGATACACACAGAAATTTGTTTCCAGAAAGCCCAGTCTTCTGGATCTTGCAACAATGTATGTTCCTGTCGACAGCAGCAAGTCGGCTGTCGACAGACGGAGTTTTGGGAAGATCTAATGGCCGGGATATGATCTATATTTTGGTGTTTCCTTTAGCACGACTCTCTATGCTTGGACACCACTATATATGGATCATATGAGGCTATTTTCGCAGAAAGAAGCCACCATATCAAAACCCTAAGCAAAGGTCAAGAAGAAGGCTCTCTTCATGCTGCTCTGCTTCAACTCTCTGCCCAGAACAAAGAAGAACAACCTTCCAAGCGGAGTTGAAGCCGGTTCGTCTTCAAGTCAAGCTTCTCCATCATCACGTGGTCTTCAAGGACGTGAAGCTTGAAGTATTCTGGACGAACTCACAGAAGAGTTTACATATTGGATTTGATCCTCAACTCATAACTCTTCTCTGTTTCTACTTTCATATATCTATGTGTGTGTGTACTGATTGGAGATCAGTACGTGGTGTTTGTGGATGTGTGTGTGATTTGTGATCTGTACAAGGGTTGTGTGCAGATCATAGTGTGTGTGGTGTGTTGGTCAGATCAAGGCTAGAGGATCTGATCTATTCTGGAATTGATCTAGCGTGTGTGTGTGTTGTACTCAATTCTTGAGTAGTGTGTTCTCACTGTGTGGGGGGTGGACGTAGGAGTCACGTGGTGTGATCTCCGAACCACCTAAAAAGCCCTTGTGCACTGTGGTTGATTTGTGGTTTGCATTGTATTGCGCTAGATGCATGCATAGGGATTTCATTTACACACTACTTGTTAATTTGTTCACACACATTACATCAGATCAAAGGGGTTTTAATTGATTAGATCTTTTAATCCGAAGTAATTTTCAAATTGCTTAAGTTTCCGCTGCAAATCTATTCAACCCCCCTTCTAGCTTTGCCATAACCGAATATCCGATCCTAACAATTTAGGATTTCATAAATTTTATATGATTATATGATGACTGTGTACAGGACACTGTTGGAAATAATTGATTTACTGTGGAACCTGTTTAAGCGAAATTAGTGATAAATATGCCTATGATCTGTTTTAATATTTATAATTAGTGTACAAATCCAAAATTCTTGGAAAATTGGGCACGTAACATATTTCTATTTAGAACCTGTGATAAAAATCTCGCACTGTTTGGATAACAATAAGTATTGTTAATGATTTATTACATAAGAATGAACATATTGAGCCTGTTGAATTAGATTATGTATAATTCAGTGGTTAGTAGTATGATTAGGATGATGTTACGACCTGATTAACACTATGAACAGTAGCATCATGCTAGGCGAACTGAAGCCTAAGCGATTGTGTAAAAGTAAATGCAATTGTGTCTAAATGATGCATGAGAAGTGTGTAAACAATGTGTTAAATGTAAATTGGGTAAATATGTGCCATTAGTGACACTGCTACCATAGAGGGTTGTGGAATTGTACCATAGTAAAGTCCCTACAGGAAGGTTCAATGTGTGTGATATCCTATGGGCAATTAGGATGAAATCCTGAAGGTGGACAAGTATCACTGGTTAGGGTGGAGAGTGCTTCTCTCGGTTCTGTGCAGTTAACCAAGATCTATCACTGTGTTCCCTAGGTGATAGGTATGTGAATGTGTATATGTGTGTCCGTCTAGTGGTGGTTTGGACTATGTGTCACAGCAACTAAGTGTAAAATGTGAATATGTGTATATGATCATGTCAATGTGAAATGTGAAAGATGTGCAATGTGAAATTGTTAAATGAATGTGTTAGCATGTGAATAAGTGTAAATCCATATGAATGTTTTTAATTCATGTCAAAACAGCAAGCCAAAGGTACGTATATTGGTGTTAAATGCATGTGAAAATGATTAGAATCCATGCTAGGTGTGCTATTTACTTTATGTTTAATTCCATGCTGAAAGTATGTATAGTTGCAGAAGGGTTTGAATGAGATTTAAATCTAGAAGCATGTGGAATAAAAGATGTAGGAAGTATGTTATAAGTTTTATATTTAGTTGTTTAAGTTATGTAAAGCATGTACCATGATTATCCTTAAGTGCTTAATTGTTTAGAACTCTAGCATGTGTTGGTGATATGTGTATGGTTGTGTTCATGGATTGCTTGCCGGGTCTATTTAGACTCATACTTGCTTCAACGTACAGGTGTGAAAGGTGTCTCCACATCCGAGGAGGATATAGTTAAGAGCGACTCCGAGCGCGAGGAGTAGCTATTTTGTGGAGATCTCTACATTATATCTTTCATTCCATAGTATGTAATTTGGAATTGTGTAATTAAGGATGGACAATGTATTTCATTTGAAAGTTGTATTAATGTGGACTTTAGTGTTTTCTTTCATCTTATGTTATACAGACTGTGTATATTGATGATGATGATGGAATGGAATGAAATTGTTACTTTATTCCCGCTGTACTCTTTACTATTCATGTACATATCAACCTATCATTTAGTGCTGGGTCATGTCCCACTGTGACGACATTCTCTATACCGACGTGGATTGGTATAATCGTACCGGTATAAGGAGCGTCGTTACAGAGATTGGTATCAGAGCGAGACAAGGTTGAGATTGCACATGAATATACCATCATCTTCATAATATGCTAAGTCTTTATAGAATTTGTCCACAGGTGTAGAAAATGATTAAGAATGAATGAAACATAGTTAAGAACATGGTTAGGACTAAATAACTTAGTTTCTAACTGTGATTTAAGTTGTTTTACAGATATAGCTTCTTGTGGCAGGCGTGGTGCCCATGCTAGAGAGGATGAGCAGAGACAAGTGGAGAGGGGTGAGCAATAGGCCCCAGCACCCTAGGGTCCTACAATTATTCCTCCACCACCGCCTGTAGATTATGGCGTGTTCATGCAAGGCCTGGTGCAGGCTATGCAGACACAGGCGCATACCCAGGCGGCAGTCCAGGCTCAGCTGGAGGCTCAGGTTAGAAATGTTAGATAGAAGTAGCCTATTTTTAATTAATGTATGATTGTTATGTGCTTATGTGCTATTTATATTGCTTGTTGTAGCAGGCTCAGGCTCAGGCTCCAGCTCTAGTTCCCCAGGAGCTTGGCCAGGGTGGTCCTTCCATCATGGAGCGATTCAAGAGGATGGCTCCACCCTCTTTTAAAGGGGAGAGTCAGCCATTGCTGGTGGAGAGCTAGATGAGGGAGAACAAGAAGATCTTCCGGGCGATTAGGTGTGCTGAGGAGGATAAGGTCAACTTGGCCACCTATATGCTATAGGTATTTGTTAGTTAAATATGCTTGTATTTATGTTAAAATTTAGATTTGCCTAGATTGGTCCTTATGGATGGTTTGTTGCAAGAGAGAGCCGATGTGTTTTGGGCTTCGTTACTACGTACCCGATTTGAGGACGGTGCTGTTGAGGTGGCATGGGATGAGTTCGTGAGGCTCTTTCGGGCCAAGTTCATCCCGGAGCATATCTAGGACAAGATGGAGCAGGAGTTTCTTACTCTTACCAAGGGCACCATGACCGTACTTGAGTACGAGGCCAGGTGTTGAATTGTCTAAATATGCACCTCACATAGTCGCTGATGAGCGCAGGAAGGCGAAGAAATTTGTGATGTGCCTTAATCCATCACTGAGGTCGAGGTTGGTGGAATTTGACCATCGTACCCTTCATGAGGCTCTCAGCGCGGCTTGTAGGTAGGAGAGCGAGATGGAGCAGTACCTAGAAGTGAAGAAGGCTTCGCAGAAGAGGTCTGCGCCCCCTTTCCAACAGCAGGATAAGAAGAAGGCGGTGTACCAGTCACCGCAGCGTCCCGTAGCAGCGAGCAGTCAGCAGGCAGTAGCACCGTGGTCCCCCGGCGTCAGGCCTAGTGGCAAGAATGAATGTCCTCACTGTGGAAAGACACATGGAGGTACCGAGTGCTGGAAGCTAGCAGGGAATTGTTTAAAGTGTGGGAGCAGCGAGCATCCGATCCGGGACTGTCCCAGACTTCAGCAGGGAGTCCAGCATGGAGCGCCCACCCCAGCAGCAGCGGCAACAGCAGCAGCGCCAGCTAATGGAAGACCAGGAAGGCCTCGAGCCCAAGCTCGATTGTTCACGTTAGCACGAGAGGATGCTGAGCTGGCGGAGCACGTCACCGAAGATATGGTTCTTTTCATGGGTGTGCACGCTCAGGTTTTATTTGATACGGATGCCACTCACTCGTTCATTTCCGAGCATTTTTCTAGGCAGTTAGCGGTAGAGTCAGGATGAGAGGCGGAGTAGTTAGAGGTCCCTTTGTCTGTGCACACACCAGCGGGAACGGTATCGACTAGGAAGTGTTTTCCATCGTTACATGTGTGCATTGAGGATCGAGTCCTAGATGGATGCTTCTTTTTGCTAAAGATGAAGGACTATGATGCAATTCTTGGTCTGCATTCATTAGATTATACTTAGTAGATTGTCATGGGAAGAAGATCATTTTCTGTATTCCTGGTGAGGATGAATTTTCACATCCATTACCAAGGAACTTAGCGGGAAGGTTTGTCATCTCCACCATGAAGGCGATGAGAATGGTGAACAAGGGATGTGATTTTTTTTTGCCAGCATGGTATTAGTACCAAAGGCTGATGAGTCACCTACCCTTGGGGAGATTGATGTAGTGCGAGAGTTTCCAGACATTTTTCCCAACGATTTGTCTGGATTTCCACCAGTTAGGGAGATAGACTTTACTATAGAGTTGCTTCCAGGCACCTCTCCTATCTCAAAGGCTCCATATCGGATGGCACCTGCAGAGTTAGCTGAGTTAAGGAAGCAATTGCAAGATTTACTGGAAAAGAGATTTATTCGCCCTAGTGTATCCCCTTGGGGTGCACTTGTATTATTTTTAAAGAAGAAGGATGGTTCACTCAGGTTGTGCATCGATTATAGGAAGCTCAACCAGGTGACTGTAAAGAACAGGTATCCCTTACCGCAGATTGATGATCTATTTGACCAGCTGCAAAATGCATTGGTCTTTTCCAAGATTGATTTGTGATCTGGCTATCATCAGTTGAGGATTAGGAGTGAAGATGTGTCCAAGACGGCCTTTAGGACTCGTTATGGACATTATGAGTTTTTGGTTCTTCGTTTGGACTAACCAATGCCCCTACAGCGTTCATGGATCTCATGAACAGGGTGTTTAGGCCTTATCTAGATAGTTTTTAGTGGTGTTTATCGATGATGTGCTAGTCTATTCTCCGGATGAGGCTACACACCGTCAGCATTTGAGGGTTGTGTTAGAAGTTCTCCGAGAGCACAAGTTGTATGCAAAATTCAGAAAGTGCGATTTTTGGATGCGCGAGGTTCATTTCCTTGGGCATGTTGTCTCCAGTGCTGGTGTAGCAGTTGATCCAGTGAAGGTCCAGGCTGTATTAGATTGGGAAATCCCTAGGACCCCATCGGAGATTCGGAGTTTCCTTGGTTTAGCGGGCTATTATCGGCGATTTATTGAGGGATTTGCCTCTATCACCGCCCCTTTGACTAAGCTAACCAGGAAGGGTATGAAGTTTGTATGGTCTAAGGAGTATGAGAGTAGCTTTCAATTGTTGAAGGCTAAGCTTACTTCTGCACCGGTGTTGATTTTGCCGAGTGGTGTAGAGGGTTTTGCCATCTATTAGGATGCATCTCGGATTGGTTTAGGCTGTGTGTTGATGCAGCAGGGAAGGGTAGTGGCATATGCTTCTCGTCAGTTGAAGGAGCATGAACGTAACTATCCGACTCATGATTTGGAGCTTGCGGCAGTGGTTCATGCACTAAAGATCTGGAGGCACTATCTTTATGGCGTCAGATTTGAGGTGTTCACTGACCATAAGAGCTTGAGGTATCTCTTCTCTCAAAAGGAATTAAATATGCATCAGAGGAGATGGATTGAGTTCCTCAAGGACTACGACTTCGATCTTCAGTATCATCCAGCAGAAAGGCGAATGTCGTAGCGGATGCTCATACCAGGAAGAGGTCTTCGTCCAGATTGAGATTGGAAGATGTGATGATGCTGCTGCTTGTGCGATGACTGAGCTAGAGCCATTATTATGTCAGGATTTTGTAGCTCAGTTGTCCATTCGGTCTACTGTGTTTGATGAGGTGATTGAGTAACAGAAGGCTGATCCTAGGCTTCAGGAATTAGTAGGCAAGGCGGGAATTGCTCGTGATGAGGATGGTGTGGTTAGATTTCATCACCGAGTTTGTGTTCCAAATGTTGTTGATGTCCGTGAGCATGTTCTAGCTGAAGCTCATAGGTCGAGATTCTCTATTCATCCAGGTAACACTAAGATGTACCAGGATTTAAAGAGATCATTTTGGTGGTCTGGCATGAAGAAGGATGTGACGGATTTTGTATCCAGGTGTTTAGTATGGCAGCAAGTGAAGACTGAGCGTCAGCGACCATCTGGTCTTATGCAGAAGATGGAGATTCCAGTATGGAAGTGGGAGGCCATGACTATGGATTTTGTAACGGGTTTGCCCTGATCAGTGAAGGGCAATGACTCAATTTGGGTGATTGTAGATAGATTCCCTAAGACTTCTCATTTCTTGCCTATGAAGAAGAAGCAGTCAGTTGAGAGTTTAGCTAGGTTGTATGTTAGTAGTATTGTTAGGTTGCATGGTGTGCCGAAGTAGATCATTTCAGATCGAGATCGAGATTTACTTCGAGGCTGTGGAATGGTCTTCAGGATGCTTGGGTTCCGAATTGAAGCTTAGTTCGACGTTCCATCCTCAGACAGATGGACAGTCCGAGAGGACTATCCAGATGCTTGAGGATATGTTGAGAGCGTGTGTGATGGATTGGAAGGGTGATTGGGAGCATCATTTACCTCTTGTGGAGTTCGCATATAACAACAGTTTTCATGCGAGTATTGGTATGACTCCATTTGAGGCGTTGTATGGGCGGCTTTGTAGATCTCCTTTGTGCTGGGAGGAGACTGGTGATAGGCAGTTGATTGGTCTGGAGTTAGTGCAGGAGACTTCGGATAAGATCCAGCTTATCAGGAAGAGGCTTGTTGCGGCGCAAGATAGGCAGAAGAGTTACACCGACAACAGGAAGGATTTGGAGTTCGACGTGGGTGAGCATGTTTTTATGAAGGTTTCACCTAACTGAGATGTTGTTAGATTTGGCAGGCATAGCAAGTTGAGTCCTAGATTCATTGGCCCGTTTGAGATTTTGAGGCGGATGGGCAGCGTAGCATATGAGCTAGCTTTACCCCAAGTGCTAGCGAGTGTGCATCCCATTTTCCACGTATCTATGCTTAGAAGGTATGTGCATGATCCGTCTCATGTTATTAGTCATGAGCCAGTGGAGATCCAGCCAGATCTATCATATGTTGAGCAACCAGTAGCTATTCTTGACCGGAAGGTTCAGCATCTCCGGAGCAAGAGTATTGCGTCCGTGAAGGTGCTATGGCGGAACTTCTCGAGAGAGGAGGCTACTTGGGAGCTTGAGGATGCTATGATGAAGAAGTATCCCCAATTGTTTGAGTAGTGTCATTCTAACTTCGAGGACGAAGTTTTCTTTAAGGGGGAGAGGGTGTAAGGCCCTCCAATTTTGCCCTTTTATTTACTTGTTTGGTCATGTGATGTTTAGTTGTCTTGTGTATATAGCCTTGTGTATATATGTATATGCATACATGTATATGTAATTATTCTGTACATATTGTATTATTATGATGTTATATGAGTTTACTATGTACATATTGTTGTATTTACATAGTATATATAATATTTAAGTTGTACATTACAATTGCATGTATGTATATAGTGTATATATATAATTCTGGATATTCTTGTGTTCTGGCCGAAGGGTCAATTAATGTCAACATGCATGGGCGTGCATGGGGATGTCAACGTCCAGATCGATGGACACCAACTCTCAGTAGACGGCCAGGAATGTGGACGTCTATTTCCCCAGAATTGGTGTGTTTTAGATCTGGAAACGGCTTCGTTTCCTTCGCTCCCAGTTTAGGAAACCGTCTTCCAACGGTAGGATCCCTACCTAAACGCGTATCCCGACTCCCCTAGTGTATAAAAACACTAGATTAGGGCGGATTAGGTTCTTTTGGCTCTTGTCAAAACCCTAGGCTACTTTGTGTGAAACCCAAACTTTCGAGATCTGGATCTGGCGATTGGGTGCATCTTCTGGTGTTCTACCTCAACTGGAAGGAGCTCTGATCATTGAGGAAGACTTCCCCGACTCCGGCGTGCATCATATTTCATCACAGAAACCGATTCGAGGGGGAGTTTTAGGTGCTTCTAGGCGTGGCCGAGAAGAGCTTCTTCGGCAATTTAATCTCGTCTAGCAATTTTTCTCAGGCAAGTAACCCTTGGATATCATCCATACCCATGTCTAGTAGGTCCTAGGTATTTTACCGATTTTCCCTCGTGTCCTGGAACCCCATTCATCATGGTTTGTGCGTGCAGTTTGCACTTCTGCAGACAGGAGATTAACGGCCAGGTTGCTGTCGTTAAGATCCATGGTCAGCGGCAACAGATGATGCCGTTAACCTTTGTCGGCGGCAACTTGTGTGCCGCCAAGTTCGTCTGGGTTTTACAGAACCCTAGTTTCACATCTGTATGCTCATATTCGGACTTGTGGTTGTTTGTGTTTACTGTAGAATTTATGTTGAGTCAGGTTTAATCAGTAGGTCATATCATGAGGATGTACCGAATTTATATAATTTGTGTTAATTATTAAAATTCCTGAAATGTACTTTGAGCATAATAGGACCATATTTAATATTGTAAAAATAGATCTGATGTGATTTAGGATTTCATTAATTTTATGATTATATGATGGCTGTGTACAGGTGTTGACACTATTGGAAATAACTGATTTACTATGTAGTGATAAATATGCCTATGATCTATTTTAATATTTATAATTAGTGTCCAAATCCAAAAATTCTTGGAAAATTGGGCATGTAACATGTTGTCTGTTTAAAACCTGCGATAAAAATCTCGCATTGTGTTGGAAAACAATAAGTACTATTAATGATTTATTACATAAGAATGAACATATTGAGCATGTTGAATTAGATTATATATAATTCAGTGGTTAGTAGTATGATTAGGATGATGTTATGACCTGATTAACACTGTGAACAGTAGCATCATGCTAGGTGAACTAAAGCCTAAGCGGTTGTGTAAAAGTAAATGCAATTGTCTAAATGATGCATGAGAAGTGTGTAAACAATGTGTTAAATGTAAATTGGGTAAATATGTGCCGTTAGTGACACTGCTACCATAGAGGGTTGTGGAACTGTACCATAGTAAAGTCCCTACGGGAAGGTTCAATGTGTGTGATATCCTATGGGAAATTAGGATGAAATCCTGGAGGTGGACAAGTACCACTGGTTAGGGTGGAGAGTGCTTCTCCCGGTTCTGCGCAGTTAACTAAGATCTATCACTGTGTTGCCTAGGTGATAGGTATGTGAATGTGTATATGTGTGTCCTTCTAGTGGTGGTTTGGACTATGTGTCACAGCAACTAAGTGTAAAATGTGAATATGTGTATATGATCATGTGAATGTGAAATGTGAAAGATGTGCAATGTGAAATTGTCAAATGAATGTGTTAGCATGTGAATAAGTGTAAACCCATATGAATGTGTTTAATTTATGTCAAAACAGCAAGCCAAAGGTACGTATATTGTTGTTAAATGCATGTGAAAATGATTAGAATCCATGCTAGGTGTGCTATTTACTTTATGTTTAATTCCATGCTTAAAGTATGTATAGTTGCAGAAGGGTTTGAATGAGATTTAAATCTAGAAGCATGTTGAATAAAAGATGTAGGAAGCATGTTATAGGTTTTATATTTAGTTGTTTAAGTTATGTAAAGCATGTACCATGATTATCCTTAAGTGCTTAATTGTTTAGAACTCTAGCATGTGTAGGTGATATGTGTATGGTTGTGTAAATGGATTGTTTGCTGGGTCTATTTAGACTCATACTTGCTTTGGCGTACAGGTGTGATAGGTGTCTCCACATCCGAGGAGGATATAGTTAGGAGTGACTCCGAGCACGATGAGTAGCTATTTTGTGGAGATCTCTACGTTATATCTTTCATTTCATAGTATGTAATTTGGAATTGTGTAATTAAGGATGGACAATGTATTTCATTTGAAAGTTGTATTAATGTGGACTTTAGTGTTTTCTTTCATCTTATGTTATACAGACTGTGGATATTGATGATGATGATGGAATGGAATGAAATTGTTACTTTATTTCCGCTATACTCTTTACTATTCATGTACATATCAACCTATCATTTAGTGTTGGGTCAATGTCTCACTGTGACGGCGTTCTCTATACAGACGTGGATTGGTATAATCGTACCAGTATAAGGAGGGTCGTTACAACCTAGAACTTAAGGGAAAGTCTAGGCTCTAATACCAAACTGTCACGCCCCGAAATTTAGCAGCGAAAATAAATATCGAGAGCGTGAACGATACAAGTATGAGTATCACAGTCAAGTAATTCAGAGCAACAACTAAGTATAACAAAAAGACTTGAGATAATATTTGAGCTAGCCAAACGATTCTTTATTTCATTCCATCAAATCTAACTACAACCTTTAATAATCAGAGCCAAACATAGGGCCTATTATTGTATTTCAAAGTACATATGACTTAAGAATAGTAAACACATTGGCTTACATGCTATATGGACGGGTACATCTGAGAAGCTCTTCACCCTTCCCTAGTCCCATCATGTTCTACCTCTTCTTAATCTTCATCTGAAATATTATGGAAAGCAGGTGTGAGCGCACTAACGCTCAGTAGGATTTACATCTCATGGTGCGGGCATGCTTTACGTAATTAACATGTTAACAGGTGAGATACTATTATGGAATACTCATGGCAAGAGGATCATAGTAATCGATATGGAACAATGTCCTATGGTATAGCATGTACGAGAACGATTCAATAAACAAAGTCCAATGGCATTTATCACGTGAGGGGGAATGATTAACAAAGAGATGGATGATAGTACAATCACTTGTCAAATGGAAGAGATTCAATATTCAATAACATGTACAATGGATATCTCAAGTTGAATTCCTTAGAATTCAGTGTACAATGACATACTGTGTAGCACCTCAGAAATTTTAATTACATAAAAATTCAAATAAATGGAAATAAATAATTTCCATAATATCAGAGTATTTAAACATACGTATCATTATCGTATGTGCTAAAACACATCGAAAAATTCCGTAAAATTTATAAATCAACCCCACACACTATTCCTAAGTGTTTCACGAAGAAATTCGTGAACCAAAAATTCCGATTAACAAGTGTATATCACATGGTGACCGACTATCCAAATAGGGAAAACAAGTCGAAAAACCGTTAACACGGAAATATGACACGACCATAAATTAAATAAGAATGTTGGAAAGACTTCTAACATTATATATTAATAACCCATTATCATAATTGGGCCAATGGACATTATTGGGCCCAAAAATCAAATGAAGCTAGAAAATGCATGGAAATTCGTAACCATAAATAGGCTGAAATTAGAAAGAGGCAATTAGAGTTGAATTGGGATGAGATCATGCACTCTTGGCAACCCAAATTCATGCCTAGCCATCCTTGGGGATTGCTTGATGGCCAAGACTCTCCAATGGAGGGAGAGATCTTCAAAATATGGAAAGACACAAGTCAAAACCGTAACCCTAGTTTCCTTGTTACAATAGGACTCCTATACACCATAGATGCTTAAATACTCTTCACCAAACCCTACGGATGAGTTTTACAACTTGTTGGGGCCATGTGGAGGAGTGCTGGGCGGCTGGGGAGCTGTGGAATGACCACAAGAAGCTCATCTTCTTCCCCTTTTCATCTGCTTCAACCTGTGCAACCCGTCCCCTTGGAGTCGAGCAAAGGTAGGGTAAACCTAAACCCCATCATGCAAGACTTACACGCCTGGAAAGAGGGTCAAGTCTACATTCTAACCCAAGTGGAATGCACAATTTTCATGCAGTACACCGGGAGTATTAGGCGTTCTTCAACAGACAGTCAGAATGAGGGTCTTCTGAAGAACAAAACTTCATCAACTTAGAAGGTAGGTTTTCTGGAGCCAATGTTAACAAATCATATACCAATGTGTAGATCATCAAGTCTAGTTTCATTTCCAATTGGTTTCATCGAATTCCAATGAGTAGATTTTGAATTATAGGCGTTTTGCCAAAGTCGCGCATGCTAGGGACTTTTTGTGTTCATATCAATTTATCGTGCATCTCGAAGTCATTTTAAATTATTTAAAAATCATAGTTCGCACCTATTCCCTATTCCCAACAACTTTCATGTTGAGAATTTTATCCGAATAGCCCTAGTTTAGAAGATATAGGCATTGCATGGATTGAACACCTGTGTTTTAGAATTTTCCTGCATTTTCGGTCTGTCTCTGAACCGCGTCGGTTCAAACGACGCTTTTAAAGCGTCTGGAATCGCGTTGCTCGTGGCCAACGCGATTCGGTGAGAGGCATCTGTAAGACCCGACATGTTTAACGCGTTGACGAGTCAACCCGTACATGGCTCTTTGTGCCCGCTTGGGAGTCAACGCCGGTGTGAACCGCAGCGGCAGGCCCCGACGCATTTCAAGCAGTTTTCCCGCCCAAGATTTTATGAAATGGATTTCCTTCAATGCGTCTGTTTCCCCCGACACGTTTCAAGCATGACGGCAGCCACCAGGGTGGACGTGATTTTGACTTTTCTGTGTTTCACTGGTTTTCACTGTGCAATGTGTTTTGAAGTGCGTCCACTGTGTAGGATGCGTATTTCAATGCTTACCCGAGGTCAGTTTAACATGGTATCAAGTGTGTAATTTGCATATCTTGGGTCTGATCATTACATGATGTCGTTTTAATGGCTTAAAAGTGATTAACCTGTTTAAAAATTATAATTACATGAACATTATTCTAATTGCCTTCTTAATGATGTGATCATTCATGAAACTTGTGATTCGCTCTTGTTACTGCTCTAGCTTGATTAAAATGATAATTTGTTATCTTAAAATCTTGCAAACCATGATTAGTTAAAGTGCATAGTTTCATGTCATGCCATCATGTTAAGTGTTTTCCGCAAGTTTGAAACCGGTGGATTGTGGAGTGAGATGCGTACAACACTACACACTTGCACATCTAGGTAGCCTTTTCTTGGGGATTTGGAAGCTCTCTATCGGTCATTCCGAATCGGTAGACTAGCGACCTTTTCTCTAGGACCTCCGTAAATCTCCGTTCTCCGTGGATTCCCACATGGAGATCGAGTTGGTTGTACCACTGAAGTTCCCTGGAGATAGCATGCACTTCCTCTCTCATCTTGTTCTCGTGAGTGTGATTTACAATCTAGACTAAAGCCATTAATGTAAAGACTGAACTAAAGTGTAAAATCATACCGTTATGCTGCCAAATTATCTCTTGACCATTGTTCTCATGAATCATGTTCATTTACTTATTTCTTGTTCTCATCATCATCTTGAACATGACGTTACACATGCTTAACATCTTGAAACTCTCTTGGCCATTGTTAATGACTGTGTATCTACATTTAAAATTTTAAGTGAGATGCTAACCGGGCACGGTGAGTGTCCAAGGCTCCAGTCTAGCCCCAATGATGGAGAGTCTCATAATATTACTGTTAACCATAGGGGTATAATGATTACTGGCGTTGCATCTGCATCTTCGCAGAGTCTCCCCAATTCATCCATCTAGTGCCGTTGTCTAAGTGGGTCATCTCCCAATGTAAAAACAAGAAATACGGACCACCGGGAGATAGCAAGGCCGTAGCCATATGTTTGTGTGGGGTGGTCCTCTTCCCCGTCCGGGGATCACCTCATAGACTACGCGAGTCTTAGTGCTATAAGTGGGGTATGGCGGGGACTTTCACTTTCACACGCCGTCTTGGCGTATCTTTACTCGGGCCTTACCTCGGCTTCCACGGGGGTTTCCTCTATGGCTCCATGATCCTATTGAGTGTTGGTTGGGTGTGAGGATTAAATTTAAACCTGTTGACAATCCTACCACTGACATCGGATCTTCGGTGCCATCCATTGACTTTATTGGCGGGGTGGCCAAATTCCCCGACAAGGTTTATGCAGGACGGCGGACAAGAAGACGAGGGGTGCATGGCGCCTCTACTTCAGTACCCTACCGGTGAGCACTTCGCTTTGGGCATAGCGGCATTGCGCGGAGCGGAGATCCGGCTTCCTCTCGGGCGCGGACTGGATTTGCAATTGATAGGGAATATGGCGACCGTGCTCTACAACCCACAGAGGTGTTATCTACAGATCGAGAAGCCGAGGACTAGAGTGCTTCCGCCGTCACACTTACCTCCCGTGAAGAAGCGCGCTTGGGGAACCCGGAGGACGAACAGGCCGTGCGGAGTGCGCTGGCCTTGTGGAGGGCGTGCGCTACCCACGTACTCCCACCGAGGCTTGATGAGGACCGGGAGACGTACCAGGCGTACCTCCTAGAGCACGAGAAGATTCGGCCACTGAGGGACCGTGAGCTAGAGAGAGATTGATTGTATTTTTTTTGAGCTTTTATGAGAGACTTGGTGGGCTTGATGAAATGGGAGTGAGAGACATGTTGATTTTTTTGCTTTTGATGACTTTTATTGATGTGAGCATTGAATTATCGTAATGAAATTGATTTCTTTTAGGGGCTTAGTGCACTGGCCTGAGAAGGCGACGTAGGGTATGTCGCTACCGAAGGCGACGGGTCAACAGTCGGACCATCAAAGTGAAGGGCATAGGCATTGTCGCTACCTTCCAGAAAGCGATGGGGTCAATGTCGCGTTCACAGTCCCGAGGCAATTTGAATTTCGGGCCGAGCGCCCTTCTCTTCTTCCCCCTTTTCAAACCTTCCTCTTTCCTTCTTCCCTCTTCCCCGGTGATTCCGACGATTTCTCTTTCCCTTCCTTGCTTCTCTTCCTCCGGCAACCCTTCCTCCGGCGATCGTCGGCGGCGACCCCCTTTCCTCTCTTTCTCTTCCTCTCTCCTTCCTCTCTCCCCTTTCTCCTTCCTTTGATACCCCGGCGGAGGGCGAGCACCGAGAGGGCCAAGGCGGCGACGGTGGCGGTCGGCGTCGCAAGAAGACCATCCGACGGCGACCACCGGGCGAGGGACCGTCGACGGCGGCCCCGAAAGTCCCTCTGGTCGTGCCCATGGAGGAGGAGACCATTCCGGCGGCGGGGGTTCGAAGACGAGCCCGTCGGCCCAAAAGGTAAGATCTCGAACCCTAACCCTTGTATGCATGGAGTGGGGAGTGGCAGCTCGTTTGTAGGCGATCGGCCCAATGGGAAACGGTCGGGAACGGAAAACCCATTTCAAGCGACCCTGGTAATGCGACAGGGGGCCTGTCGCCTTACCAGTGGGAAGGCGACGCCCACCCTGTCGCTCCTTAAAAGGCGACGGGGTGATCGTCGCGACCTAAATAGGAAGCGACAGGGTGGTTGTCGCGCTTTCAGAAGGCGACGGACCCCTTGTCGCCTTATCAGGACAGAGAGTGATTTTGGGTGTTTCTTACCGGGCTCTGATCTTTTTGATGTCTGTTTTGCAGAATGAGCTGAGGTCCCGGCTCGGATGGGCAGTCGTCCGGGCGATCTACGACGGCCTGCCGGACTTCCAGAGGCGCCGCCTAGAGGAGATGGGATTCGGACCCTTCTTGCGGCTAGAGGAGTTGGCGCCGGATGTGGCACTCATCCAGGCGCTGAAAGAGAGGTGGGACCCGGAGTGCCACGCGTTCCTCTTTCCATGGGGACACATGATCCCACGTTAGAGGACATGGTACGGATCACCGACCTGCGCGTGGGCGGCCAGGCGGTGACCGGGACCACCTATACCAGTTATCAGGAGCCGGTGGAGAGGTTGCTTGGCTTGGCGGTGAGGGGCGAGAGATCTTCGCTGGTTGCGGCGGACAGCGCTGCAGGCGGTTTATGGGTGGCGAGTGCGCGCCATCAGACGGGAGAGAGCCAGGCGGAGTACATGGCTCGGTTGACGGAGGATGCCAGAGCGGTGCTGGCGGAGGAGGAGGGAGACGCAGCGGACAGGGACTTGCGGCGGTTCCTGACCCTCGTGATTGGGAAGCTGATCCTGGGGACCAGAGGGGACCCCGGTCGGCTGCCGATGCCTGACCTTGCTGAGGATCTGTCCAGCGTGGGCAACTACGCATGGGTGCGGCCCTCTTGGCCCACCTCTTTGACAGCTTGGCACCCCAGCAGGAGACAGGTGTCGCAGGTTCTTCCCACTGCTACAGGTACGTTTCTACCCTTACCCTTTGCTGCTTTTCCTGCTTATTGACTGGATTAACTGTGGTACTGACTTGTGTTACTCTCGCAGGTGTGGGCATACTACCACCTCCCCCCCTGGGTCGCGGGTGGCGAGGCGACACGGCGCTGTACCTCTCCTACGCACTGGCGATTTTGCCCGCGACGAGCGGTCCCTGCGGCGACAACGTGACCCTGATCCATGACATTCTGGACACCATCCCCTTCGGCCATGTGAGTAGTTCTAACCTTAGCCCTTTTCCTTGCTTTGCTTATTTTGACAGTTGACTGACGGGTCTTTCCTTGTGGTGTGCAGGTACGGTGGACTCCCTATGTTGGGGAGAGCGACGCCGCCCAGCCGTGGGTGGAGCGGGACCGTCCCTACTTCGGTAGGGACATTTGGCTCCATTGTTTCAACACAGTGGTCCCGCTCCACCACCGGCTAGTGGCGCGGACTCTGGGACTCCACCAAGCAGTGGTGGAGTTCCCGACCCGACAGAGGCCATGGGAGAGGCCAGGTCGCAGCTTTCGAGGGATCCAGCAGGTCACGGACTGGACGGTCCGGGTCCGGAACAGCTGGATGATTGGGAGCAGCGGGGCAGGGAGTGTCATCCGAGGCCACGAGCGATGAGGACTACTTTTGGGCCTATGCTCGGAGGTACGGGGCCCAGGTGTACAAGGGACCCGACGACCGGTGAGTTTCTATTGCTTTCAGTCTGTTTTGAGTTCTTAATTAATTGTGTGACTGACTTGGCTTGTGCTTGCAGCTTGACCCTGAGGGCGGATCTCCTCGCTCGAGGTATCCTCTAGTCAACCATCCAGCAGCGAGATGCTTCAGGTGGTGGTGGACCAGCTGGTGAGTATTTAGCACCCTACCCTTCTATTTCTAGTTTCGGTTGACTGACCCCTGTTGTTTCTTTTGCAGCGGGCAGAGTTGGACATGGCCCAGCAGATGGTGGGAGGTGCCTCCTCTTCCCGAGAGGATCCTGGCCGCTCCGTTCTGGAGGGCTAGCTAGCGTTGGCGGCGGCCCGAGCGGAGGACGCCCTTGCCCAGCTGCGGGAGTGGGTAAGTTACTTATTTAGATGCCTCTGGGCTTTTGTTTCTTTTGCGAGTCTTGACAAGATGTTTGATATTGCAGGAGCAGGAGCTGCGGAATGCCCTGGCGCAGACGACCACGCTGGAGGTGGAGATGGCGGAGCTACGCTTCGCCCAGAGGCAGCGGAGGTGACGCGGTGGCGCCAGGAGGCAGAGGCGGCGGCGCGCTGGCAGCAGGAGGCGGAGGAGGCGGCGCGACTGCGGACCGAGGCCGAAGACCTCCGCACCCAGCTGGGAGAGGAGAGACACCGCTGCGACATGCTGCGGTCCGAGATGAAGGGCCTGGAGAGGGCCCTAGCCTTGGTCGGACGCAGCCGTTCGGCGGCCAGTAGGAGCGGTATCCCGAGCGGGTCCGCTGGGCACTATTTGACTAGTTCCTCCGGACGACAGAGGACGAGGAGGAGGAACGGCGGCAGGAGAGAGCGCCGGAGGGTAGTGGACAGGGCCGAGGGCGATGGCCCCTCCGTCTCCCCGCCACCTGAGGGTACGGGGGAGAGCGGTTGAGGCTTGTACTTTTTGTTTGCCCCTTTTTGCTTTGTGATATGACCATGATGTGTATATATGATACGAATGGAATAGAATAGATTTTTTCGAGTAGCGACTGAGTGAGAGTGACGAGTGAGATGCGAGTGCCACTTTCTTTTCCGTCCTGCACACTTAGACAACCATGAAACAAGTTAGATCCGTTCTTAGGCTTAGCCCCTTGCCTAAACATGCGACGAGTGAGCAACCTTGATAAATGGTCAAGGGGCTAAGCCTTATTAAATAGGCAAAAGACGTAAATAAGTAAATGAATGCAAACGGCTTGGAATTTTGACAACATTGCTTTTTTGGAGTTCTAAATTATCTAATGTTTTTGAGGTTTTGAAATATTTGATTTTTTTGGAGTTTTGAAAATATTTGATTTTTGGAGTTTTGAAGATATTTGATTTTTTGGAGTTTTGAAGATATTTGATTTTTTTTTTTTTTTGGAGTTTGTTTTTGAAAATTTTTGATTTTTTAGAGTTTTTTTGAAAGTATTTGATTTTTTTGGAGTTTTGGAGAGCGTCTAAAGCCGACGTTAGCCCTTCCTAAAGTAAGACGCGCGAGATGGAAGGTACTCGCACCTTCGGGCCACAACACTTAGACTGGTTCGAGCCACTGGTTTAGAGCCTTGATCACCTCCGATTTTCGCCACGGACCTCACTAGGCTAGGACGTGCGTTGAGGGGTGACAATGCCTCGGGAACTACCTTTAGTTGACGCTGCGACTATTTTAAGCCATACCTAAGAGGTGATTCGGTCTTATAGGGAGAAATGGAAGACTATTTAAGGAAAGTCTTGTGTAGGTTTAGGGATGTTGGGTTCGACTACTTCCTATAGCATATCCTTCAGAGATTGGGTCTGTTGCGGAGGGACTTTATGGTCTTTTGCTATGGACTTGCATTATTTGGGGCATGCGTACGACCGGGCTCATGAGCGTCCCGCGGGGACTTTGCCACTCTTTGCCATCCTAAGGATAGAATCGTTTGAGGTACAACCCGTTCCATGGATGCGACAATTCAACGCCCTCAGCATTGATTAAGCGATAAGCATTTCCGGGGTAGACTTCCCTCACAACGTACGGACCTTCCCAGTTAGGTTGCAGTTTGGACCTAGGACCTCCGGGTTTGATAAAGATGCGTTTCAAAACCATATCACCCTCTTGGAATTTACGCTCAATTACCTTCTTTTGGAAAGACCTTGAGATTCACCTTTGATATGAAAGCACATGGTCGGCTGCTATAAGCCGTCTTTCATCTAAGAGTTCCAATTGGACTAGCAACGCCTCCCGACGTTCGTCGAGATTAAGTTCCTTGTCTAATTGGACTCTGAGTGAAGGGATCAGGATCTCGTATGGAACTACCGCCTCCATCCCATAAGTGAGGGCGTACGGGGTTTGTCCCGTGGGAGTACGGACGGAGGTACGATAGGCCCATAGAGCCTCTATTAGCTTCTCTGGCCAGTCAGCGAATTTATGCGACTCACAGGTTTTCTTCAAGATTTTAAGAAGGGTTTTGTTAGTTGCTTCAGCTTGGCCATTGCCTTGTGGGTAGTATGGAGATGAATGATGCAGAGTGATGTCATATTTCTTACAGAGGTCTTGGAGTTCTTGCGCGATGAACTGTGGCCCGTTATCCGACAATGCTGCTTGGCACTCCAACCGCGAGATGATATTCCTCATGATGAAGTGGCACACCGTGGATGCTTTGATTCTGTGAAAGCTTCGGCTTCTCCCACTTAGTGTAATACTCAGTCGCTGTTAGGATAAATGATTTTGTTTGGTTTGAGCATTAGAGTCACAAGAGGGCCAACAATGTCGAAAGCCCACATGGAGAATGGCCAAGGTGTGTGAGAGTGGATGCAGTGAAGAGGAAGGGGCATGGATTTTATGAGCATGGAGTTGACACTTGACACACCTACGGACGTAGATGGTACAGTCTTCCTCTAGGGTTGGCCAGTAATAGCCCTGCCTAATAATCTTCTTTGCGAGCATTTGACTGTTAACGTGCCCTCCGCATTCGCTAGCATGGGCCCTTCCACCACTTTCCAAGCCTCGTCATCAGTAAGGCATCTCAAAAGACTCCATTGAGGGCTCGCCTGTACAGGACTTCTCCGACAACTGTGTACCTCAAGGCGGCTCTTCTAATGGCCCTGCGGTCTTCTGTACTTGCCCCTTCAGGTTATGTTCCATCCTTGCAGTATTGCTCTATCTCAAAGTACCATGGCAGTTCTTCTTCATTCAGGATCTCTTCGAGCTCAGTAACATGACTTGCTGCGCTCCTCTCTTCCTAGCCCTCTCTTCTAAGGTTGCCCTAAGGTCGCTAAACCAAGGGTCCTGGGTAGATGGAACATCGAGACGCTGGATGACGATTGTCTCAGTCCGGCGACTCAGAGGGAAGGATAGGGATGAGGCTAGCGACGCCAGAGCGTCGGCCAGGATATTTTGGGAACGAGGAGTGTGGATATAGATGAGCTTGCGGAACTGCCTTGCCAACAGCGTGACCAGGTCTTGATATGGCTTGAGCTTTGGGTCACGGGTGCGGTAAGTTGAGAGCACCTGCCGCAGGACGAGCTGAGAGTCTCCTATAATTCTGAGGTGCGATGCCCCCAGCAGATAAGCATGCTTGAGACCAGCAAGGAGAGCCTCATACTCCGACATGTTGTTGGTAGCGGGGAAGGTGAGTTGATATGCAAAGGGGATGGTAATACCTTCCGGGGTAAGCAGCACGGCTCCAATGCCCCGTCCCTGAGAGTTGATGCTGCACCATCGAAATGAAGGGACTAGAAGGGGTCCTTGATTATAACTGAGAGTTCCTCATCGGGGAATTCCTCTCGGAGGGAGTCACTGTGAGGGAGTGGAAGATGGGCCAGATGCTCGGCGATGGCATAACCCTTGACGGCCTTTTGGACCACAAAGGATATGTCAAACTGAGAGAGGAAACTCTGCCAGCGCGCTAGCCGATCGGAAAGGACGAGTTTTTCAAGCAGATAGCAGAGTGGATCCATCCTTGAGATCAGCTTAACCTCGTGGGCTAGGAAGTAGTGCTTGAGCTTTTGGACCACCCCACGAGTGCGGCACAAGTTTTGTTCGCGGTGGTGAACTTGGATTCGGCGGTATTGAAGAGCTTAGAGAGGTAGTATGCTGCTTTTCTTTCCCGGATTCATCATGTTGTGCCAGGACAGCTCCTAGGGAGTCCTCAATGACTGAGAGATATAGGATTAGCGGCTTTCCGGTACAGGAGGCTGCAAGACTGGGGGATTCATGAGATAACCTTTTAGCTCATCGAAGGCTGCTTGGCATTTTGTCATTCCATTCGAATTTTGCCCCTCCTTTCAAGAGATCATAGAACGGGCGCATCTTTGCGAATGCTGGGAGATGAATCTTCTGATAAACTGCAAACGCCCTATTAGCCCTCTTAATTGTAGATGTTCTTGGAGGAGGCATTTCTGCTATAGCCTTAGCCTTGTTAGGATCGATCTCAATGCCCCGCTTGCTAACTATGAAACCTAGTAGCTTCCTGATGATACCCCGAACACGCATTTCTTCGGATTCATTCTCAGCTGATATTCTCTCGACCTCTGCAACACTTGGCTAGGATTTTGGGGTGTTCTCTCCTGGTTCTTGACTTCACCCAGATGTCATCCACGTATACTTCTACATAAACGTGTATCATGTCGTGGAAGATGGCCATCATCGCCCTTTGATAAGTAGCCCCAGCATTCTTCAGCCCAAATGGCATGACTACATAGCAATACGTTCCCCAGGGCGTGGTGAAGGATGTTTTCTCTTGATCCTCAGGAGAATACGGATTTGGTTGTATCCTGAATATCCATCCATGAATGAGAGGGTCTCGTACCCAACAGTGTTATCGATAAGCACATCAAGATGAGGAAGCGGGAAGTCGTCCTTCGGACATGCCTTATTCAATCCCTGAAGTCGATGCAGATTCTGACTTTGCCGTCTTTCTTCATGACAGGGACTAATATGGCCACCCAGTTCGGATAAAGCACTACCCTGATGAATCTAGCCTTATGGAGTTTATCTACTTCGTCCTTCATCTTAGGGCCATGATTGGGTGGAACCTTTCTGAGTTTCTGCTTGATTGCCTTTGCCCCTTTTTTCAGTACCAGTTGGTGCTCCACTAGTGAGGGGTCTAGACCGGCATGTCCTCGTAAGACCAGGCGAATGTGTCCTTGTACTCCCTCAGGATTTGCACCTTTCCTCTTCTTCATCAAGGAGGGAGGTTCGCTGAGATGATTACAATCCTGGGATCTTCTTCTGTTCCGAGGTTGACTTCCTTAGTAGGTTCATCCACTGCCGTTGTGGGCTCATCAAATCTTCTCACTCCATGGCATATTTTTTCGGCAGCGTCATCTACTTCGCTATCCTCTTCATCGACTGGGTCCTCATCATTCATTATCTCGTAGACGCCGAATTCGCGTCTAAAAACACCCCATCCTGCTCGAAAACTTCTTCAACACCAGCGCTTCCTTTTTGAACTCCTCTATCAATAGCAGCGCTTGACACCGCCGAGCTAGCTCTTGAAGATATCTCCGGGGAATAGCTTTTCCCCGCTGCTTCCTAAGACGCTGCTTGAATTTGGTGGGTACCGGGCTGACCTGACTCTCTACCCTAGGCCTATCTATCCTAATGCTAGACTCACCTACCCTAGACTCTCCTAGACTAGACGACTCTACAAGACTGGGGGAGGACATGGTGTCCCCGAAGAGGATGGCTCCTAGTGAAGGAGCGGAGGGGGACCCCAGTCGAGGGGTGCCCCTGATCAGGAGAGTGATGGAGGAATGTCGGCTCCTCGACCTCAACGTGCATTTGAAAATGGGCGTTTTTTTTTGGAGATCAGTGGAGAGCATGCAACAGGAGAGGGCGACCTCGTGGTCATTTGGATTGGACTGCAGGGCAGTGAGGATTGCAGGCGAGAGGTCTGGTGTGAGGAGGCTGTGTGCCGCCGTGAGGAGCTGAGGGGTCAGCTGAATAAGCAAGGGAGGAGAGGACGGGACCAGACTGGGCAGGAGGGAATCCAGAAGGGACGGGTGGATGGCTAAGCAGGTGCCCCTCCAAAGTTCATCTATGGTTTTCCCTCTTCATAGAGAATGTCTGGCTCCCTATGTCTGAGGCATCGCTCATGAGCTGCCTTTTAGATGTGATGGCGGTGGGTGGATCTAGCAGCTCTGCCGCAGCTGGCGGCCATGTTCTCTCTCTTCCCAGAACAGTCGGCTGAAGGCAATGGTGATGTCTTCTATGTCAACCATCTGTACCACTCAGCTTCTGGTCCCCTATCTTTCTCCTCCTGGTTGGACGGAGGGCTTCTAGGGCTCTATAGGTCAGCAACGGGGCCATGTGCCGAGAGAAGTTCCGGCCATGCACCTCGTGTTGTGAGAGTTCCACCTCGACTACCATGGTATTGTATCCCGGTTGGGTAGGCCCCTGATAAAGTGACACCAGAGTGTCCAGGTGAGTGGTTCTCGGTCGGCCTTAAGAGTGATGTGCTGGATGACCAAGGTTTGGATTTCCTCCCTGTACCCAAGCCCCATCGACTTTTCATGACAATGTCAGGGATGGGTTTGACTATGCCCTGTAGCTCTGCCCCTAGGCCCTTGCCTTCTTCGTACCCCAGCTTCATCATGATTTGCCACCCCTTGGTGCTCAGCGGCTCCTTTCTCTTGACTGCATTGACTTGCGCCAGATTGGTCTCTCTCTTGGATTGGAACGTGTAGCTCCATGGGTAGTTGATATCTAGCACCGATACTACAGGTTTGTTGGCTGGCCATACGGCTGGTAGGTGGGTATCGTGGAGGGCTTCTACTGAGTGGGTAGTGGCTATACTCTTGACTTTGATGATTCACCTTGAAAGGGGAACTTCAGACATTGGTGCGCAGTGGATGGTACAGCCCCGAGCGCTTCCAACCACGGACGCCCTAGGATAGATTTGAACATGGGATCGATATCGAGGACTTAGAAGTCCACCGTGACAGCGAGGGGTCCCAGTTCGGCTTGCACAGTCACCATGCCATGGCAAGGATCTTCTAGAGTTGTCATACGCGGCGATGGTGGTAGGGGTCGGCCTTAGCATCCCTTCTGATAGGTCGCAGGGTCTCAGGGTACTCAGTGGGCAGACGTTTGGATGCCCCCGTGTCGACCAGTGCTGCTCCCACTGCTACATGATTGATGACCAGGGTGACGCAGAGGGGAGCCTCCTGGCTTCCGGGGGTGCTAGTTCGCTTTCCGCAAATGTGATCGCCGGCCTGCGAGTCACCATGGCCAGGGCACTAGGTAGCTTGTCAGCCAGCATGTCTTCATTCACTACCACCTTCTGCAGGAAATTCCTCAGGGCTTCCTGGTGCTCCTTGGACTTCTTTATTAGCTCCAAAATGGAAATTTTAGCTGGCACGTGATCCAGGTGCTTGAGGATGTCATAGTGGGTTCACAGGCAGTGGCTCAATCAACCCCTCATCTTGCATTTGTTGCTGAGCTTGTTATTGTCGTTGCTCAATTTGTGAGTAGTTGAACTCAAGGTTGTGTGTTGAGCCGTCGTGCTCAAGGGTGTTTGGAGTCGTCGTGCTCCGTGTGAGTTGTACTCTTTTGAGTAGTGGAGCCTCACTGTGTGAGGGGTGGATGTACGAATCACTGGTGTGATTTCTGAACCACCTAAAATCCTTTGTGCAATGGTTTGATCTTCTTGGCTGCGCTAGATGCTTGCATAGGATTTCGCTTTCACACTAAGTGTTTAATTGCTTCACACATAATCTACACACACCCACACTTCAGATCAGTAAACTGTTTGTCTGAATTGATCTCTGATTCGAAGTAATTTTGAATTGCTTAAGCTTCCGCATTAATTGGTGTTAGATCTATTCAACCCCCCCCCCCCCCTTCTAGATCTGATCCATCCACCTATTCGATCCTACAATTGGCATCAGAGCGGTTAATATCTATTTCTGATCTGATTTGATTGCCTCTGTTTGATCTCTATGTTGCTTGCTTGAGTTGTTTGCTTGCTCTTTCATTATCTCTTATTGTGATTGATGGATTCTCGAGGATTTGTAGCTAAGGGCCATTCCATTAATAGACCACCATTTTTTGATGGGTCTGATTACTCTTATTGAAAAAATCGCATGCAAGTTTTCTTAGGGCTCAAAACTATGAAATCTGGAGGATAGTTAAAGTGGGTCCTTATGAAAATCATGGAGATGAGGAAAATTGGACTAGAGAGCAAATTAGGAAAGCTACTCTTAATTACAGTGCCATGAATATGCTTCAATGTGCTATCCACCCTAAAGAATATTCATAATATCCATGTGTAAATATGCTAAAGAAATGTGGGATAAACTTGAATTAATATATGAAGGAACATCTCAACTTAAGGAAACCAAAGCAAACATACTTGTTTCTGATTATGAATTGTTTATGATGAAATCTAATGAATCAATTTCTGAAATGTTTGCTAGCATTATGATAATTGTCAATGGACTGAAGGCACTAGGTAAGGAATACATTGATGCTGATCTGGTAAGAAAAATCTTGCGCTCTCTATCATCCATTTGGCACACAAAGGCTACAGTGATTGAAGATTCTAAGGATTTAACTCATATGATCTTTATGACTTATGAAATAAATCTGAAAAGAAGTGAAGAACATATGCTTAAAACTAAACCAGTAGCACTTAAGGCTTCATCAAGCAACAAAGAAAAAAATCAAGAAAAATCAAGTTCTGATGAGTCTGAGTCCAATGAGGATGAACTTGCCCTCATGACTAGGCAATTCGGAAAATTTTTAAAATCAAGAAGAGGAAAATTCAATGGAAAGATAAAATATTCTTTGGTAAAAGGAATGCTTCTTCTTCAAATTTAATGCTGGTAGAAATCAGAAACTGATGAAGGTATTATTTGCTACAGGTGCAACAAGGCATGACACATGAAGGGTGAGTGTCCTGAGATCAAAAAGGACAAATACAAGAAGAACAACAAATTGAAGAAGCCAAAAGCCATGATAGCAACTTGTTCGGATGAAGACCAAAGTGAAGATGAAGAAGAGAACTCCTCAAGTTCTGTAAATGAGAAGTTATGCTTTATGGCAACAACAGTGATGGAAAGGTAAGTCCTTCTTTTGAACAATATGTTGTTGAAGATTGGCAAGATGCATATGCTGAGTGATTGAAAATATTCTGAAATAAGAAAAGAAAAAAAATATCTGAAAAGAAAATTGAAAATGTCATGCATGATACTTCTTAAATAGAAGAATATCTGAACTTGAAAATAAATAATTGAATCATGAAGAAAAGGAAAATCTTTTGAATGACATTGATGAATTAAAATTGCATCTCAAAAGGCCATCAATGATTTTGAAAAACTTTTTGAAGAATAGAATTGCAACAAAAAGAAAAGCAACAAGTCGTTGATGAAGTTCAAAAACTCAAGAAGTGTTGGATGAAAAGGAACAAGTGATAAAAAATTCACAAATGAAAAGGAAAACCTTGATGCATTGTTAGAACTAAAAATGAATGCTACAAAACATGGACTAGGATTCACCATAGAAAAATATTTGAAGAATAATCTGGTGAAAAGAAAGAAAACCTTCAAAAATTCCTTTGATAAAATTTGTCAAAAGCACTAGTCTAGAAAAAAAAATAAACAAGTGTTAAAGAACACATCTGAAATCCAAGAATCAGAACAAAAAGAATGTTTCTAACCAAAGAAAACAAAACAGGTCGACACACATTGCCGCTGAGCGACTCCAGTCCAACAGGTCGACTGTCCATTCTGAAAAACAACAACCAGTTGAACAGAAATTTAAATAAAAATCTAAAAATTGTAAAAACATAAAATAAACTTTCATGATGGTTATTGGAGATCCAGGACATCATGTCAATCTAATTGGATCAATCTTGGAATCAATGGTATCATAATCCTTATTGGTACCATTCACAATCTTTTTATCCAAAGGTTCCAAGATATCAACAGAATCTTGGTTTGGATTTCCATACATGAACATCATGCCAAAATGCATAATTTCCATGTTACGAAAGAAAATTACTGGTGTTTTCATTCCAAATTAGAATGTTAAAATGCCAAAAAGGGAAATCATTTCTGAAACAAAACAAAAGCAAAAACAACTCAAACTTGGATCAGAAAAGACTTATTGTTTTTGCAAACAAAATGATGGTCCCAACAATGTTTGGGTACCAAAATATTTCTTCTCTGATGATTTGCAGGAAAGTCATGCACCAAACTCCAATTGTGGTTCCTTGACAGTGGGTGTTCACGACACATGACTGGAGATAGAACAAAGTTTTCATTTCTGATTGAAAAAGAAGGAGGATCTGTTACTTTTGGAGGTAAAAATAAAGGAAAAATCATTGGATCTGGAAAGGTTGGTAAATCCTCCTCAAACTAAATTGAAAATGTTTTGTTAGTTGATGGTTTGGATTATAATCTTTTGAGCATTAGTCATTGTGTGACAAAAGTCACAAGGTTATTTTGAATCTGATTTTTGCAAATAATTGATTCTTCAACTGAAAAAATAACATTCTTTGGCAAAAGAGAAAACAATGTCTATATGATCAATCTTGATAAAAACTTTCTGAAAATATTTGTTTGGTGGCAAATAAAAATGAATTGTATGGACATGGCACATAAGACTTGGTCATGCAGTTTTAACACAATAAATAACTCTTAAGGCTAAATCTGGTTAAAGGACTTCATGAATCTCTTCCCATATAGAGAATCAACTTTGTGGGATATGTGCTCAAGGAAAACAAACTAGAAAATCTTTTAAAATTTTCAATGAGTGTACTCACTTCTAAGCCACTAGAATTACTTCATATGGACATTTTGGGCCAACAAGAATTCTTAGTCTTAGTGGGAAAGATATAGATTTGTCATCATTGATGATTTTACTAGATACACTTGGGTCATCTTTCAGGAATTTCTGCACCACTGCCTTAATGGGTTTTTCACATAAAATCAAATCCATTTTGACTGATCATGGGGGAGAATTGATAACAAAGCTTTTTCTGATTTATCTGTTGAACTGAACATTTTTCACAGATTCTCTTCTCCAAGAACTCCAGAACAAAATGGAGTTGTGGAAAGGAAGAATAGAACTCTAGTGGAAATGGCTAGATCTATGCTCTTGGAAAGTAAATTGCCCAAATCCTTCTAGCTGAAGCTGTGAACACAGCAAATCACATCTTGAACAGAGCATTGGTCAGATCAAAAATTAGAAAAACCCCCTATGAACTTTTGAAAACAAAAAAGACAACTCTGTCTTATTTTAAAATCTTTGGTTGCAAGTGTTTTGTGCATAACAACAATAAAGAAAATCTTGATAAATTTGATGCGAAAAGTTTTGAAGCCATTTTTCTTCGTTATTCAGAAATTTCTAGAGCTTTTAGAGTTTCCATCTCAAGAATAAACTGTGGAATAACAATCATTCTTCCTTATTCAATATACTTTGTGGTACTATCCACATTTCAAAAAAAAAGAATAAAACTGTGGAAGAATCTCCACATGTAGTTTTTGATGAAAACTCATATCAAACTGATGACTCTACATCTGCAGGGTTCCTCAAATTAATGAAGAGGATGACTTTGTTGTCGAATTTTCACCAACTGTTGAAGAGGATGAAGATCCATTTGAAAATCTGGACAATCAATCACCTCCACAAGTGGTTCAGGTAATATTGTTCCAGAACTGAATGCATCCCAAGAGGTAATTCTTGAAAACAGATTTTTAAGAGATCATCAAATGAGAATGTAGTTGGTAGTGTGCATGATAGAGTTACAACTAGATCATCTTTTCTGAATGCAATAAATGAAGACCCTCTGACACTAATTCTCAAATTGAACCCAAGTCAATTGATGAAGCTCTAACTAGTGAGGATTGGATCAATGCAATGCATGATGAACTTCATCAATTTGACAGAATCAAGTGGGGAATTAGTACCTAGACCTAGTGACCAATCTGGTATTGGCACTAGAAGGATGTTCAAAAATAAATTGAATGAAAATGGACAGGTTGTTAGGAATAAATCTAGACTAGTTGCCAAGGGGTACAATCAGGAGTTTGGAGTTGATTTTGAAGAATCATATGCCCCTATAGCTAGACTAGAAACTGTGAGAATATTTCTTGCTTTTGCATCATCCCTGAAATTTAAGTTTATCAAATAGATGTGAAATCTAGCAACCCTAAATTTTTCTTGAGAAAATAAACAAATTTAAATATTTGTATTATTTAATTAGAAAATCAAATAAAAGGAAGATGTATTAAAACAACTAGGAAATCAAATAAGAGAGAATTAAATAAAACTCATTTAAAAGAAAAGAGTAATGGACTTTGCTATATTGACCCATTAGAAATTAGTGGGCTAAAATAGAGATTTTAAAAGGAAGAATAATAGAGAAATATCTAAAATTTGTAACTAAAATATTACTAAAATAGAAAAGAGATATTTAATACATTAAATAGCTAGTTTGAATTAGAATGGATTCCTAAACCTACCCTAATGGTTGGCCACGAAATCCCCTCTCTCCCAACCCAAATAGAGATCTCTTGCTTAAAAAAAAAAAAGAGGAAAATAGGAAATTCAGAATTAATAGAAGTTAGACTTAAATAGGAAAGGGAATAGGGAGAAGCTTAAATACTTCTCTTAAACCCTCATGGCCGACCCTAGCTCGTGCCCAGAGGTTCCAGACCAGTAGGAGAGGCCAAGAGGAGGAGAATTCATGGAGAAGAAGTCTCTCTCAAGTTCTTCCCCGAGTTCTTCAAGCTCTTAACCCTAGAAGAGGAAAACGATCAAAGGTAGGCATTCACACAAGCATAAACCATGAAACTTTTTCTGTAGAATGTCTCATCTATCAGGTACAAAAGACCTTTGGTTTCATAATTTTCCATCGAGCATATCTTTCGTTCTTGATTTTTCATGTTCTGCAACTTACATGACCCCGAACCTCTTCTAAATCTTGATCTCCTTGTATACTCAACCCCATGCCACGAGATTTTTACTGTAGGAACTAATGCATGTTAGGCATCTTTTGCCCCTAAAAGCCCTAATTTGATTCATCCTATCTTGCGAATTTAATCCTTGATCTCAACTATGTACTATTTCATGTTCATCATGAATACCCGTGTTTAAAACATGTCTAAACCTGGATGTTTTCCAATTCCTAATTACTGTAAGTACCCATGCATGTCTAGGTCATTTTGCAACTGGTTTCATGATTTTTCGTTAACTATACAATTAGTTGTGATTTCTGAATCACCTGTGTCAAATAGGGTAAGTTCTGGCCCGCAATCCAATGTAATGTCCTTTCCCTTCGGACTGGCGCAGACCCTGTGAACGCAACGGCCCGATAGGCCGCGTTCACAAGGGCCGTCGCGACAGAATGCTCTGTCGCGATCTGATCGCGACAGGCCGGTCGTCGCGATCTGCTGACCAGACCGTCGCGACCCTCATGCAACCCCGTCGCGATCTGCCTGCCCGAACCGACAAGCCTGTCACGACCTGTACAAGACCCTGTCGCTATCTCAGTTGACCCCGTCGCGACCCTCATTAGGGTACGTCGCGATCTGGGTTTTTTACAAGAAACCCCCTGTCTCAGCAATGCTTGATTTTCTACAGTGTTTTTACTCTTGTGTAACAGTCATACATACAGAAAATAACACTTGTGATGAATTTAAACATTTATGTATGATTAAAATACATGCACATGATCTGTTCTATCTACAATTTCATGACACTTACACACACTTTGAACCATCCAATTATGGCGCAATTTGACATGATTTTATTTCATAATACATCTGGTAATTTATGTATTAAGTTGCCATATTTTAAAATACTTGTCTATCGTTTCTCGTGATGTTTTGGAATATCGATATCGACGCTCCACTGTTCTAGAATTTTTCTAGAACGTCGAGCACTTGTTTCTATAGACACTCTTCTTGACTTGGACGAACTCTCCGTCAGATACTCCATCTGCCGACTAGTGAGTCTTTATTCAAGGCCTCCATAAGTCTCCTCTGTCCATGGATTCCCACATGGTCGACGAGCGGTTGTACCCTAACACCTATGATACCCTTTAGGGATCTATATGATCCAAACGGCTATTAGAAGTTCACTCTCGTCTTGAATCACGCCGGACCTCTGGACCTGTGCTTAACATGGCCAGTGGTAAGGTCGTGAGTTCCGCCTGACTGCCAACACCATGTGCGCGTGTTGTGCAACGTTTACTATCGCTCGTTACTCGACGTTTCATGTGCAAGGTCCACTACTCTCATCTATACTCTACTCGCCCATCTATTCACTCTACTCGCTCGTCTATTCATCTAGTGCTCTCATCTACTTCTTGGTACTCTATATTGACCATTGACTGATTGTCAAAGATAAACAATATAACTAATACCTGGCAATATATAAAGGGCCCGATTTGGTCATGGGATGTGTGCCCGAAAGTGCTAGTGCCCATGGGAGTTAATGATCAGAGTGTTGGCATTACACTCAAGTGCTATCTATCTTGACTATCTAAATGACAATCAAAAGTGCTATGTTCTCTCATTGTCCATTGACAACAAAGTGCTATGCTATACTCGTTGTGCTATGCTATACTCGTTGTGCTATCTGAACTATGGCCATCTCGCTATACTCGACATTGTGCTATCCTGCTATTGTTGTGCTATTCTACACCCTGTGCTATTTTTGGAAAGTCTATATTGGGAGGTTGTATTATTTCGTTCACGTGCTATCTTGCTATCTTTTACTTGACACTCTCGTTCTATCATTAGTTACTCTGCCTTTAATGCATTAATTATTTAAAGCCTGCTTGACTATTGAGATTTAAGTCCTACTGGGCATTATCGCCACCCTGCGTTATTTGTCGTTGTGTTCTCACGTGAGGACCGAGGATGAACCATAACTCAAGAGGACGGAAACGACCTGGAGCAATGTCATGAGTACCCTAGTGTCCTATTGCTATGTTTAGCGTGTAGTATTAGGTTTGAAGTTTAGTCTTTGCTTTATTCCAATGTAATCGGGCCCCATAGATTCGCTCTGATATTAGTGGTGTAACTAGATATCAGAAAGTTATTAATGAAATGAATTCGCTTTAGTATTATTCACTGTGCATGGGTTTGATTTCTAGCACTCGCTCTATACCCTTTACTTGCAACTGCCTCACGTTCCGATTTTCCGCGTCGGGGCGTGATAGTTTTGTGATATCAGAGCCTAGGTTATTCTTAAGTATAGATGATCTAGGTTAACCTGCCCCGACTAGAGTCAATTATTCACCTATGTGAGTTAAGGTTAGAGCCAAGGGTAACTAGTTAGAAATAAACTCACACACGCACGAATTAAATTTCACAACAGTATCATAACAGTAAGTTATTTTGTAGGAACTAAGCATCAAGATGACTGTTGAACGTGCTCAAATGAGGGGCATGCAACAAACCATCCAAGAGTTGACTCGTGCCATCATGCAAGCTACCCAAGGCGGGGGTAATCGTGCCGGTGCAGGCGATCTGCATCGAAACTTTAGAAGTCTGAACCCACCTAGGTTCAGTGGATCCACGGATCCTGACGAAGCCGAGCACTGGCAGAAGGAAACGGAAGAATTTTCCGTGTAATGCAATGTGCAGCAGGAGATAAGCTGCTACTGGCCACATTCCAATAAGAGAAGGACGCCCGCGCTTGGTGGGAGTCAGTGGAAGCTACTAGGGAGAATGGGCATTCACTTGGAACGAGTTCAAAGAAGCTTTCAACTCCAAATACTTCTCCGAGCGTGTCCAAAAGGAAGGCTGCGGAATTCGCTGCTCTGAAACAGCGGAGCTTGACTGTGGCCGAATACGAAGCCCAATTCTCTAGATTGGCACGCTATGCTGCACATCTAGTGAACACTAAAAGGATGAAGACTAAGCGCTTTCTAAATGGCCTTAAACCCCACTACATAACTCAACTCGCACCTTTCGACATCCCGACCTATGCCGAAATGGTGAAGAGGGCTCAGTTGCTAGAAGATGCTACAGACTTCACCGACCATATCAAGGGAAGTTCGTCAAGAAGGAAGTGACATCGGTCAGTCATCTTCTAAGCCTACCAACGGCAAGAAGCGTCCCTTCAACATCACGGAGGGATCTAGCCAAGAAAGGAAACCCAAGGTTTTCGTACCCAACACTCCAACAAAGAGCCACTGCAAACACTGTGACAAGTCTGGTCACGGCTGATGAATGCTGGAGAAAGTCGGCGCATGTCTGCGCTGCGGAAGTCGTGAGCACCGTATCCCTGAGTGCCCGCTACTGAAAGAGAATGAAAGGCACCTAATGCTCCTAAGAAATAGGGCGACTGCAAGCCCTACATGAGGAGGAACTGCTATGGAGGGTGGCATGGTAGAAGGTACCCTTCAAGTTTTCTCATTATCAGCATTCATTTTATTTGATACTGGAGCCACTCATTCATTTATATCTAAACTTTGCTGATACTGTGAATGCTAAACCATATCCATGGTTGTGAGTTCTCTGTCACAACGCCACTAGGGGAAAAGGAGAAATTGAATAAATACTTTCCCTCTGCCGATGTAATGATCGGAGACCATAACCTAAAAGCCGACCTGGTGTGTATGTCCATGGAAGGCTAAGATGTAATTTTGGGAGCCGACTGGTTGTCCGCATATGGGGCAAGTGTCGACTGTAAGAAAGGGAAGGTTACCTTTAGTGACTTTCCTAAACTGGCATACTCCGGGATTAGACATAAGAGATGGATGTCTCTAGTCTCCGCCATAAAAGCCCACAACATGATGAGGAAAGGCTGTATTGCTTTCCTAGCAGCCGTAGTAGTGGAAAAGAAGGGTTCCAAGATAGAAGACATACATATAGTACAGGACTACCCAGATGTATCCCCGAAGACCTGCCAGGGATTCCCCCTGAACGAGATGTCAACTTCGCCATGAGTGATTCCTGGAGCCGCACTAGTATCGCGTCAACCATACCGGATGTCACCTGCCGAGATGAAGGAATTGAAGGCGCAACTGATGGAGCTACTAGAAAAGGGGTTCATTAGACCTAGTACTTCCCCATGGGGAGCACCTATGCTATTCGTAAAGAAGAAAGATGGATCGATGAGGCTGTGCATCGACTATCGACAACTCAATCAACTCACCATCAAGAACAGTACCCTTTTCCCAGAGTCAACGAACTGTTCGACCAATATCGGAGCTCAATATTTCTCCAAGATCGATCTTCGATCTGGCTACCATCAAATGAGGATCAAGGAGGACGATATCTTCAAGACGACTTTCAAGAGCAGGTATGGACATTATGAATTCATCGTTATGCCTTTTGGGCTAACCAATGTTCCTGCAGCCTTTATGCAACTCATGAACAGTATATATGGGCCCTACCTTGACAAGTTCGTGTCGTCTTTATCGATGACATCCTCATATACTCCAAGACCAAGGAAGAGCATGAAGAACACCTGAAGACAACACTACAAGGTTTGCGAGACAAGAAGTTGTACGCAAAGCTTAGCAAGTGTGAATTCTGGCTCGATGAAGTATCCTTCTTGGGCCATGTCATCTCAAAGGACGGCATCTCCGTTGATCCCTCCAAAGTCGAAGTTGTACTCAACTGAGAGAGACCAACTAACGTCACCGAGATAAGAAGCTTCCTAGGACTGGCTGGCTACTACAGACGGTTCATCAAGGACTTCTCAAGGATCTCCATTCCTCTCACACGTCTAACACAAAAGGAAAATCCATACTCCTGGAGTAAAGAGTGTGAGAAAAGTTTCCAAACTCTCAAAGACTGTCATACCTCAGCACCTGTTCTCGCTCTGCCAATAGAGGGAGAAGGTTTCTTTATCTACACCGATGCCTCAGGAATTGGGCTAGGGTGTATACTCATGCAAAAGGAGAAAGTCATCACCTATTCTTCGAGACAACTGAAGACACATGAAGTCAACTACCCTGTACATGATCTCGAGCTAGCTGTTGTGGTCTTCGCCTTGAAGATTTGGAGACATTATCTATATGGCGAGTAATTCACTGTCTACTCAGACCATAAAAGTCTAAAGTATTTATTCTCTCAGAAGGAACTCAACATGAGACAAAGGAGATGGCTGGAATACTTGAAAGATTTCGACTTCCACATCCAATACCATCGTGGCAAGGGAAATGCCGTGGCTGACGCTCTTAGTAGAAAGCCGATGGCATCTGTTTCTAGTCTAGTCCTTGGCGAGATGCAACTACTAGAACCATTCGCAAGGTTAGACCTAACCATTGAACATAGTAATGATCGAGTCTTGGTTGCTAATATCAAGATTCAATCCGACATGCTGGAAGAGATCAAAGCCCAACAAGACAATGATCCGTTCTTAGTTCGCATCAAGGAAACTCTAGCCGAAAGGCCGGATTTTGCTATGACCGAAGATGGAAGGCTTGCCTTTCAAGGAAGGACATGCGTTCCCGACAATGAAGAATTGAAGAGAAGCTAATGGATGAAGCCCACAAGACAAAGTACACCATTCATCCTGGAGGTACCAAAATGTATCAAGACATGAAAAGAACGTTTTGGTGGCCGAACATGAAGAGAGTGGTACCGAGCATGCTGCTCACTTCCTTACTTGCCAACAAGTAAAAGTGGAACCCCTGCGCCCTGCGTGTGTACTCAGACCACTTGATATTCTGGAATGGAAATGGAAAGCATCGGCATGGACTTCATCATGGGTTTACCCAAGACTCGTGGTGGACTCGATGCCAATATGGGTTATTGTGGACCGACTAACCAAATCCGCCTACTTTCTGCCTATAGAGTAAATGGTCAGTGGAGGTACTAGCTGCCTTATATGTCAAGGAGATTGTAAGACTACATGGCATTCCATCATCTATTGTTTCGGATCGAGATCCGAGATTTACATCTCATTTTTGGAAAGGACTGTAAGGTGCACTGGTACTAAACTCAACTTTAGTACCGCATTCCATCCACAAACCGATGGGCAAACTAAAAGAACCAACCAAAAAGTGGAAGACATGTTGAGAGCTTGCACTATAGATTTTCAAGGTTATTGGAACGAACATCTATCTCTAATTGAGTTCGCCTATAACAACAGTTACCAGGCGAGTATCAAGATGGCACCGTTCGAAGCACTCTACGGAAGGAATTGTAGATCCCCTGCATGCTGGAATGAGGTTGGAGAACAACAATGGTTAGGCCCAGACATGGTGCAACATACCACAAAGGACATTCAGGTAATTAGAGACTGGCTCAAAATTGCCCAATCCAGACAGAAGAGCTACGTCGAAAAAAAGGCGAGATCTGGAATTTCAAGTAGGTGATCATGTATTTCTAAAAGTGTCACCTACTCGCGGCATCCAAGATTTGGTGTAAAGGGAAAGCTCAGCCCTAGATTCATCGGTCCTTTTGAAGTACTCGAAAGGGTTGGTGAGGTTGCATACCGGCTGGCGTTGCCACCGGATCTGTCATGTGTACACAATGTGTTCCATGTTTCCATGCTTAGGAAAATGTGTACGACCCCCGCACATCATTCGCCATGAGAAGTTAGTGTTGAACAAGGATGTGACATACGAAGAGAAGCCAGTCAAGATACTGGAACGGAAGATACAACAACTCAGGACCGTCCCATCCATGTGGTTAAAGTCCTATGGAATAACCGTGGAGTGGAAGAAGCAACCTGGGAACCGGAAGGAACCATCAGACGGAACTACCCCGATCTTTTCGGTATGACATTCCTCCATTATGATCATATGAATTTGGGGACCAAATTATTTTTGAGGGAGGATGTAGCAACCTAAATTTTTCTTGGGAAAATTAACAAATTTAATATTTGTATTATTTAATTAGAAAATCAAATAAAAGGAAGATGTATTAAAACAACTAGGAAATCAAATAAGAGAATTAATAAAACCTTTAAAAGAAAGAGTAATGGGCTTTGCTATATTGACCCATTAGAAATTAGTGGGCTAAATAGAGAATTTAAAGGAAGAATAATAGAGAAATACCTAAAATTCGTAACTAAAATATTACTAAAATAGAAAAGAGATATTTAATACATTAAATAGCTAGTTTGAATTAGAATTGGATTCCTAAACCTACCCTAGGGTTGGCCATGAAATCCCCTCTCTCCCAACCCAAATAGAAGATCTCTTGCTTAAAAAAAGGAGAGGAAAATAGGAATTCGGAATTTAATAGAAGTTAGACTTAAACTAGGAAAGGGAATAGGGAGAAGCTTAAATACTTCTCTTAAACCCTCAAGGCCGACCCTAGCTCGTGCCAAGAGGTTCTTGGACCAGGAGGAGAGGCCAAGAGGAGAGAATTCGTGGAGAAGAGTCTATCTCAAGTTCTTCCCCGAGTTCTTCAAGCTCTTAACCCTAGAAGAGGAAAACGATCAAAGGTAGGCATTCTCACAAGCATAAACCATGAAACTTTTTTTGTAGGATGTCTCGTCTATCAGGATACAAAAGCCCTTTGGTTTCATATTTTCCATCGAGCATATCTTTCGTTCTTGATTTTTCATGTTCTGCAACTTACATGACCCCGAACCCTCTTCTAAATTCTTGATCTCCTTGTATACTCAACCCCATGCCATGAGATTGTTACTGTAGGAACTGATGCATGTTAGGCATCTTTTGCCCCTAAAGCCCTAAATTTGATTCATCCTATCTTGCGAATTTAATCGTTGATCTCAACTATGTACTGTTTCATGTTCATCATGAATACCCGTGTTTAAACATGTCTCAACCCTGAGTTTTCCAATTCCTATTTACTGTAGTACCCATGCATGTCTAGGTCGTTTTGCAACTATTTCATGATTTTTTCGTTGACTATACATTAGTTGTGATTTTGAATCACCCTATGTCAAATAGGGTAAGTTCTGGCCTGCAATCCAATGTAATGTCCTTTTCCCTGTCGGACTGGGCGCAGACCCTGTGAACGCGACGGATCAGCTGCTAGAAGAGGGCTCAGCTACTAGAAGATGCTACGGACTTCACCGACCGTATCAAAGGGAGTTCATCAAGAAGGAATGGCCTCGGGTCATTCATCTGCTAAGCCTACCAACGGCAAGAAGCGTCCCTTCAACATCACGGAGGGATCTAGCCAAGAAAGGAAACCCAAGGTTTTCGTACCCAACACTCCACACAAAGCACTGCAACCTATGACAAGCCTGGTCACACGGCTGATGAATGCTGGAGGAAAGCCGGCGCATGTCTGCGCTGCGGAAGTCGCGAGCACCGTATCCCTGAGTGCCCGCTACTAAAGAGAATGAAAGGAGCCCTAATGCACCTACGAACAGGGCCGACTGCAAGCCCTACATGAGGAGGAACCTGCTATGGAGGTGGCGTGGTAGAAGTACCCTTCAAGTTTTCTCATTATCAGCATTCGTTTTATTTGATACTAGAGCACTCATTCATTTATATATCAAAACTTTGCTGATACTGTGAATGCTAAACCTATATCCATGGGTTGTGAGTTCTCTGTCACAACGCCACTAGGGGAAAAGGAGAAATGAACAAATACTTTCCCTCTGCCGATGTAGGTCGGAGACCATAACCTAAAAGCCGACCTGTGTGTATGTCCATGGAAGGCTATGATGTAATTTTGGAGCCGACTGTTTGTCCGCATATGGGGCAAGTGTCGATTGTAAGAAAGGGAAGGTTACCTTTAGTGACTTTCCTAAACTTGGCATCTCCGGGATTAGACATAAGATACGGATGTCTCTAGTCTCCGCCATAAAAGCCCACAACATGATGAGGAAAGGCTGTATTGCTTTCCTAGCAGCCGTAGTAGTGGAAAAGAAGGGTTCCAAGATAGAAGACATACATATAGTACAGGACTACCCAGATGTATTCCCCGAAGACCTGCAGGGATTCCCCCTGAACGATGTCAACTTCGCCATTGAGTTGATTCCTGGAGCCGCACCGGTATCGCGTCAACCATACCGATGTCACCTGCCGAGCTGAAGGAATTGAAGGCGCAACTGATGGAGCTACTGGAAAAGGGGTTCATTAGACCAAGTACTTCCCCATGGGGAGCACCTGTGCTATTCGTAAGAAGAAAGATGATCGATGAGGCTGTGCATCGACTATCGACAACTCAATCACTCACCATCAACCGTACCCTTTGCCCAGAGTCGACGAACTGTTCGACCAAATATCGGGAGCTCAATATTTCTCCAAGATCGATCTTCGATCTGGCTACCATCAAAGGGATCAGGGGACGATATCTTCAAGACGGCTTTCAGGAGCAGGTATGGACATTATGAATTCGTCGTTATGCCTTTTGGGCTAACCAATGCTCCTGCAGCCTTTATGCAACTCATGAACACATATATCGGCCCTACCTCGACAAGTTCGTGTCGTCTTTATCGACGACATCCTCATATACTCCAAGACCAAGGAAGAGCATGAAGAACACCTGAAGACAGCACTACAAGTTTTGCGAGACACAAGCTGTACGCAACGCTTAGCAAGTGTGAATTCTGGCTCGAAGAAGTATCCTTCTTGGGCCATGTCATCTCAAAGGACGGCATCTCTCCGTTGATCCCTCCAAAGTCGAAGCTGTACTCAACTAGGAGAGACCAACTAACGTCACGGAGATAAGAAGCTTCCTAGGACTGGCTGGCTACTACAGGCGGTTCATCAAGGACTTCTCAAGGATCTCCATTCCTCTCACACGTCTGACACGAAAGGAAAATCCATACTCCTGGAGTAAAGAGTGTGAGAAAAGTTTCCAAACTCTCAAAGACTGTCTTACCTCAGCACCTGTTCTCGCTCTGCCAATAGAGGGAGAAGGTTTTCTTATCTACACCGATGCCTCAGGAATTGGGCTAGGGTGTATACTCATGCAAAGGAGAAGGTCATCGCCTATTCTTCAACAACTGAAGACACATGAAGTCAACTACCCTGTACATGATCTCGAGCTAGCTGCGTGGTCTTCGCCTTGAAGATTTGGAGACATTTCTATATGGCGAGCAATTCACTGTCTACTCAGACCATAAAAGTCTGAAGTATTTTATTCTCTCATAAGGAACTCAACATGAGACAAAGGAGATGGCTGGAATACTTGAAAGATTTCGACTTCCACATCCAATACCATCCTGGCAAGGGAAATGTCGTGGCTGACGCTCTTAGTAGAAAGCGATGGCATCTGTTTCGAGTCTAGTCCTTGCGAGATGCAACTACTAGAACAATTCGCAAGGTTAGACTTAACCTTGAACATAGTGATGATCGAGTCTTGGTTGCTAATATCAAGATTCATCTGACTGCTGGAAGAGATCAAAGCCAACAAGACAATGATCCGTTCTTAGTTCGCATCAAGAAACTCTATCCGAAAGTCCGGACTTTGCTATGACGAAGATGGAAGGCTTGTCTTTCAAGGAAGACATGCGTTCCCGACATGAAGAATTGAAGAGAAGGTAATGGATGAAGCCCACAAGACAAAGTAACTATTCATCCTGGAGGTACCAAAATGTATCAAGCATAAAAGAACGTTTTGGTGGCCGAACATGAAGATAGAGGTAGCCGAGCATGCTGCTCACTGCCTTACTTGCCAACAAGTAAAAGCGGAACACCTGCGCCCTGCGTGTGTACTCAGACCACTTGATATTCCGGAATGGAAATGGGAAAGCATCGCATGGACTTCATCATGGTTTACCCAAGACTCGTGGTGGACTCGACGCCATATGGGTCATTGTGGACCGACTAACCAAATCCGCCCACTTTCTGCCTATAAAGAGTAAGTGGTCAGTGGAGGTACTAGCTGCCTTATATGTCAAGGAGATTGTAAGACTACATGGCATTCCATCATCTATTGTTTCGGATCGAGATCCGAGATTTACATCTCATTTTTGGAAAGGACTGCAAGTGCACTGGGTACTAAACTCAACTTTAGTACCGCATTCCATCCAAACCGATGGGCAAACTGAAAGAACCAACCAAATAGTGGAAGACATGTTAGAGCTTGCACTATAGATTTTCCAGGTTATTGGAATGAACATCTATCCTCTAATTGATTTCGCCTATAACAAGTTACCAGGCGAGTATCAAGATGGCACCGTTAGAAGCACTCTACGGAAAGGAATTGTAGATCCCCTGCATGCTGGAATGAGGTTGGAGAACAGCAATGGCTTAGGCCCAAACATGGTGCACGGATCACAAAGGACATGAGTAATCAGAGACCGGCTCAGATTGCCCAATCCAGACAGAAGAGCTACGCCGACAAAAGAAGGCGAGATCTGGAATTTCAAGTAGGTGATCATGTATTTCTAAAAGTGTCACCTACTCGCGGCATCCAAAGATTTGGTGTAAAGGAAAGCTCAGCCCTAGATTCATCGGTCCTTTTGAAGTACTCGAAAGGGTTGGTGAGGTTGCATACGGCTGGCGTTGCCACTTGGATCTGTCATGTGTACACAATGTGTTCCATGTTTCCATGCTTAGGAAATATGTGTACGACCCCGCGCACATCATTCGCCACGAGAAGTTAGTGTTGAACAAGATGTGACATACGAAGAGAAGCCAGTCAAGATACTGGAACGGAAGATAAACAACTCAGGAACCGTCCCATCCATGTGGTTAAAGTCCTATGGAATAACCGTGAGTGGAAGAAGCAACCTGGGAACCGGAAGGAACCATCAGACGGAACTACCCCTGATCTTTTCGGTAAGACATTCCCTCCATTATGATCATATGAATTTTGGGACCAAATTCTTTAAGAGGGGGAGGATGTAGCAACCCTAAATTTTTCTTGGGAAAATAAACAAATTAAATTTTTATTATTTAGAAAATCAATAAAAGGAAGATGTATTAAAACAACTAGAAATCAATAAGAGAGAATTAAATAAAACTCCTTTAAAAGAAAAGAGTAATGGGCTTTGCTATATGACCCATTAGAAATTAGTGGGCTAAAATAGATATTTTAAAGGAAGAATAATAGAGAAATACTAAAATTCGTAACTAAAATATTACTAAAATAGAAAAGAGATTTTAATACATTAAATAGCTAGTTTGAATTAGAATTGGATTCCTAAACCTACCCCAAGGGTTGGCCACGAAATCCCTCTCTCCCAACCAAATGGAAGATCTCTTGCTTAAAAAAAAAGGGAGAGAAAATAGGAATTCGGAATTTAATAGAAGTTAGACTTAAACTAGGAAGGGAATAAGGAGAAGCTTAAATACTTCTCTTAAACCCTCATGGCCGACCCTAGCTCATGCCAAGAGGTTCCTGGACAAGAGGAGAGGCCAGAGGAGGAGAATTCGTGGAGAAGAA
>CM024758.1:42464140-42499650 GCA_014218235.1 Colocasia esculenta | reverse complement strand
AGCCTTCCATGGGCATGCACACTAGGTTAGCTTTTATTGAGTTATCTGATCATCACATCGGTTCATGGGAAATATTTGTTCAATTTGCTTTCTCTCCCAGTAGTGTTGTGACGGGAATTCAAAACCCATAGATGCAAAGTTTTGAGATATGAACGAATGTGTAGCGCCAGTATCAAACAAATAAATGTTGATTGAGAGAAAACTTGTAATGTCCTTCTACCACTCCTCAATGATTCCTTCGTCTTGTAGGGCTTGCAGTCTTCTTTGCTTCTTTGGCACATTAGTGCGTTTCTCATGTTCTTTAAGCAACGAGCATTCGGGGATGCGATGCTCGCAGCTTCCACAGCGCAGACATGCGCCAACCTTTCTCCAGCACTCCTGTGCAGTGTGACTAGACTTGTTACAATGTTTGCAGTTGCCTTTCGCTGGAGTAGTGGGGACATTTACTCTTGGCTTCTTTTCCTGAATTGACCCTTCTGTGATATTGAAAGGTCACTTCTTGACATTGGTCAGCTTATGTAATACCCCAAAATTTTAAAACAATAAATAAAATAATATAATAATAAATGATAATAATAATTTAGATATTGGATCGAAAATAGAAGGTAAAGTAAAAGAATAACCCGAATAATATTGAATTTGACAATATCCATTAATCTCTAAATGAGAATCCTCATAATTAATTCCATTAAAATAAGATAAGTAATGGGCTTTATCAAATGGTTCACATAAAGGTTAATGGGCCAAATAGGAATTAAAAGATGGAATAAGAGAATATACCCCTAAATTCGAAATAATAATTTCTATACTATCGAAATAATTGAAACATACGTACCACTATCGTATGTGTACGAACACATCGGAAAATTCCGTAAAAATTATAATTCAACCCCAAACATTATTCCAAAGTGTTTCACGAAAGAATTCATGCAACAAAAAAATCCGATTGGCCAAGTGTATGCCACAATGTGACTAATTATCTAAACTAGGAAACTAAGTCGGAAAACCGTTAACACGAAAATATAACATGATCACAATTAAATGAACATGTTGGAGAGACTTCCCACATCATGTATTGATGACCCATTATTGGAATTGGGCCAATGGACCACTTTTCCGCCCAAGAATAAAAGAAGCAGTTTTGTTTAGCCTGGCGTACCATTTAGTAAAACGGGCTGGGGTGTAACATTGATTCGCGTCTTAGGTTTCGCCCTTCGAACCCGCTCACCAAAAACGTCGAGTAGCCTGCCTTGGTCCAGCCAGATATCACTCCAAACATTCCCCATTCATAGGTCCGAGATCCACATCTATGAATTGAAAGGTAGATGTTATGAATATGCGGGCCTTTCGACAAGCAAGTAGGATTTGTAATATTTTTAAATTAATATATTTTGAAGGGGAGCAAGAAAAATACCCAAGAAATTCGTGACCATAATTATAGGAAATAGGAAGGGTAATTAGGGATTTAAACCATGTAATTAACCATAAAGGCAAGCCAATTCATGACTCACCATAGCTAGCACCTTCTAAAGGGTGATTCTACTCCAATTGTGAGGAAAGATCTCCAAAATATGGTAAGAATAAGCTGGAAAAGCAACCACCTTTCCTAGTTGAAATGGGGCATGGAATAAACCCTAGACATATAAATTTTACCTAGGGCTAAGAGGGAAGGTCCATCAACATGTTGGGGTGTGGGAGGCTAGCCTAGAGCACCAGGAGCAGAGAGAAGGCTGGAGAATGGAACTTTTCTCTCAACCGTGCTCTGCTGCGATCTGTGCACAACCTGGTCTTAGATCTTCACAAAAGTAGGTATTCTCGGGCTGAAGAGAAACTAAACTCATACCATCTTGTAGTGCTGCATGTCTAGTTTCGTTTGCAAGTGGTTGCCCAATCCACCATGTGTATCATCGAGTTATAAGCGTTTTCCCATCATCGCGGAAGTCTGTCCGGTTTCTTGTTCATGCTAGTTTGCACGCCTTAAGAGATCAAATTGATTCGATCCAAAGACATAGATCTCTTCTTCTTGATGTTCCCTACAAGTTTCATGTTCACCCCATTGTCCCAAGTGCTTAGTTTGAGAGATATAGGCGTTTCATGAAGATCGCTACATGTTTTCTGTGTTTTCCGGTTTGAAGCTTGATCGCGACCGAGCCAGGCGACGCGATTCAAGTGACTGTATCGCGTCGGCCTGAAATGTTGCGGAAAAACTGCTATAGGAAATCTAGAAGGGGGGGGGGGGTTGAATAGATTTCCCCAAATTTTATGATTCACTTCGATTAGGATCTTAGAAATTGAATTTAGTATGAAATCTAATATCAATGTCACTTCTAAACAAATTAGACCAGTTAGATGGTGAAATGCTAACTAGCCTATCAAGCATCTAACGCAAGAGACAAGCAAACCACAATAACAGAGAGATTTAGGGTGGTTTGGATTATACAACAGTGTATCCTACATCCACCATCCACCACACACACGAATGTGGCTTATCTTGCCAGTTCAAAAAGATCACAAGAATCACACACACACTCTGAGATACAAAAATCTCAGATCCAATCACACACACACACGAAATTGGGCACAAGGATTGCACCAATTCACAAAACACACATTATGAAATGAGTTTAAGAGTGAGGAACCAGATTTAACAATCAATAGCAGATGGAAGCTTCTGGTTCGAATGTCCCTGTTTATGCTTGAACAATGGGGACCAGCTCTTCTGCTTCCGCTCCTGGATGAAGACTCTGATGGCTCGAAATTCTCCTTCAGTTGGATTATCCAAGATGCTCAAAGCTTTTGTTCTTTCAGATCCAGAAGCAGTTCACCAGGATGAAGCTTTCTTCAGAGTCGGCTGGAATACTCTGGAGCATGAAGAGCAGATGTGTGTCTCAATGGCATGCTTCTCCAAAAGCCAAGTGGCAAAGGGGTGTTTTAGCCCCAGGGTCCACAAAATATCTTGGAATTGAGAGCATAGGAATTCCCGCCCCAAAAGCCCTTACCAAAATCCTCCACGTGTCTTGGTAATTTAGATCTGATAATATCCAAATTGTGTCGACACTACACTGTTATGTGTCGACACACAGGTTCCTGTCTTAGAAACAAGCTCCTGAGACAGTGTACTAGTGTCGACACACAACTGGACTGTGTCGACACCACTGGGTACTTGCTGAAATCCTGGTTCTAGGACAGTCAACTAGTGTCGGCACCACAAGGCACTATGTCGACACCACTGGCCATTTCTTTAGAATTCTTCTTCTGGGACAGTGAACTATGTCCGACACCACAAGGCACTGTGTCGACACCACTGAGCATATATGACCTTTTCTTTGAACTATACATGAAAGAAACATTGTGAGATATAAATATAAGCATGATAAGCATGACTTCAATATTAATTAATCATATTTGGGTATCATCAAAATAAGAGATCCACCGACCTTGGCCGTCGCGATTACCTGAAAGGCGTCAACCCATGTTGACGCATTTTGGCGCGTCCCGCGCCTCAAACTGTGCGTTGTTGCCTATCAGAAGACCTCTGAAACGCGACCGCTAAGGTCGTCGTGTTTCACTATCTTCTCCCACCTCTGGGAAATCGCGCCCTTTGAACGATTAAGGTTTGCATGAACGCGACGGTCTCTGTTGTCGCGTTTATGTCCGCTTGATAAACGCTACCATCACCCCCGTCGCGATTTACCTATATTATTCCAGCAGCTAATGTTGTTGTTATTTAAACGATTAATTAGACTTGTTAAGCATGTTTATGACCTGTAACGCTGTGTAATGAACAGTAAACCTTCATGGGATTAAATTTTGATATATGTCATATATTTTATTTAATTTAAAAAGTTACTGTGCACGATCATTCCATGTTCTATGATTTCTTTCACATGCACACACTATTGTATATCCTTGCCATAAGACCATGCAGAAAATACTTGAATAATTTATCTGGTAAATTACTTTAATAATTGTACATTATTCACCATGTTAATAATGACATTGTTTTCTGTTTCCTTACGTGGATTTGGAATACCGATATCGCCGCTCCACTGTTCTAGAATTCCTCTAGAACGTCAGCAACTCATTTTATCTACACACTACTCTCTTGAGAAGTTGGAACCTCTCTATTGGACATTCCGTTCTGGTAGACAAGGGACCTTTTTTTAAGACCTCCGTAAGACTCCGTACTCTGTGGATTCCCTCTTGGAGACCGAGCTGTTGTACCCTAACGCCCATAACATCCTTAGAGATCAATGTGATCCAAATGGCTTTAGAAGTTCTCTCTTATCTTGACTCATGCCGGACCTCTGAACCTGTGCATAACATGACCCGTGGAAGGTTAGTGAATTCCAACTGACTGCCAACACCAATTGCGCATGTTGTGCAACTGTTACTATCGCTCGTTTAATCGATGTTTTATGCGCAATGACCTATGGTTCTCATCTATACTCTACTCACTCATCTATCCACACTCTCTCTATTATCTCGTCTATTCATCTAGTACTCTCATCTATTTCTTAGTACTCTCTATTGGCCATTTGACTGATTGTCTAAGATAACAAACATAACTAATGCCAGGTAATATTATAAAGGGCCCGATCTGGTCTGGGAGGAGCGCCTGAAAAGTGCCATTTGCCTGCGGGAGTTTAATGATCAGGATGTTCGGCATTACATCCAAGTGCCATACTATCTAGATTAATCAAAGACAATCAAAAGTGCTATATTCTCTTGTTGTCTATTGACAAAACAAAGTGCTATACTCTCTCTCAACTATCTACGGATAACCAAAGTGCAATACTATCTCGATTGCCGAAAGTTAATCAAAGTTCAATACTATTTCGATTGATGATAATCAATCAAAGTGCAATTTACTCTCTATATGGCCAACTACACTCTCTCTCCTTGCTCTACATGTTATTTGCTATTGCTTAACAATGACGTTACTTGCTATCGTTTGGATATCGCTTTCTACCGTGACTTGTTTTTAATCATATTCTTCGTACTATACTTGATTCATGTGCTATTTGAACCATGCTACTCAACTTATTGCTTTCTTGTCTATACTTGTTTCTCTTTATCATTAGTGACTCTACTTTTAATACATTAATCATGTAAAGTTTGCCCGTACCATGAGATATAAATCCTACAGGGTATTATCGCTCACCCTTTGTTATTTGTTATTGTGTCTCAGGTAAGTCGGACAATGACGTCACACACATCAAGGGGAAAGGGCCAGAGTGTTGAGCGACCTGGAGTCGAGTCATGAAGTTACCCTAGTACAATGGAGTCTAGTAGTTATTGCATCAGATTTCTTTTCAATGTAATGATGTCAATGAGCTCTATGTATTGGCTCCGAATTAGTGGTTGTAATAGTCTTAGTGAATTTATAATGAAATAAAGAGTTTATTCTAATTATTGTTCATTAGATGCTCTGATTCACTCCACTGTTCGTAAATTATACACTACTATGTACTTTGCTCACGTCTCCCCGATTTATTCTACTGCTAAATTGGCGGGGCGTGACAGCTTAGCACTTGAAGAGCCAGGTGTCATCTCCTTCTTTATAAACCTCCCCTTGATGCGATCGGTGAAATCTGTAGCATCATCCAAGAGTTGAGCTTTCTTAACCATCTAGGCATAAGTTTGGATGTCAAGAGGGGCCAGTTGTGTTATATATTGTGGTTTGAGGCTGTTGAGAAAATGCTTAGCCTTCATCCTTTCAGTGTTTATGAGATGATCGATGTAGCATGCCAGCCTGGAGAATTAAGCTTCGTATTCAGCCACAGAAAGGCTTTTCTATTAAGAGGTGAAAAATAGCGGAAAATAGCTATGAAGAAATCTAGAAGGGGGGGGGGGATGAATAGATTTCAACCAAATTAAACCTCTAATCACTTATCACACCAGAACCTATGAGAATTTTAGAATTCTGAATTGTGCACAAGTTCGAATTAGCACAGATAGAGAAGATGATGTGTGGATCTACAAAATATTAGATGATATCATGCTGAGTAATAAGCGTGCCTACCAATCATCTAATGTTAAAATGGATTAAACCACAAAGACACAGAGATTTAGGGTGGTTCGGATTACACAACTGTGTATCGTACATCGACCATCCACACACACACACAAATTGGCTTATATGGCCACTTCAAACAGATCTTACCACACACACACAATCTGAGATGATCGAAATCTCAGATTAGAACACACACTTGAAATTGAGCAAAGGACTGCTTCGATTTCACTCCACACACAAATGATTTGAAATTAAAATGAAGAACCAGATCATCAATAAGAAACTATAGATCAGATGTCTAGTTCGAAATTCCCCCTGTTTTGCTCCCAATTGAGACTTCAGAAATCTGGCTTCTGCTTGATGAAGTAAGCTCTAGAATCTGAGAATTCAAGTTGACTTCGATTGCCTTCAGCACTTGGATCCCCAATTCCTCAGATCTGGAGTAGCATCAAACCTCAGATGAAACCTCTCTCTGGTCGCTGCCTTCTGCTTCTGAGAGATGGAGAACTGAAGTGTGGTAATCCAAAAAGTGTGAGGATCATGGGCATTTATAGTCCCATGTACCCATGTGGACCCTTGAAGTTTGGAGGGGACAGAATTCCCACTCAAAAGTTTTCATATCAAAAGCTTACACGTATTCAAAATTTTAGATCTAAGTCAGCAGTCAAAGTGTGTCGACACAACCAAGTTGTTGTGTCGACACATGATCCTGGCTTCTTCTTCAGTCAGAACTGGAAGGTGACTTGTGTAGACACATACCTGGCTTGTGTCGACACACCTGACCACAATCTAGAAATGCAACTTTTTGGGAACACAGGATGTGTCGACACATGATGGACTTGTGTCGACATCACTGGCTTCTTCACTTTTGATTGGTTTCTGTGAATAGATGATGTGTCGACACATGATGGGCTTGTGTCGACACCACTAGCTTCCTTTCATGAAAAACTGCACGGGATTGAGCTATATGTCGACACTATACTAGAGTTGTGTCGACACCACTATCATCACAACAACTTTTTTTGTGAACTAAACATTAAATATGGTGTTAGATATGATTGATGCAAATATTCAAACTTGTATGGATCATAGTTAAACATCATCAAAACAAGAGATCCAACAATCTCCCCCTTTTGATGATGGCAACTATGATTCATTGAACATTTCAGTGTAATCAAACAAGGTATTTTAAGACAGTCAATCACATCATTCCATGTCATATGAAAAAAGCAATCACCATCACAATTCACAACATTCATCACAGAATGACAACATTCATTGAGAATTAGATTGTAGAAATATGACATCACATCAAAAGCATAGAGTCATGTTCAAACATAAGATTCAATGTTCTAAGCCCAAAATAAGCCATCCAAAGTTTTGAACCAAAAACTGAAATATCACACACTTCTCCCCCTTTGACATCAACAAAAAGGTAGCATCACTGATGTGAAGATGGGGGAGGAGAAAACAACTTGTCATCAATGTCCTTCATCTTTGCTTCTAAAGCTCTCGAATTATTCCTTAGCAAAAGTTGCACAGATGTCAATCTAGTATAGAGGGTTTTCTTCCATTTTCCTCAAATTCTCAGAAATGTGTATGTCATATGATCAATGCCATGGGGCATAGAGGAACAGCTGTGGATGAGGTAGCATGCCTACTATCTCCAGTGCATACATCATCTCTTAACTTGCACACAGTGTTGAAATCAGCTTTAAGCTCCTCAATTTGTTGATCTATGTGGACAGTATGCTCCTTCATTTGTTCCATATCACTGACAAAGTGAGCAAACGACAGTCTACACTTAGCCACCTGTGTCACAACCCTTTGTCCATTGTGAATGCTATGTTGTGTGTTATCAAGAATCTTAGAAAGTAGTTCTTGCAGGCCAGACTGAAGAAATGAAAGCTGAGTAGTAGCATCACCCAATGTCCCAACCAGCCTATTGAATCTCCTTGAGGCATGTTCAGCAAGTTCTTGTTGCCTCAAAAAGTGACTTGTAACAGTGTTCTCCAATCTTTGAATACTGAACTCAAGTTGCTGGACATCTCTCTCATTGAGGATTAAGATTATCAAATTGAACTTGAAGGAAGTTGTAGAGTTCAGGGGGACTGATGATCCACCAGAAGATGTGGATGCTGAACCTTGATGATGATGAAAGAAAAGAGTAGGAACAATGAAGGTTGGATGAGGAGTTGGAATTTCTTGAGGAATAGATTGTTCTGGCACATCTTTGGGTAACTCTGGCTCTAATGATTGTTGTTCCACTGGATCTTCTTGAGGTATGTCTACATTAGGAATTGGCTCTTCTTCATGATGGTCTGATGGTTGATCCAGGACAGGACCCCTAGTTATCTGATCTCCCTCAATTCAGAACTTCATAAATTTTTTCACATTGTGTAGGCAGTAAATGTTACAATGAGGAATCTTCTGAACTTTTTTATTCAAAAATGATATGCCAAAATGCTCAAAAGTAGCAGTCAAATGAGCAGCATAAGGAAGTGATCTATGAAGATCCTTCCTTATAGTTTCAGACATGATTTGAAACATAATTTCAGTCAGATCTACCTTGATGTTCTTCAACATACAAAACAGTAAAAACCTCTGAATATCTGTAAGTCTATTCCGACCACCACCTTGAGGTGTAAGTGCAACGACCCACTTCCACCTGGTACGGTTATACCAACCCACATCGGATGAGAGAAAGCCGCTACAGGGGAGAATACCCCAACAAGTAACAAGTGAGCTGAGATATACCCAATAGAATCGAATAAATGCAACGGAATTTAAATGAATCTTATTCCATCAACTTTTAACCCACATACCACAGTCTGTATAGTTCAACAGGAGATAACATAAGCGCAATATTTTTCTTTTCCAAATACATAGCCGACTCCAAGTACATTTGATCAAAATTCAAATTTCAATTGTAGCATTACATACTATGAAAGAAAATTGCAAGTCTTCAATCACTTAGTCCAGCTCCACTTCAAATCTTGCTAGCTCCTCCGCTGCTAATTTCCTGAAATGTTTAGCAAGAGTGAGTCTACACAATAGACTCAACAAGTAACTTAAGATTCAATACATACAAGCTTTTATCAATTAACACAATAAAATTTCAGTAGTTAAAATCATACATGATCACACTATAATCTAAATAATTTCACATGGAATTTCATTAAACAATTATCCTAACACATGCAAAACTAAAATCTAAACAAGATCACTAACATCATGGTGTCATTAACATGAGTAAAATACACTCACACGTTTTTATACTTTATCCAAGTCATTGTAAAGTTTGCACACTAAACCATGGAAACATATACCAGATAGGTAGCACTCCTAGCATGATTTCTAACTCACTTTGCATGCAATCATAACAATTTACTTCACATTTAGCTTGCTGATTTTATACCAATTTTATCACATTCATATTACCTTTGCATAGGGATCACTTTTAACTACACAACATAATACTAAACACAGGTACATCCAATAATTCAATTTCATGAATATGAAAGCATATACTTACATTTTGGTACTAACAGTAACATCACTTTTAGCACTTGACAATTAATATTCAACAACACACCGACACACGAAATATCTAATTCATGAGGATAATACACATTTATACACATCAATAAACAAAATATCAATTAACACTATTGCCATTTACACTTACACTATTTTCTCATTACATACAACCATATGATTAACCTTGGCTTTCACATACACTCACTTTTGTTCTATCACACAATACTTATACACATTTCCCATTATTTCCTTTTTCACATTCACATACTTCTTATCATTTCACTTTTGCACATAACATGTGCCACATTTACACATATCTTGCACATACCTTGTGCCATGAACACATATCACTTTTCACATCACACTTATGCTCATTTTTACACAATGCTAAGACACAGCCCAAACCACCATTAGATGATCATATAACCACACATTCACATTCACGTACTTAATCACCGGCCAGTGATCAAGTCTTAGTTCCTGCAGAAACCGGGAAAGCCCTTCCCACCATTACCAGTGGAACTTGTCCACCTCCAGGATTTCACAAGACCCTTTGCCAGGTATAACGATTTATCAAGACCCTTCTCTAGGGTATCACATATCACATTGAGCTTTCCCGTAGGGGCATTACTACGGTACAACTCCAAGCATCTAGGTGGTAGTGTCTTATGGCACCATTGTTTCTCTTGTCACATTTAACCATTTTATACACATATATCACTTGTTCTCGCACTTCTCATGCTTGCACACCCTCCTACATAATTCATACACACATAAGCTTTCCTTTACTGATTTTAACCTTACTATTGCAACTGTCAAATAATCATAATATAGATTTAATCATACTGAAATTTACTGAATCACATCAAATCACAATTACATGCTCACATAGTCGTTTTTCTCATTAAAAATCCATAACAATACTTACTATCATCAAAATAACATGAGATTTTAACCACAGACAAATTTCAGGTTTATAATCACACATGCAAATTTTCATATTTTTCTGAATCATATTACATTTACAGGAATTAAAACATGCAATCTCATGCCGTTCATATTTGATTTAACATGGAACATAACATGAATATCCAATTTGATAGTTCACAGCCCTGAACCTAACATACTCATCATCACAGGAATTTTCCCCGGATTTATTGCAACACACACAATTTACTGTAAATTTTACAAATCCTACACATGTCTTCTATTTCCAAAACAGAAATTACAGTAAATCCTACAGTCATGGAGAAATTCTCAAAATTGCAGGGCCTGGACTGATACGTATATACATGGTTTAGAAAAACTTAGGGCATCCCATTCTTAAGGATCATGTAAACAATGGGTGAACATGCAAAATCCATTTTCCAAACATGTATTTCAATAAGTTTAACAATTTATGCCATTCACCAAAAAGCACAGAAAATCACATGCATCCCTGTCTTTTTTACATAACATATATGACACTATATCCTCATTCGAAAACACTTCGGAAATTAATCATATAGAAGGGAGAACAGCTCACTGTTCTGCCCTGAAGAACTTAACGGCATCGTCTGGACGTTAATGACGCTTTAACGGTAACATCGTTGGCCGTTAATTGAGGATCTTAACGACAATGGGTCTTGCCGTCAAGTTCAGGTCTGTGCAAAACACAGACCCGAGCTCCAAAAGAAAGAGAGTGTGAGGATCCAGGACACGAGTAAAATCCAGAAAAAATGCTGGGACCTAGGGCACATGTATAGGATTGAGATCTATAGGTTACTTGCCTTTCTAAAAACCTCTAAAGGGATCTATGTTGCTGTGAAGCTCTCCTTGGGCAGTCCCAAGAAGCCTCCAAAACACCACTCCTCCGGTTTCTTGGTCGATGCAGATGCTAACCAGTGGTGGGGAAGCCTTCTCTTGGTCCCCTCTAGCCTCCAGTTGCAATAGAACGCCGGATGATGCTCCAAATCGTCGGATCAAGGCATGCAAAGTCCAAACTTCCTCACAGCTTGCTAGGGTTTTCTCTCCTCTTGCAAAAGGGCCAAGAGAGAGCCTTGGGGTTGCAAGGAGAGGTTGGTTTAAAGGAGAGGGGTCTCTCCTTTCTCGCAGGGGTGATGTGGCTTTCACAGCCGTTGGACAGCTCCCCAATGGCTGGGGTTGCTTGTCCCCAGAAATTCGGGCTCTACATGCATGCCTGTTGAGATATTAACGTCCATATCAATGGACGTTGACTTAAGTCTTGGCGTCCATCAAGTGGACGCTGACTCAGCATGGGCGTCCATCCATGTGGACACCAACTGGGTCCTTCGGCCAGAACTCAAAATCATGCAGAAATCATGTTCAACTTATACATATATACATAAAATGTATGTAACATAGTATACACACTATCACACCATGCATTCAAACCATATTTACCATATAATATTCACATGCATACATAAGCACAACTAGCTAATACGTACGTACATATCTACCTACGCGTACATGATGTTTTACATAAGCATGACTCACATGAGGCAAAATAAAGTGACAAGAATTGCGAGGGTTTCAAAATCATTAGGAGGCAATATGATTAAGTTAGCTAGGAATAATCTATTCAATAAAATAGTTCTTGCTTGCACTCACTTGATTTGCATATATATAGCATACACACACACGGATGTAACATACTTATGTACATTATGCACGAAATAGATAGATACAACACGCGTACCGGTAATTAGATTAACTTGCACAACATACTTAAGTACTATATGCATGGGATTTTTAATATACACAGTATGCACAATTTAGCTAATTGCCTATTCTCACCTAATTATCATAAAAATACATGCATGTTATTCATGAGGAATATAGCATTACAATATACACTACTAAATACACCTACCATACTTGCACTCTATATGTACATGCAATGTACGAAGTAAAATGTACACATTACTACACCATGCAATGAACAACGTTTACAACTAAACATACACATGCATACATAGGTATACCAAGTGTATTTATGTAGCATTAGGTATACAATTATCACATCCATAATAACATACATCCACGCATATACACATGCGAAATTTATAATTATGACATGCACCATTTTCATGCACGCCATTTATGCAAGAACGAGCAAACATCATATACATAAAATATAAGTGGGGAAAAGAAAAAGAAATTTCGGGGCCTACAGTAAGTATAGTTTTAAAGATGTGATGTACCAATCTATGTAGTGGAGGAAACTTATTTGCATTCAAACTTGTGACATTTATCTGTTTTGCATTCTTCTTGTCATGAGGCAATACAGTAAGAGAGAAAAAGCTTCATTAATATCAATTGATACGTGCAGTAGTCTTCACCAAATTAGGGATACCAAATAGTTGATGTGCCAACTCCTGAGAAAAGAGGATCTTCACACCTTTGACTTCTGATTTAAATCTCTATTAGTATCCACAAGGTTTAAATAAATTCTTGAACTAGCCGTGGATAAAAGGTTCTGAATTCACTAATAAACTTTATCCAGCCTTGAAAGTCAAACAAAGGGACAAGGTCTGGAAAAGCATATGAAAGCTCTGTGTCAGAAAGATCCACTACCCTTGGCTTCAAAAGCATTATAACTCCAGGCTGTATAGATTTCGAGGGTGTTTCTTCAGGTGACTGAGGAGCATCTGGGGAAGAAACCTCTGGAGTTTTTGTGTTAGGGTTGAAGGATGGTGTACCTTCTGCAGATGAAGAATTGCTATCCTCAGAAGTGCTAGAGTCTCTCAAAATCCACCTCTTAGGGTATCTTGATGGCATCACAGATTTCCTTTCTCCTGAGGTGTTGTTCTGCCACGCTTGGAGGGAGTACGAGAAGGAGTAGAATCAGGTTTTCTCTTTGACGGATCATGGGTGAACTTGGACCGATGTTCCACTGGCCTTTCTTGGATGACCACCCCTTTTGCTATTGTCCTAGCCTTGGCTCCACGCCTGGGAGTCTGCTTCGGAGCCATGGAATTCAAAGTTGAAGGAGGAAGAAACAGAAAGAAGAAACTGGAAGTTACAGAGTCTCGTTTCTTCCGGAGTTGGAGAAGAGGAGGGAAGTTTTAAAAGATGGGAAGAGGAAGAGGTAGGGTCGACCTAGGGTTATGAGCTTTTAAAAATGGATTGACACCTAAAAGAGATGTGATAAGATGAGCCATATGTTCATCGAACCTAAACCGGAACCAGCGCCTGGGTGAAGTTGTGTCGACATAAGACAGATGTGTGTTGACCTGAGATCAAACTGCGTCGACACAAGATGGATGTGTGTCGACTTGGGAGAGCAAGAATTTAGGATTTTGTGAAATTATGAGGAGGAAAAGCTTTATTATGAATTTTTTTTTTGAAAATCAATTATTCAAGGATTTTTAATATGTTAAAGATATCACATTCAAATTCTTATCATCTTCCTTTGCAAATTTAATGGTTTGAGGAATAGAAAATAATGTTCGACCATTAGATAAATCTGAAGAACCTGGATTATAATTTAATGGAAATAAAATATTCTTTTTAGAACAAATCATTCTTTCAAACCTTACTTAACCAAAGTAAGATGATTTCTCCAAGATAAAATCCAATCATTATTGAAGTTAAACACTCTTAAAAGATTTGAGTTGGCCAAATTGTTGTCCATTTTGTTTTATGTATTTTCTTGAAGTAAAGGCAACGAGCAGTCAAATATAGTAAATCTTGTTCACTCAAGTGCACATGTTTTTACACACCTGAGTCCCTGGTTACTTAAGATTTACTAATCATTCTGCCTCAAGGGGTTAATGAAAACATTTTGACATGGAAATATACGTTTCAGATGCCAATATTCCTAGTTACTCAGTTAACATTAATTTTTGAAAATTTTAATTGAATGACATACATGGCTCATCACTTTTTGTGAAGGTGTTCATTTTCTCAGTATGCATGCCATTGCTCTGCCAAAAGAGAATTAAAACTGATGAATACCAATAATTGGACACAACTTTATCCTTTATCAAAACCATAAGAAATGTGTAAAGACAATGCAGAATTGGACAATATACAACCAAAGAAATCAAATTACTTTCGATTTCAGAGGATAAAAGAATGTGGACTTGAGGAATATGTTAATACTATTAAAAATGCATTCTTGGTTATTTTCAGAAAATGTAATGATCAGGTTATGAATTACATACCCATCAAATCACTAAATTATTTTTGGTCTGATGAAAGAAAATTCAGTGAAATCTTTAGCTCCCCCCGAATTATTGACTTGATCAATTTTCATCAAAAATAAGATTGACCTTCTTCAACATGAAATTCACACAAGATTAATGAGAATGACTTGAAGCAACTTGATGAGTTTAAGAATACATTGAAGGAATGTGTCGACACAGAAATTGACATGTGTTGACAGAGAACTTGAGAAATGAGATCATGTAGTGTCGACACAAGAGGAATGTGTGTCGACCTGATTTAGAAACAAGAGCTGTCACTGACATTGCTTCAACAAATTTGATCATAACTGCAACTTGTTCTCAACCAGCTCAAGTATAAGAATTGTTGCCTCCTTTCCAGAACAAATACTCTTATCAAATTTAGTGGTCCCTCTCAAAAAATGCATGAGTCAAACAAATGATATTGAAATGATACACAATCAACCTTGCACTCAATTTCAGCATTCAGTCAAACAAAATCAACATGAAAGATAGAAAATGAACCAGAAATCATAGTGCATACATATGCATTTCATTCAAAATTGATGACCCTTACACAAGGAAGATTATTGGTACTGGGTGGAGAATTTTTCTCACACATAATGATAGTTTCCAGACAAGCCTGACTTGTCCTTCCACAGTTCACCATTTGATATACCATTAATCTTAAGAGTCCCAATTAATTTTAGTTTTCAAGAAATTTTAATGCATGTTGCAAATTCCAAGTTCTCTCCTTAAGGATGTGAATCTATCCTCTGCCAAAGTTTTGTAAAAATGTCAGCCACTTGTTTTTCTGTAGGAATGAATTCCAATTCAATGTTTTCATTAGCAACCTCATCTCTCAAAAAGTGATGTTTGATTTCAATATGTTTGGTTCTTGAATGTTGAATTGGGTTTTTAGAAAGATTGATAGCACTAGTATTATCACACATGATAGATGTGCATCCAATGTCTATGTTGTAATCACGTAATTGACTTTTGATCCACAACACTTGAGCTGCACAACTCCCTGCAGCAACATATTCTGCTTCTACAGTGGAGAGTGCAACTAAGTGTTGCTTCTTGGATGCCCATGTTACCATGCAACCTCCTAGGAATTGATAGAAACCACTAGTGCTCTTCCTATCAAGTTTGCATCCAGCATAATCAGCATCAGAATAGGAAATCAAATCAATATGACAACCAGCTAGGTACCATAAACCCAAATCACATGTACCACAGAGATATCTAAAAATTCTCTTAACAACAAGCAAATGACTTTCTTTAGGACTAGATTGAAATCTAGCACAAAGACAAACACTAAAATGTATGTCAGGTCTACTTGCAGTATGATACAAAAGAGATCCAATCATAGCTCTATATTGTTTTGCATCAACCAATTTACCTTTCTCATCACTGTCGAATTTGATGCTGGCTTGGCTTGTTCAAACTGAAATCTTTTTAGCAGCTCTTTGACATATTTTGCTTAATTGATAAACAATCCATCTTCAATTGTTTGACCTACAAGCCAAGGAAAAATTGTAATTCTCCCATAAGACTCATTTCAAACTCACTGTGCATGTGATTTGAAAATTCATTCACACAGTGAAGGATTGGTGGAACAAAAAATGATATCATCCACATATACCTGAACTACAATTATGTGATTGTGGACAGATTTTGTGAAGAGAGTTTGGTCCACCTTACCTCTGAAATAATTCTTACTAACCAAGAAATTGCTCAACCTGTCATACCACGCTCTTGGATCCTGTTTCAATCCATAAAGAGCTTTGTGCAATTTATAAACATGGTTAGGTTTTCATGAACTTCAAATCTAGGTGGTTGTGCAACAAAAACTTCTTCTTTAATGTAACCTTTAGAAAGGCAATTTTGACATCCATTTGAAACAATTTAAAGTTTTTGGAACATGCATATGCTAACAGGATTCTCACAGCTTCCAACCTAGCTACTGGTGCAAAGGATTCTTCAAAGTCTACCCCAAATTCTTGATTGTACCCTTTTGCAACCCGTCTAGCTTTATTTCTTACCACTTTTCCTTCTTCATTCAGTTTATTTCTAAACACCCACCTAGTTCCAATTATTGAATTTTCAGGGTTTCTAGGAACTAGACTCCAAACATTATTCCTTTTGAATTGATTTAGCTCTTCATGCATTGCTTCTACCCAAGAATTATCGTTTACGGATTCTTCAATATTTTTGGGTTCCACTTGAGATATGAAAGCCATTTGGTCTTGCTCAATGATATTTTTGAAATGAGATCTAGTTTGAACTCTATCATTGAAATTACCTACAACATTCTCAAGAGGATGATCTTTAGAGTACCTAAAATTACCTCTTGTCAGTGTACTAGCATTTTCTATTGGTCTGTTTTGATCTGGTGTCGACCTAATGCTGTGATGGGTTGACACATTGTAGCACCCCAAAAATTTTAATTACATAAAAAATTAAAATAAATGGAAATAAATAATTTCCATAATATCAGAGTATTTAAAACATACGTATCATTATCGTATGTGCTAAAACACATCGGACAATTCTGTAAAAATTATAAATCAACCCCAAACATTATTACTAAATGTTTCACAAAGAAATTTGTGCCAGGAAAAATCGGATTAGCCAAGTTTAAAGTGTTTCGCGACTTATTATCGTAATTCATGAATAAGTCAAAAAATCATTATCACTCGTACTTGGATGAGTCAGAAAATTAAATAACAATCATATACGGACTTCATATAATATCCTCTAATGACCCATCAAGAAATTTGAGTCAATAAAAATTATTTGGGCTTGGTTTAAGAGTTATTGTGGCCGATTATCCAAATTAGGAAACAAGTCGGAAAAACGTTAACATGGAAATACGACACAACCATAAATTAAATAAAAATATTGGAGAGACTTAAACATTATATATTAATGACCCAATATCATAATTGGGCTAATGGACATCATTTGGCCCAAAAATCAAATGAAGCAAGAAAATACATAGAAATTCGCAACAATAAATAAGTTGAAATTAGGAAGAGGTAATTAGAGTTGAATTGGGAAGAGATCTTGCATTCTTGGCAACCCAAATTCGTGCTTAACTAGGGTGGGAGGTTTCCTAAAGCCTCACACACTCAAATGGAGGAAGAAATCCTCAAAATAGGAAACCAATAAGCCACAACTGCAACCCTAGTTTCCTTGTCACAATAGGACTCCAAAACACCATGGTTGCTTAATTACTCTTCACCAACCCTAGGGACGAGTTTTAGAACTTGCTGGGGTCGTGTGGAGGAGCTCTTGGTGGCTGGGGAGCTGTGGATCGACCACAAGAAGCTCATCTTCTTCCCCTTTCGTCTGCTACGACCAGTGCAAACCGTCCCCTTGGAGTTGACCAAAGGTGAGTCAAACCTAAATCCCATCGTGCAAGGCCTATACCCCTGAAAAGAGGGTCAAGTCTACGTTCTAACCCAACTGGAATGTCCAAATTCCATGCAGTATACACGAAGTATTAGGCGTTCTTCAAGCAGTGGTCTGAACACGGGATTTCTGAAGAATGAGACTTCATCAACCCAAAAGGTCGGTTTTCTCGGGCCAAATATTAACAAATCTTATACCAATGTGTAGAGCATCAAGTCTAGTTTCATGCCTATATGGTTTCATCATGTTCCAATGAGTAGAGTTTGAATTATAAGCGTTTTGCCAAAGTCGCGCATGTTAGGGCCTTTTCTTGTTTATGTCGATTTATCACACATCTCAAGGCCGTTTAAAATTATTAAAAATCTTAGTTATCTCCTTTTCATGTTCCCAACAACTTTCATGTTGAGACTTTTGTCCGAAAAGCCCTATTTTAGGAGATATAAGCGTTGCATGATCGAATCACCCTGAGTGAAGGTTTTTCTGGGTTTTCGGTCGGACCCTGAACTGCGTCCAGGTAGGTGGACACTATTCAAGGGCCCGGTATCGCGCCGCCCAGAGGCGATGCAATCCCATGAAAAATGACCGTGACCCCGGACGTGATTTTGACGTTGACGCATTAACGGCCTGCGTGGGTCTGCGCGCTCGCCTGGGAGTCTACGCCAGTCTGAATCGCGGCCGGATCCCCCGACGTGTTTCAGAAGTTTTCCCGCCCAAGCCTTTTTTTTAATATTTTCCGTAGACGCGCTCTTACACCCTGACCCATTTCAAGCATTAATGCGGCCACAAGGGTGGACGTGATTTTGATTTCTTACTATTTCGTTTGTTTTCGCTGTATACAGTGGTTTAAAGTGCGTCCACTGTGTTGGACGCAATTTGCAATCTTACCGAGGACAGTTTAACATGTTTACAAGTGTATAATTTGTATGTCTTGGTTCTAATCATCTCATGAGTACTATTTAATGGCTTAAAAGTGATTAACCCATTTAAAAGCTTTAATTACATAAATGCTATTCTAAGTGCTCCTTAAATGTTATGATCCATTCATGCAACTTATGATTTAATCTTCCTACTGTTCTACCATGTTTAAATGATAAATGTTATCTTAAAATCTTGCAAACCATGATTATTTAAAGTGTATAGTCTTATTCCATGTTATATTTTAAGTGCTTCCTACGAGTTTGAAACCGATGGTTGTGAATTGAGACACGCGTACATCACTACACACTTGCACATCTAGACAGTCCTTTTCTTGGGAATTGGAAGCTCTCTATCGGTCATTCTGAATTGGTAGACTAACGACCTTTTTCTCCAAGGCCTCCGTAAATCTCCTCTGACCTTGGATTCCCACATGGCCGACGAGTTGGTTGTACCATTGAAGTTCCCTGGAGATAGTGTGCACTTCCTCTCTCATCTTGTTCTCGTGAGTGTGATTTACAATCTAGACTAAAGCCATTAATGTAAAGATTGAATTAAAGTATAAATCGTACCGTTATGTTGCCAAATATATCTCTTGACCATTGTTCTCATGAAATCATGTTCAATTTACTTATTACTTGTTCTCATCATCATCATGAACATGACACTACACATGCTTGCTTATTGAAACTCTCATTGGCCATTATTAATGACTGTGGGTATCTACATTTAAAATTTAATTGAGATGCTGACCGGGCACGACGAGTGTCCAAGGGCTCCAGTCTAGCCCCAATGACGGAGAGTCATAAATATATTGTTAACCATGGGGTATAATGATTACTAGTATTGCATCTGCGTTGGGAGTCGTGCGTGCGTGTTGAATGATAGATACAATAATCACATACACGTGTCCTGGTGTACATTCTTGATGGATCTTTTCTTGGTGTACATTAGTGTCTACGTGCCTGATTAGTGTTACATTATCGTGCTTGTGCGTGCTTGCTTGCTTGCGTGATATGGTCATCCTGCATTTATTGCAATTAGTGATATCTTGTGTTCTTGAAAGCTATTGACATCAAGTGAAATCTTGTGTGCTTGTACCAAGTGATCTATTGCTAGTTCTATCTTGTCATCGTGTTCTAAAATCTTGTTCTATCATGATCACTCTATCTAGCTTGTTCATGTATCATGTTTCAACGAGTTTTATTCGTACATGCATATCATGACATTCATCGTGCTTACCTAGTTCTAAATCGTTAATCACTTATATCATTGCCCGCAGATTGAGATATAAATCCTACTGGGCTAGTTTGCTCATCCCCTACTTTTACCTAATCTAGGTGACTATGAAGTTCAAGAGGAGGAGCAAGTCGAGAATGGGAATGCGTCCGAGTGATGAGCATTCCAATTATGAGTCTATTTATAGTTAGTTTATTTGAGTGTTAGAACGTGTAGTAGGAAGTGAGGAATAAAATGTACTTTTTTTTTTTTTGAGTCAGTCCTGTAATAGTTTTCATATGGAATACAATGAGTTGAGATTTGAATAAAAGATTAGTTGAGTTCAATATTGGGCCCTATGATGATGTATGTTGTTATACATTTAGTGCGTGCTAGCTAGAGGCTTATTTGCCGACTGTTCACGTCTCAGGATATCGACTCGAATTATTCCGAATAATTTATATCCACTACGTAATACTCGGGACGTGACAATTTAGTGGTATCAGAGCCTAGGGATACCAAATAGGATATATGTCTCAAGATTAGGAGATACCTATGGAACCTAGGTCATGGAAATAAAATATAGTACCTTGTGAGAATGGGTAGAGACTAGGAATATGTTAGAAAGAATTAAACACTCCTACCCATTGACTCTTATAATGTATCTAAAGACATTAATTGGTTTCTATCCTTTTCTCAGGAACCCTCATAACTCTCTCACTCAACTGCAATGGCTCGCAACCAGTGGCATGCTATGCAAGACACGGTGGCTGGTCTGATCGAGGCATTACAAAATGTAGTTCAGGCTGGAAATCAGGCTGCAACTTCTAGGAACGGAGTCGGTGATCTACACCGGAATTTTTGGAGTTTAAACCCTCCTCGCTTCTCTGGATCCCGTGATCCAGATGATGTGGAGAATTGGCAGGAAGAAATAGAAAGGATTTTCCAAGTGAGCAATGAACTAATAGGGAGAAGGTGGTACTGGCACTTTCCAATTCACTAAGGATGCCCGAGCATGGTGGAGGCCACATCGGCCCACCTGCCTAATGTTGGCGAACTGGAGTGGGCAGGATTTCTAGAGATCTTCCATGGAAAATACTTCTCTGAAAGAGTTAAGGAAAAGAAGGCAGCAGAGTTTGCCGCACTAAAACAGAAAGGAATGTCCGTGGCTGAGTATGAGGCTCAGTTCGCGCGGCTGGCTGTGTATGCCCCACATCTGGTGGGCACGGAAAGATTAAAGGCTAATCGGTTCATGGATGGGCTCAGGCCCCTGTTCATTGAAAAGCTCGGACCACACAACATCCAAACTTACACTGAGATGGTCCAAAGAGCTCAACTGGTAGAAGACACTATGACTAAGGTGGAAGGCATAAGGGGGAAAGACATCTCAAAGCCGACCTTTATAAAAAGGGGAGCAGTCGATACAACTGGAACTTTCTTCAACAACAACAATAACAACAACTACAACAACAACTACAACAACAACAACAACAACAACAAAAGGCCAACCACTAGGAAGGACTATGGCATGGAGAAAAAGATCAAAGTAGAAGGAACAATGACGGTGGAATATTGTAAATTTTGCAACAAGCCTGGGCACCAAGCGGACAAGTGCTGGAAGAAGGCCGGGGCTTGCCTGCGATGTGGGAGTCAGAAACATTGTATATCGAACTGTCCCATGCTAAAAGATCAAGCTGGAAGGAACCAAGGAGTGGTAAAGCATTAAGGACGGATGAATGCAATGACGCAAGTGGAGCTCCCGAAAGGAGGTATGATTGTTAAACCCCTAGACTGATCTTATGATGTTTTCTTATTAGTACATTTCTAAGTGGGGGAGATCATTAAGGAGAGATTAGAAAGGAATAATCTAGTAATTATACCATAGTTCATCTGGTGGGTTAAGATGGAGTTATAACAGCCGTGGAAGGAAGATAGGAGTGGAAGGAACCAAATGAATAGTACCGGTGGCCATAGGTGTAGATGTGGACTAGCATCCACGATGTGGAAACAAGTTAGAGGAATTAAATCCGAAACGACCTCAAGGTCAAAACTATCAAAGCCAATTAATGATCTATGAATTTGGGGACAAAATTCTATAAGTGGGGGAGGGTGTAGCACCCAAAAATTTTAATTACATGAAAATTCAAATAAATGGAAATAAATATTTCCATATATCAGAGTATTTAAAACATACGTATCATTATCGTATGTGCTAAAACACATCGGAAAATTCCGTAAAAATTATAAATCAACCCAAACATTATTACTAAATGTTCACAAAGAAATGTGCCAAGAAAAATCAGATTAGCCATGTTTAAAGTGTTTCACGACTTATTATCGTAATTCATGAATAAGTTGAAAAATCATTATCACACGTACTTGGATGAGTCAGAAAATTAAATGAAAATCATATACGGAATTCAAATAATATCCTCTAATGACACATCAAGAAATGTTTGTCAATAAAAATTATTTGGGCTAGGTTTAAGAGTTATTGTGACCGATTATCCAAATTAGGAAACAAGTCGAAAAACTGTTAACACGAAAATACGACGCAACCATAAATTAAATAAAAATATTGGAGAGACTTCTAACATTATATATAATGACCCAATATCATAATGGGCAATGGACATCATTTGGCCCAAAAATCAAATGAAGCAGAAAATACATAGAAATTCGCAACTTTAAATAAGCTGAAATTATGAAGAGGTAATTAGAGTTGAATTAGGAAGAGATTGCATTCTTGGCAACCCAAATTCGTGCTTAACTAGGGTGGAAAGTTCCTAAAGCCTCACACACTCAAATGGAGGAATAAATCCTCAAAATAGGAAACTATAAGCCAAAACCGCAACCCTAGTTCCTTGTCACAATAGGACTCCTAAACACCATGGTTGCTTAAATACTCTTCACCAAACCCTAGGGATGAGTTTTAGAACATGCTGGGGTCGTGTGGAGGAGCTCTTGGTGGTTGGGGAGCTGTGGATCGACCACAAGCAGCTCATATTCTTCCCCTTTTCGTCTGCTACGACCAGTGCAATCTGTCCCCTTGGAGTCGACCAAAGGTGAGTCAAACCTAAATCCCATTATGCAAGGCCTATACCCCTGGAAAGAGGGTGAAGTCTACATTCTAACCCAACTGGAATGCCCTAATTCGATGTAGTATACACGGAGTATTAGGCGTTCTAAAACAGTGGTCTGAACACGGGATTTCTAAAGAACGAGACTTCATCAACCAGAAGGTAGGTTTTCTCTGGCTAAATCTTAACAAATCTTATACCAATGTGTAGAGCATCAAGTCTAGTTTCATGCCTAATTGGTTTCATCGAGTTCCAATGAGTAGATTTTGAATTATAGTATTTTTCCAAAGTCGCGCATGTTAGGATCTTTTCCTATTTAAGTCCATTTATCACGCATCTCGAGGCCATTTAAAATTAATTAAAAATCATAGTTCTCTCCTTTGTCATGTTCTCAACAACTTTCATGTTGAGAATTTTGTCCGAAGACCCCTAGTTTAGAAGATATAACGTTGCATGATCGAAACCCCTGAGTCCAGGTTTTTTGGGTTTTGGTCGGACCGTGAACCGCGTCCAGGCAGGTGGACGCGATTCAAGGGCCTGGTATTGCGCCAACCAGGGGCGACGCGATCCATGAAAGTGTCCGTGACCCCAGACGTGATTTTGACGTTGACCCGTCAACGGCCGCGTGGGTCTGCACCCTCGCTGGGAGTCTGCGCCAGTTGAATCGCGGCCGGATCCCCCGACGCATTTAGAAGTTTTCCCGCCCAAGCCTTTTTTAATGTTTTCCGTAGACGCGCCCTTACACCCCGACGCATTTCAAGCATTAAGGCGGCCACAAGGGTGGACGCGATTTTGATTTCTTACTGTTTCGTTTGTTTTCGCTGTATACAGTGGTTTAAAGTGCGTCCACTGTGTTGGACGCCTATTTGCAATCTTACCCGAGGACAATTTAACATGTTTACAAGTGTATAATTTGTATGTCTGGCTCTAATCATCTCATGAATACTATTAATGGCTTAAAAGTGATTAAACCATTTAAAAGCTTTAATTACTGAATGCTATTCTAAGTGCTCCTTAAATGTTATGATCCATTCATGCAACTTATGATTTAATCTTCCTACTGTTCTACCATGTTTAAATGATAATTGTTATCCTAAAATCTTGCAAACCATGATTAGTTAAAGTGCATAGTCTATTCCATGTATATTGTTAAGTGCTTCCGCCAGTTTGAAACGATGGTTGTGAATTGAGACACACGTACATCACTGCACACTTGCTCATCTAGGCAGCCCTTTTCTTGGGAATTTAGAAGCTCTCTACCGGTCATTCCGAATTGGTAGACTAGCGACCTTTTCTCCAGGCCTCCGTAAATCTCTCTGACCATGGATTCCCACATGGCCGACGAGTTGGTTGTACCATTGAAGTTCCCTAGAGATAGTGTGCACTCCTCTCATCTGTTTCTGAGTGTGATTACAATCTAGACTAAAGCCATTAATGTAAAGATGAAATTAAAGTATAAATCTACCGTTATGTTGCCAAAATATCTCTTGACCATTGTTCTCATGAAATCATGTTCAATTTACTTATTACTTGTTCTCATCATCATCATGAATATGACACTACACATGCTTGCTTATTGAAACTCTCATTGGCCATTATTAATGAATGTGAGTATCTACATTTAAATTTAAGTGAGATGCTGACCGGGCACGGTGAGTGTCCAAGGCTCCAGTCTAGCCCCAATGCGGAGAGTCATAAATATATTGTTAACATGGGGTTAAATGATTACTAGCATTGCATTGCGCTGGGAGTCGTGCGTGCGTGTGAATGATAGATACAATAACCACATACACGTGTCCTGGTGTACATTCTTGATGGATCTTTCTTGGTGTACATTAGTGTCTACGTGCTGATTAGTGTTACATTATCGTGCTCGTGCGTGCTTGCTTGCTTGCGTGATATGGCCATCCTGCATTTATTGCAATTAGTGATATCTTGTGTTCTTGAAAGCTATTGACATCAAGTGAAATCTTGCGTGCTTGCTTGTACCAGTGATCTATTGCTAGTTCTATCTTGTCATCGTGTTCTAAAATCTGTGTTCTATCATGATCACTCTATCTAGCTTGTTCATGTATCATGTTTCAACGAGTTTTATTCGTACATGCATATCATGACATTCATCGTGCTTACCTAGTTCTAAATCGTTAATCACTTATATCATTGCCCGCACATTGAGATATAAATCTTACTGGGCTAGTTTGCTCATCCCCTACTTTTACCCAATCTAGGTGACTATGAAGTTCAAGAGGAGGAGCAAGTCGAGAATGGGAATGCGTCCGAGTGATGAGCATTCCAATATGAGTCTATCTATAGTTAGTTATTTTGAGTGTTAGAACGTGTAGTAGGAAGTGATGAATAAAATGTACTTTCTTTTTTTATTGAGTTAGTCCTGTATAGTTTCATATGGAATACAATGAGTTGAGATTTGAATAAAAGATTAGTTGAGTTCAATATTTGGGCCTATGATGATGTATGTTGTATAAATTTAGTGCGTGCTAGCTAGAGGCTTATTTGCCGACTGTTCACGTCTCGGGATATCGACTCGAATTATTCAGAACAATTTATATACGCTGCGTAACGCTCGGGACGTGACACACATCTTCACTTTTAGGTACTTCTTCTGTTTCTAGTGACTGATCTGACTCCTTAAGAGGATGTCTGCATCTCTTCTTGGTTTCTGTAAGAATTAGAGTCATCAATGTTTTTACAATGCTCATAAAAAATTACATGTTGAGTTTCCTCCACGGTTCTTGATTCTTGTTAAAGACTCTATATGACTTTGAATGTTCAGAATAACCTAGAAAAATGCCTACATCACTTTTCTTTTCAAATATGTCTAGATCTTTCTTGTCATTATTGTGATTGAAACCTTTACTTCCAAAGACTCTAAAATAGCCAATGCGAGGTTTCTTACCTTTTAGAGCTCATAGGATGTTTTCTTAAGGACTGTGTAGATGCGAGATTTGGCCCATCCCCGCACTGTCTATGCCCAATAAGACTTGTTTGACCGCTTGTTGACTTGCCTCGGATCCCATGTTAACATCAACATCGATTTCCGTTTACCCCAGGTTGACGGCACACACCCTTGACGTCGACTCGGTTGATGTCCACATGGGTTGACGTCTGCATGGGGTTGGCGGCAACATTGATTGACATCAACATGGGTTTACCTGTTCTATGGAACTGCCTGAGATTCTCACCCACTTACGCCCCTACCTTGGCCATGCAACGCATGGGGCCATTCCCAATGGGAAAATGAGCCACCTTGGCACCCCCTTGACCCAATAAAAGTCCTACTTGGCCCCCTCCCATTGTCCTAGCCTTTCTACTTGGATTGCCACATGTTTAAGTGTGTTTTCTCACACTTGAGCATCCTATGCTCCCTAGCTCCGCCCCCCCTGCCTATATATGAAGGTCCTCAGCCTTCTAAGCAAGGGGGGAGATGCTAGAACGTGCCTATGCGTTGATGCCCTAGAGAAGAGTGAGAAAATCCACTTCAAGCCTTGAGAGCTTCCACCCTTGCTTCCTCTCTACCTCTCATCATTTGGAGCATCCAGGTGGCTTCACCACGAGCTGGAGGATCCAACAAAGCAGCCACCAACGCTTGCAAACAAGGATCATCTCCCTCTTCTCTTCTCTTTCCTTCTTCCTTTCTAGCTTTGCATGCTATTCACTCTACAACACCACACACTAGGCATGTAGTGCACACTCCCACACCTAAAAGGGGTTTTCCAAACCAAAAACGAAGGAAGAATGGTGGTCATAGCACTTGGCCACCCCCTCTCAAGCCCCCAACCGGTACGGAGCTCACCTTTTGGGTCATTATTTTTGCTCTAGAAGTTTACTGTGCACTTCACTTAAGTCTAATAGAGTTTCTTCTTGTCACAGGACACCTCTAACGATCCGCGGAGCTTCTTCCTTTTGGCTGGCCGAAGGGGAGAAAGTCGGCGTCCCGCCATCATCCTCTTGCGAGGCTACATCACCGACGCGATCTGAGCACTTCCTTGGACATAGGTAAGTCCTTGGCGATCACATCCCGTTCACTTTCTTTGCTGTTTCCTTGTTCTCCCCTTGGTCAAATCGGTCAACGGGAGTCAACGCGAAGTGAGCACGAGGGTCAACCAGCGTCACACGCCAACGCCATCGAGGGAGCACCATGTTTCATGGGGGACACTCGGAGTTTTCGGGTCGAAACAGAATGTCCACAGCTCTTCTTTGGCGATCATGGTGGGACCACTTCTGCCACTGCGGTTCTCAGCCTGCACACAGGTAGACGTCAAACGATCTTGACGTCTACACAGGTGAACATCCACAACTGGTCTTACCATGACTCTGTTGAGATATAGCATGAGGCGTTTACAGCTTCTGCCCAAAAACTCCTCGGAAGATGACTTTCAATCAAAAAGGTGTGAGCCATTTCAACCAACGTCCTATTTTTCCTTTCTACTATTCCATTTGTTCGAGAGTTCTTGGTGAAGCAAATTTGTGATCAATTCCTTTGCTGCTGCAAATTCAAAGAACAAATTATTCTCAATCTCCTCCATGATCAGTAAGTATGGAGCAAATTTTATTTGTTTTTCCATATTCAATCTTATTAAGAAGTTTTGAAAATTTTCAAAAGTATCACTCTTGTGTGATAGAAAAAATACTCAGGTAACCTAGAGAAATCATCAACAATTACAAACCCAAACGATTTCCACTAAGACTGAGTGTCCTAGTAGGACCAAAACGATCCATATGCAACAGTTCAAAAGGTTTTGAGGTTATCACTGGTGCAACAGATTTAAATGATTTTCTAGTTTGTTTACCTTGAGCACATGCAGAACAAAAAATTCATTTTTCTTTTGGTTATTTTCGGAAACCATTCACAAGAGAAAATTTGATCAATTTATTCAAAACATTTCATTGGCATGACCTAGTCTACGATGCCAAAGTTGAAACAGATCATGCTGGTTTGCAACCAACAAATATTTTCATTTTGTTGTTCATTCAGGTCAACCAGATAACATTATTAATTCTTTGACCAACAAATTTTATTTTCCACATTCTTTCTCAAAGATTTCACATGCATCAGAATTGAATATAACCTTGAGGCCCTTGTCACACAACTGACTGATGCTAAGCAATTATGATCAAGGCCTTTTACCAACAACACATTTTCAATAGAGTTTGAGAGATTCTTACCAACATTCCTGTGCCTATGATCTGACCTTTATTTTTACCTCCAAAAATTACTTGACCACCATCTTTCTCAACCATGAATAGAATTTATCTTGTCTCCAGTCATATGCCTTGAACAGCCACTGTCGAGGTACCATTTGTCTTCTTGTGTGGCTCTAAGGCATTCTTGCAATGGAATTTAAAAGAAGATTTTGGTATCCAATTGCTTTGGGTCCCATCAGTTTCTCATCACAAACAATATGTTTTGGAATCCAGATTTGCTTGACTTTACATACATCATGTTAGATCTACAACTTGAATCAGAATGCCCAGATTTCTTGCAAATTTTGCATGACAAGAATTTATGAGATGTGAAATTCTTGTTATTTTTCAGATGAGAAGTAGATTTAACAGCTTGCTTCATGTTCTGTTGATTATTGAATTGAGCTTTTGCATGTTTGATTTGTGTTTTGAAATTTTTGGATTGTTTTTCACTCTTTTGCTTCAAGTTTAGGGATTGTTTCTCTTGAGCATTTATTCCTGATTGATGAGGAGATGATGTTTCCTTCACAAAAGATGTTATCAGTGTTTGCCCAAATTTCTTTTTATTTTCTAATTGAAAACCTAATCCATGCTTTGTATTATTCATTCGAACTCCTAAAATTGCATCCAGATTTTGTTTTCCTTTAAAAATCATGACAAAGTGTCTTTCTTTTCATTCAATTCTATTTGAGTGTTTTTTAATTCATCTTGAAGCAATTCTTTTTCTCTCTTGAGTTTTTTTGTTTCATCATCAACTTTGTTTTTCTTTTTCAACATTTTGACATCTTTCCTTCATACTGTCAAGTTGCTCACCAAGAGTTTCTCTCATTTTCAAATTGACAATTTCATCATTCAAAAGACTGATTTGTTCATTATTTTGAGAATCATGCAAAATACTGGTAACTTTCTTTTCAGTGATTTATTTTCAGATTATATTCACATAGCTTCTCAAACAATGTTGCATATGCTTCTTCCCAATCATCAATAGTGAAATCTTCAAATGAGAACTTACCTCAGTGTTCTCTTCATTCCTTGCCATGAGACATGTAATCTCTTCATCATCAGATTCACCATTTCTTGTTCTTCTTCATCATATCACTCCACGTAGCTAACATGGCTCTGGTTTTCTTGAACATCTGATTTTTCAACTTTCTTTTCAATCAGAATATTCTCCTCTCATATGTCCCGATTTCCTGCATTCATAGCAAATAATGTCACTTTTTGTTTGATTCAATTTTCTTATTAAACTCAAGTTTCTTGGAGAAATTTTTCTATTGAAGGGCTTGAATTTACCTTTCCTTCTTCTTAGGAATTTTTGAATTGCCTTGTCAATAAGGCCATTTCACTGTCCTCTTCTTCATTAGAAGAATCATCACTATCATCATAGCTTTCAACAGTATTTTTGGAACTAGATGTTGCTCTCAAAGCTATAGGTTTCTTTGAAATCATTATAGATGCATTTCTTTTCAAATTAATCTCATATGTCATCAAAGATCCTATTAGCTCATCTATTGCATGGTAGATAGATCATTGGAGTCTTCATAATAGTAGCTTTTGTATACCAAGCAGATGGAAGAGACCTTAGTATCTTCCGCACAAGGTCACTGTTAGAGTAGTCTTTTCCAAGACCCTTAAGACCATTAACTATCAGCAAGAATCTAGCAAACATCTCAGATATAGTTTCATCATTTTTCATTCGAAACATTTCATATTCAGAAACCAACATACTTGCCTTGGTTTCTGTTACCTCAGAGCACTACAACAAAAGTGGGCAACACTTACGTCCGAAAATCGTAAGTGTAACTGTCAAAACCGTAAGAACAGACGTATACTTACGAAACTTCTTACGGTTCGATTTTGTAACTACAGCAAGCGTGATTATAGCCTTGCTTGCGGTTACAGTACGTAATAAATACATTCATTTATAAACCATAAAAATATAGAGACTTGCCTACTTTTGTAAAGCGTAAGTATACATATGAAGACCGTAAGAAATATCCCAATTGAAGATGACATACGAAAATTAATCACTACGTTGAACTGTAAGAAAACTCCCAGTGCAAATATATATAATCTATAATTTAACTAAAAATATGACCTACTATATTACATACATCCACACACATAGCACACAACCTGCATATTTACATACACAATCCACACACATAGCACACAACCTGCATATTTACATATATACACATTGTAGGATCGAATAGGTGGATGGATCAGATCTAGAAAGGGGGGGGTTGAATAGATCTAACACCAATTATGCGGAAGCTTAAGCAATTCAAAATTACTTCGAATCAGAGATCAATTCAGACAACAGTTTTATGATCTGAAGTGTGGGTGTGTGTAGATTATGTGTGAAGCAATTAAACACTGTGTGAAAGCAAAATCTTAGCAAGCATCTAGCGCAGACAAGCAGAATCAAACCATTGCACAAAGGATTTTTAGGTGGTACGGAAATCACACCAGTGATCCTACATCCACCCCTCACACAGTGAGGCTCCACTACTCAAAAGAGTACAACTCACACGGAGCACGACGACTCTAAACACCCTTGAGCACAACGGCTCAACACACAACTTGAGTTCAACGACTCATAAACTGAGCACGACGGCTCAAACAACAACCGGAGCACGACGACTCCAATTGAGCATGACGGCTCAAACCACACAGTGAGTACGACGACTCACAAACTGAGCACGACGGCTCAAACAACAACCGGAGCACGACGACTCCAAATTGAGCACGATGGCTCAAACCATACAGTGAGTACGACGACTCACAAACTGAGCACGACGACTCAAACAACAACCAGAGCACGACGACTCCAAATTGAGCATGACGACTCAAACCACACAGTGAGTACGACGACTCACAAACCAGAGCTCGACGGCTCACAATACAAAAGCTAGATCAAAGACAACAGAAATCAGATCCTCTAGCAATGATCTGATTCAAGACAGATTCGTACACAGAAATTGTGCAGAACTTCATGCACAAATCTCATAGACGAAATAAGGAAGAACAAACTCAGAAGTGAGAGAATGGATGTAGAATGAGTGTTCTTCGATGAAGATTTCTTGCTGAAGGTTGAATTGAAGAGGCTTGAAGATGCTCCCTGTCAATTGGCGATGCTTTGCTTCAATAGCTTCTGAATCGCCAGAAATTCTCTTCAATTGTTGTGCTTCTACTGAATCTGCTCCCTTGCTCTGAACTTCAAAGCCCTCTCTAGAGATTGGCCTTCACTCCCTTGTACTTTCTCTTGAAAAGATGGATCACAGCGTCTGGAGATGAGCAAGAACTGGAGAGATCCCTTTTTTCCGCCAAAAAGCTTTTCTGGGAGTTGTATGGGCTGGCTTCTGGGATAGTGAACTAGTGTCGACACACAGGTGGACTGTGTCGACACCACTGTGACAAATTTGTGTAAACTTGAAAATATAAATTGTAAACCATTAATACAATATATTATCATTAAAATGTGAGATATTAACATCAAAAACATGTTGTTTAAGCATTATTGTGATATGTAGAAAATGTATAACATGTTCAATTAGTCATCATTTTAATATGTACAAAATGTCATCATCAAAATCAATTATGAGTGATGTTCATTGGTCATCATTAAAATACAACTTTAGAAAATTCAAAACACACTCAACACAACATTCTCCCCCTTTTTGATGATGACAAAATTATGTACAATCTCCCAATAGCCTGACTCCCTTGACTACAATGACTCCCCTTGACCATATCACCCTTTGAACAACTTTCTCCATAAGAAACTTTCTCCCCTTTAAAGAACATTCTCCCCTTTTAAGGAACTTTCTCCCCTTTTGACATCATTAAAAAGATAGATAAGAGAGAGAAGCAAAGAATGGTAGGAGATCAAGAATTCCAGTTGTGAAAATAAAAGTTCAGGAAGAATCAAAATAAGTGAGGGGAAGTGATATTTACATATGAGAGAAATTATTGTGTTTTTTGTATTGTGCAATAAAGTTTAATCACAAAGACACACTCAACACAAGTATAGCAAAATATAATGATCTGAATGTAGTTAAAATAATGATGCAAATGTGAAGTAAAGTGACCTATATGAGTGAGCATAAGAATTTAACAAGGATGTTAGGAGCTTTAATTTTAACACAATGTAGAATAATAGGTCTAAACTCAGTAAACATGAACTTATTAAGGTCTTAAGCTTTTCTATCCTGTCTTTTTGATTTTCTTTCAATTTTAGCTGGGAAAGAATACAAGAATAAATTAGTTAAATCTCACTTTTCAGTGCAAGAGATCACATTGATCAGATGCAAGACCTCCTGATTACTCAGTGGTTTAACTTTCATTATCTTATACAGAGTTGAAAATTTTGATTTCCACTTTTTGACGCGAAAGAAATCACTTTTCAGGAGAAATGGCCCGGTTACTCAGTGGTTCAAGAATTTGCATTGCTCTGTTTGTATCTTTCCAGATTGTTGATTATTTTCTTTTGATATTTTGCAGGAATATGTTTGCTTTGACCAGAAAAGTCATGACTACGAATTTAGAAAATATTCTTAACATGTGGTAAAAATGAAGCTTAAACATGCACATGTTAAATAATAAAGCACTCATGTGCCTACAAGTGTTTACAAGTCATTTTAAAGACATTCAGTATTAAGATTGCTTACCTTGAAATGATAATGAATCTTTGAAATTAAACTAAAGCCACAGTTTAGTTTAGTTTCAATGTCTTAATCCTCATAAGAAAATAGCACAATGACTCAAAAACTAATGAGTTTGAGGTTCAAGATAGACAAGTAAGGTCAAGGAATGTGACAATGACTCCCCTTTCAAGTATCTCCCCCTCACAAGGTGAACATGAGGATTATTGAAGAAATAGGAATGGAATGAAGTGAAAATAGAATGAACAAGAATATTTTATTGAAAGACAGAGACTCCCCCTCAACAATTGCATACAAGACTTGATACTTGGCGGAGACATATACTCACGCATAGTGAAAGTGTCCAGACAAGCCTGACTTGTCTTTCTTCAAATCACCATTTGATATACCAAGAATGCCAATGCAATGTGAGAGTGAGGAATTTATTTGCAAGAAATATGGGAAGACTTTTATTTGCAAAAAGAGATAGAAGATATCAAGAATGTGGAAATTTGCACAAACCAAGCTCTCTTCTTAAAGATGAGAATTTGTTTTTGGAAGAGGCTTAGTGAAAATATCTGCATTTGTTTTTCAGTTTCAATGAAGTGAAGTTCAAAAGATTTTTTTAGCGACCTCATCCCTTAGAAAATTGTGCCTTATTTCAATATGCTTTGTTCGTGAATGCTGAATTGGGTTTTTAGATAAATTAATAGCACTAGTGTTATCACACAAAATAGGAATACAACCCAATTGTGATTATAGTCTAGGAGCTGATGTTTCACCCAAAGAACTTGAGTGCCACAACAACCAGCCGCAACATATTCAGCTTCTGCAGTGGATAGAGCTACTGAATGTTGCTTTTCTGAAGCCCATGAAATTAGGCATCCCTAGATATAAACACAAACCACTAGTACTTTTTCTATCAAGCTTACAACCAGCATAATCAGCATCAAATCTAACTTGCAATTAGCAGGATACCAAATTCCAAGTTCACATGATCCAACAAGATATTTAAAAATCCTTTTGACAGCTAACATGTGACTTTCTTTAGGATTGGCTTGAAACCTAGCACACATGCACACACTATACTAAATATGTGGTCTAGAGGTTGTGAGGTAAAGTAGAGAACCAATCATACCTCTGTAGGTCTTTGAATCTACTGACTTACCAAATGAGTCTTCCTCTACTCTTACATTATTGCCATTGGTGTACTTGAATGCTTGAGGTGCTGAAAGTCAAACTTTTTCAGAAGTTTATTCACATACTTTGTTTGACTTATGAAAATTCCTTCACTAGTTTGATGTACCTGCAATCCCAAAAAGAATTATAAGTCTTCCATCAAACTCATTTCAAACTCAGTTTTCATAAGATCAACAAATTCAGTGCAAAGAGCTTTATTTATAGACCCAAAATTATGTCATCAACATAGATTTGAACAACAATGATTTGATTATTGACAATTCTTGTAAACAAGGTCTGGTCTACATTACCTCTTGTGTAACCTTTATTCAACAAAAATGAGTCAAACGCTCATACCAAGCTCTTGGAGCTTGCTTAAGACCATAAAGAGCCTTATTGAGTTTGAAAACATGATCAGGATAATTTTGATTTTCAAAATCGGGAGGTTGTCACATAAACATTTTCTTTGATGTATCTATTCAAGAAAGTACTTTTCATGTCACGCCCGACGCGGAAAATCGGAACGCGAGGCAGTTGCAAGTAAAGGGTATAGAGCGAGTGCTAGACATCAAACCATTGCACAGTGAATAATACTAAAGCGAATTCATTCATTAATAACTTTCCTATGTCTAGTTACAACCACTAATATCAGAGCCAATCTATGGGGCCGATTACATTGGAATAAAGCAAAAGACTAAACTTCAAACCTAACTACTACAACGCTAAACATAGCATAGGACAACAGGGTACTCATGACATCACTCCAGGTCGTTCCCGTCCTCTGAGTGTATGTTTCATCCTCGGTCTCACCTGAGAACACAACGACAAATAACGCAGGGTGAGCGATAACGCCCAGTAGGACTTAAATCTCAATAGTCAAGCAGGCTTTAAATAGTTAATGAATTAAAGACAGAGTAACTAATGATAGAACGAGAGTGTCAAGTAAAAGATAGCAAGATAGCACGTGAACAAAAAATACAACTTCCTAAATATAGACTTTCCAAAAATAGCACAGGGTCGAGAATAGCACAACAATAGCAGGATAGCACAATGTTGAGTATAGCGAGATGGCCATAGTTCAGATAGCACAACAAGTATAGCATAGCACAACGAGTATAGC
>CM024758.1:42416698-42464040 GCA_014218235.1 Colocasia esculenta | reverse complement strand
ACAAGCCGAACTTGTTTTTCCACAGTTCCCATGGACCCCATATCATTCACATACCACATAGTCATTCACACATAAAAGCTGTACTACAATATGGAGAGTTAGTTTCATTGCATTTACACAAACCAATTCTTCTTAAGGATGTGAATCTATCTTCAGACAAGGATTTGGTGAAAATGTCAGCCATTGTTTTCTGTGGGAATGAAATTAAGTTCCAAGGTTTTATTGGCCACTTCATCTCTCAAGAAATGATGACGGATTTCAAGTGTTTAGTCTTGAGTGTTGGACAGGGTTTTTTGAAAGGTTGATAGCATGTGTTGTCACATAGTATAGGTGTGCATCCAATTTCAACATTATAGTCAGCTAACTGACTTTTGATCCAAAACTTGAGCTGCACAACTTCCTGCAGCGACATATTCTGCCTCTGCAGTGGAGAGTGCAACCGAGTGTTGTTTCTTGGATGCCCACGAAACCATGCAACCGCCAAGGAATTGGCAATATCCACTAGTGCTTTTTCTATCAATTTTACATCTAGCATAATCAGCATCAGAATAGGATATCAAATCAAAACTACTGCCTGCTGGGTACCAAAAACCCAAATTGCATGTGCCTGAGAGATATCAGGAAAATTCTCTTGACTGCAATTAAATGGCTTTCCTTTGGACTAGATTGATATCTAGCACAAAGGCAAACACTGAATTGTATATCCGGTCTACTTGCAGTAAGATAAAGGAGTGAGTCAATCATACCTCGGAAGTGCTTTGCATCTACCGGTTTACCTTTCTCATCATTTTCCAATTTGATGCTTGTGCTCATTGGGTGGAGGCCAGTTTAGCTTGCTCAAATTGAAATCGTTGAGAAGCTCTTTGACATATTTCTTGATTTATGAAGAAGCCGTCTTTATGTTGTTTCACCTGCAAACCAAGAAAGAATTGAAGCTCCCCCATTAGACTCATCTCAAATTCACTGTGCATGTGTTTAGAAAATTCTTCACACAGTGAAGGGTTAGTAGAACCAAATATAATATCGTCCACATAAACTTGAACAAAAATTATGTGATTGTGAACTTTCTTAGTGAAGAGGGTTGGTCCACTTTACTCTTGAGTAGTTTTTGCTTACCAGAAAATTGCTTAGTCTATCATACCAAGCTCGAGGTGCCTGTTTCAAACCATAAAGAGCTTTGTGCAATTTTATACATGGTTAGGCATTTCAGAATTTTCAAAACCTGGTGGTTGAGAGACATAGACTTCTTCTTTGATATAGCCTTTAAGAAAGCAGTTTTAACATCCATTTGATAAAGTTTGAACTTATGGGAGCATGCATAGCCAATAAAATTCTGACTGCTTCTAATCTGGCTACAGGAGCAAAGGATTCTTCAAAATCTACACAAAATCTTGATTATATCTTTTGCAACGAGTCTAGCTTTATTTCTGACCACTTTTCCTTCTTCATTAAGTTTATTCCTAAACACCCATCTAGTTCCTATGATAGAAATTTCAGGGGTCTAGGAACTAAACTCCATACATTATTTCTTTGAAATGACCAAGTTCCTCATGCATAGCATCAATCCATGAGTTATCTTTTAAGGCTTCTTCAACATTTTTGGGTTCCACTTGAGAGACAAAAGCAAAAAGATCATGTTCAATTATTTTCTAACTTGAGACCTTGTTTGAACAGAATCATTTAACTACCTATCACATCATCAAGTGGGTGATCTTTGGAATACCTCACATTTGTGATTGTTGAAGGGCCGGAAGCATCTTGTCCTTGAGGAATTGATCTTGTGAATGTGTTCTTAGGAGGTTCACCTTCTAGTGGATTTTCTTCATGTGTTTCATCTTGTTTTCTGAAGGCTTTTCATCATCTTCATCATAGTCCTTGTGAAGATATCCACCTTTGGTCTTGGAACCTTCTTCAGATTTGTCTTTGCTTTGACTTGTAGGTCCTCAAGTGAGGTTCCTTCATCTTCTTTTCAGTTCTATTAACAGTCAAACTGTAGTTTGGCATAAGTCTCATCAAAAATTACATGTGGAGTTTCTTCCACAGTGCGTGTTTTATGTTAAACACCCTATATGCCCTAGAGTGTTCGGAGTAGCCTAGAAAAACACCTTGATCACTTTTGGCTTCAAATTTATCTAAATCAGATTTATCATTGTTATGAATAAATACCTTGAGCCAAATACTCGGAAGTACCCAAGGTTGGGTTTCTTACCTTTCAACAATTGGTAGGGGTTTTCTTTATCACAGGTCTTACCATGGCTCTGTTTAGAATGTAGCATGAAGTGTTCACTGCTTCTGCCCAAAAGCTTCTTGTGAGTTGGCCTTCAACCAAAGAGTGCGAGCCATTTCCACCAATGTTCTATTTTCCTCTCCACTACTCCATTTTGTTCTGGAGTCCTTGGGGAGGAGAACATATGTTCAATCCCTTGGTGCCTGCAAAAATCAGAAAATGCATTGTTATCAAATTCCCCCGTGATCGGTGCGGATTGAGCATATTTTATTCACATTGCCATGCTCAATCTTGTTAGAGAATTCCTGGAAGATTATAAGTGATTCACTTTGTGTGCCAAGAATTTGACCCATGTGAACCTAGAGAAATCATCTACAATGACAAAACCAAAACGTTTGCCATGAGACTTAAAGTTCTAGTTGGTCCAAAAAGGTCCATGTGCAAACAGTTCATATGGTTTAGATGTGCTTACCGGTGCTTTGGATTTGAAAAGACTTTCAGGTCTATTTTTCCCTGTGCACATGCATCACAAAAACTTTCATTGTTGTTAAAGAAAATGTCAGAAGTCCACTACTAATTTGAGCTTCATGATCTTGTGCAATACGTTGTAGCTCGCATGGCCAAGCCTATGATGCCACAATGTCAATTCATCCTGTCTATTTGCAACAAGACACAAGTTGTCATTTTCTGGATCATCTAAGTCAAACTAAGTAAATGTTATTCACTCTTTTTCCAGAGAATTTTACACTTCCTGTTCTTTATCAACAATTTGACATTAATTTGATTCAAAAATGACGTTGTGACCTCTATCACATAATTGACTTATGCTAAGCAAATTGTGATTAAGGCCATCAACTAATAGACATTTTCAATTGAATTGTGGAGGGACACTTACCAACATTACCTGTGCCAATGATTTGGCCTTTGTTGTTACCTCCAAAAATGACTTGTCCTCCGTCTTTCTCCACTAGGAAACAGAATTTAGCTTTGTCGCCCGTCATGTGCCTCGAACAGTCGCTATCCAAGTACCATTTGTTTTGATGTTGGCATTCCTGCATATGTGGATCAGACAAGAGGTTTTGGTACCCAAATTACTTTGGGTCCCAAAATTCATTCATGCAACAAAGTAAATGTTTAGGAATCCAAACTGTTTGAATTTCTGTTCTTTGGATTATTCAACATTTTTTTTCATCATGACCAATCTTTTTACACACATTGCATGAAGGAATTTTCTTTCAATTTTTATGCTTGATAGACTGTTTATTAGTTGAAGTGTTTGCCTGTCGACAGGCACCATTCCATCTGTCGACAGGTGGCCTTTCTTTTGTTTGTTGGGAACATTTTGTTTGGGTTGCAATACTTGGTCTGAGATTGACTTTGTTATGCTTTGTGGGAACATGCTTGCTTGTGCTTGGGCTAGGATTAACAAAGGAAGTGATCAATGTCTCTCCTATTTTCTTTTGTTTGACAGGTTGATATCCTAACCCATGCTTGGTTACATATATTTTAGCACCCAAACCGCATCTAGATTTTGCTTTCCTTTTACAAATTTTATTAAGTCTTCAGATTTTTCTTTCAATTATTTTTCAGTTGTTCCAACTTTTTCCTTGTTTCTAGATGTTCTTCTTGAAGGAATTCAAGAGAATGGCTTAAACAGTCCTTTTCTTTTTGTGTTTTGTAATTTCATTTTCAAGCAGTCCATCTCTTCACTATGAGTCTTTTCATCAACTTCATCATTTCTATTTCTTTTGTCAGGAATGCAATTCGTTCATCGTTATTTTTATCATGCATAAGGGAGTTGCATTTCTTTTCAATGCCTTATTTTCAGATCTATATTCACAAAATTTTTCAAATAGAGTAGTGTATGCTTCCTCCCATTCACTTGCAGTGTAATTATCAAATGAGAAGTTTACCTCGGTGGAGTCATCACTCCTTGCCATTAAGCATTTAACTTCTCTTCATCATCGGATGTTTCTGTGCATCTTCATCTTCATCTTCTCACTCCAGGTTGCCAACATTGCTTTGGCTTTCTTGAAGATGAATTTTTCTTTTCAGATCTTCTTGAGTTCCGGGCATTCTCCTCTCATGTGCCCTGTTTCTTGCATTCATAACACACATATCAGATTTTTGGTGGACTCATATTTCTGTGAAAAAATTTTCTTTTGAAAGGTTTGGAGTTACCTGAGTCTCTCCTTTTGAACTTCAGAATTTCTTGAATTGTCTAGTGAGCATTGCCATTCATCATTATCACTCTCACTAGATGTTCCTTGCTCATCACTATCTTGTTGAATGGATTTCTTGGAGCTTGTTGATGTTTTGTTGGATGCTTTTAAAGCAATTGACTTCCTAGGATTTTCTTCTAATTCTTTTCTTTTGATGTTGATTTCATATGTCATTAAGGAGCCAATTAGTTCATCCAATTTCATTTTAGAGAGGTCTTTGGAATCCTCAATGATAGTGGCCTTAGTATTCCAAGATGAAGTAAGAGATCGAAGTATCTTTCTTACTAAGTCACTTTCAGAGTATTCCTTTTTAAGACCTTTTAGCCCGTTAATTATTAGCCTGAATCTTGCAAACATGTCTGATATGTTTTCATCAGTTTTCATCTTGAACATTTCATATTCAGACACTAACATGCTAACTTTGGTTCCCTTACCTCGGACGTACCTTCGTAGATGAGTTCAAGTTTGTCCCACATCTCTTTTGCTGTTGAGCATGTGGAGACTCTTGAGAACTCCTTTGGATGCACCGCACATTGCATCATGTTTAGTGCGCTCCAGTTGAGAGTTCCTTAGCTATTTGGTCTTTCGTCCAGGTGTCTTCGTTCTCGGGCAACTCATATGGTCCCTTGCTGACTATTTTCCACAGCTCGTAATTTTGAGCTCTCAAAAATACCTGCATACGAATTTTCCAATAAGAATAGTCAGTGCCATCAAAATAGGTGGCCTGGTTACTGAATGTCCCTCGGCCATATACCCTTGCTAGAATCCATAAGATCGAGAATCTCCTGATCGCTAGATCAAATTACGAAAACTGTAAATCGGAGAAACCTTGCTTTGATACCAATTGAAGGGTTATGCGGAATAACACAATATGGTAATCTAGAAGGGGGGTTGAATAGATTACAGTAATTTCTAATTATTGATGGCTTCTTTTCGGTGCTACAGCGATCTTAATGAAACTTGATTGGAATTCGATTGAGTATAAGAAAGCTTGAGTTGATCTAAATGAGAAAGGGTATCAAACGTGCGTTAGAACAACGTGCCTACCAATCATCTATCGCAAAACGCGAGCAAACCACAGGACACGATGATTTAAGGTGGTTCGGAGTACACAACTCGTGTATCCTACATCCACCGTCCACACACACACGCAGAAACGAATACTTATGAGCGAGTTCAATACAGCAACTCACACACACACACGTTGTCTGATGAACCACGATCAGAACAACCACAATTCGTGGATCAAGCACAAGGGATGCTTGAAACACAACCACACACACACACAATAGAATGGAAATTGTGAAATGGAGAAGAATTTAGAGTTGGGGAACAAATCCGGTTGGAATTCTTTTCATGGATCGTCCAGACGCTCTTTAAACTTCGATTGGATGTAGACTGATCGATGTAGAAGGTTGAATTGACGACGATCCGGCTTCAACTCCGCATGGATGGTGATTCCACGACGATGGGCGGAAGATTGAAGCAGGGCAGCAAATTGGGGCTTTTCTTCTTGGTCCCTTGGAGGCTCTTGGTTAGGGGCTGCTCTATGTGATTTGGTCCAAAAGGATGCTTATATAGTGTTAGGTAAAGGTGGGGGTCGTGGAGGAAGGAGACACCCAAATGGGGCCGGAATCAGAACATCTGAATTTCATGTTTCCGTCGTCTGTCGACAGGTGCACTTGCATCTGTCGACAGATGCACTCAGTCCATGATCGGACTGAGAACTGGTTTCAGAAATCTGAACTTCTGAGTGTATTGTCGACAGGTAATTTGCATCTGTCGACAGGTGCACTCAGGGATACAAAGACTGAAGTCTGTCTTGGGTTGTCTGTGTGTATCTGTCGACAGGAATTTGCATATGTCGATAGGTGCACTCAGAAATATACAAACTGAAGTCTGTCTTGGGTTGTCTGTGTGTATCTGTCGACACATACCCTGGGCCTGTCGACAGATACACTTCTTTGACATTGTCTTGGTCTGTTTGCTCATCTCTTTGATGCTCCATCTTTCATGCTTGTGCACCTACATGTAAATACATTGTTAGTGATATACATTGTATGATTTAGCAATGTTTAACATAATTACTTTCATGGTGTTTTTCATGTTAATTAACACATCAATTTTGCATTAAATCAATGTTCAAGGATATTAATGTGATCATCAAAAACATGATATATTGAAAACCCAACAATTTACACCCAAAGATTTGAAGTAAGACACAATTGGCTTTTATCCTTCAATAATTCATAAGGGGTTTTCCTGATTTTTGGTCTTACCAATGCTCTATTGAGAATATAGTTTGCTGTATTTACAGCTTCAGCCAGAAGGATTTAGGCAGATTGCTTCAAGGAGAATGGTTCTAGCCATTTCCACAAGCGTTCTACTCTTTCTTTCTACAACTCCATTTTGTTCTGGAGTTCTTGGTGAAGAAAACTTGTGAAATATGTGAAGTAATTCTAGTGGCCTAGATGTGAGTACCTCATTGAAGGTTTTAAAAGATTTCCTGGTTTGTTTTCCTTGGGCACAAATCTCACAAACTTGATTTTCAATATTAGAAAAATATTCAAGAAGACCCTTAACCAAATTCAGCCTTAACAATTTATTCATTGTTCTGAAATTTGCATGGCCAAATCTTTTGTGCCAAGTCCATGCAATTTCATCTTTATTGGCAACAAAGCAAAGATTTTCAGAAAAGTTTTTATTGAGGTTAATCATGTAAACATTGTTTTCCCTTTTTCCAAAAAAATTTATTTTATCAGTTGATGAATCAATTATCTTACAGAAATCAGATTCAAACACAACTTTGTGAACTTGTCACATAGTTGGCTAATACTCAGTAAATTGTAATTTAACCCATCAACTAACAAAACATTATCAACAGAGTTTGAGGAAGATTGACCAACCTTTCCAGATCCAATGATCTTTCCTTTATTTTTATCTCCAAAAGTTACTGAACCTCCCTCCTTCTCAATCAGGAATGAAAATTTGGCTTTGTCTCCAGTCATGTGTCGTGAACACCCACTGTCAAGGAACCACACATTTGAATTGGGTGCACGACCTTCCTGCAAATCAATCAGTGGAGAGAAAATTTTGGTACCCAAACTGTGTTGGGACCATCAGAATGTTTGAACATAGTCATCAAATCTTTTCTCACCCAAATTTGTTTTTTTTTTTTTTTTTTTTATTACAGTGGTGTTCTCTGTCTTTTTCAATTTATTCTTTCCCTTAGGATGAAAACACCAGTGTTCTTGTTTTCAGTAGGAGGGGAGTTTTCATTTGAACATGAGAGTTTAGATGAGGAGGTGGAATCTAGGGGTTTATTGGTACATCAAAAAATTTGGATAGAAGAATTGGGGATGATACCAAAATGGGTTGTGATACCATTGGTTCCAAGAATTGGTCCAATCAGCTTGATATGGTGTCTTGGAGGTCCAAGGTTTTTCATGAATGACTTCCTTTGAATTTTTCTTATTTTTCAAAATTTTATTTGAATTTTTGGTTTTGTGGTTTGTGTTTGTTGATGTTGAGCAGGTCGACCTTTCCTTGACTGGTGTCGACACAACAGTCACAGAATCCTTCTTCTTGTGGACTGGTGTCGACCTGTCAGGTAGCTGTGTCGACCTGGTTGACTTCTTTTGTTCAGAGTTTTTGAAGTTTTTATTGTTTTACTTGATGTTTGCTTAATTTCAGTGTTCTTAAGACTAGGACCTTTAACAAATTTAATCAATGGTGCTTTATCCTTTTTCTTACCAGATTTGTCTTTCTTGGATTTTTGCTTATTGAATCCTAGTCCATGAGAAACTGATTTCATTTTAGCTCCCAGCAAGGCCTCCAGATTGTCTTTACCTTTTGTGAAGGTTTCAATGACTTCATCTTTTCCTTTTAGCTGGTTTTCCAAGGTTTTGATTTCTTCAACCTTTTGTTGTTTATCTTTGTTTTCCATTTCCAGCTTTTCAGACAGTTCTTTAAATTCATGGTTGGCCTTTTGAGAGGCAAGTTTAAGCTCATCAATTAAGTTCAAGAGATTTTCTTTTTCTTAACTAAGTTCAGCTACCTCATTTTCTAATTCACAAATTCTTTTGTTTGAGGAATAATTATTCATGATGTTTTCCATTTTCTTTTTGAGATGCTTGTTTTCTTCCTTATTTCAGAGTATTTTTCAACAAGCTGAGCATATGCATCTTGCCAATCCTCAATTGAATAGTCTTCGAAGGATGTACTTACCTTTCCATCTGAACTATTCGCCATGAAGCAGATTTCCTCACTTTCAGAACTTGAGGATTTTCTTCTTCTTCCTTTTCACTTGAGTCTTCATTAGACCAAGTGGCTACCATGGCCTTTGGCTTCTTGAACTTGTGAATCTTTTTGTGTTTTCTTTTTTGTTTTCAGGACATTCTCCCTTCATATGTCATGGCTTGTTGCACCTGTAACAAATGACAATTTCATCAGATTTTTGATTCTTATTGAATTAACATTAGAAAAGGAAGTATTTATTTTACCTGATGAAAATTTCTTTTTCCCAGCAAATTTTCCTTTTCTATATTTTAAGAATTTTTTGAACTGTCTAGTCATGAGGGCAAGCTCATCCTCATTGGACTCAGACTCATCAGAACTTGTTCTCTCCTGTTTTTTGTCTTTGTTACTAGAATATGCCTTTAATGCTACTGGCTTGGTCTTAATTATGTGTTCTTCATTTCTTCTTAAATGATTTCATAAGTCATTAAGGACCTATCAATTCTTCCAAAGACATTTTGGACAAATCTTTAGAATCTTCAATGGACTGTGGCCTTAGTGTGCCAAATTGAAGAAAGAGAGCGCGGAATTTTCCTTACCAACGTCAGCATCAGTGTAATCTTACCTAAGGCCTTCATTCCATTCACTATGATCATAAACTGGCAAACATTTCAGAAATTGTCTCATTAGATTTCTCATGAAAAATCATACTCAAGACAAGAGACAAGAATGTTAGCTTTGGTTTCTTTCACTTGGGATGTTCCTCATAGAGTAACTCAAGTTTATCCACATCTCTTTGGCAGATTTGCACTTTGAGATTCTTGAGTACTCCTTAGGGTGGACTGCAATGGATCATGTTCATGGCACTATAATTCAAAGTGGCCTCCTAATCTGTTCCCTAGTCCAGGTCTCTTCCTCCCCCTGATTCTCATAGGGACCTACTTCGACTACCTTCCATATTTCATAGTTTTGGGCTCTTAGGAAGACCTGCATTCTATGCTTCCATGAGTGTAGTCAGTCCCATTGAAATAGGGTGGCCTATTAATAGAGTGACCCTCAGCCATGAAACCTCTTGAATCCATTGAAGCAATTAAATGGTGCAAAGAAGAGATATTTAGCAACAACAGACAAGCAAACAATTAAGACACACAGAACAATCAGAAAGTGCTCATATCAGATTAGATCAGATCAAGTGTAAACCCGCTCTGATACCAATTGTAGGATCGTGAAAAGATGTGGACAAGATCTAGAAGGGGGGGTTGAATAGATCTAGGCAACTATTACGGAAGCTTAGTCAATTTAGAAAAACTCTTTGAATCAGAGATAATTTGAAAACGAATTTCACAGATCCGAATAGTTATTGAGTGAGTTGTGCAATAGGAGTGTGTGAACAAGTTAATTAGATGTGAATTTGAAAGATCCTATGCATGCATCTAACGCAGGGTAAGTTCAAACCACAATCAAACCACTGCACAGAGATTTTTAGGTGGTCCGGAAATCACACCATGTGATTCCTACATCCACCCCTCACACAGTGAGGATCCACTAACAACTTGGATACACACAGACTGGAGCTGGACAACTCCACCACAAAGAGTTTTTAAAACTCAACACATACCTAGAGCAAGACTACTCTAGACACTTGAGCACAAATGCTCAACCAGACTTGAGTGCGACGACTCAATCCTGAGCACACAGGCTCACAAACCACTGAGTACACAACTCACCAAACACTTTGCTAGACAACAACACAAGATCCAGATCCTCTAGCTAAGATCTGATCTCAAAAGGTTCATTCAAGAGAATTGATGCAATAGACACTGCACAATCTCTAGAACAACCAAGAAGACACAGAGGAAATGCAAATTGGATTGAAAAGTTCTTGTTCTTCAGAAGACTCCCTTGTAGATGTCGAATTGTGAAAAGGCTTGATCTCTAGAAGTTCCTGGGCGATGCTCTATAATTTGATCTTCAGCATCTTCCTCGAATTCTTCACAGAAGTCGGCTTCTACTTGATCTGCACCTTGGAAGTTGATCCTACTGCTCCATCTTGGATCAGATCTCCCTTCTTGTGCTTGGAGATGATGAAATTGAAAGAAGAGGCACAAGAGGATGCACGAACAGGGAGGAGAATAGCCTTGCCGCCAAAAAGGTTCTGGAGAACTCTTGGAGGCTCTCTTCTGCTCTCTGGTTGGTTCGATGGCCAATAGGGGGACTATTTATAGTCCAAGATACCAAAAAGTACCCTTGGGGTTCGGGGCACATGATCCAAGGCCGATCCACCAAATCCCTAGGGTGCCACGTGTCCAGGAGAAACGTTAAGTCATAAACTTCCGGAGTGTGTCGACCTGACTTGGTCTAGTGTCAACACACTATCCCAAACTGGCAGACTAACTTCCCTGGGAGAGGTCTCTAGTGTCGACCTGAGATGATCTCGTATCGACATGCTGTAGCCAACTGAGAAAACAAGCCTTCTGGGAGAGGTCTCTAGTGTCACAACATCTGGTTTAGTGTCGACACACTATCCAGGCTGTTGAGAGGGCTCACTGGGAACTGGGTCTAGTGTCGACTGACTTGATCTTGTGTCGACACTACTTGACCATTTCATCATCTTTTGGCTTAGGGCTTGGAGCATTGTGTCGACACCAGTATGGGGTGTGTCGACACTACCCTTGAAGAAATTATGTATCCTGAGATATAAACATATAAATCATTAGTCTATTGATTTATCATGAATATAAGTGATAAATGTGTTGGAAACATGCTTTTTAAATGTGGTCATAACATGTGTGGTGCATCTAACATGTTCCAATTGGTTTGCATTAAAATCACACCTTGTCATCATCAAATATGAGGGGAAAGAATTGCATTCACACTCAAACCAACAGAAGTCATGGTATTTGCGTAAAACCGGGGAAAGTCATTCCACCTTAACCAGTAGAACTTGTCTACCTCTAGGATTTCAATCCGTTGCCCACGGATTCAATAGATCATTTACATGTAGGTGAACCATTACCATAGGGGCATCTACGGTGTAGTTCCTTGTAGGAATATCTATATAGCAATGTTTTATTTGCATTCATTTCTAATATAGCAATATCTAAAATGTATGTATTATATATATATATATATATATATATATATAATATGAATATGAAAATGAAACAATCTATAATATGTTTCTTTTCATTTCTGCAATTTCATTTTCTGTTATCAGACCCTAACATGGCAATAAATGTAACACGTTCTTTCATGCACTATTCTCATATTTATTCAATTCTACATGATATTACCATTTGGAAATTTATTACAGTAGGTACACATGTCCAAAATTTCCAAAATTTTGACAGAAATTCAGAATCGGGATATAGTATGCACATGCAAAATTTTACATTGTTCTAAACTCCGTAACTATTTTTCATAATTGACTTTCATTAATTTTACCTAACTAGCATGATACATTCAGTGAGAAAACTATATAATTCTGTATAGGACTGGTATATCACCATATTACAGTCTCAACTAACTTTCTAACATGAATCACGTTGACAATCAGTTACTTTTCTTTTATTAATCTCATTAACATAACAAAATATTATTCACATGTTCATGCGGTCTAAACATCATTATAACAACTGTCCATAATATAACAGTAATAAAACTCACAATTCATAACCGGGCTAAAACTCCATACAATTATGGATCATAGATAGGCAATTAAAATCAATTTTTAGACCAAAGCGTGGTACTGATAAACTTGACGGCAAGGTATGTGACGTCTGACGTAGACGTCCACATACTCTGTCGTTAAGTATAAATAGACGGCGGCACATAGCGCCGTTAACATATACTGACGGCGGCACATAGCGCCATTACATATAGTAAGGGTCGAAAAAAATGAATGATGTTCACTGAAGTAGACGGCCGTTGTTGCCGCCGTTAATAAGAAATAGACGGCAAGCGATCTGGACGTCTAGTTCCTATGCGCAGAAAACACAGAAAACCCTACATGAAAAAACACGATTTCTACCCTTCCCGTAGGTTATTTTCATGCTTTAAAAATATGGAAAAATGGTAATTACGTAGTGTATCATATCCTAAACTGACCCCCATGTAATTGCCTCTTTCCCTTCTACAGGAGTGATGAATAAGCTCGAAGATGCCCACCTCGACTGTGAGACCCCCTTTCCTTCGATTCAAACGCTCCAATCCTCCTCCAACGTTGCTCCTTCACTGGATGAGTTCCTGATCACGAAGCTGGATGCACCACCTTGGTCTAGAAGCCTCAAGAATACACGAACCAGCACCGCAACCCCTTTCCTCGGCTCTCTTTCTCTCTTCCAAAAACCAGAGCAAAAAAACTCATTTCCAATCACGAAATCCGGTCTTATAAAGACCTTCCATGCAACGGTCAGCCTAAATCCTTACCCTCTGATCCTAAACGCTCGGATCATCGCATTAAAACCCCCTAGAAACGGCCGATCTTCTTTCCCCAAACGGAAATATCAAAAACAGGCAAGTTAGCTTAACGTCAACATAAGATGTCGTCAGCCTCCACATAAACGTCCATCGATGATGTCGTTTACAGGCTGCCCACAAATTTAAGAATTTTAGAAAATAATTAACGACACAAGAGTATGTCGTTAACAAAAAATAAATGGCAGGTGATCTTGCCGCTGACAAGACTTAACGCCAAGAGAGGTTGACGCCAAGTTCCACACAATCAGCATTCAAATTCATGCATAAATAAACATACAATTTGCAAAATAACATAAGAACTTGTCTAGGGCACTACACGCGTTCTCACACTGAATCGCATCCTCTGTTTTGGACGCGATTCCAGATGCAACCGAGGACAGAAAAAAAAAACCAAGAAACAAAGCAAGAAATATGCAAGAAAAAGAGAAAAAGGGGGGAAACTAAACACACCGCATGCTTTGTATATGTAAAAAGAAAAGTAAGAGGGGCATGTGAGGGTGCCAAAAAAAGTGTATGTGGGGCTCGAAGGAGGAGGGTAATCAAATGGAAAATTGCAAAAAGGTCCAGCGTGATCGCCAATCTGTGGACGTCGTTTTTTTCGCTTTTTTCCGTGGTTCCTTCGGGACCACGAAGAAGAGAGAAAGAGGAGGCCCACAAAGAGGGGGGGTGGAAAATAAAAATAGAAGATAAAAAAGTGTGGTGTGTGGATATGGAGGGAAAATGGGGAAATACGAAAATTAAAAAGATCGTGGTCATCATGCACGTGAGGGTGACGAATGAGAGACGCACGGCGAGGGGTGCGGGATGGAAGAAATGATCGCGGGGAATACCTGTTGGAGCGTGGTGAGATGCGCGGGGGTGTGACTTCCTCTTCCTCTATAAGCACGACGGCCGTGGTATAGAGGGCGTTTCCGCGTTTGATTACCCTGACAAAGAAAAGACAAAGGGAAAATAAAGGGGATTAGCCACGGTAGTATGTAATTCTTTAAAAATAAGGAATAGAATGAAATAAAGGCATAAAAAAAGACTTACCGTGTGGGCTTTTAAACCCATAGGAAGTAGGTGTGGTGGTGTATGCATGCATGTGTGTGTGTAAAAAAGAGTAAAGGGGCACACATGGGGCCGGTAGGAAGTAAATAAAAGAGCCCCGAGGGGCCGGAGGAGATGAAATGTAAACGACAGGGAGAAAGGAGAGGGGGGTGCTTCGCCAAATGGTGTGCGGTGTGGAGGCATGGCCGGTTGGACGGACGGAGGAAAGCAAGAGGAAGAACGTCGCTCCCTCCTTGCTCCGGTCCAGTGCACGTGGAGGAAGATGACGGGGACGCCGGCTCCGAACTCCGAGGGACGGCATGGATCGGCAGCGAAGTAGAAGGTCTCCTAGGACGGGGGTCGAGACGGGAATCTGGCAGGGCTTCGGCGCAGTGAGTGGACCCCCCTCTACAAATGACCCTCGGGGGTCTATTTATATAGGTGAAAACTTGAATCGCGTCCGGTTCAGCGGACGCGACCTCAGAGTGAAAGCGTCCGAGTGGCAGGCCGCGATTAGAAGCGCGTCCGCACTGGCTGCCGCGATTAGGAAGCGCCGCATTTGACATTTGATTTGACATAAAGCGCGATGATCACGACATGGCTCCGCCTTCAGAATTGCGTCGGGGATGACCGGTCGCGTTCTCGAAACGCGTCGGCTACCCCGTGGCGGGCTTCATTTCGGGCACGTGGGCCATAAATGCGACGACTTCCATGGTCTGGCTGTCAGGCTATGACCTAATCGCGGCGGCTTAGGTAGACGTGATTCAGACATTTCGCGTGATTCCGAGGTGTTGAGCGTTGAGTGCGACGAATTTTGGGGCTAGGGCCTAATCGCATCGGCTAGGTATGACGAGTCTTGATTTGGAAAACATCGGGCCGGCAGGACGCGTTATGGGATTTCTATATTTTATTTATAACAACTTTCAAAAACCAACATTAGAATCGGTCGCCGATGGCCGACGCGTTTTTAAAATCGTAGGGCATTTCCATAAATAAAAATAAACAACCCTTGTCGCGTCGCGTACGGACACCGCGATAAGGTTCTCTCGGCCTAGTCGCGCCCAAGATGTCCGACGTGACTTGGAATCGCGTCCTCCTTGCAGGACGCATTTCAGCTATCTTCATTAACGCATCCAGCAGGCCATCGGACATGATGATCACGCACGAAGAAGCCTATCGCGATAAGAAATGGAAAGCCCACGACCTCCGGCCAGCCTTGGAAATGAAGGGGAGACCGAGGAAAGAAAGGGTGAGATCCAAAATATTGGAAAAACACTCCTGCAAGGCAATATGAGGGCCATTGTGGGCATTATGGCACAACATGAAATTTGCCCGCGCGTGGAGTCGAATTCGCTGTCTACAGAGCTGTGAGGGTGTAGTGATTGAACATCTCATAGTTTATTTCTCAGTGAGTGTTGAAAATGCTTAATTGATCTGTCATCAAGAGTTCTTAGTTCAATTTTAACGCATTGAGATATAATCTTGTGGTGCTTATTTGATTAGTATCATTATGAATTTGAGTTAACAACAATAAACTCCTATTCTTAATTTCTTGTTCGACTCCTTGAGTTGTGAGGATAGTGGTTTGGTGTTTGTGGAGAGTTAATATTACTGAGTGTTCATCCCTTGAGCTGTAGGGGTAAATTGATATGAGAATTTTCTTTGGAATCTTGTTCTGCCATCTTGTTATTCTCTTTGAGATCCAAATTGTTTTAGAAATAGAGGTGCATTTGTGTGTAATTTTCAGTCATAGATTGAGCAATCGGAGAGGTGAAAGTGTTCTTTGTCTGCTTTTATTCAATATGGTCCAGTCATTTTGAGGATTTCTAGTCCGGATTTCTGTTACTATTGATTCTCAATGTGAGAGTACAGTGATACCAATTTTCTTTTATTTTCCATCTACATGTGCTTTCATTATGTTTGACTTGTTGAGTGTGAGGGATTTGATTGTGTTGTTTACAAAATACTAATGCATTGTACTTTGGTGAAAAGTGTCGATAGAGTGTTCCAAAAGCAGTTTCTTAAGTCAAAAGATTCAGCCTCTCTGTGGATATGACCTGCTCAACCACTTTATAGTTCATCTTTGCGATTTTAAATCTGTGAGATAGTTTAGAGAAGGTGAGCATCTTGATTTGTGCAAATGACTCTAGACAAGAAAATGTACAGTCAACAATGTTGCGTTCATCTGGCGCGTTGCCGGGGAGGCATTAGAGTTTGATTTAAATTGCTTTGATTTGATTTCATTTGCATGAGCTTCTTATTGACTTGTTATTGGGCTTCTCATTTTAGAGTTGTGTAGAAGTGGAACATGGAGATTGAGCTTGACCATTGAGCCCATTGGAGAGAAGAGCTTGTTGATTTGCTTTCCCATTTTCTTTTCTTTCATCAGAAATTTAGATAGAAGAGTGAGTGAACTGTAGTGAGGATTTCATGTACTCTCTGTGCATGTACAAAGATTTCTTTCTCATTGGATGTAATAATTGGCCTTTTGGTGGTTGAGGGGTTTGCAATTAGTTTATAGTATCACTTATATTTCTTAGTTAAGTTTCATTTAATTTAGTTCAAAAAAAAATCTACAAAATCTAAAAAATCTAAAATTTTTTCCAAATCGCTCTTTCATGTAAACGTGTTTTGCAAATTTTAAAAAAAATTTCATCTTCTTAAGATTTAGAATCACTTATTTAGGACATTCATCATTTTAATTGTCATTTCAATTCTATTTTTTACTTTGAAGAGTGCGGGGGAAAAGTATGAGGTATATCTCTTGTTTCAAGCATTAGACTTAGCATTAGAAAAACCCTTGTTTGAACATGATTTTTATGCATTTCATATTTGTTAAAAAGGGACTGCCTAAGGCATCACCCTTTAGAAAAAAATAAAGATAAGGTGAGGGATTTCATCACCGTTTCCTTTGCCAAAAATCACAAAAAAAAAATTCACATTCTTGCATTTGCCTAAACTTTTAATAAAAAACCAGTAGACTGGCCCCAGGGTTATAATTAGATTTATCATTTCTTAATTCCAAGACTTCTTTCAAGTGTGGTGTCTAGGATTAGAGGTTAAAAAAGCTTATGCTTAAGTGAGCAAGAGGTTATTAATTGGGTCCTTGCGAAAGCAAGGGGGGCCTCCCTCTACTCCACCTCTAACTGGCCGGGTACAAGAAGAGTTAGGATTGGACTTAAGCAAGCACAAATCTGATTGAGAAAAATAAAAATAGGTCCAAGGAACACTTGTGTTTAGGTTAATTTGTTTTAAAAGTGTGTGTTTCTTGTGTTTGTTCATAAAAATTCAATAAACAAATCAATAAAAATCTAAAAATTCAAAAATCATTAATAGAGGCCTTTTCAACTATGTATGCGGTAGACGCTCCCTGAACATAGATTTGGCTGAACCTATAGACGAGATTGAAATATTCTTTCATAGGGAAAACTAGAATGGGCACCCAATATCAGAACCAAGCTGCTAGGAATGTAGAAGAGGTTACACCCAGACAGATGAATGAGTATTTTATTCCTTCTGATTATCAACTGCTACTGGCATCAGGCCAAAAATTCCTGCAAATCACTTGAAATCAAGCTAGGAACCATTCAGATGTTGCCATCCTTTATGGCAATCCCAATGAAGACCCCTATAAGCATATAGATGAGTTCCTAGAGATTTGTTCCACTGTAAGAATAGAAAATTTCACAAAAATGCCTTAAGAAGGACCTATTTCCCATTCTCTTTAAAAGAGAATGTCAACATTGGTTAGGAACACAGGGAGAACCATTAGAACATGGCCAGAAATGCACAGCAGGAGTTTTGAAGAAATTTTACCCATTGGCCGCACTAACACCATGAGAAGAGCAATAACTGGATTCTCCCAACACCCGGAGAGTTAATGCATGAATCGTGGGAGAGATTAAAAGAGTTTCTTTAGAAAATGCCCCCTCATGGTCTGTCGAGGTGGCGAATAGTCCAAGCTTTTATGAAGGTATGACAGAATCAAATAGGCAGATGGTTGATGCCTCGTGTGGAGGAGCATTCATGGACTAAGAGAGAGGATGAGGCATATAATTTGTTTGATACATGAGTGAGAATTCAATCAATCATGCCTCACACCACTCTTATGAGAGGCACTGGACCTGTAAAGAAGGCATGGTTGTATGAATTAAGAGAGAGAGGAGAATCAGACTCTATGGTAGAAGATCGTTAGCTAGACTTGACCAGAGATGGAGCAGAAGTTGGAACAAAAATTGCCAATTACTATCTTTGACTGGGCAAGCACACCCAAAAATTTCTCAACCACTGAAACTTGCTCTATGTGTGCTAGCTCAGCCCACCCTACCAATGCTTGTCCAACTACTGCTCAATTACCTCCTTTTATCAAGAAACAAGTCCAAGCTGCCCAAGGTTTTTACAAACCCTCCTCTGATCCATAGTCTAACACATAAAACCTTGGTTGGAGAAACCATCCGAACTTTCTTGGAAAAATCAATCTGAACAAGTGTCTCAACCTTCCTTAAGCAATCCATGTTGGTCAATCATATCCCAATCATAATCCAAGTTTTGGCCAATCTTCTTACTCCAAACCTTCACAAGTCGAAGGAAATCAAAACTCCAATCAATTTGCTCATACCATTTCCAGCAACCTCATTATAATCAACCACACCTCCTCAGCCCAATGGGAAGATAAAATAAATCAACTCCAAAAAATGATGGGACTCTATGCCAAACTGTGCAAGAACAACAAAATCAATATCAAAATCAAAACCAAAATTTTCAACAACAATTGGCAAGGATAGAGTCCAGATTGCTGATGTATGTCATAGGAGGGAATCAGGTCAAAACTAAGTCAAGCTATAGCAAACCTAAGGAACAACCCTCCGGATTTTATCAGAACCAGCAATACCATCAAGCCCAGGGGTACAGGACCACCTGCTCGCCAAAATGCCCAGCCACCACCAAACTCACAACAAGCTTTTGTTCAGAACATTCTAGCACTGCAAAACCAGAATCAACTTATACAATAGAACCCTCTCCTGCCCAAGCTAGGGGCCCCCAAGGAGAAAATGAAAACTGTGTCAACATATAATTGGAAAAATCAGAATAAATCCTCACCCACACATGTCAATATTGTATGAGGATAAAGAAAATGAAATGAAACTGAAATTGAAGAAGAGAGTGAAGAAATGTTGAAAAAGAAAAAATCCAAGGGAAAAGAGAAAATGACTGAAGAATCTCTAGACAAAATTAAAAATGTATGAAGACCCAAGTTGTTACATTCCAAGAGTCCCTTTTCTAAAGCTCTAAAGCCAAAAATCCAAAAACTAACAAACTGGTAATGAAGAACTCTTGGAACTCTTTAGCAAGTCACATCAACTTCCTCTCCTTGATGCCATCAAGCATGTGCCTGCCTATGCCAAATTCCTAAAAGAATGTGCACTCCAAAACGTGAAGTGAGAAATAAAACTGAAACAATCATTCTTCCAGAAACTGTGAGTACCATTGTCTTAAACCAACTCCCTAAAAAGCTCAAAGATCCAGGCACTCCACTAATTCCTTGCACCATCGGTGGAGTCACTTTTGAAAGCGGCCTTTAGATCTGAGAGCCAGTGTCAATCTCCTATCTTTGCTATTTTGAGAAATTCAAGTTAGGAGAATTGAAACCCACTTTGTGTCCTTCAACTAGCGATCGTTCTGTCACCACTCCTAAAGGCTTAGTTGAAGATGGTATTGTGAAAATCAATGATTGTTATTCCTGCCGATTTTATCATTCTGGACATGAACCTCCTCAAGATTAACTCAGTCCACCCATCATCCTTGGTAGACCTTTTTGGCCATAGCAAGAGCTAACATTGATTGTTCTATCGGGATGATGGATATATCATTTGGGGATAGGCGGTTAGTATCAATATTTTTAGGGCATCTCGACATCATGATGAAGGAGAGAGTTGTCTAGTGGTAGACTCCTTGGAAGAATCTTGTGCGGATGAAGCAGTAGACCAACCCTGTGTCTAGGGTTTGATGGAGAGTAAGGACAATTTAATTCCTTATTTCAGAATAACGATCCATTAGAGTGTCCTCCTAAGGTTGAGTTAAAACCACTACTCCCTGGTAGTTAAAGTCATCTTTTAGGAGAGAATGAAACTTGGCCCGTCATAATTGCTAGTGATCTGAGGGAGGGCAAGAGAAGAAATGATGAAGTCTTTGTAGACGCGAGATTTGGCCCATCTCCCTCAAGGCTCTTTTGGCCATTAAGCATGTTTGGACCGTTTGTTGACCTGCATCGGATGCCATGTAGACGGCAGCATCGATGGTCGCCGACTACTAGTTGATGGCAAGCCTCATTGACGTCTACCCATCTCGGCGTCCACATCCTGGACGTCTGCATGAGGTTGGCGGCCATATAGCTGACGTTAACCCAGTTTACCTGGTCTGCGCAACAAGCCCCGAGAATATAGCCACCAGCACCTTTCTCTGGCCATGCACCGTATGGGACCGTTCCCAACGGGATATCGGCCACCTTGGCACTCCCTTGACCCAGTAAAAATCCCATGTGGCCTTCCCCCATTGGTTGGAGCCTTTAGACTTGGATTGCCATGGGTACAAGTGTGTTCTTCACACTTGAGCATCCAAGGCAGCTGAGCTCGAGCCCACTGTCTATATAACAGTCCCTAGAGCCCTCTAAGCAAGGAGAGGGAGGCTGGACGCCACATGCGCCCCTTTGAAGAAGGAGAGAGAAATTTGCACCCAAGCTACATCAAGTCTTCTTCCTTTTCTTCTCACGAGTTGGGACGTCCAGGAGGCTTCTTCCCGAGCTGGAGGAGCCCTACAAGGAGCTACATCGCCTACGAACGAGGATCTTCACCTCCTTCCTCTCTCTTCTCTTACTCTCTCTTTAGTTCATTTGCATGTTGCACACACTTTCCACTCACCCTAGGCACGAAGGTTCTCTAGAACACACCTAGAAAGGGGTTTCCCAACCAAAAATGGGAAGAAGAAGGGTGGTCATAGCATTTGGCCACCCCTATTCTCAAGTCTGCAAAGGGTACGGGACTCACCTTTGGGCTGTCTTCTCACGTTTTGAACATTTGGTACTCTTCATTAGCTATAGAGTTTCTTTTTTGTGGCAGGAACAACACGCAGAAGACCGCGGAGCTCTCTCCTTTGGCCGGCGAAGGAGGAGAAGTTGAGGCACTGTCTCCATACGCTGCGCGAAGCGACCATTCCGGCGTGACAACATCACTCCTTGGGCACAGGTAAGGCCTGGCGATCACATACTCCAATATATTTGCTTGTTTTCCCCGTTCTCCTTCTAGTCAAATCAGTCAAACGGAGGATCAACGAGGTCAACGGCGACCTCTTCATCGCCAACGAGAGTCCGACGGCTGTAGCGGAGCACCGGGAGGTCCGGAGATCGGCGCGGACGGGGACGGCGCGGAAACGAACCGTCCACAGCTCTCTTCTGGCGATCACGGGGGACAGTGCTGCCACTGTGGTATCACTGCAACCAGGTAGACGGCAAGCGATCTTGCCATTACTTAGGTAAACGTCCACCGTTCCTGCCGTTCACTTTTGTTAGCGTCCATCTCTTACTGTCGTTTATTGTAGTTAGCGTCGTCGATATTGCCGTCTACAGTTTCTGATGAACTGTGCGTCCACACCTTGACGTGATTTCACAGAAGCATGCCTTTTCATGTTTTTGATGTGTTGTTGTGATTTTCTTTTCTGTTTGCTTACTGTTGTTACTGACGGTCCTCGGCACTGGGGAGTCACTTTTCTCACCTCTTCTAGCCCCCCTCACATTCTAGGATCACCCTTCTTCGGATTACAACCTTTACTCAGAGATTCCCTCTCGGGTAAATGGGTTGATTCCGAAGGAAAACTCTGTAAGTCCCTACATTCTGTAGATTCCCTCACGGGTACGGGGAAGGAGGACCTTTTACCCTCCCTCTTAGCTTGCCTATTTACCCGGGTTTGAGTTAGAACTGAGTGAACGGCCTTAAGTCAAGTCAAGTTAAACACACAACTTCGATCTTTAAAAAGTTTGGGACGTTGTTTGATAACGTTGTTTGGTAGAAATCTACTTTCTCACTAAAACAGTGTATTACCTCAACTTAAACCTTTCTAAAATCCGTAGGTTGGCTGCTAATGGACACTTGGTTGAACTCATTGAACAAGGCTGATGATAATCCACATTTGAATATGAAGAAAACGTTCATGAGTTTGTCGGGATGGTTGACACTAACAAACCACCCCGAAGATCCGTCCATTCTTCTTCCTCCTCCAGGCTGACTTTGAAGGGAGTGTGAGCCTGAGAGTAACCCCACTTATGCTCAGGAAACCCAAGAGGATCCTGAATTCTCAAAAACTCCTTTCCCGTTACTCCCCGAGGACATCATCTCAATGCTCTCAAAGCATACTGTCCGGGCGGCAATCTCCTTCCTCTCCATCCCTTTCCCCCTTCCAAGCTTCCTCATCTAGGCCCGTTCCTAGACCTCCAACCCTTTACGGGCTCATGTCCCTTCTCCACCCCAATTCCCTCCACTCCTCTACCTACTCCTGTCCCAACCTTCCTTCTCCTATCCACCCTATGCTCATCCTCAACCCCCCCCATTCAATCGAATCTGTTCCCCGTTCGGAGGTGGAGGGAATCGTGAGGAAGCTTCTCGCTGAATCACTGTCCCTTTCAAAACCTCATTCCCTCCAAAATTACTGCAAACTCCCCAACGAATACTTCCCTCCGGGTTTCAAGCCCCGAAGTATCGCAAGTACGACGGGACTCTTGATCCCAGTTTCATCTTGCTGGATTCACTATGGATTCCCACCGATGGATGTACGACGGGTTCTTTAGTTCACTCTTCCAACAATCGTTAGAAGGGGAAGCTTGAGGTGGTTCACTCCTTACCCGCATCGGATCTTGTTATTTTGACATAGTCTCCGAGCGATTCATCTCCCACTTTTATACATGGCCACCCAAGTCCTACACTTCCTGACTGGTAGCAGAAAGGATGAAGCCGGACGAAGACTTGTCACGTTCGCCAATCGGTGGAGATCCATGGCGTCCAGGGAAGACATACCCATTCGGAGGTCCCAAGCCATCACCATGTTGGTTACAACACCACCCCGCTCTCCGTTCTATCTTGATGTTGAGTGAGTTCCCCTCATTCACACATCTTTACAACCGAGCCAGGGGGTTCAGAGCCAAATTAAGGACTCCTCTCTGCCACATTTCTTCGAAGGGAAGCCCAATGGACGTAAGGCTCTGCGGCACCTACCACTGAGGGGGTGTACCGTCAATGAGTCCGTAAATGCTTGCAGTCAATCGTGAGAGTCCTCCGAACAAGCCCTCCAATTCTTCATCCACTCCTTCCAACCTCATCAGTTCCATCTCACCCTCCAAGCCTTACTCTGCAGTTCCCCTCCTTCTGGATACACCCGACCTGGCCCTAAAATGTCGCATTATCCTCCTCTCCCTGAGACTTTCGAGGACGTATTCTTCGCCCTCATGTCCTGCGATGCAATTCAACTCCCCCACAAAGGGAGAACACCAATCCGAGTTGGACACCTCCAAATATTGCCATACCATAGGGCCCATGGTCATTCATCAACATTGCTTTAATTTTTGTGACTGGGTCTATGACATGAATGACCAAGGTAGAATCAACTGGGATGACGTCAAGGTGGCATAGCCAAGTCTAGGTACACCAAAAAAGAACTTGCATTTTCAGTAACCCTCTCCCCACCACCAAACCAACAATCCCTCCTCATCTAAAAGCCCAAGAGAATGTGTATAACATGATACACCTAGGGCCCCCGGTTGTGAGGAGAGAGCAACAGTGGGGGGTAGAAGGTTTCGAGGAATGGTACCCATGTCCCATTGCAGAGTTCATGAGCCCTCTACATCAGTAGACGCCTTCTAGAGGAGAGACCTTGGTGCTCATCCGATCTCCTCAGGATGCCTACCCTACCATCCTCACTCCCCCTGCCTGTGAGTCATCTACCAGACCCCTCCAGCTTATCCTCCTAAGTCTCAGGAGGCCTTATGTCACGCTTAGGAATCGAATCGTTCCTCCACCTCCGCGGCCCTCCAAAGATGAGGAGGATACGGTCCTCCACCTCCGGCCGGCACCGAATATGATATTTGCATCATCTGGATAAGACACCGCGAGGGGTGTCATTTTAGAATTGATTCGGAGGTCGCCATCACATCAATCCACCCTCCTCCAGTTCCTCCAAAGACATGGTCAATGATGACCTCCCTCCTAGTGGGTCACCAACCCATTCTATCCCTCACCCAAGGACCCTCAATATCTTTTTCGGACAAGGATCTTGCACCCCCGAGTGTCGTTCGCTCCTCTCTGTCTCACCATCACCTCAATGGTTCTCGGTGGACTCCACTTATCGACACCGGGGCATCTATTAATGTCTGTCCGATGAAGATCCTTAAGCAGTTGGGTTTAGGGGAGGAGAATTGGAGAAGAGCTGCTCCACCATCGCTGCCTATGACAACTCCAAAAGGGGTGCCAAAGGCAAGATTGCTCTTAAGTTAGGAATCGGGCCCGTCCCATGTCCACTGAATTTAGTTCTTGATGTCGATCTGGCTACAAGGCCATCCTCGGTCGTCCCTGGCTAGAGCAAACTCTAGGGGTCCCCTCACCGCCTACCAATGCTTCAAATCCCTTTCAATGGGCGGGTTATCAAAATCAAGAGCATTCCCATTTGGAGACCCTTAATTCTATCACTTCGGAGCAGATGCCACACTCTTCATTCATGATAAGTGGAAGAAACCAGTTATGTCAATCTTGACTTCCCCTTACCCTGTGACCTTAGCCAACCTCCCAGCTAATGAAGAACCCCAGTCCCTGTCTTCCAGGAAAGGGTTGGGAAGTAATGGTAACATCGGCTTGTTCATGGCCGAGGTAGGTAGGAACGAACAGGGTCCCCCCGTTAGTATGCAAACAAGAAGGTTGTTAGATAGGGCGACTTAGGCTTTCATCCTGATCCCATTCATCCGGATCCTTTCGTTCCCTATCAGCCTCTTATTGGACCCTGAGTGATCACTTCGTTCAGGGTCCTCTCCAACCGGGAACTCGGGAACGGTGATAGGAGGAACTATCTGACTCCGAGAGTGAAGAGGAGAATGAGGAAACTGCCCAAGGTGAAGAAGTCTGCAATGACTTCGGCCTTCTCTCTCTTTGGTTCGGATATCCCCTCTTCACCTCCACCACCTTCTCATCATCTCTATCTCTCACCAATCTCCCTTGAACGCTTCCTCTTTTCCTTTTCTCCCCCTGCCTTTTCTCCATCCCTCATCTGGCTAGTGAGGCTACCTTGAGTCAGCAACTCATGGTTCTTGGCCTTGACTCCAAAAAAAAATGCCAATTTTGAAAATTGGAAATAGAGGTCTCCATTGAGCACCCTTCCTCTCTGGAACCTCTTCCGCTCGGCCAGGGGGCCGACGCTTTCCGGCCTAAGTTCCTCTTCCTCTGCCCCTCTAGGGGCACTTCCCCTGTACATAGTTTGTACATAGCGGTCCTATAATAGTGGTCTAGATATAGTTTAGAGTCGGGTCTAGAGTCTAGTATAGGTCGGTCTAGGAGTGAAGAGTCTAGATCTCTCAGCCATGTGTGCGCAAGGAGAAGGGTAGGCAAGTCCCTGCCATTTTGTCATGGCCTGGCTGAGAGGTGTGCTAAGTTAAGTCAAGTCCCAGAGTTTCTTGAGGATCTGTCCTCGTCGAGCCTGACTTTGGGAAGGTGACTCTGTTGTAGATGACGGTTTAGGAGTTTATTGTTAGATTTTGATGAGGAGGGTGAGTCGGGAGATCCTGGGTTAGGAGAAGAGGACCAGTAAGCTTCTATGTGGATGGCACAAAGAGGTCGACGAGCCAACCATGGCTGCAGACGAGCCCACTAAGAGGTCAACCTTGGCACTGAAGAATCACGAAGATAGTTTTGATTAGTGCCAACTTGAGTGTTGAAGAAGAAGAAGCTCTGGTAGCCATCTCAAAGAATCTCCGACGGATTTTTTGGTCTTATGAGGACATGTCGGGACTCGATAGCTCTTTGGTCGAGCACTGGTTGGTCCTAAAAGCCGACGCAAAGGCCGTCAAGCAAAAGTTGAGAAGGCTACATCCTAAGCTTGCATCAAGATCAAAGAGGAGGTTGACAAGTTGCACAAAGCCAAATTTATTAGGGTTCTGCTATATCCCACAGTGGGTAGCTAATACGTCCCTATAATGAGAAGAACGGTAAGGTTAGAATCTGTATAGATTTCCATGACCTTAATCGTGCCCCCAAAGGACGATTTCCCTCTCCCACACAGAGATGTCCTAGTGGACAATACTGCCGGCTTCGAAATGTTGTCATTTATGGATGGTTTCTCTGGGTACAACAGATTCGTTTGGCGGAGGAAAACTAGGAGAAAACTTCGTTACAACGCCTTGGGGAAACTTATTGTTATGTCGTCATGCCCTTCAGATAAAAGAATGCGGGAGCAACCTACAAAGGGCCATGATGGTGATTTTCATGACATGATGCATGTGCACATAGAGGTCTAGTAGACGATGACTTGGTCAAAGTAAAGACTCGACATGGCCATGCTGAGGTCCTCCGGGCAGTCTCCAAAGGTCTAGAGAGCCACAATCTTAAGATGAACCCCAGAAGTGCGTCTTTGGTGTCTCTTCGGGGAAATTGCTTGGGTTCATAGTAAGTAAACGGGGAATGAGATTGATCTAACAAGGCCAAAGCAATAATGACATGCCTCCTTCTAGGAATATCAGAGAAGTTAGAGGCTATTGGCAGACTCTAGTTATTAGGAGATTCATCTCCCAGCATTCAATTCGCTGTAAGCCCTTCTATGAGATGCTTAGAGGAGAAGCTAAATTTGATTGGAATGATAAGTGTCAGAAGGCCTTTGATGAATTGAAGAGTTATCTGTTCAATCCCCCTGTTCTCGTTCCTCCGGTCCGGGTCGGCCTTTACTGCTCTATGTGTCAAACACTGAAGACTCCAACTGGAGCGGTTTGGCCCAATATGACGACGAGATGAAGGAGGAGAGAGCGGTGGTTGATACTTATCCAAGTTATTCAATGAGGCTGAAAAGAAGTACACTGTCATGGAAAGAAACGTGCGCGGCTGTCGTCTGGTGTTGCCCAGAAGTTAAAGCACTATTTCTTGGCTCATGAAGTGAAAATTCTGCGCGTATGGGAACCTATTCGGTACTTGCTTGAGAAGCCTGTCCTGACTGACCGGTTTGATGAGGTGGCAAAGTTCCTCAATCAATTGATATCACCTACGTCACCCAGAAGTCTATCAAGGGCACGCTATTGCTGAGCATTGGCCCACCACCCCTTACCTTCCATACTCTCCGTTGATGAAAGCTTTCCCGAAGAAGAGTTAGGAGCCATTATCGATGGTGAACCTTCGTGGGTGCTTTACTTCGACGGGGGGCTCTTAATTCTAAAGGTTGTGGGATAGGGTCAGTCCTCCTCTCATCGGAAGGGGTATTCATTCTGCCCGACTATCGTTAACTTCCGAGCCACGAACAATGTGGCTGAGTACGAGGCGCTCTTAGTTGGGCTGAAAATGGCATTATTGCTCGGAGTCAAGGAGTTAAGGATAATTGGAGATTCACAGTTAATACTCCGGCAATCACTCAGCAAGTACCAGACCCACGACCCCAAGTTGAAACCATACCAAGAGTTGGTAGGAAAGTAGTCCGGCAGTTTAGGAAGCTCACTTTAGTTCACACTCCTAGGGCCCAAAATATCCTAGCAGATTCACTCGCTTCCCTCGCGTCTTCCATTCCCATTCCTTTGGGAAAATCTTTTGAAACCGTCTCTGTCCAGAGGTTAAGAGTCCCTTCCCATGTCGATCCGTGTTCTCTCAGCTCGTGCGTCCTTCTCCATCCCTTTGGATCCATGCGCTTTCCAAAGAGCCAGAAATTGACCTTGAAGATGGCCATCCCTGGCATTTTGACATCGAAAACTTTCTCAAAGATGGATCCTTCCCTGATTATGCCACCTCTGCCGATAGACGGGCAATTCGTCACGTCTCGGAGCGTTACAAGATCATAGGTGGCGTTCTCTACAAAAAGTCTCTCAGCGGGGTCTATCTCCATTGCCTTGATGAATTCAATCTCAAGATGTGTTTTGAAGCCGCTCACTCTAGTGAATGTGGTGGCCATGTTAATGGTAGAGCAATTGCCCAGAATTGCTAAGACATTATTATTGGCCCACCATGGAAGAGGACTGTCGCCTTTGTCCGTCACTGTGCTAAATGCCAATTGCACGGTGACAAAATTCATGCTCCTTCCTCTTCTCTTCACCCTCTCATCGCACCATGGCCTTTCGCCATGTGGGCATTCGACGTGGTCGGTCCACTTGCGGACAGAACCAGAGAAATCCGTAAGAAGTCCTTCATTCTGACCGCCACGGAATACTTCACGAAGTGGACTGAAGCAGAAGCGTTCATAGAGGTCAAAGCTTCAACAGTCGTCAAGTTCATCAAGCGCACATCCTTGCAAGATTCGGCGTGCCTCGGGACATCGTCACCGATACGGACGACCGCAATTCACTTCACAAGAGCTTCGCGACAGTGTGGTAAATGGCATTAATTGCATCATTCATCCCCATATTATCCACAAGGTACGGACAAGCGAAGCTACTAATAAGACTCTCATTAAAATCATAAAGAAAACATGCAAATCTCACAACAATGCTGACTGGCCAGATCGCTTGGTTGAAGCTCTTTGGGCTTATCGCACCTCGTCCGAACTCCCACGGGGCAAACTCCCTATGCCTTGACATACGGATCAGATGCGATACTCCCATACGAGATCTTCCTCCCTTCACTTAGAGTTCAATGGATTCCGATCTTGACCCTGATCAACGTCGGGAGGCTTTACTAGCACAACTCGAACTCTTGGATGAAAGGCGGATGATAGCGGCTGACCACGCTCAAGTCTATCGTCAGAGAATTGCACGTTTTTATGCCAAAGAGTTCTTGAGAGAAAATTCGAAGTAGTGAATTGGTCCTAAAGCGCAAAATCATAAAGGCACAGGTCCCAGGAGCAAATTGCAAGAAAATTGGGAGGGTCCGTTCGTTGTCAAAGAAGCATACTCAGAGAATGCTTATAGTTAGTGGATGCCGAGGGAGTTGAGCTAACACACCCTTGGAATGCAGTCTACCTCAAGAAATTCTACCCTTAGTCAGTCAGTCTGTGTTCATCACTTGTCGTGGTGTGGGTTTAAGTCTCTACTTCACCATTGGGTATGAATGAGGTCAGACTTTCACACACCACACGATGTTGGAGTACTACCCCTAACTGGAAATCTCAAGTACACTCGGGCGGTCTCATCCGGTCAATGTTTTTTCCCTTATTCTTTTCCCACTCGGTCGTGTCTGGAAACAGAACAAACTACGAGTAGGGGACCACCCACTCTCATCTAAGGACAAGGTCACCATAAAACAGGGGCAACTAATAAAAGCAAGGAAAATGTCAAATCAAGCCTCAAAGGGGGAAAAGAAAGCCAAAGGTCAAAAAAGGGTAGCAAAAAGTACGTATCCGTAAAAGGCTGACCAACTCAAGGAGGTAGCAAAAAGTACGTACCTCCACCTCAGAAAATCAGAAGTAAAATAAAAATGAAAAATCCTCTTAAAACAATGGTTGACCAGTCTGTTTAATATGAGATGTCGGTTCGGAAACAAAAAGTAGTTTGAACCAAAGCCCTACATGACTTCCTATACATTTCTTCCCATTTCTCTTTGTAGGGGCAGTTTGATTGTATAAGATCCTCCGTAGTGGAAAATATCAAGAAGGCTAGGGGCAATTTCCACATCAAAGAATTCATGCACGTCCCTCCTTACTCTTGGCCTCTGTGGTTAAGTAGATCGTGTAGACCTATACCACAACATATGATAAATATGTGTCTTAGAGTCCAAAATCAAAAAAAAAAAAAACAAAAATGCAAAAACAAAAAGAGGTCTTTTGATGTATATATTTCACGTTGTACATATTTTCTCCGTATTTTCTCCCTTATTTTCAAAAAAGCCAAAAAAATAGAAAAATCAAAAACCCAAAAAAATTAGTGGTACTATGTACATACACTAACATTTTGCTAAAAAAAAATGTGTGCACTTTCCCTTCGGTTTTTTTATTACGTTCCTATCTTTGATTAGACATTAGCCTCTTGACCAGATCTCAAGAAAGGTACATCTTTTAGGCAAGGAGCTAAAACAGATCTACACTATCCTTTTTCTTAAGTGTGTGGATGCAGGAACCAAAGGCAACAGAACAAGCCATTCAAGCACAAGTGCACAGAAGTGAAAATCCACAAATCCACTATAAGATTAAAATTTGTACATATCATGACAGGGCATGCCCTGGAAGTACAACCGGAGCCCCGCTCCTCACTCCTCTCTCCGCCCCCCTCATTAGGCCTCTGCCTACGTAAGCTGCTCACCTCCTCCTCCTCCCTCTCCCGACGCCGGTCTGGGAGAGGAGGCCTCGACGCCGTCGACGCCTCGGGCCGCTGCAACCCTCCTCGTACCACGGAGGGATCCCCCAGAGACACAATGTCGTCGAGGGAGGCGAACGCCGATCCGGTCCTCGCGGGCGTCTCCTGTTGGGCCTGCCGCTGCTGCTCCCGGCGCTTCTTTAGCACCCGGTCCTTCAGTATCTCGTAATCCGCGGCGATCCGCGCCCGAGCTGCCTCAGCCTCTCTCTCTCTCTCCCTGGCCTCGAACAGGCGTCCCCTCATGGTAGCCCGGTCATCCCTCAGCTCCTCCATGGCAGCCGCCATGGTCCGCCGCTGCACATCAAATACAAGGGGTGTTAGTTATGTACACATGCCAGGAAGGAGGAAATTCAGTGCCTTACCTCCGCCTCCATCTCCAACCGCAGAGTCTCCATCTGCGCTTGGAGAATCGCCACTCCCACCCCCTCCCGCTGCACATAAGAGCAAGTCATGTCAAGATCAAGTCAAGTCAAAATCATAATTGAAAAGCATAATCAGCCTACTGTCTTACCTCTGCCTCGAGTTCCTGCACTCACGCATGCGCCCGATCTAGGGCCTCCTGCAGGCGAACTGCCAGGTCTCCTCTCATCGGCTGGGCAGACGAGCTCGCCCCCGCACCACGACTCGTGCGCCCCCTCTCTAGCTCCTCCTTCTGCATTCACATAACTTTGGTTAGTAATTCAATTTAATTCAATCTATAATCAAAGTTACGTTACTTACCAGTGTCCTGACCTCGGTGCGGAGCCTCATCAGCTCCACCTCTGCTCGCTCGGCCCATCGCCCCTCCAAAAGGCGTATGGCTGTGACTCCGGCATCTGCCGTTCACACTTCAAGGTTAGAATCAATAAGACAATCCAAACAACCAAGGCTTAAGGTTAGAAGTTTCACTTACCGCTCGCCGGTCTAGCCAGAGTCGTCCGGCATAGCATCTCCAATAGTCCTCCAGTAAGCTGAGCTGTCTTGGAGGTCCGTCTGCTGTGCCACTTGCTCACCGCCTCCGCGCCAGTAGGCGACGGTGCTGCCATGATCTGCTCCCCAGTCGCAGTCCTCAGCAAAGAACCGCCGGCGCGAGTACCCCTCTCTCCCGAGGGAAGGCACCTCGATGGCCGCTGGTGCCACCCAGGTCCGCACCACGAGCTCCAGGTACAACACCTCGCACGTCCCGAGGCATAGCAGGAGGAGGTGGCGGTCGAAGAGCAGTCGACCCGCTACCACTCCCAGGTGGGAAGCATCCACCTCCCCCCGGTAGGGAGTCCACACCACCTACAACAGAGAACACTGGTCAGTCACACCATTCAAAAGCAGCAATTGGAAGAGTAGAATGCATGAGTTAGTGGAAAATTCATACCTGCTCGTGAGGGTAGTGGTCTATTGCAAGGCGCACGTCCTTCGCACGCCGGTCTGTCACCCTCGGGTCAGGAGTCACCTCCCACCTCGCCATGAGGGGGACCAGACTCTCCTCCCTCTGTACACCGCGCCCCATGGGGAAGCGGGTGTACCCCCAAATCTGCAAGGCGACCAAAAGAATGTCAGTCAGGCAATTTAATCAATTGAATTCAATGATGAGCATTAAGAGTAAATTTGCGTACCTGAAGAAACGGGGTAAGCCCCGGTGCTCTGAGAATGCCGCGAACTGCTGGGGAGGAGTGAGAAGAGGTTCCCAGCATTGCGGCGCCCCATGCATACCTACCCACCTGCGCCAGGTCCCGCAGCAGCAGCACAAACTTGCAGTTCATCTGAGATGACTGCGTCGCGAACAAGAGCCGCCCAAAGAGATACGCAAAAAAAATCCTGACCGTCGCGATCGCTCTCGCTCCGGGGCTCCCCTCACCCCTGTATAGAACTCATCTAGTGTCTCCATAGGCCCTCTCCTCCTGCCTCTAAGGCCCACCGCCTCCGACAACGATCCGAGCAGGATGCTCCGGATCGTCTCCTCCTCCCCGCAACGAACTCTGGCCCCAGTAACTCTACGATGTCATCGTAGTAGTCACTCCTCTCCTGTCCCACTACGGCTCTCTTTGAACCGGTAGTCCTGTCAGATACGCTACATCCTCCAATGTAGGTATCATGTGACCCCAAGGCATGATGAATGCCTTGCAGTCCTCCTCCCACCCCTCCCTCAACGCCTCAAGGTACGGTACGTCCATGGGAATGGACGCACCGACAACAGATGCCGAAATCCCATCTAGCCACCCTGGTCTGCTGGGCCTCCGCCAGTGCCCTGTACCATGCCCAGCAAGGTCCCAGGTGACCCTGCTCCTCATCCGGCCTTTACCCTGCAGAAACACAGAAAAGTTGACGTCATATCGCTTGCCGTTAACAATAAATTAACGGCAAGGGGTCTGCCGTTTACTTAGAGTCCACGTCTAGGGTGTGGCCGTCTAGTTCCTTTGTTGGCGTCCAACCCATTGCCGTCAAGTTCAGTTGAATGGAAAGGGGATGGACGTTTACAGGAACTCGACGTCCACCGATGTGGACATCAAGTTCCTGTCTGAACCGACGGAACCTCCCCTATTTTCTCTCCTTTCCACATTCTACAACCCACATCCACAGAGTCTGTAGGGTTCTAAGGGCTTACCTTGGGCCGTCGAGGTGCCTCTGCCTCCGTCTCGTCTCCTCCTTCGTCATCCCCGGCATTGTCCCCCTCCGTTTCCTTTCTCCGTCGGCACCGCCACCGCCAGTCCGGCCTCTTCCTCCTCCACTATCATCTCCTCCTCCTCCTCCTCCTCCAGTTGGCGGTGAGACCGGAGAATAGTACGTTTCCCCTTGTCTTCATTGGAAGCAATGTCAAGGGAGTTTGGGGGCTTAAAGAAACAAGAAGAAGAAGATCGAAGAAGAGTGAGGGTTGAGATGGTATGGGAAAGATGAGGAGCAAGGGAGGGCTCCGGTGCCTGGGAAGGTGAAATGGCGCCGAGAGAAGGCGTCGGTTAAAAAAGGCAGTTTTCTGGTTTAACGTCAAGGTCTGGCCGTTTACCTTTTCCTGGCGTCAAGATATGGCCGCTGACGTACACTTAACGGCCATCCTATGGACGCCAACGTCTCTTCAGTGTCAGACCTCGAAGTATGATCATCGGCCATGTCTGGACATCAAGTTTGAATTAGACGACCAGCCTTGTGGACGTTTACCTAATTTAGCGTTCATCGATGTGGATGCCAACCCTTCCGCACTCAGTCCTCACAGCACACTCCTTTGAACCTTTTGAGGCCATTTCATGTGCACCATTCCACAAGTCAAGGAATTCAAGCAATTGACACAAATGCAACCCACTTTTATTCATCTAATTTGTGTTACACTTATTCAAATCAGGAAAGTACATCATTTTGCCCTGCGGGCCATAAGAAATCACAAGAATGGGGCAAATGGTGTCAGTAAAATCTTCATACTGCCATATGTCTTCCGGGATTTCCTGCACTGCCAGTCCCACCTTCTTGCTCACTGTGTACTTCTTCCAAGTCTTCATCAACTTCTCGTTTCGTCCGGTGACTATCACATCAGTACAACTGAATGAAGTTGGAATTCCCCGTGGAATCCCAAGCAGACAATGGCACCGATGTGGTTGGTACACCACCATCTGACCTGCTCCAATCAGCTACAAATCTCTGTCTACCCTGGTCCGAACCTGGAACTCAATAGTCCTCATGATGAGTGGCCTCACGATGAAGTCATCCATTACCAGAAACGCCAAATGATCTCTCCAAGCATCTCTGCCTTTCAAGTGTGCTGTCACGCACTTGATCTCATTCTCTGGCTCATACCACGCCCTGCTGCAGTACACCGAGCTCCGAAAAAAGACTCTGGAGGGAGTAGGTTGTACATCAGCAAAATCAAACTTCAAGTGAGCCTCCATCCACACCTGAAGCAGGAACAAGCTCCCGCATGTGCGTCCGCCTAGGCTCATCGTGGTCAGCGAACTGTACAGGTGTGCCAGCACCGCAGGGGCAAGTGACTGTCCACGCCACAACAAAGATAGGATCCCCACATGCTCATAAAGGATGAATTCTCCGCTCGTGGGGAACAGGAACACTCCAGCCAGGCAGAGTGTCAATCCCTGGGTCGCCCTCTCCCAGCCAATCTCCCTCGCATGCTGGATCAACCACCAGGCCAGTCGGTCTAGGAAGATCCCGTGCTTGTTCGTCATCCGCAGCACCTCCTTCTTGTCTTGCACAATGTCTGCTAAAATCTCTTCCCACGGGAGGAGAGGAGTCGCTGCATCGTATTCCAAGCACCGCCTCCATCCCAGAAAAAGCTCCACCTCCTCCAACAACACGCTTGCTTCGAAGCCCTGGAACACAAAAGTATGTGTGTGCGGGTGCCATCTCTCCACCAACGCCCCCAGGGCGTCTAATCCCCACCACATGTCCTTCATATTCTTCGCCAACACCACCATAAGTTCAGATTCCACATCCCGATGAAGCTTCTCATGTCCGAGTGATGGCATTTACCAGGTTCACGAGCCAAGAAAAGCCCGTACCTGGCCTTGGCTTGGGAAGGCAGGGATTTCCTGCATGAGGGTGGGGTGTGTGTAAGAACAATGTTTGAGGCGTTTTCAGCCCAGGTTAAAGCAGAATGATCATTGCTTACCTCCCTGTTGGCCAGTCGCGTGCTCAGGTGCCCCGGAACTTTGATCAGAACTCTAGGGTTCGCGCCTGTGATTGTCCCGTCGATGAGGAGGCCATCTTGTTGTGCTTCTTCGTCTCTCATCTCTCTGGTTCGCAGAAGGATCAAGGAGAGACGGAGGTAGGAGATGGTAGAGTCCTCATGGACTCCCATCACCTATATTTTCGGCCTGATCCGCTGTCAGGTAGACATCCAGATCGGTGGACGTCAGTGGTATGTTAGCGTCAACATCAGTGGACGTTAACATGTTACTAGCAGCCAACGATGTGGACGTTTACTACTCGGTTACTTTCAATGTCTTTTTTTTCATAATGGCCATCGTCCTTTTATCTTGTGCTTCAAGTTGTTTTGCAGATGTCCTAAAGCACGAGCTGCGCTTCAATTTCAGAACACTCAGCGCACCTTGAGTGTTACAGGTATGTCTAACATAGGACCCCACCAGAGGCGAATAACTTGGCGACCGTGAACCCTGAGTTCCCCTTTAACAAAAACCATGATGGTTTGTGATCTCTCAGTTATTCGTATGGCCTTTAGAATTTTTCCTCTGGTGCTAACTTGAATTTAGAATAGTAACCCACACCAGCATGCATTTCACTGCTAACTTTCTCTTACTAACACCCAAAAAAAAAAATGGTGATTTTCCTCGATCATCTGATTGCTCCATGGTTCCCCCAGCTCAGGTAGCCTACCGGTCCACCCTTCATGACTATCCAAGTTGATATCAGGGTCTTTGTTGCCCCCCTTCTCCACTTGTCCCACCGTGCATATCACAAATAATCAAGCTATCCTTATTGAGTTCACTTGAGCCTTCGCCAGTCGCGAGCTTAATTCCGGACTTCAGGCTTTCCAAGCATGTGATTCCAGTTAGAATCTTTTGATAATCTTTTGAGAGATCACCAACTCCTTGTCTCCACGACCTCCTAAATTCGGGACCGACGTCCTAATTAGGCCAGCGAGCCCACAAGCTCCGGTTTTGAGACCCTCTTGATTCAACCGTCATATTACAACTCCTTTGACTCAGACACACCGAAACTAGTCAAAGTCCGACACAGTCATGCCAGGGACCCTGCCATTGGGTCGTAGTTGTAGTTACACAGGTAGATCACTTTTTTCTTACCCCTATTTGTCTCTCAGACGATACGTCATCTGTTTCTAGCCTGACTCTTTCGTTGGTTCGCTAGAATTCCTATCCTCGGAGATGACCCCTCATCAAATCTCTGCGTCCTTTGTTTACCGAGAACCCAACCTTTCAATCCACTCTGCTCCCCTGCAAGACCGGATGTCTCGGAGGGGCATTTGTAGACGCGAGATTTGGCCCATCTCCCGCAAGGCTCTTTTGGCCCATTAAGCCTCGTTTGACCGTTTGTTGACCTGCCTCGGATGCCATGTAGATGGCAGCATCGATGGCCGCCGACTACTAGTTGACGGTAAGCCTCATTGACGTCTACCCATCTCGGCGTCCACATCCCTGGACGTCTGCATGAGGTTGGCGGCCATATCGCTTGACGTTAACCCGGTTTACCTGGTCTGCGCAACTGCCCCGAGAATATAGCCCACCAGCGCCTTTCTCTCACCCATGCACCGCATGGGACCATTCCCAATGGCATATGGGCTACCTTGGCACTCCCTTGACCCAGTAAAAATCCCATGTGGCCTCCCCCCATTGGTTGGAGCCTTTAGACTTGGATTGCCATGTGTACAAAGTGTGTTTCTTCACACTTGAGCATCCAAGGCAGCTGAGCTCGAGCCCACTGTCTATATAACAGTCCCTAGAGCCCTCTAAGCAAGGGGAGGGAGGCTGGACATCCACATGCTGCCCCTTTGAAGAAGGAGAGAGAAAGTTGCACCCAAGCTACATCAAGTCTTCTTCCTTTTCTTCTCACGAGTTGGGACGTCCAGGAGGCTTCTTCCGAGCTGGAGGAGCCCTACAAGGAGCTACATCGCCTGCGAACGAGGATCTTTACCTCCTTCCCTCTCTCTTCTCTTACTCTCTCTTTAGTTCATTTGCATGAGCACACTTTCCCACTCACCCTAGGCACGTAGGTCCTTTCCCTACACACCTAGAAAGGGGTTTCCCAACCAAAAACGGAGGGAAGAAGGGTGGTCATAGCATTTGGCCACCCCTCTTCTCAAGTCTGCAACGGGTACGGGACTCACCTTTTGGGCTGTCTCTCACGTTTTGAACATTTGCTACTCTTCATTAGTCTTATAGAGTTTCTTATTTGTGGCATGAACAACACGCAGAAGACCGCGGAGCTCTTCTCCTTTGGCCGGCCGAAGGAGGAGAGATTGAGGCACTGTCTCCATCCGCTGCGCGAGGCGACCATTCCGGCGTGACCACATCACTCCTTGGGCACAGGTAAGGCCCTGGCGATCACATACTCCCATCTATTTTCTTGTTTTCCTCGTTCTCCTTCTAGTCACTCAGTCAACCGGAGGATCAACGAGGTCAACCGCGACCTCTCATCGCCAACGAGAGTCCGGCGGCCTCTGCAAGCACCCGGGAGGTCCGGAGATCGGCCGGGGACGGCGCAGAAATGAACCGTCCACAGTTTTGAAAAGTCATAGGAAAGCTATAGGTTGGACAATAGATGATTTGAGAGGGATAAGTCCTTCAGTGTGCACACATCGCATATAGTTAGAAGAAAATGCTAAAAGTTCAATAGAAATGCAAAGAAGGTTTAATCCCAACATGAAAGAAGTTGTTAAGAAAGCGATTGTCAAATGGCTTGATGCTGGTTCATTTATCCCATCTCTGATAGCCAGTGGGTTAGTCCAACTCAAGTTGTGCCTAAAAAGTCATGACTAACTGTAATTCAAACTAAAAAGGGTGAGCTCATTCCCACTCGGCTGGCTACAGGATGGAGAGTGTGTATTGATTATCTCAAATTGAATGCGATGACCAAAAAAGACCATTTCCCCTTGTCTTTATTGACCAAATCTTAGAGAAACTTGCAGGCCAAAATTCTTTTGCTTTCTTTATGGATATTCATGATATAACCAAGTGCTATTCACCCTGAGGATCAAGAAAAGACCACTTTCACATGTCCATTTGGAACTTTTGCCTTTAGACGCATGCCCTTCGGGTTGTGTAATGCCCTGCAACTTTTCAACGTTGCATGCTGTCTATTTTCTCATACATGGTTGCGGATTACTTAGAAGTCTTTATGGATGATTTTTCTGTGTTTGGAAATGACTTTGATTCGTGCCTTGACCATTTGACTGAATTGCTCAAAAGATGCATTAATGCCAATCTTGTCTTAAGTTGGGAAAGAGCCACTTCATGGTAAAGGAGGGGATTGTCTTAGGGCATATTGTCTCAAAGAGAGGGATAGAGGTAGATAAAGCCAAGATAAATCTCATTTCCGAATTGCCTCCTCCCAACTCTGTCAAACAAATTCGATCCTTCCTTGGTCATACTAGATTTTATAGGTTTCATAAAAGACTTTTCCAAATTGCAAGGCCATTGACTTCTTTGTTAAAAGACACTCCTTTCATTTTTGACAAAGCTTGTAACAAAGCATTTGAGGACTTAAAAAACATTTTGACCAGAGCTCCAATTCTACAGTCTCCAGACTGGTCATTACCATTTGAGATAATGTGTGATGCTTCAGACTTTGCAATAGGTGCTATTTTGGGTCAGAAAACTAATAAAGGATCTGTGTGATATATTATGCAAGTAGAACATGAATGACACCAGATTCGATACACAACCACTGAGAAAGAGCTCCTAGCTGTTGTCTTTGCCTTAGAGAAGTTCAGATCTTACCTTTTAGGAGCTAAAATCATTATCTTCACTGACCATGCTGCCTTAGGTATTTGCTTGCCAAAAAGGATGCCAAGCGTAGGTTGATCAGATAGATTCTCTTGTTACAGGAGTTTGATTTGGAAATTCATGATAAGAAAGGTCCAAGAATGTGGTAGCTGACCATTTGTCCAGAATAGTTGCCCCAAACTCTATGCCTATTAGAGATGCTTTCCCAGATGAGCAAATTTTAGCTATGTCCAATATTTCATCTCCATGGTACGCACACATTGTGAATTATAAAGTCATTGGACGAGTACCTGGAGATTGGACCAAAAATGAAAGAGAGAGATTCTTTACTAGGGACAAGTATTTTATTTGAGAGGACCTAGAGCTATTTTTTATAGGACCAGACCAAGTTATAAGAAGATGTGTCCCTGAGAGTGAGCATCAAAGTGTCCTCAAATTTTGTCATTATCTTGCTTGTGGAGGGCATTTTTCAGGAAAGAAGACCGCTGCTAAGGTCTTAGACTCCGGTTTCTATGGCCTACGTTGTTTAAGGATTCTCACCAATTTTGTAAGGCCTGTCCTAGATGTCAACCATGGGAATCATTTCTAAGAAGGATATGATGCCTCTTAACCCCATTTTGGTTGTATAATTTTTGATGTATGGGGAATAGACTTTATGGACCTTTTCCACCGTCCTTTGGATGCATGTACATGCTAGTTGCTGTTGATTATGTGTCCAAATAGATACAAGTCATAGCTACAAAAACCAATGATCATAAGGTGGTTATCAAATTTATTCAGAAAAATATCTTTTCTATATTTGGGTGGCCCAAGGCAATCATTAGTGATGGAGGACCACATTTCATTAACACTCAGTTTAGGACCCTCCTAAGGAAGTATGGGATCACCCATAAGCTGGAAACACCTTACCATCCACAAACCAGTGGCCAAGTAGAAGTATCAAACAGGGAGATTAGAACATTCTTTAGAAGTCGGTCAGGCCTGATAGGAAAGACTGGTCAGAAAGTTAGATGATGCATTATGGGCCTACCGAACCGCTTTCAAACTCCCATTGGAATGTCCCCTTATCTGCTTGTAGAACTTGAGCATAGAGCCTATTGGACTATTAAACAGGTAAATCTTGATTTAGCCCAAGCTGGTCAACAAAGGACCCTACAGCTGAATGAGCTAGAAGAGCTTAGAAATGTGGCATATGAAAGTTCTAAGATCTATAAAGCCAAAGCCAAAGCATTCCATGATAAACACATTCATAGAAAAAACTTTTCAAGTGCATGATGAGGTCTGGTTATTTAATTCTAGGCTTCGTCTGTTTCTGGGAAAATTGAAGTCCCGATGGGATGGTCCTTACACTATTGTCAAAGTTTGTGACAATGGTGTTGTCATTATTCTTGACCCTAAAACTGGACAATCATTCACTGTTAATGGGCAGAGATTAAAGCACTTCTTTGAAAGCCCATCTTCCTTGAAAATTGAGTCTACCTAGCTAGCTGAGCTAAATGAAGCTTAATTGCGTCTGCCTGAAGACGATAAACTTAGCACTTTTGGGAGGCAACCCATGTGTACAGATTTCCTTTATCAGGTAATGTCTTACTTTCTTTTCCTGTAAATAAGTTGGGAAGGGTAGAATAAGCATGCATTCATAGTCCTCACTCTAACCAGTGCTTCGTTTTTTTATACACACACTACACAGCCACTTAGACTAGTTGAACCCGAATGTAGCAAATTTGTTAAGGCTAGTAGGAGAGAGGTGATTCGTTTTCTCCCTTCCCCTTAATTGAATTGTGAAGGAAGTGAAGGCATGTGATCAAGGAACCTGACTGCCCATTCTTCATTTAAGAGGGGAAAAAAATCTATGAAAAATGCTCTGAATCTGAGTAAAGTTGGACTCGCTACTCTTGAAAAGTGATGGGTTGTGCAGCATTATGGATGAAAAAGAAAGAAAAATTCTGAGTGCACAAAGTGCAAATAAAGGGGCAAAGTCCTCAACTTAGAGAAATAATCCTCAAGGAAGTTGGGCATAAAGGAACTGAGAGGAACAACCCAATCTGACTAAGCAACGATCTTATTCCACAATTCTTTTCTTCTCCCTCAAATTAATCTAATCTCAAATACTAGCTGAGGCAAGGAAGCTCCAGAAGGGCTGATGTGAACTCTTAAGTGAGCTATTATTCGTGCACTAAGTTCTTGCCATAACCCTTACAATTAGGAAAGACATGGATAAAAATGTCTCCACATTAATCTTTTACATGATGGCTGTTTAGCATGAGGCATTACATCTTTTAGTCCCACAATGGAAGTAATTTTTATTGCTAAGGGACTAGCAATGTTCAAGTAGGGGAGAGTGATAATTGTAAAAATTTTCGTGTTAAATTTCATACATATTGTTGACTTGAGACATCATTTGTGTATGAATAAAGTACATTCTACCTTTAATTTTTATTTCTATCCATGTATAAATTTTTGAGCATATTAGTTAAATTTTTGGTAGAACACAAAGTTAGATTCTCATTTAATAAAGTTAATGCCTTTTGAATAGTTTGACTAATAAAAGTGTTTTCGCTTTTTGTAGGTACATTGTACATAAATAATTATTGGTCTTATATTTTCATAAAAATCTTCTAATAATTCTTGAAATATTAGTCTACAAATAACTCAAATTTTAAATGATTTTTTAGTTAAATAAATAACCTCACCCAATCCCATCATACCACATACCCTTTCTCATTCCATTGCGCCGACAGTCATCCTTTCTTCCCTGTTGCTACTTTAGACTGCCACAACCCATTTTCTTTCCCACGAGGGCTTCCGGAGGCAGAGGAGGCATGAGAAAAGCTATGCAGCTGGAGACGGTGTAGAGCTCTAGCGATGGAGCTGGGGTGCGGGCTGCCGCGTGTAGAGCTCTGGTGATGGAGCTGGAGGGTGGCCGTGCGAAGCAGAGGCTTGAGGCGCCCAGCTGTGCAGAGTGGGGCGTGCGATGGAGATGGAACGTGCGCATCCGGCGTGCGCGGCGAAGCTGGGCGCGGCGCGATGGAGGTGGGTGTGCAGAGTCAGGCGTGTGTGGATCTGGCGGTGCATGAGGTCAGGTGCGGCCGAGCTTGGGGCGAAGCTGTTGCGGCGAAGCAGGGGCGTGTGGACGGAGCTCGCGTGAGGAGCTCGTGCACGCTGAAGGCGGGAAGAGGAGCTCGAGCGGGTGAGGAGCCTGGCGCCTGGAAGGTTCGATGGAGCCTATTTAAGGACCCCAAGGTCCTGTGGAAATGGAAAATTTAACTTTTAAATAATATCTATTTATCATGTTTTCTCATGTTCTCATGGATGCACACGTATTGCCAATCCAAATCCCGTCGAATGCCACTTGAGCAAAAGTGACGTGAGATGAATCGACAATTCGCGCAGCGTGGGCGTGCCAGTCACCGAAGTGACAACCAATTGGTTTGCCTCCGAGAGTCGGAGGGCTTAGGGTCTGTTGTGCGCGCCGTTTGACTTCGTCAAACGAAAGTAGGTGTCGGGTCCTGGACCAAAATCCCGTCGTTGCCTAAACGCAACGACGTTAATTACATCCCTCTGGGAGGGAAAACCCTTGATTAATCGCCAGAAATTAGAAAGCCTTGTGGCCTTGATACGGAGACATCCGATGAAAAAGGTGCAACTCAAAATTAGGCCGGAATGATAAACAGACACGACGCCTATTCGAGGTTGCCGGGTCTTTTATTTAGATGTGATTGAGTCTTTTTTTTTTTACCCATTTGCCCATTGATTCTTTCCATTGACATGAAAACATTCTCAAATCAGTCTCTTGCTCTTTTGAAAACACATTTGCTCTTTTATTACAGAACAGGTTCTCATTCGGGTCTTTTGTTCTCTTGAAAATGTGAGATGATCTATTTGCTTTTCTTATTACAAAAAGAGTTTCATTTTGGTCTTTTGAAAATGTAAGGTGGCACATTTGCTCTTTTGAAGAATTGTAACGATCTATTTGCTCTTCTTGTTACAAAAGAAGTTTCATTTGGGTCTTTTGTCCTTTTAAGAAAAGGAAACCTTAATTAGACCTTTTGAAAGCATGAGAAAGCCCATTTGTTCTTTGAGTCAACAAAGGTTTTCACTTATTCTCTTATTTCATTGAGACCTTGTGAGAGTAAGGGTTGCCTATTTGCTTCTTTTTTTTTACTTTTATCACGAAAAGACTTTGATTTGATCTCTTGCTCTTTTAAAACATGTGCAACGTAAAACTCCTTGATTTGCCCATTTGCCGCACCTAATGATAAAGCATTCTTTTAATCGGCTCCTTTATTCTTTTAAAAGGGTGCAACGTGGTTCTATTCGCGATTCGGCGCCACTCCATTAGACTTTGGGGGTTCTTTTAAGAGAGGAAGAGGACCCTTGCCGATTCGACCTTCACGACGAAAATCCGGCAGCATCTCCCCTTATCTTGGTCGATAGGGGGAGAGCACGGTACAACCCACAAAACGGGGGGGCAGTACCAAAAGAGAGGGTGTATGTCAAATAACGACATAACCCCAAATGGCACATGGCACCGACCCCAAGGCAAGCCTTTGGTGGAGGTAGATATCACCATGACCACACAAATACGATCGGTAAATGAAGCATATGCGGGCCCATATTCCGGGCATAGACATCACGTTGTCCAACCGGGGTTTAAATGGGCTTCTCATCGGTCCATTATCCATTCTTGGCTTGGAACCACGTGAAGCATGGTTTAACTTCCATGGCCCGGCAGGGGTGGGGGCTGGCTGCCGATTCGGCAGGCCTGTTTGAGGCTGCCGAATCAGAAGGCCACCCACAGGGCTGATCAGCTGAAACCCTTCTTTTGTGGGCCAAGAGTCAACATTTGAAGTTGGTCTTACCCATATAAGGGGCAGTCTTGGGCCCAAGGGCAGGCCTATTGGGCTGTCCACTATGGATGCTAAGTGTGGGGGCATGAGCATTAGGTGCTCAACCCTTGGCTTGCAAGTGGACATCTCTTTAAGCATGAAATCCCTTAATGGGCCACCTAGAGCCACAAAAAAGAAAACCTGAACCTTAGAGAGGCCCAAAACATTGATCTAATGGGTCTCTTGCAAAGGGTACTAAGCAAGAAGGCATGGGCATTGGTTGCCCAACCTCTTGGCTAGCAAAATGGAAGCATTTTTTTTAGGCAAATGGGCCCATTTTGGGGGCGGTTTTGACAGTGCGAATCTGAACTTTGAGGGGCCAAAACAGAGGGTTTAATGGGCTCTTTTGCATGCAATACCAAGCTTTAAGCATGGGCATTGATTGCCCAACTCATTTGCTTGCAAAGGGGGCATGTCCCCAAGATGAAATGCACTTAGATGGGCTATTATGGACAGTGAAAACCCGCAGTTTTGGAGGGGAAAACAGGAGGTTTAAAGGTCTCTTTCACATGCAAAGCAAAGCTTTGAGCATGGGCATTAGTTGCCCAACTCATTTGCTAGCAAAGGGGCATGCTCCCAAGGTAGAAAACATGCATTTTAGGGCTGTTTATCAGTGAAAACCTGCACCTTTAGAAGGCTTAAAACATGAGGTTTAATGGGCTTTTAACAAATGGGAGCTAAGCAAGAGGGCATGAGATTGATTCCTCAACCCCTTGGCTAGCAAATGGGGTGTGTTCCAAAGATGGAAAACACACAAATGAGCCTCTTAAGCATGAAAATCTGAACTCTTAAGGGGGGGAAAACAGTGAGGAGGATCTCATTTATGAATGCCCAAACAGTGAGAAAGATCCCTCTCTTGAAGGCATACAATGAGCCCATGTGGACTCCAAGAGAGGGGGCGGCCCAAGCATTGCAAGGGGGGACTGTTTAGGGACCTTGGAACAGTCAAAAGCTTCTCATAAATAGAATGAAAGAACAGTGAGCAAACCTCACATTTCCTTGGAGAAAGCCATGGGAAACTTGCTCTTTAGAAGGCCCAAACAAGGCCCATATAGCCCCATCCTCTCAAAACCTCATTTATTGAGGCATGAAGAGGTATGGAGGTCTCATGTATGCTTCTTGGGATGAGAGGAGGTCCACCATGTAAAAGGTGGTTCCTCACCATCCCGTAGCCCTTTGGTAGCACCAAAACAAAAAAAGGGATTTAAACCTCATGCACACACAAGAGAGGGAGAAGAGAGCAATAAATGCAAAAAAGCAAAAGAGTGTTCACATCAAAGAAGGGATGGGAAGCACATGAGTAGAATATTCTCTTAACATAGGAAGGGGAAGAGTACAAAACAAAAGTTTAAAGAATGGAGGGGGAAGGAGAAGCCAACGCCATTCCCTCCATCTCTCCCTCTCTTCTCTCTTTTCTAGATGACAAGACCACTCATAGAAGAGGTAGGCCTCTCTCCTCTCTTTCTCTCTTTTTCTCTTCACCTTTTTCCTCTTTCCCTCTTGCCTCTTCTCCTCTTGCAGGTGCTCTTCAGGAAGAGAAAGGTGCAGCCGCAGCAGCCCCTTGGAGAAGAGAAGACCTTCTCTTCTTCTTGCTCCTTTCTTGCTGAAAACCCAAGCCAAAGCTCCTCCTCTTCCTCTTCTCCGTTCCCGCAAGGCCCCTTTGGAGCCTCTTTTTGGCCTCTTCCAAGCTTCTAGAAAACCTACCAAAAGTAGGCCCTTTCACCTCTTACAAATGCTTTTTACTTTTTCCATTTTAGGCAACACCTTTTGGGAGGTGTTGCATTTGCTTAATCTCACCCCCTTGCATGGGGTGAGATGGGCTTGGGCCAATGGAAGGCCTTGGGCTTTAGTAGGTGGGCCACTTAGGTAGGTCCATTCTTTTGTGCTCATGGTGGGATGAGGTTAGATCGGCCAAGAAGAAATGGGCCCATTAGCAGTTTTAGGTGCCCACAAATGCCCCCCACCCGAGGGTAGTGCGAGAGGGCACGCGAAGCGACATCCGCGGGTGCGTTGTAGCTCATTAACTATTTACACTGATACAAGCAGGTCTTTGGACTGTTGCTGTGTCAGTGGTCTGATAGCCTATTCGGGGTCCTTTGTTTCTCTTTGATGATGTTGTCCGCGGATGACGGACACATGCTCCTCTCAGTGGGCAACTGGGGGCTCCATTTCTTCCTTTAAGGTTTCCTTTTTGTGCAGGGCCGAAGCGATTCGGCGGGGTGCGCCAGCCGACCTGGGGGGTGTCGATTCGGCGAGCCCCCTGTTTGATTCGGCGGGCTCGCGGCTTGGAAGGGCCCAGGGGCGGCCGACAGTGAACCGGCCGGGACGCGGGCCGGCACGGCTCACATGGACCGGGCGGGTCCAGTCCACGCCCCCCTTTTCCCCTCTTTTTCTCCTCCTCAAAAGGCGCGCCGCGCCCTTCTTCTTCCTCTTCCATCTCTTCTCTCTTCTCCGTCTTCTCGTCTCTTCTCTCTTCATCTCCCTTCGTCTTCCTCCTGCCCGAGGAGGAGAGCGGCGGCGTCGAGGGCGGTGCGCAGCAGGCGGCGCGGCAGCGGCGCGGTGAGGGCGGTGCGCAGCAGGCGCAGCGGCGCGGCGAGGGCCTGTGCCTGCGGCGAGCAGGGGGTGCGGTGAAGCGGCTGTGGAGGACGCGGCGGCGGCGAGCGAGCTCCGTCGGCGAGGAGGGGCGCGGCTCGTTCCCTTGGTGGCTCGGGGGCCGCTGCGAGGTCTCTGTCGCGTGCGAGAGCGGCGGCGACCGAGAGGCGCACGGACGGCGGGCGACCAGTGCCGGCGACGAGGGGACCGCGGTAGGACACCGACGGCGGCCTTTTTTGTGTGTTTTTTTGTTTTCCCCCTTTTTAGGGGTTTCTATTGTGGTGCGGCTGTGGGCCTTGGGCGGGGGTGGAGCTCCGGCAATGGGCCGGGACAGGTTTGTGAGGGGGGTGCCGAAGGCGGCCATTGTAGGGCTTGCATGCCCATCTCCCCCTTTCCGTTTGATCTTTTGCATGGGGAGTATAGGGTCCCTGGGGGGACCCAGGGCACTGTGTGCTCTTTGAGGCCGTGGGGGGCCTTCTTGTACAAAGGGGCGCCCATTGACCGCTTGGGCGAGCAGAGTTACTTTGCTGCTCAAGCTTTTGAAGCGGCGCGCTTACATCCAACATGAATTGCCCAACATGCTTGCTGCTCTGGAGGTGCAGCAGTCTGACTGCGACGCTGTGCTGAAGCCTATTCACGACGATCGAGAGCACCGTCGGTCTCTTGTCGAGGGATATGATGGAGAATTGGCAATTCTGAAATCCCGGATAGCCGACTTGGAAGCCGAGCTAGCTGCTGCAAGGGCCCGACGAAGCGCCCTTGCCAATTCTCGTG
>CM024758.1:42144062-42416598 GCA_014218235.1 Colocasia esculenta | reverse complement strand
AGAGAAGCGAAAGAGGAAGAGAGGGAGTGGTTCGTGTTGCGGGAATTCAAACGCCTCAAGTCTGTGATTGCGACAAGATAGGTGTCACGTTTAGTTTAGGTCGCGACACAGTTCTTTTCGCCTTCTAGACTCAAGTAGCTACCATTGACCTGTCGCGTTCCAGCAACTCGGCCGATCTACCCTCTCAAACTCTCTCCTTTCTCTCCCTGAAACCCAAATAACCCAAGTGAACAAAAAGTCCTCTCTTTGGAGAGATGACCTAGTTATATTGGTAATAGGAGTCATAATCAGGCTAGGAGTTCAGAGACCTGACAGTTGGGACGTTTCCCAATCCGTCTCCCAAAGAAAATAAGGACGGTTCCAAATCTGGAATCCAAAACGCATCCGGAGAAGTAAACGTCCAACCTACTACGTTAACCAGAAATCAACGTCAATCGATGTTGACGTCTGGATTTCGGTCAGACAGTAAATGTCACAAAGCTTACGTTGACTCACCCTTAACGTCAAGGGATGTTGACGTTAAGAAGAATTTCGACAGAAAACTAAAAAAAAAAAAAATGCAATAACAGCCAAAATCACTCAGAAAGTTGGGCCTACACCCTCTCTCCCTTAAAAAGATCTCGTCCTCGAAGATCAAATCAAGTACTATGGTGACGTCGTCGGGTTGTAACGACCCGACCTCCCGGACCCCGGCAGGGCCCGAAATTCGCGTCGCACACACGGATCTGAAGATCCGGAAGGGTTAGACGAATTAGTCTAGTGAGATATGTACTGAATTTAAACAACTATAACAATATGTACAATATAGAAAAGTCTGTACAAACGCGTCCAAGCAAAAGCACAGGTACAAGAAGAAGGTGCAGTCCTTAAAGGCATACCACTGGACTTGCAAAGCACAACTTTCAGCTCACTCAGGCTACAAGAGCTCACAACGCTCACTCTCACTGTGCTGGGACAACACACAGTGCCACAGCCGCCTCCGCAACCCGTCCGACACCGAGCTCCCGCGACGACGAGCCCCTAGCTGAAGGAAGTAGGGGGGGTGAGCCTCGTGAACAAGGCCCAGTAGGGATTACCAGTCCTCACCGGCCAGAGCAGCAGGAACTCTGAAAATAGGAAAACTACCCTAGAAAGATGTAAAGCGAGTAACACCTACGCAGGGTACTACTAAGCCGGAAGAGAACATCGCAACACCACGACCACCAACCCAGGTCGTGACACAAACACGACTCCAGCGAAAACCAACGGAGTCGGGCACAAAGCGGAAGCAGTGCTCAGCACCACCTGCCGCGACCACGGAAACAACCAAGTGACAACGACGTCTCACCGCAAGCACGGCCACCTCAGACCTCACAAGGCGAGGGCCACAAGAAGAACCACCCCGGACCGTGGACACGCACCAGTCGAGAGCCACATACGCCGGTTCCATCACGGGCTGGCACCCCAAGAACGGGACCACGGAAACGAGAGAACACCCAAAGCGGGAACCACCAGAAGCACGAGTCTGCCCAAGGCCAGACCAACGACGCCCACGGAAACTAAGCACAGCCAGGTAAAAACTGCCGTGCAAGCTAGGGCAACGAGGAAACACTTGGAACGTCATGAGGAAAAACGTCATCACAACAACAGCAGCCAAGCCACCGCCGCTAGCAGCCAAGAGGGGGACCCGCAGTCCACACGCTCTGCTCGTAGCCTAGATCCTCCCTCCGCCCACGCGCAAGGGCGAGCAGAGCCGCCAAAGAACACACAACACACGCACACCGCAGCCTGGCCAAAGCGCGGCCTCACGCCTGACACCACTACGTGGCTCCGGAACCAACGATGCAGAGAGAGGCGTGAAGGGAGACAAGGGACTATCTAGTCTGCGCCAGGAAAGCACTTGAACCCCTCGGCGTCCCAGACCCAGACAAGAGAGCTCTACAAAACGACTCAGCGACGCTGTCCAATCCTCATTTTCCCCTAAGCTCCAGAGTCCGTCGTCAGCTGCCAACTCGATCACGCTCCCGAGGACGGGGGTCCCAGGAAATGGAGACAACCTCTGAGTGGGACAAGCCCTCAAGTGCCAAGCACCGGGGCGAACAGAGAACAGGAGGGGCAACACAACAGAACCATGCCGAACCGCTGGCTTGTAGCACACGACAAGCCCAGCAAGCGAGAGGCACGAAGACCGCAAAAAGGGTCGTCGGCCAAGCCAACACGCACGAGCGAGCCCAAAACCTCGGAGCACTACCAGAAGTACAGAAAGCCCATCGCTCTGCTAACAATCGATTGACCGTTAGTCAATCGATTGTTAGGCATACGCGACACTCCTGGCACCATTGCCAGGACACGGCCACGAAGGTGTCACCTTCGGTCACTGAACGCAGAGAGGCAACCATCCGCGTTCCCTACCAGAAGGTCCTAAGGGCAAAGCCTGCCCTGGGGCACATGCCGACACACAACCGGGCCACGGAAACACCCGAGGCACCCACAGGCATTGTCGCGCCCCCACAGGCCATCGCGATACCATCGCGACAGGGAAGGCACCGCGACAGCAACCCTGACGCGACGGGGCGGCGCGTCGCGACAGCAACCCTGTCGCGACGGGAAATCAAGTCGCGACAGCGATCCTTATCGCGGTCGCCCAGTGCACCGCGATAAGGTCGAGCCGCTAGGGCGACGCCTCTACTGATGTCGCAGCGCGTCGCACGGCCGTGACATCAGCCGGAAGGCAGACCGCTGGGATCCTCAATCCGGGGGCCGCCCACGAGCTACACACAAACGCAAACGGGGGGGGGGGGGGGGGGGGGGGGGTGGGGGGGGGGGGCATGGGGAAAGAATTAAAACTAACTACTAACCCACGAGGAGATCTCCCGATCCACCGGATCGAAAAGAGTTCAAGCAATCCAAACTTTCACGAAGAACGAACCCACGGGGGCCTTCACGTCAGCTAGCCACCTCCTCTCGCTCCAAGCATGCGCCACGACGCCGCCACGAGCCCGCCAGCCTCACCACACCCGATCGTCGGAGGGGAGCCTCCCCACCGCCAGAGGAGAGGGAGGAGGGAGAAAGAGGAAAAGGGGGAAGGGGTAGCCGGCCTGCGCCTTAAGCGCCCGGCACCCAAAACGCGACAGAACGCCCCGTCGCATTACGGACCTTAACGCGATGGGTCCGCCGACCGTGACAGAACGCGGCCCACAGGGCGCCGCGACTACCCGACAGGCCGTACTGACACGCCTGCCACTTTGACAGGCGTCAGACGACCGGACAGCGCAACACGACAAACACTGTCGCGGGACCCGTTGACCGGTCGCAACAAGAACGCGACGGCAACCCAGGGCACGACAAGAACGCGACAGCCTCTCTATCGCGACATGGATGACTGTCACGTCGGGCACCCCCGACGCGACACCAGTCATCCAGGACATCGAAATGAAAGCCGGGAAGCCGGGTCTTACAGGCATCGTCTCTGGCTACACTTTGGCCGGTGCTTGTGGTCTTGCTACTGGCTTTGTTGTTGCTGCTTCTAGAACACCTCGTGGAACGAACGTCTTCAGCTTTGAACACTCTCTAATCCGATGATCTGGGCTGCCACACTTGAGACATCTTCCAGTTTTTGTCCAACACAAGTCTCCGCCATGATGCTTGCCGCAGTGTACACACTCGGGCTTCTCGCTGCCTGTAGAATCGGCTGATGGGGTGCTGACTTTGCTTGTACTACAACTTGTTGCTGGTCTTCCACGAGGATCTTCATCTGCTTGTTCTGTCGCTAAAATGGTTCTTGTAACCTCTTCATCTGAGCCTTCTTCTTCCTGGTACACAACTCCATCTCACTCTCCTGCCTACAGCTGTGCTAAGAGCCACATCCTAGTCCTATGGTCGAACGCTACAAGTTTGGCTCTCAATGATGGTTGAGCCCAATCACAAACTTCTTCACCTTGCGCCTTTCATCAGTAAATATGTGCGGTGCAAACCTCGACAACTCTGCGAATCTGGCTCATACTCCAAACTGACATGGAACCTTGAGTCAATGCCAAGAACTCCTGCTCCATCTTGTCCTGGATGTGCTCGGGAACAAACTTAGCTCGAACAACCTCACGAACTCTCCCCAAGTCACCTCTTGCTCCATACCCTCAAACTGCGTGGTGAAGAACGGAAGACCACCACATGTCTGCTCGCTCCTGAAGCATGTACGTGGCCAAGCTGATCTTGTCATCCTCCACACACCTGATAGTCCAAATATTTGGATCTCTCTAAGCCAACTCTCTGCAACCAACGGCTGACTCTCCCCCTTAAAAGAAGGCGGAGCCATCCGCTTAAACCTCTCCATGACTGACACTCCTCCAACACCACGGTCCTACTGAGCTGGTGCCAGAACCTGAGCTTGAAGCTACACCTAAAGAGCTGCCTGTGTTTGTGCTTGAGTCTGGATCACTTGTACGAGTCCTTGCATGAATGTGCCGTAGTCGACCAACAGTGGCGGGGGTGCTGCAGGTGGTCCATGAGCTACTGGTACTCTCTGCTGCTCACTTGCAGTCCTCCTTGCCTCCTCATCTTGGATAGGTACACTCAAATGACGAGTCCTTCCAGCCATAGCCTACAAAATAATACTAAGTCAAGCTCCATTTATTACTACACCTAGTATATTCTCATACATTCATCTTATCACTTTTCTAGTCCTATTTTAGTTTTCCATGGATCTAGCTATCCACTACAAAGACTTTGAGATGTGAATCAAGTTGATGGCTTTCCATGTATAATCTCAACCTTGTAGCTCTGATACCACTTTGTAACGGCCCACTTCTACCTGATACGGTTATACAAACCCACGTCGAACGAGAGCAAGTCGCTATAGGGAGAAAACCCCAACGATAGTCACATAGGAGAGATATACACAAATAGCAAGGAATATTGTAGCGGAAAATAAATAACTCTTATCCATCAACTTTATAATCCACATAACACTGTTTATATAGTCCAAGAAAAGAAATAACATAAATCACAACATCCACTAACATAGCCAGCTTCCAAGTACAAAATAACCAAAGTCCAAATTACAATTTCATCACATACTAGGAGATAAACAATAAATCTTCAATCTACTCTTCACACTCCACGTCTGATCTCGCTAACTCCTCGGCTTCTAAGTCTCCTGAAATGTTAGCAAGGGTGAGTCTACGCAATAGACTCAGCAAGCAACTTAAAATTTCAAACCACGCACTTACCATACATGCTTTCTAACAATTTAACACTTTACTAGCTATCACATTATCATTAACTATTTGCAATTAACAATTAAACTAACACATGCTAATACTATAATAGGGATAATAAATCATGGAATCTATTAAACAAAACTATATTAACACATGTAAAACAAGAATTCTAAACATGATACTTATAACATGGAAACACTAACATGAGAGCATTCATATAATCACATGCTTGCAATTCTTACTTTCACATGACACTAAACACTTGGCTTATATTAAAATGTACAAATGATACTACTAAGATGCTCATAAGAATTTCTAAACTCATGGACACAATTTACATACTCCTACACATGTACTAAACATGGTATCACAATTAGCACTTAACATGGATCATATTAATACATGTATTTACCTTCTCATGACATATCACATGCACTTTTCTCACATTATCATTCACTTTCACTACACATGATTTCACATGGTTTTCACATAATTTTCACTTTCACGATCACATATCACTTCACTTGCAAATACCATGTGACACTTTCACATATACACATTATTCACATATCCACTTTTACACATTGCCAAGACACAGTCCAAACCACCACTAAAAAGATCACATAACACATACACATACTTAATCGCCAGGCAAAACAATCAAGTCTTGGTTACTGTGCATAACCGGGGGAAGACCTCCCCACCATTACTAGTGGAACTTGTCCACCTCCAGGATTTCACACGACCCGTTGCCCCGGGTATCACATAACACATTTGAGCCTTCCATGTAGGGGCATACTACAGTACGACTCCACGCAATCTATGGTGGCAGTGTCTCTTGGCACAATTTTTATCTTTCACATTAACACATATTTCACACACACATGCCACAATATTCTCTCACTTTCCATGCACATGCACACATATATCATGAAAAAATAAACTAATCACTTCTGATACTCAATTTAATCAAGAACAGTAAGTAAAATAACCTAATCATGATGAAATCCCTTTTAAACATATTTGAGACTTATTATTAGAACTTGGTACAGAAAACTTCAGAATTAATAACTAATTGTACAGTACTCAAATTAAGATCAAATTTTAACCACGGGGTAAATATAGCACTAAAACATATTTGCAATTTTCAGAATTTTTGGAACAGTACAACTATTCTTAATATTAATAGAGACTTCATGTAATTTAACAAGATAATTCAACTAAACATGATAGTAGATAGAACTAACGGTTCTAACAGTTTTGAACATGCATACAGTAGTCCTACATTCATGGAAAATTTCTGAGATGATAATATTAATCATACACATTATTCTGAATTAAATATAAAATAACATGCTTATTTACTCATAACAAAATTCTATAAATAACAATTATGATCATAAAATTTCCAGGATTCATAGTTTGATCTATTGAACCTATTAGATAGGACAAATTTTCTAAACACATGCATATAGTCACTTTTACTCAAAAATCTCATCACATGCAATTAAACACTGTTTTGAACAAAATAGATGAACTTGACGTCAAAGGGTTGGACGTCAACATGGGTTAACGGTACGATCGACTACGTCGACCCAGGAACTTGACGGCTAGGTGTTGCCGTCAACCTCCTATCGCAGAAGGTGCAAATGAACACAAAAATAGGGATGTGGGAGGTCTTGGGCATGAAATAAAAATCCGTATTAAAATCACAAAACCCATAAGGGACAAGTCCATGGAGAGAAACCTAAGTTACTTTCCTCTAGAAAATTCTTCAACAAGAGAATTTAGCCGATGAAGCCCTCTTTTGCACCAAAAGAGCTATTCTTCTAACACGATCAAATCTTCTATCTTGAGCACGATCGGCCACGATCACTTGGTCTAGAGCTGAAACCGGCATCAGAGAGAGAAGAAGCATCAATAAAAGAATTAAAATCTACTATAGCTTGCATATTGGAAACTTGACCCCCCATTTTCTCAGAAGGCTGGGCGATACAATTAAAGTCACCCCCAACCACCCATGGAACATCAACAGTATCAGAAAATTGGATAAGATCATCAAAGAAAGTCCGCCTGTGACTAGCATTGCAGCTAGCATAAACCATAGTAACAATCATTTGGACACTTTTATCTTTCAACACAGCTAACATGATATGTTGCTCTGAACAGTTAATGATGTGCATGGAATTATTGCGCCAGAGTACCTAGATTTTGGAGTTCTCACCCCGTTTCTAGCTTACTCCTGCATATTGATATATTTGCATAAGGAAGATGCTCGATCAAAAGGACCATAGGCTCAGTAATAGCCACAATATCTTGCCATATTTCCTGATAATTCTACAAAGGGACCTCCTAGAGGCAGTATTGGAAATGCCTCTAATATTCCAGCATAATAAGGAACTATTCATGATGAGGAGTAACCAACCGAACCACCTGCGGCTTTTGCCTTAGATCGCGTAGTTGCACCTGCTTTTTTATGAGCTTTCAAATCTTGCAATAGGACAGGGCCCGACATGAAAATATTCTACGTGGCAGCAAGGATAGAAACCCTTTCTAAAACTTCATCTGGGGGTTTAGGAAAATCTATGGTAGATTCTGTAATGGATTCACCCTCAGCTCCCTTCGCGTCCACAGTCGCCGTCGCCGGAGAAGAACCCTCAACCCCCACAGCATCTGATCTCCCTTCGACACTTCCCCCAAAATCTTGACAGTGAGTGCCACTTATACTAGCGCTCCCATGCAGGCCATGCAACGTGATCTCCTGAGGCTGCGACGCAGTAGTAGATTCATGCAGAATGACATGACCGAATCCTTGCTCCTCAGAATCTTGCAAGTGTCGGCCATCAATACCCTCATGGTTCTCCTCCAGCACAGAAAAAACGATTCCCGAAGTCACAGTAGGGGCTTGCTGGGCACCTTCTGCCGCCATGTTTTCTTGACCACTGTGGCACCTCCGCCTTCTCCAATGGGATTTGCATATCAGACGCCTTTTGAGTAACCACATGAGCATTTGGTTGTTTTTGCTTCCTACGGCAGTCCGCAACAGCATGACCAAGTCTATGGAAAGAGGAGCAAACCTCCGGAACTCTGTAGTAGTTTATCTTCTGCCAAAATCCTTTTGTGCCACATCCAATCCAGATTCTATCCGGCCAGGGTTTAACTATGTCTAGCTCCACGCAGACGAAAGCTTCACGGTTTGTGTTAACGCATAGTTGGCTCATATATCCGGAGGACATGTCCCAGGTTGCAGCAATGGACTCAGAAAATCCTCATAATAATAGTTAACAGGGAGCATAGGAAAGCCAATCCAAATGGGGATGATAGTAGGATCAGCATTAAAATCGAACTGAGAATCCCATTTTAAAAATCTATATAGCATACCTTTGATGTATAAATTCCTCCTAATAATAATCTTCATGTAATCATCCTCAGCATCAAAACGTAACCCCGGGATGGAGCAACGGCCATAGGACACCTCACAATGATAGCCAGATTAAAATTTGAATGGATTTACCTACTTCTTCTAGCGAGAAGAAAACCGTTGGTTCTCCGAGTCTGTAAAATTTCCTCCGGTGTTGACTCGCCTACGCCAGAAGACCCAGCCTCTGGAGGAAGCGCCATGCAGATGCCTCAGGTCCTGCCAGCCCCCTAGGGCCAGTGGCAGCCAGTGAGGGCAACCAACGAACCAGAAATTTTTAGAGCGTCTCTCTCTAGAAACTAGAGAGAGAGACTAGCAATCACTAACACATTCGCATATTTACATTGTTACATTGTTTACACTTAGTTGCCATTGCACATAGTCCAAACAACCACAAGAAGGCACCATACACATAACACATATATGCCACCTAGGCAACACAATGACGAATCTTGGTACTGCGCAGCCGGGAGAAGCTCTCTCCACCCTAACCAGTGGTACTTGTCCACCTCCAGGATTCATCCTAATGCCTATAGGATATCACACATATTGAGCCATCCCGTAGGGACTTACTAAGTACGGCTCCACAGCCCTCTCTGGTAGTAGTGTCAATCTCGGCACAATTTACACATTCCTCTTAATCACATGTTCACATTTTACACATGCACTATTTAACACATTTGCATTCACTTTTAAACAATTACACATGCTTCAGTTTCATAACATGATTCTACGTTTCACAGTGATAATTAGATCATATCACAGTCCTAATCATGTTGCTAATCATTTAATTTCACATGATTAACCTTAACATGCTCATCGTGGTCATTTCCTTTTATTAAATTAGTAACAGTATCTACTGTTATCAAAATAGACCGGAATTTTATCACAGACGACTTTACAAGGATATGTATCACATAGCTAAAATTTCAAATTTTTTGGAATAGTAAATATAATTTTAATAATTAAGACAGTTTCAGGCATTTTCATCAAGAAATTCATTAAACTGATTCAATCCATAGTCGGTTCTAATAGTTCAGAAACATGAAATCAGTCATCGTACCATCATGGAGAATTTTGAAACCCTAATATACAATGGATCTAATTATTCAGGAATTATCATGGTCAATCATGCTCATATTCCCATTACAAAAATTTTAATAAATAAAACTATTTCACATAAATTTGACACCTCCTCATGATATGACTAATGACTATACTTGACCAAATAAAATTTTCACATCATGCAGATATACCCAAAAATCCGTCAAACATACCACAGAGATCAAAATAGCCATTCTTAAAACTTGAAGAACGTGGCGGCAAAGGGGTGCCGCCAACAGGGTTAACGACACACGATGTTGCCTCCAACTCATGATCTTGATGGCAGTTGCTGCTGTCAAGTTCCTGTCTACAGAAACACAGACTGAATGCATAAAATTTGATGAATTGGGGTTCCAAGACACGAGGAAAAATCAAATAAATCCTAGGACTTGAAGGACATGGGTAGGGATGAAATCCCTAGATCACTTGCCTTGAATAAAATGGCTAATGGGATTATTTAGCTGAAGATGCCCTCCTCTGCCAAGCCAAGGGGTGCTCAAAATCCTCCCAGATCCGGTCTTGTGTGCGATGTAGGTCACTCCCGGAGTCGGGGAAGCTTCACCAATGTCAAGTGCACCTCCCAGTCGATGAAGATCGCCGGATGAGACCCCAAGTCTTCAGATTAAGGTTGCACAAAACTCAGTTTTCACCACAGGGAACCCTAGGTACTCTTTGGGCACAAAGACCTAACTTGGACAAGAACAGGTGTTTTTTAGAGGCTAAGGGTTTGGGTACGCATAAGGATGGAATCCTACCGTTGGAGGTGGGTTTCCAAATCCAGAACAGGGGAAAAAACAGCCGTTTACCGATCAGAAATCGCAATAGAAACTGAGAAGTAAACATCCACTTCTCCTGCCATTAACAGAAAATAAAACACCTCGATCTGGATGCCAACTCTGAGTCATGGCACACTGCTTGCCGTCAACATGCCCTCAACATCAATGGATGTTGACGTTTGCTGGAATCTCGACCAAGAAAACAGAAACATCAAATAGCATATATACACACCATATACAAATACATACAATATGCCCTGTATAATTTAAATACAATATGCACAATTTAATAAAGATATATATACAGAATAAGTATGTATATACATATATGCACAAATACACATAAACAATATACACAAAAGCAACTAAGTATAATATGACAAAAATCCAAATAAAAAGACAAAGTTCGAGGATCTTACACCCTCTCCCCCTTAAAGAAAACTTTGTCCTCGAAGTTAGAACGACATAGTAACCAAACAACTGGGGATACTTCTTCATCATAGCATCATCAAGCTCCCACGTAGCCTCCTCCTGCGAGAAGTTCCACCAAAGTACCTTTACTGACACAATACTCTTGTTCCTGAGATGTTGAACCTTTCGATCAAGGATAGCTACTGGTTGCTTAACATACGACAGATCTGGCTGAATCTCCACTGGCTCATGACTAATCACTTGAGACGGATCTCGCACATACCTCCTGAGCATAGATACGTGGAAAACTGGGTGAACACTAGCTAACGCTGGGGGTAAAGCTAGCTCATATGCCACGTCTCCCATCCGCCTAAGAATTTCAAATGGGCCAATGAATCTAGGACTCAACTTGTTATGCCTGCCAAACCTAACAATGCCTCGAGTAGGCAAAACCTTTAGAAAAACATGCTCGCCCACTTCGAACTCTAAATCCTTCCTTCTATTATCGGCGTAACTCTTCTGCCTATCCTGCCACGCAACAAGCCTCTGCCTGATAAGTTGAATCTTATCCGAAGTCTCCTGCACTAACTCCGAACCAATCAACTGCCTATCACTGGTCTCCTCCCAACCAAAGGAGATCTACAAGGCCACCCATACAAAGCCTCAAACGGAGCCATACCAATGCTCGCATGAAACTGTTGTTGTAGGCGAACTCTACAAGGGGCAAATGACGCTCCCAATAACCCTTCCAATCAAGCACACACGCTCTCCACATATCCTCGAGCGTCTGGATAGTCCTTTCGGACTGGACATCTGTCTGCTGATGGAACGCCGAACTAAGCTTCAACTGAGAACCTAATGCCTCCTGAAGACCTTACCACAACCTCGATGTAAACCGCGGGTCTCGATCAAAATAATCGACTTTGGCACACCATGCAACCTCACAATGCTACTAACATATAGCCTAGCCAAACTCTCTATGGACTGCTTCTTCTTCATCGGCAAGAAATGCGTCGTCTTGGAGAAATGGTCTACAATCACCCAAATCGAGTCATTGCCCTTCACTGATCTGGGCAAACCTGTCACAAAATCCATAGTGATTGCTTCCATCTTCCATACTGGAATCTCCATCTTCTGTATAAGACAAGATGGTCACTGACACTCGGCCTTCACTTGCTGACATACCAACCACCTGGAATGAACTCGGCCACATCCTTCTTCATGCCAGACCACCAGAAGGATCTCTTAAAATCCTGGTACATCTTAGTTTTGCCTGGATGAATAGACAACCTTGACTTATGAGCTTCTGTTAGAACATGCTCACGAACATCCACAACATCGGGGACACAAACTTGGTGCTGAAATCTAATGACACGTCCTCATCATGAGCAATTTCTGCCTTGCCTACCAACTCCTGGAGCCTAGGATCAGCCTCTGCTGCTCAATCACCTCATCTAGAACAGTGGATTGAATAGACAACTGAGCCACGAAAGCCTGGCACAAAAGTGGCTCTAACTCAGTCATCGCACAGGCTGCATCTTCCAATCCTACTGGAGCAACGACCTCTTCCTTCTAAGCGCATCTGCCACGACATTCGCCTTTCTGGGTTGACACTGAAGCTCGAAGTCGTAGTCCTTGAGGAACTCAACCCATCTCCTCTGCCGCAGGTTCAACTCCTTCTGAGAGAAGAGATACCTCAGACTCTTGTGGTCAGTGAACAATTCGAACTTGACACCATAAAGATAGTGTCTCCAGATCTTCAGCGCATGAACCACTGCCGCAAGCTCCGAATCATGAGTCAGATAGTTACGCTCATGCTCCTTCAATTGGCGAGAAGCATATGCCACTACCCTACCATGCTGCATCAACACACAACCAAGACCGATCTGAGAAGCATCCGAATAGATGGCAAAACCCTCTACACCACTCGGCAAGATCAGTATGGGTGCAGAAGTAAGCTTCGCCTTCAGCAACTGAAAGCTACTCTTGTAATCCTCAGACTATATGAGGATTTGTTGGTAGTCTGTTGATTTAGTCCATTTAACATATTCTTATATGAGATGTTACATTCTACCCCTCTTATAGCTCATCGGAACTTCAATAATTGGAAAATAGTAGATAAACAATAAAATGGCTATTTAAACAAGCTAAAATATATGCACTGTGATTGTATATGCAATAACTCATCTAACAATTATGTAAAAATCATAGTTATATTTTAAATAATATCCCTTAATGATCCATAAGGAAATTTGGGCAACGAATATTCTATTGGACTAAGTTTAAGAATTATTGTGACTTATTATCATAATTAAGAAATAAGTCAGAAACCTATTATCATATGTATTAAAAGGGGTCAAAAACCAACACAAAAATTATGGGTATACTTTACATGATAGGTTTAAAAACCCAATGAGAGAATCGGGAAAAGTAATATTTCTTGGGCCATGAGTAAATTCCCAATAGAAAATTACCCCAAATTTTGGAAATCTTAACTAAGTGATGTTAAGTGAATGAATTCTCAACCAATACACAATTCGTGGGCCACCAAATAAGACCAAGTCGTGGGTATAGCTTAGACGAAGATTTCCTAATTTGTTTCCATCACTATTGGGAGAGAAACCTAAAAAAAATGGCAACAACTTTCAAAATTCGTGGCTCTAGTTTCTTAATCCCAATAGAACTACTAAACACACATATCTCCAGAAATTGAGCCCCTCTCTACCATGGGACGCCCCTAGGGTTTTCTTGTGATGTTTCCGGAGACACTTGGAGGTTGGGAAATGAGGGAGAAGGCTTGGAACTCATGGGCTTCTTCCTCTCGTCCAACTACTTGCTGCTATGACCATAAGTTAAGACTAGTCTTGAAAGCATTCAAAGGTTAGTGAAACCACTACCATATCTTGCATACCATATACCAAGAGAAGGCTCTTCGAGTCTAGTTTCTTTTAAGAGCATTTTCCCCAATTTCTATCCAATAGTTAATGAGTATTAAGAGGAGTTTTGAACGACTGTCTACCTAGGGTTTTTGATGGGACGTTGGAAGTTTTCACTTAAAATGTATGTCTTCTATAGGACAAACTCTAGTTAAATTGGTACATGCTTGCATACACACGTCTAGATCATGTTCATATTGTTTTCCCCAGTTTTTACCTTGTTGTTTCATCAAATTAAATTCAGTATCTTCATAACATTATCTCTATCCTGTTAAACCCTTGACCCACATTACGAAGTTTCTTCCTCTTATGTGAGTCATTTTAGAGTGAGCACTCAATATAAATATTGTTCTCCTCTGAGTCTACTTTCCGTTGAGACCTTTTTGCCCAGTTTTTATTGAGTATACTGAGAGAATTCACCAAGACAAATTAACTGGGTCAGTTTTCTTTAGATAGTTCCACTATGTCTTATTACCTTGTTGAATAGTCATTGTTTTCTAATTCGTTATTACAGCAGGTAGTTTACTGACCTAGGAATCTAATGAACTTTGTTTCACAATCTTTCGTGCTATATATTGCGCATTTAGGTCACCCAGTCCAAGTAGGAGTTGAACTTTGTGCATTTGGCAACCTAAAATACCCATTTGGAATACCACGAGTCGAGCTATCGCGTTCTAAATGCGACAGGAAGACTATCGCAACCATGCCTCTGCGCAATGTTTGCTTAAATGGCTTTAACTTTTCCTATAGACCTCGGAATGATGAGCCATTTTTTTGTTGGATTCCTTATTCAGAGGATTTCAAGATGGTATATTCATGTGTGATATTTGCATAGAAAATCAGTGAGTTATGACTTGAGGAGTTGAAGGGATGGAACTTCATTTGTCTTCTAAGGGGCATACATCTTGGTTTCTATCGTTTTGCATCATTTCTTCACATGCGTGTGTTTGATCTATTCTAGGAAGGTTTTAAAAGGTCTTATCATGCATTAATCAACCCATAGAAAAGGGTTAATGACTTAAACATGATTCTAATTGCCAACAATGACTAACTATCTCAATTTGATTGAGTTGTCAACTTGCCAAAAATGATAACTTGCTACTTGCTAAATTTGGACATGCATCAAGAGCTACTGCATTTTAAGTGATTATAAATGATTTTGAAACTTGAGTACATGATTGCACTTGCCACACCTGACATCTTCACATGTGTAGAATAGGAACACTCCTCCGTGACTAATGGACTCTCCACTGGGTATTCCTCCTGTCGGACTAGGACATATTCACGAGAGACCTCTGTAAGTATCCTCTGACCATGGATTCCCACGTGGCTGATGAGTTGGTTGTACCGTTAAAACTCGTTAAAACTTGAGCCCATTGTCATGAAACATGTCAGACTTATGACGTGTTTTACTTGGTCTGTGCTTGTGTCTGACCCGATTGTAAATGTGTCATACCTTTAGTACACAATGGTAGTTGTACTGCCTAACAAGCATATGTTATACCAAAACTCTACTAGTGAACTGATCTGACTAGGCAGACAAGTGTCTTACCCTTGATAGTGTCACATTGATTGCACTTGTCATTATCCTGTCATCTTCTCTATATCATCCATGTCATCTTCTCTATTTCTTGAATAATCATAAGTCATCGAACAATAAGCTTGTTCTTGGAAATATTATTGGCCATAAATGAAATGGGATTACCAAAAATTAAATGGAACTTCAGTTCATGACTGAATACCTATGCAAATAGAGCCCTGTTTGATTCTTGGAGGAGCAACTGAAGTACTTTTAATCTCGGAAGTATATGATCCATTGGGGTGTCTGACATAACACCTAATTGAAATACAAGATTGGTCTAGTTAATTCTAAATTGTTATTGAATGATTGATTGACTAATAGATATGGTTGAATTATTACATATGGAATTGGCCAATCCTATCGTACTTGTCAATGTTCACTGGAATTCAATGGAATTCCACTCGTATTGTTCACTGTTCATGCTATTGAAAAATAAATTTTATGAATCTCTTCCATTTAATGAATGATCTTACTATCATCAGCACCATTGGTAATCGTCTTCTATCACTTGGTAAATGTCATTGGATATTGTTTACTGAATTGCTCTCATGTCAAGTACATGTCATACCTCTAGAAATTGATCTACATCGATATTATGATCGTTATTGTTCCATGAGTATTGCATGATAGTATCATGTTAATTTACTTAAAGTATGCCCGCAGCATGAGATATAAATCCTACTCGGCGTTAGCTCATACTGTTGTTTAACCATTTTCAGGTGATGAGGAACAGTATATTAAAATTGAATGGGATGGGCTCGAGTGAAGAGAGTACCACAGAGTCTATCTTAGAATGTGCTTAGACATCAATGAAGTCTGCAGTAGTTTTGTTCAAATTGATGAAGTCAAATGTAATTTAACTTTTCAATGAAAGGATCATATCTTCTGGCTCTATGTTTTAGAGGTTGTAATTTAACATTGGAAATTAATGGAATAAAGAGTGATGTTTTGATTTATACCAATATTGTCTCGTCTCTCTACTTTACTTAGTTCCACTCTGATTTACTCAACTGCGTGATTCGCTTGTGATCCTCACGCACCCTGTTTATTCTTCTATAAATTGGGGACTTGACAGTGTGGTATAAGAGCTTAGGCTTTCTTAAGTCCTAAGCAAATATGAAATTTCTAGGATAGCCAAAAACAAATTCCCCATGTGTCGACTTGCTAAAAACAAAACTGTGGGATTGGGTAGAACCATGAGTTAAATTAAAAAGTAATACTAAATTAGCAATATGGGAGGACTAAAAATCATAATGTTGCCTTGAAGGTTACAATGGTTGCTGCACGTGAAAGAGATGTAGAGGACAATCAATACCTTGACCCAAGCACTATGGCAAGCAACCCAAGGAAGGGGTGATAACCATGGGGATCTCCATCAAAATTTTTGCATCATGAATCCACCAAGATTCGACAGCAACAATGACCCTGATGATGCTGAACATTGGGTCAAGGAGATGGAGCATGCATTCTGCGTCATGATGTGCACTAGTGAGGACAAGGTACTACTAGCAACATATCAACTTGAAAGGGAAGCCCACGCATGGTGGGGATCTATTGAAGCTACTATGGGAGATGCACAAGTCACCTAAGAGCAATTCTTGGAGTACTTTAACAGTAAGTACTTCTCCAACCAAGTACCGGAGAGGAAGGCAACAGAATTCGCCAGTCTAAGACAAAGAGGGCTATCAGTGGTAGAATACGATGCGCAATTCTCCAAGCTATCTCGATATGCTTCCTAAACCAAAAGGTTGAAGGCCAAGTGATTTCTGAACAGACTCAAGCCTCAGTACATTACACAACTAAGACCCATGGATCTGCAAACTTACCTTGGGATGGTTAGAAAGGCCCTACTGCTAGAGGATTCTATGGTGATGGCAGAAAGTATTAGGAGCAATATAGTGAAGAAGGGACAAGGATCAATGTCTGGAGAGCAACAAGCTGTGGTCAGAACTAAGATGCCAAATGTTAGGTTGGAAGCACAACCAGTGATTAATTCAATATTGGTGGTAAACAACAAGCCCTCGACACTAATGAAATATGCAAGCACTGCGACAAGGCAGGCCACAAGAGTGAAGAATGCTAGAGAGCCTTGAGAAACTGCCTACGCTGCGGAAGTCTGAGCCGTAAGATTTCTAACTGCCCAAAGATGAATAATCAAACTCTGAAGCACTCCAAGGAGTGCCAAAACATCAAGGGCTTTTAAATGTAGTGGTCCAGGCAGAACTCCCTGGAGGAGGAGGTATGATAGAAGGTACCATTCTTGCTAAACCTTTGGAGTAGTCTTATGATATCCTTCTTACTGGTATATTCCTAAGTGGGAGATATGACTAGGGAAAAGTTCGGAAATAACTTAGTAGTTTTACCATAGACCATCATGTGAATTAAGATAGAGTCAGATTAACTGCAGAGGAAGGAAAGATTTGAAAGGAATTAGATGGATAATATTTGTGACGGTCCTCGTCGCTCAGACCCGTTAACCTAATAACGAGCCTAAACCGACCCCGCCTCCCGCGAACAAGCCAACGCCTCGCTAGGGATACCATAACAATAGTCTGTGGGAACATAAAAGAACACATTAAACATATAAAATATTTCACATCTCATACATATTTTGTAAGATCCTAGAACTTTGTTCTCATTATTCGGATTTTTGTCATATTATACTTAGTTGCTTTTGTGTATATTGTTTATGTGTATATATGTATATACATACTTATTTCTGTATATATTATCTTTATTAAATTGTGCATATTGTATTTAAATTATACAGGGAATATTGTATGTATATGTATATGGTGTATATATGCTATTTGATGTTTCTATTTTCTGGTCGAGATGCCAATAAACGTCAACATCCATTGACGTTGAGGGCATGTTGACGGCAAGCAGTGTGTCGTTGACTCAGAGTGGGCGTCCAGATCGATGGCCGTTTCTTTTCTGTTAACGGCAGAGAAGTGGTCATTTACTTCTCAGTTTCTGTTGCGATTTCATATCGGGAAACGACTGTGTTTTTGCCGGTTCTGGATTTGGAAACCCACCTCCAACGGTAGGATTCCATCCTTAACGCGTAACCAAAGCCTTAGCTCTATAAAAACACATGTTCTTGGCCAAGTTAGGTCTTTGCGCCCAAAAGAGAACTTAGGGTTCCCTGCGGTGAAAACAAAGTTTTGTGCGACCTTGATCCAACGACTTGGGGTCTCATCGGGTGATCTTCATTGAATGGGAGGTGCACTTGACATTGGTGAAGCTTCCCCGACTCCGGTGAGCAACCTACATCGACACAAAGACCGGATCTGGGAGGATTTTGAGCACACTCTTGGCTTGGCCGAGGAGGGCATCTTCGGCTAAATAATCCCATTAGAGATTTTATTCCAGGCAAGTGATCTAGGGATTTCATCCCTACCCATGTCTTTCAGGTCTTAGGATTTTATTGGATTTTCATCGTGTCCTGGAACCCCAATTCGTCAAATTTTGTGCGTTCAGTCTGTGTTTCTACAGACAGGAACTTGATGGCAAGTTTGCTGTCGTCAAGATCTTGAGTTGGCGGCAACATCGTGTGTCGTTAACCCTGTTGGTGGCAACCCCTTTGCCGCCAAGTTCTTCAAGTTTACAAAATGGCTATTTTGATCTCTGTGGTATTTTGGGTATATGTGCATGCTGTGAAAATTTTATTTGGTCAAGTATAGTCATTAGGTCATATCATGAGGAGGTGTTGAATTTCTGTGAATAGTTTTATTTATTAAAATTTCTGTAATGGGATAATGAGCATGATTTGACCATGATAATTCCTAAATAATTAGATCCATTGTATATTAGGGTTTCAAAATTCTCCATGATGGTACGATGACTGATTTCATGTTTCTGAACTGTTAGAACCGACTGTATGGATGTGAATCATGTTTAATGAAATACTTGATGAAAATGCCTGAAACCTGTCTTAATTATTAAAATTATATTTACTATTCCCAAAAATCTTAAATTTTAGCTATGTGATACATATCCTGTGTAAAGTCTGTGATAAAAATTCCGGTCTATTTTGATAACAGTAGATACTGTTACTAATTTAATAAAAGGAAATGACCACGATGAGCATGTTAAGATTAATCATGTGAAATTAAATGATTAGCAGCATGATTAGGACTGTGATATGATCTAATTATCACTGTGAAACAGTAGCATCATGTTATGAAAACTGAAGCATGTGTAATTGTTTAAAAGTGAATGCAACATGTTTTAACATTCATATGGGTTGTTAAATGCATGATAATACTTTCTACAACCTTCCTAGAATAGATCAAACTCACGCATGTAAGGAACGACACAAAACGACGAAAACCGAGATGTATGCCCCTTAGAAGGCAAATGCAGTCCCATCCCTTCACTTCCTCAGGTCATAACTCTTTGATTTTTTATTCACATATCACACATGAATAAACCATATTGAAGCCCATTGAATGAGGAATCTAGCAAAGAAAACGGCATGTCAATCCGAGGTCTATAGAAAACGTTATGGCAGATTAAGTGGACATAGGCAGATGGGGACACATTGACTGTCGCCTTCACAACATGAAGGCGACCATCATCTTGTCGCCTTCTGAAGAAGACCACGAAACTATCTGATTTTTGGTATGGGTCATGACCATGATGTTGTCGCATTTCAGTAGCGACATGTCGACCTATCGCCACCCAATATGACGTTTTGGTTGTTTTTTCTACCTATTTCCATCTCCGACTTGGATTGGGTTTGACACCTATGAGTTTGAAAAATCAAAACAAATGCTAGGGTGATCCAAATCGGGTGAAAAGACCTTTGTTAGTTAGAGTACTTCCAATACTTTGTAAAATAATGAGTAATCAAGAAACAAAGGTCGTTTGACTATGTAATAAGACGTATTGTGACTGTCTACATGAATCTGACACAGTGCTCATGATTGGGCTAATACTCTAAGTAAGGTCAACCAAAATTAGGCAAACCAGTGCCAAATGAAAGCAGACTCACAGGGTAACAAGTTCAATGTTGAACACTCAGTCTAAAACTGTAAGGCTCTAGAATTTTACTCTCTTATATAGGTGTATGATTTTGTGAAGAAATTTTTTTGCTTGTGTGTGTGTGAATACAAATATACATATATACTATTTGATGTATTGTTGTAAATATGTGTATATATATATATTTTATTGTACATGTTATTTATTTACATTACATAAATAGTATTATATAATGTATACATTGTATATTCCATGTGCATGCATTGCATAAAAATGATTTTCTGCATTTTTTAAGTTCTAGAAAAGCGACCAGTAGGCGTCCACATGAATGGACGTTAACCCCAAGTCAGCGGCCACATCGATGGATGCCAACTCCAGTTTGGCGGCCAATGATGTTGACGTTAGTCTCCCAGATCTGTTGCATTTTCAGATCCAGAAACACCTCCGATATTGTCGCCCTTGGTTTAGGAAACCATTCCCCAACGGTAACCTAGCCTGCCCTAAATGTGTCTTCGACCCTAACTCTATAAAAGACCCAATTTGGGGCGCTGTTGAGCCCTTTGACTCTTTTGTCAAAAACCCTAACTCTCATGTGCGAAACCTGATCTTTGAACTCGTGGATCCAGCGATTTGAAGCATCATCCGGCGTTCTTATTCGATTGGGAGGAAGTCTGGGCATCGAGGATCGTCTTCCCAACCTGGTGTACCTTAAAGATCATCATCAAAGCCCGGATTTGAAGGATTTCGGGGACTCTTTGGCTCAGGCCGAGGAGGGCTTCTCCGACTCGATTCACTGTTTGCATATTTGTTTGAAGGCAAGTAAATCCTCTACATTGACCATACGTATGTCTCGTAGGTCCTAGGGAATTTTATGGATTTTATTCATGTCCTGGAACCCCCTTTCTCTTCGATTTTTGTGAGTTCTGTCTGTTTTTCTGCAGACAGGAACTTAACGGCAAGCTTTGACGCCGTTAAGATCCGAAGTTGGCGGCGGCATTTGTTGCCGTTAACTGGTAAGCGACCACCTATGTGCCGTTGAGTTCTTCAGGTAGGGACAGTATGTCTGTCTGCCCTTCATAAATTATTTTCCAAACTTATGCGTATGAGAATATATTGTAATTTTTATATGTTATGTAATACCTCTAGGGAATCATGTTGTAAAATTTCTGTGAAATTTCGTTGAATGTTTTATTTATTAAAATTCTATGAATTAACTGTCAGACAGGGTTTTAATAATTGTAAATTTTGTTTATGTGATTCATGTGGAAATTGAGTGTCATAGAATTTCTGTATGATGTGTATAGATGTCAGTAATTTTTTTATGTTCATGTAATTAATTAAAATTTCCAAACTGTAAAACAGTAAGTATGCACGATTAGTTTTAAATCTTCAATAAATTGTATGATGCCAAATTAATTCACAAGAATTGTATGTAGTATCATGACTATTGTATACAAGTCTTAGAACAGAGGAATATGTACTTGGCACTGTGTACCATGCTTAATTGATGACTTCATAAATTAGGCAGAATACATGTTTTATTATCATAAATTGTGTATGACTCCGAAAAAATTTGTATGCATGATGCTTTATCTGTAAATGGTCTGCAGTTAACATTTCATGTAAATTGGACAATAGTAGGTACTGGATTCGTTATTTCATCATGAAAAGATTAATTAGAGTATGTTTAGAGTAATTAACAATAATCTAGTTAATTGCAGCATGATTTGAATCAAATTATGATTGTTTAACTCTATAAACAGTAGTACCATGCTAGGTAAACCTGAAATATGTGATTTTGTGCGAGCATGGAACATGTGTTTAAAACAACATATTAAGTGTGTGTTTTAAAATGAGAAAAATGTGTAAATGTGCCATGGGTGACACTGCTACCTTAGAGGGCTGAGGAGTTGTACCGTAGTAAAGTCCCTACGGGAAGGTTCATATGAGTAAGTGAAATCTCATGGGCATTGGGATAAAATCCTGGAGGCGAACAAGTACCGCTGGTTAGGGTGGAGAGTGCTTCTCCCGGTTCTGCGCAGTAACTAAGATTTATCACTGAAATGCCAAAGTGATAGATATGTGTGTGATGTGATAAGTGTGCGTCCTTCTAGAGGTAGTTCGGACTATGTGTCACGGCATATAATGAGAATAATGTGATTTGTGTATATGTGAAATTGTGCATGTGTAAATGATCATGTGTAAATGTGAACTAGTGAGATAATATATGAAATGGTGAACCAAATTGTAAATGTGTTTTGTTTATGTCAAAACAGCAAGCTTATTGTGTTTATAAAAGTGATATGCATGTGGAAAAGTACATAGAAACCATGTTAGGAACATTCTTCCTTTATGTGTAAAACTCCATGTTTAATTGCCATTATGATACAACATGAATGTGAATTTAAATATTATGTTAAAAATTGTCTAGAAAGCATGTGGTAGGCTTATTCTTGTGACATGAAAATAAACCATGTGCTATGTGTCATGAAATTGATAGAAGTATCATGTTAGGTTTTCTTAAAGATTGTTTAAATCCACGTCATGTACCTATGAAATTGTTAAAGAATAAAATGCCATGTGATTTATGTATGCTTAATGTATGGGAAATTACTTGCTGAGTCTTTGGACTCATTCTTTCTTCGGCGTATAGGTGCAGGTGTCTCTACTTCTTCCGAAGAGTTGGTTCAGAGTGACTCGGAGCGAGAGTAGGAGATTGCTTGTGGAGATAGCGATATTATACTTTTCATTTCATAGTATGTAATAAAGGAGGACTTGTAGTATATTGAATTCATGTAATTTATTTAGTTGCAAGTTGTGGACAATGTATTTCTTTTAAATTTCTCAATCATTAAATAGTCAGTTTCTTTTTTACTATATAGACTGTGGATAAATGTGGATGATGGAATAAGATATTTATTTACAGTTCTGTTATACCGCTGTTATGTGTTCATATTTATGTACATCTCGACCTAATAAATGTGATGGGTAAATGTCCCACTGTGGCAACGCTCTTTATATCGTAGTGGGTTGGTATAACCGTACCGGTATAAGGAGGGTCGTCACAGAGATTTTTATCAGAGCAAAGTTGAGATAGTACATGAGTATGCATATACCATCATCTTCATTATATGCTAAGTCTCTATAGATTGTCCACATAGCTAAAGGAAATAGTTAGGAAATTGATAGCATGGTTCTTAATTGTGATTAAATCATTTTGCAGGCTATGGCTTCACGTGGTAGGCGTTGTGTTTCTGCTCGTGAGGGTGAGCAGAGGAGAGAAGAGAGAGTTGAGCCTAGGCGTGGGGATCAGGATGAGCAGCAGGCCACAGCACCCCAGGGTCCTGTGCTTCCTCCACCGCCACCGGTAGACTATGGAGTGTTCATGCAGGGTCTAGTGCAGGCCATGCAGACGCAAGCCCACACCCAGGCTGCACTCCAGGCTCAGTTGGAGGCTCAGCAAGCTCAGGTTAGAACGATAGATAAAGTAGCCTGTTTTAGTTGATGATATGTTCATTATGTTGCTATGTTATATATGTGTTGCTTATGTTGTTTGCTATAGCAGGCTCAGGTGCCAGTTCTCCAGGCTCAGGACCATGGTGGACCCTCCATCATGGAACAGTTCAATAGGATGTCGCCACCCTCTTTTAATGGGGAGAGCGATCCACTGTTAGCTGAGAGCTGGTTGAGGGAGATCGAGAAGATCTTCCGAGCTATTAGGTGTGCCAACGATGACAGAGTCACCCTAGCCACCTATATGCTACAGGTATGTGTTGTTTAATTATGCATTAGTTTTTCTGAGTTTAGAATATTTGGATTAGTCCTTATGGGTGGTTTTGGCAGGAGCGAGTCGACGTGTGGTGGTCCTCGTTACTCCGTACTCGATTCGAAGACGGTGCTGTAGAGGTGTTTTGGGACGAGTTTGTGAGGCTCTTCCGAGCTAAGTTTGTTCCGGAGCACATCCAGGATAAGATGGAGCAGGAGTTCCTCTCTTTGACTCAGGGCTCCATGACCGTTCTGGAGTACGAGGCCAGGTTTGCCGAGCTATCGAAATATGTCCCTCACATTTTAACTGATGAGCGCAAGAAGGCGAAGAAGTTCGTGATTGGTCTGAGGCCATCACTGAGGACGAGGTTGGTGGCATTTGACCATCGTACCCTCGATGGGGCTCTTAGCGCGGCTTGTCGACAGGAAGGAGAGATGGAGCAGTATCTTGAGGAGAAGATGACTTCTCAGAAGAGGCCTGCAGCTCCGTTCCAGAGGCAGGAGAGAAAGCAGGCGGCACATCAGTCACCGCAGCGCCCCGCGGCATCGTGAAGTCGTCAGGTATCTTCTCAGCATTCCCCCAGTGGAAAGAAGGAGTGTCCTCATTGCGGGAGGGCACATGGTCGTTCGGAATGTTGGAAGTTGGCGGGGAAGTGCTTGAAGTGCGGGAGCAGTGAGCATAGGATCAAGGATTGTCCCAGGCTTCAGCAGGGAGCACAGCGTGGAGCGGCACCAGCCCCAGCAACAGCAGCAGCAGCGCCAGCGACAGGACGACCAGGGAGACCTCGAGCCCCAGCTCGAGTGTTTGCGTTAGCTCGTGAGGACGCTGAGCAGGCGGAGCATATCACCGAAGGTACGGTTCTTTTCATGGGTGTTCACGCTCGGGTTTTGTTCGATACAGGTGCTACCCAGTCGTTCATTTCCGAGCGTTTTGCTAGGCAGTTAGCTTTAGAGTCAGGGTTAGAGTCTGAAGAGTTAGAAGTCCCTCTGTCTGTGCACACACCTGCGGGTATGGTATCGACTAGGAAGTGTATTCCTTCTTTACCGGTGTGCATTGAAGATAGAGTTTTAGAAGGGTGTTTCTTCTTGCTTAAGATGAAGGACTACGATGCTATTCTTAGTCTGGATTGGCTATAGGAGCACTATGCGCTAGTGGATTGTCGTGGGAAGAAGATCGTTTTCCGCATTCCTGGTGAGGATGAATTTTCTCATCCATTGCCAAGGAACTTAGCGGGAAAGTTTCTCATCTCTTCCATGAAGGCAATGAGAATGGTGATCAAGGGTTGTGACGCTTTTCTTGCCAGCGTGGTATTAGTACCCAAAGCTGATGAGTCACCTACTCTTGCAGAGATTGATGTAGTGCGGGATTTTCCAGATGTTTTTCCCGATGATTTATCTGGATTGCCACCAGCTAGAGAGATAGAGTTTACTCTAGAGTTGCTTCCAGGCACCTCTCCTATCTCAAAGGCCCCTTATCGGATGGCACCTGCGGAGTTAGCGGAGCTAAGGAAGCAGTTGCAAGATTTGTTAGATAAGGGATTCATTCGCCCTAGCGTTTCCCCTTGGGGCACACCTATTTTATTCGTGAAGAAGAAGGATGGGTCACTTAGGTTATGCATTGATTATAGGAAGCTAAACCAAGTAACTGTGAAGAACAGGTATCCCTTACCTTGGATTGATGATTTGTTTGACCAGCTGCAGAATGCATCGATCTTTTCTAAGATTGATTTGCGGTCTGGCTATCATCAGTTGAGGATTAGGAGCGAGGATGTGTCCAAGACGGCCTTTAGAACCCGTTATGGACATTATGAGTTTTTGGTCCTTCCGTTTGGTCTGACCAACGCCCCTGTAGCGTTCATGGATCTCATGAACAGGGTGTTTAGACCGTATTTAGATAGTTTCGTTGTAGTTTTCATTGATGATGTGTTGATCTATTCTCCGGATGAGGCCACACACCGTCAGCATTTGAGAGTAGTGTTGGAAGTTCTCCGAGAGCACAAGCTGTATGCAAAATTCAGCAAGTGCGATTTTTGGTTGCGCGATGTTCATTTCTTTGGGCATGTTATCTCCGGTGCTGGTGTAGCGGTTGATCCAGCGAAGGTCCAGGCTGTTATGGATTAGGAGATTCCCAAGACCCCTTCAGAGATTCGGAGTTTCCTTGGTTTGGCGAATTATTATCGTTGATTTATTGAGGGATTTTCATCCATCGCCGCCCCTTTGACCAAACTAACCAAGAAGGGTGAGAAGTTTGTTTGGTCCGAAGAATGTGAGAGTAGCTTTCAATTATTGAAGGCTAAGCTTACTTCCGCTCCGGTATTGGTATTACCTAGTGGTGAGGAAGGTTTTGCCATTTATACGGATGCGTCTCGGATTGGCCTTGGCTTTGTATTGATGCAGCAAGGAAGGGTAGTAGCGTATGCTTCTCGCCAATTGAAGGAGCATGAACGTAACTATCCGACTCATGATTTGGAGCTTGCGGCAGTGGTGCATGCACTAAAGATCTAGAGACACTATCTTTATGGTGTCAGATTTGAGGTGTTCACTGACCATAAGAGCCTAAAGTATCTTTTCTCCCAAAAGGAATTAACCTTAGGCAGAGAAGATGGATTGAGTTTCTGAAGGACTATGACTTTGACCTCCAGTATCATCCTGGAAAGGCGAATGTTGTAGCAGATGGCCTTAGTAGGAAGAGGACATCGCTCCAGAAAGATTGGAAGATGTTGGAGGATGCAGCGTGTGCGATGACTGAGTTAGAGCCATCTTTATGCCAAGCTTTTGTAGCTCAGTTGTCTATTAGGTCTTCGGTATTTGATGAGGTGATCGAGCAACAAAGAGCTGACCCTAGACTCAAAGAGTTGGTGGGCAAGGTAGGCATTGCTCGTGATGATGATGGTGTAATTAGATTCCATCACCGCGTTTGTGTTCCAGACATTATAGATGTCCGTGAGCATGTATTAGCAGAAGCTCATAGGTCGAGATTCTCTATTCATTCGGGTAACACTAAGATGTACCAGGATTTGAAGAGATATTTTTGGTGGTCTGGCATGAAGAAGGATGTAGCGGAGTATGTGTCTAGATGTCTTGTATGCCAGCAAGTGAAGGCTGAGCGGCAGCGACCATCTGGTCTTATGCAGAAGATGGAGATCCCAGTATGGCAGTGGGAAGCTGTCACTATGGATTTTGTTTCGAGTTTGCCTCGATCTAGATGGGGTAATGACTCGATTTGGGTAGTGGTAGATAGATTCTCAAAGACTGCGCATTTCTTACTTATGAAGAAGAAGCAGTCGGTAGAGAGTTTAGCTAGATTATATGTAGTAGTATTATTAGATTGCATGGTGTCCATAAGTCGATCATTTCGTATCGAGATCCGAGATTTACCTCGAGACTGTGGAAGGGTCTTCAGGATGCATTAGGTTCGGAGCTGAAGCTCAGTAAGGCGTTTCATCCCCAGGCAGATGGACAGTCTGAGAGGACTATCCAGACGCTCGAGGATATGTTGAGAGCGTGTGTGCTGGATTGGAAGGATGATTGGGAGCGACATTTACCTCTTGTGGAGTTCGCATACAACAACAGTTTCCATGCGAGTATTGGTATGGCTCCATTTGAGGCGTTGTATGGTAGGCCTTATGGATCTCCTTTATGTTGGGAGGAGACTGGAGATAGGCAGTTGATCGATCCGAAGTTAGTTCAGGAGACTTCGGATAAGGTCCAGTTGATTAGGAAGAGGCTTGTTGCGGCACAGGATAGGCAGAAAAGTTATGCCGACAACAGGAGGAAGGATTTGGAGTTCGAGGTAGGTGAGCATGTCTTCTTGAAGATTTCGCCTACTCGTGGTGTGGTTAGATTTGGCAGGCATAGTAAGTTAAGCCCTAGATTCATTGTCCCGTATGAGATTCTCAGACGATTGGGCAACGTGGCATATGAGCTTGCTTTACCTCCAGCTTTGGCTAGTGTTGTAACACCCCGAAAATTTAGCAATTTAAAATTTCAGAAATATAGAGGGTTAAATTAAATAAACGTATTGGAGAGACTTCCAATACCATGTGTTAATGACCTATTAACAAGATTGGGCCAATAGAGCATATTTGGCCCAAGGATATGAATAAACTAGGACAAGAAATTGCCCAGAAATTCGTGTATGTAATTATGTAGTAATTAGTGAGGGTAATTTAGGGTTAAATTATGGATGAGTAGTCATAAAAGGTAAGCCAAAACCGAACTCAATCCAAATTGGTGGTTTCCTAAACCTTGGCTACCTCTTTTGGGTAAGGGAATCCCAGATTTCCTGGAAACTAGGAAATAGAGCTCGTAGCCCCTTTCCTAGTATCGTTAGGACTCTTAACAACATCCTAAAACTATAAGAACTCATCCTCAAACTCTTGGGGAAGGTTTAACAATGAGTTGGAGTCGTTTGGAGGCAAGCAAGAACTTCTGAGGAGCAGGAGAAAGGCTGGGAGTCCGTAGCTTCACCCCCTGCATCTTCTGTTGCGTCCAGAACGTCAACGGATTTTAGATCTTCGTAAAGGTAGGTGTTCTCGGGCCAAGATTAAAGAAAACCTATACCATCATGTAGAGCATCGAGCCTATGTTCATTTGCACTTGATTTGCCCAATTTTCATGGAGTATTCATTGTGTATTGGTGATTTTCCCGAAGTCTTGCATAGTTAGGGCTTTTCTCGTTCGTCATATTGTGCACATGATTCAAGACCAAATTTGACTAAACTTTCTTCATGAAAGTTCTTTTACTTGAAGTCACGATCATCTTATATGTTGGACGTTTTATCCAAAGGTCTTGTTAGAAGTTAGGAGCATGATAAGAGAGTCTCTGCTTGATACTGCGATTTCGGGATTCACTTGATTTCTGTTCTTCACATGTTTTATCGGGATTAGAGACCGAATTTGATCAAACCCTCAGCATCCAAATTCTTCTAATAGTTGTTCTCTTCATCTTTCATGTTGAACGTTTTGTCCAAATATCAATCGTTAGAGAGTTATAAGAGTTGAAGTGAATCGCTGCATGGTATGTGTTTCGGATTCCACATGACTCATAAGTCTTGTTCTGGATGGGCTCTAGTGTCGACACTACTTGGACTAGTGTCGACACACTATCCCAAACCAGCCCAGAAGGGGTTCTGGGAAGGCCTCTATTGTCGACACTACATGGGCTAGTGTCGACACACTGTCCCAGCTTGGCCAGAAGGTGTTCTGGGAGCTGTCTCTAGTGTCGACACTACCTAGACTGTGTCGACACTACTTGACTGTTTTGCCTTGCATTTGAAGCACTGTGTTGACACTACCTGGACTAGTGTCGACACTACTGGACCTTTTTGTCTTGTATTTGATGCACTGTGTCGACACTACCTGAACTAGTGTCGACACTACTGACCAGTTTTGCATGATTTTGTCTTGTGTTTAGAGCATGGTGTCGACACCACTTGATCTAGTGTCGACACTACCTTACAAGAAATTTGCATGATTTAGGTTTAATCATTTCATGATTTACAAGCATGTGCATGATGTATAGACTTAAAATAAATCAAACCATTGAAGGAAATGGTAATGATATGAATATGATTCTAATGTGTAATTTTGATTGTCCTTATGTTCATTGGATTATCTTGTGATCTTGCTTATGGTCAATTGATAAGATAAGAATATGATATGAATGTGGGATAAATACATGTTAGTGTGGACATGTTAGTGGTGTTAATGTTAGGATTTGCATATGAGTTTCATGGCGACATGTTTTCCGGTGTTAAATTGATTATTTGTCATATGCATACATGTTAGGAAAGCACATGTTCTGTATATGATCTGTCTTTAGAAACATCCTCATGTCAAGACATTAATGAACTATGAAACATAAGATACGTCGTTATCTTGCCTTGTTCTTTTGAGCTGTTTGTCATTCCTTGACTCTATGAATGATCATGTTTCTCTTACTGCTAGCTTATTATTGAAATTCTGTGGCCATAATATGAATATGTTTGTTCGGCACAATGTGGGACTCCGGTCCAAAACTTGATCCAATGCCTGTGCAATAAGGGCCTTGTCCGGTCCTGGGGAGGAGCGCCCCAACGTACTTGTTAACCGCGGGAGTATGGACTCTTGGTGCTTGGCATAGCACACCTAACATGCAAGATTGTGATAATGTGCCTCCTGTTTGACTTGATAAGTTTGACTTGACATGATATGATACGTTTGTTCTTGTGAACACATGAACTCTGCTTGAATATGGCCAATCTCTTCTGACATGATTCTATTCTTGAATTATCTATCCATTGTATATGGAACTCAACATTGATTTGATATGATATCCATTCTACTTTGCTATTCAACTTGTTAGAAAAGCATGCATTGTCAGCATATTCATATGCATATCTGCCTATATAAAATGTTAATCATGTATACTAGTGCCCGCATGTGATTGAGATATAAATCCTACTGACCTAGTTCGCTCACCCCTATCATCCTGCCCTTTTTCAGGTAGTGATGAAGAACCAGTGGAGTCAGATGTGACTGGGCAAGAGTGATGAGCACCCGTCCTAGAAATAGATGACAGTTTAGAAATAGGAATTTGAGTAGTCTATGTAATAGTGAAACTTTTCTGGAAGTTTTATTTGATTGATGGACCCTTTGGTTGATTCTTCTTGTGTGAGGTTGTATCTAGTTGAATGGAATGAAATAAAGTATACTTTTGGTGACCATATTATACTCTTGAATGTGTTATTATATTCGATTGTGACTCTGCACTGTTCAACTGTGATACGCCGGTTTGTATCGTTCACGTCCCGCTGTATTTATTCCGCTGCTAAATATCGGGGCGTGACAGTTGGTATCAGAGCCTAAACTTAGGGTCCAAGGGAATAGGAACATAGAATGAAACTAGATTACACGAGTCAAAACCTGTCGTACCTAATGTGAGCTTGGGTAGAGCCATGGGAATAAAAGTCACATGTGATATATTTAGATGACTAACTCACATTATTATCTTGAAGGTGATTATTACCACAATGGCCGCTGAACGTGCCCAGCTAGGGACATGCAACGAACTATACAGAACCTGACTCAGGCTATCTTACAAGCCACCAAGGTGGAGGTAACCGCGGAGCCGGTGAGCTCCACCGGAATTTTCGGAACATGGATCCGCCTAGGTTTGAAGGGAGTACTAACCCAGATGTTGCTGAACACTGGGTTAAGGAAATTGAAAGGATATTCAGGGTCATGCAATGTACAGACCAGAACAAAGTACTACTGGCGACTTTCAATTGGAAAAGGATGCCAGGGCATGGTGGGAGTCGGTCGATAGAAGCAAAATGGACAACAACTAACATGGGCTCAGTTCATTGAGCGTTTCAACGCCAAGTACTTTTCTGAGAGGGTCCAAGAACGGAAAGCAGCCGAATTTGCGGCTTTGAAGCAGAGAGGACTCAATGTGGTTGAGTATGAGGCCCAATTCTCTCGGCTGTCCCGATACGCTGTTCACTTGATTGGGATAGAAAGGATGAAGGCGAAACGCTTTCTGAATGGCTTGAGGCCCCAGTTCATCACCCAACTGGCGCCAATGGACATTCAAACTTATGCTGAAATGGTTGAGAAGGCTCAACTATTGGAAGATGCCATGGAGACTGCTAAAAGGATTAAGGGAAAATCCGTGAAACGAGAACAAGTGTCTTCTGCTGGGAGGTATCAGCCGACTATTGGGAAGAAAAGGCCCAGTGGCGGGGTAAATGAACCAGCAGATAAAAAGCCGAAGGAGTTAGGTAAGCAAGTAATGGTGACCACGGGAGAAAGGTGTAAACATTGTGACAGAGCTGGTCATCAGACTGAAGAATGCTGGAGAGCGCAAGGGAGATGCCTTCGCTGTGGGAGTCGTGACCATAGGATCTCGGACTGCCCAATGCTAAAAGAACAAGCCCCTCAGGACAAACGTCCGAATGGACAGAAGAGGCAAGGCCGACTGCAAGCTGTCCAGGAACCAGAAACTGCTGAAGAAGGAGGTATCGTGGAAGGTACACTTACTATTCTTTCCCGACCCGCATATGTTCTCTTTGATACGGGAGCTACGCACTCTTTCATATCTCAAACATTTTTGATACCCTACCTGTGAAACCCGTCCCGATGAAATCGAAATAGTTGTGTCAACCCCGATTGGTCCGGTACCAATCTTACAAACCATATACCATCCTGTGAGGTGTTGATTGAAACCCAAAACCTACCCGCAAATTTAATATGTATGGACATGGCGGGGTATGATGTGATACTGGGAGCAGACTGGATGTCTGAACATGGGGCTAGTATAAATTGCAGGAGGAGTCGGGTAACTTTTAGCCAGTACCCAAAACTAGTGTTCACAGGGGATAGAAACCGCAGGAGATTGTCACTTATCTCTGCATTACAAGCCAAAAGGATGATGAGGAAAGGTTGTATGGCCTTTCTTGCTGCTGTAGTCATTGCAAAGAAGGAAGTCAAAGTAGAGGACATCCATGTCGTCAGCGAATACGCTGATGTTTTCCCCGAAGACTTGCCAGGAATTCCTCCGGAGCGAGAGGTCGATTTTACCATCGAATTGGTCCCTAGAGCAGCACCGGTATCTAGGGCACCATATAGAATGTCCCCCGCAAAACTTAAGGAATTAAATGAACAACTGATGGAACTGTTAGAGAAGGGTTTCATCCGACCAAGCACATCGCCATGGGATGCACCTGTCCTCTTCGTCAAGAAGAAAGATGGGTCGATGAGGCTATGCATAGATTACAGACAACTAAATCAATTAACCATCAAGAACAAATACCCTCTGCCGAGAATTGATGAGTTGTTTGATCAATTATCTGGAGCTAGATACTTCTCTAAAATAGATCTTCGATCCGGTTATCATCAATTGAGGATCAAAGGAGAAGACATTCACAAGACTGCCTTCCGAAGCAGGTATGGGCATTATGAATTTATTGTTATGCCTTTTGGACTAACAAATGCCCCTGCAGTTTTCATGCAGTTGATGAATAGCATTTATCGCCCATATCTTGATAAGTTTGTGGTGGTATTCATCGATGATATATTGATTTATTCCAAGACAAAGGAAGAGCATGAGGAGCATTTGAGGATTTCATTGCAGATTTTGAGGGAGAACAAACTATATGCCAAGTTAAGTAAATGTGAATTCTGGCTTGAGGAGGTATCCTTTCTAGGACATGTGGTAACCAAGGATGGTATCGCTGTTGATCCATCAAAGGTTGAGGCTGTTCTGAAATGGGAAAGACCGACAAGCGTCACTGAGATCAGGAGCTTCTAGGTCTAGCAGGATATTACCGAAGGTTTATAAAGATTTCTCAAAGATTGCAGTACCATTAACCAAGCTGACCCGGAAGGAAAATCCGTTTGTGTGGACTGATGATTGTGAGGAGAAGCTTTAACAACTTGAAGAAGTGTCTGACCACTGCTCCTGTCCTCGCCTTACCCACTGAAGAGGGAGGATTTGAAATTTATTCAGATGCTTCTGGAATAGGTCTGGGATGCGTCTTAATGCAACAAGGGAAGTTATAGCTTATGCCTCAAGACAGTTGAAGATCCACGAAGTGAACTATCGGTTCATGACCTGGAGTTAGCAGCTGTAGTATTCGCCTTAAAAATTTGGAGGCATTATATCTATGGTGAGCAATTTAAAGTCTTTTCTGACCACAAGAGTTTGAAATACTTGTTCTCACAGAAGGAGCTTAACATGAGACAAAGAAGGTGGTTAGAGTACCTTAAGGACTTTGACTTTTCCATTCAATATCACCCGGGAAAGCCAATGTAGTGGCTGACGCTCTAAGTAGACAACCAGGAGCTATGCTAGCTAGTATGATGTGGGAGAATGGAAGTTACTGGAGCAATTTGCAAGCTTGAACTTAGACATGGAAAAGAAGGAAAACAAGTAATGATTTCCAATCTCCAGATACAATCCGGTCTACTGACTGAAATCAAGGAGAAACAGGGAGAAGATCCATTCTTAGTTCAGATCAGGGAGAAGCTAGAACAAAGACCTGACTTTACTCTATCAGCAGAGGGAAGATTATTATTCCGAGGTAGAACATGTGTCCCTGATCATGAAGAACTCAAGAAGAGGTTACTGAATGAAGCTCACCAGTCCAAATATACGATTCATCCAGGATCAACAAAGATGTACCAAGATTTAAAAAGGGTCGTACTGGTGGCCAAACATGAAGAGGGATGTGGCCGATCATGTGGCATACTGTTTAACATGCATGAAAGTCAAAGCCGAGCATTTTCGTACAGCTGGTGGACTGCTACCACTAGAAATCCCAGAGTGGAAGTGGGATAGTATCGGTATGGACTTTATCATGGGATTGCCCAAGACTAGAGGTGGTATGGATGCAATTTGGGTAATAGTTGATCGATTGACTAAGTCGGCTCACTTCTTGCCGATCAAGAGTACATGGTCAGTGGATGTGTTGGCCGCTCTATATGTTAAGGAAGTAGTTAGACTGCATGGGGTTCCATCTAGCATAATATCAGATCGGGACCCTAGATTTACTTCACACTTCTGGAAGGGTTTACGAGCAGCAATGGGTACTAAACTAAACTTTAGTACTGTCTTCCATCCTCAGACTGATGGACAAACTAAAAGGACCAATCAAATCGTGGAAGATATGCTTCGTGCTCTGGTGCTAGATTTCAAAGGTCGATGGGATGATCAGTTGTACTTGATGGAGTTTGCTTATAACAATAGCTACCAGACTAGTATCAAAATGGCTCCATTTGAAGCCTTATATGGCAGGAGTTGCAGATCACCCCTTTGTTGGGAAGAGGTTGGGGAGAACCAAGGGGTTGGACCCGACTTAATTGAGGCAACTGCCCGGAAGGTTCAGATTGTCAGGGAACGTCTGAAGATAGCACAATCCAGACAGAAGAGTTATGCAGACAAGAGAAGGAGAGAGCTGGAATTTCAGGTTGGCGAACATGTTTTCTTGAAGGTCTCACCTTCAAGGGGAATACAAAGATTTGGGATCAAAGGAAAACTAAGTCCCAGATTCATAGGGCCATTTGAAATTCTGGAAAGAATTGGTCAGTGGCGTATAGACTTGCACTACCTCCGCAACTGGCAAACGTGCATAATGTGTTCCACATATCCATGCTGCGGAAGTACTTATTCAATGCCGACCATGTAATTGACCACGAGGACTTGGAGATTCGGGAGGACCTGACTTATGAAGAGAAGCCAATCAAACTGTTGGATCGGAAGATTCAACGACTCAGGAATCGTACCATACCTATGGTGAAGGTCCAATGGAGTCGAGACGGAGTTACTAATGCTACTGGGAAACAGAGGAAAGAATGAAGAAAAACCACCCGGAACTATTCTCAGGTACGAACTACACCATTATGCGTAAATTTGGGGACCAAATTTCTTAAGTGGGGGAGGATGTAACACCCCGGAAATTTAGCAATTTAAAATTTCAGAAATATAGAGGGATAAATTAAATAAACGTATTGGAGAGACTTCCAATACCATGTGTTAATGACCTATTAACAAGATTGGGCCAATAGAGCATATTTGGCCCAAGGATATGAATAAACTAGGACAGGAAATTGCCCAGAAATTCGTGTATGTAATTATGCAGTAATTAGTGAGGGTAATTTAGGGTTAAATTATGGATGAGTAGTCATGTAAGGTAAGCCAAAACCGAACTCAATCCCAATTGGTGGTTTCCTAAACCTTGGCTACCTCTTTTGGGTAAGGGAATCCCAGATTTCTTGGAAACTAGGAAACAAGCTCGTAGCCCCTTTTAGTATCGTTAGGACTCTTAACAACATCCTAAAACTATAAGAACTCGTCCTCAAACTCTTGGGGAAGGTTTAACAATGAGTTGGAGTCGTTTGGAGGCAAGCAAGAACTTCTGAGGAGCAGGAGAAAGGCTGGGAGTCCGTAGCTTCACCCCCTGCATCTTCTGTTGCGTCCAGAACGTCAACGGGTTTTAGATCTTCGTAAAGGTAGGTGTTCTCTGGCCAAGATTAAAGAAAACCTATACCATCATGTAGAGCATCGAGTCTATGTTCATTTGCACTTGATTTTCCCAATTTTCATGGAGTATTCATTGTGTATTGGTGATTTTCCCGAAGTCTTGCATAGTTAGGGCTTTTCTCGTTCGTCATATTGTGCACACGATTCAAGACAAAATTTGATTAAACTTTCTTCATGAAAGTTATTTTACTTGAAGTCACGATCATCTTCTATGTTGGACATTTTGTCCAAAGGTCTCTTGTTAAGAAGTTAGGAGCATGATAAGAGAGTCTCTGCTTGATACTGCGATTTCGGGATTCACATGATTTCTGTTGTTCACACGTTTTCTCAGGATTATAGACCGAATTTGATCTAACCCTCAACATAAAAATTCTTCTACTAGTTGTCCTCTTCATCTTTCATGTTGAACGTTTTGTCCAAATGTCAATCGTTAGAGAGTTATAAGAGTTTGAAGTGAATCGCTGCATGGTATGTGTTTTCGGATTCCACATGACTCATAAGTCTTGTTCTGGATGGGCTCTAGTGTCGACACTACTTAGACTAGTGTCGACACACTGTCCCAAACCAGCCCAGAAGGGGTTCTGGGAAGGCCTCTAGTGTCGACACTACATGGGCTAGTGTCGACACACTGTCCCAGCTTGGCCAGAAGGTGTTCTGGGAGCTGTCTCTAGTGTCGACACTACCTAGACTGTGTCGACACTACTTCACTGTTTTGCCTTGCATTTGAAGCACTGTGTCGACACTACCCGGACTAGTGTCGACACTACTGGACCTTTTTGCCTTGTATTTGATGCACTGTGTCGACACTACCTGAACTAGTGTCGACACTACTTGACCAGTTTTGCATGATTTTGTCTTGTGTTTGGAGCATGGTGTCGACACCACTTGATCTAGTGTCGACACTACCTTACAAGAAATTTGCATGATTTAGGTTTAATCATTTCATGATATTTACAAGCATGTGCATGATGTATAGACTTAAAATAAATCAAACCATTGAAGGAAATTGTAATGATATGAATATGATTCTAATGTGTAATTTTGATTGTCCTTATGTTCATTGGATTATCTTGTGATCTTGCTTATGGTCAATTGAGAAGATAAGAATATGATATGAATGTGGGATAAATACATGTTAGAATGGACATGTTAGTGGTGTTAATGTTAGGATTGCATATGAGTTTCATGGCGACATGTTTTCCGGTGTTAAATTGATTATTTGTCATATGCATACATGTTAGGAAAGCACATGTTCTACATATGATCTGTCTTTAGAAACATCCTCATGTCAAGACATTAATGAACTATGAAACATAAGATACGTCGTTATCTTGCCTTGTTCTTTTGAGCTGTTTGTCATTCCTTGACTCTATGAATGATCATGTTTCTTTATGCTAGCTTATTATTGAAATTCTGTGGCCATAATATGAATATGTTTGTTCGGCACAACGTGGGACTCCGGTCCAAAACTTGATCCAATGCCTGTGCAATAAGGGCCTTGTCCGGTCTGGGGAGGAGCGCCCCAACGTACTTGTTAACCGCGGGAGTATGGACTCTTGGTGCTTGGCATAGCACACCTGACATGCAAGATTGTGAAAATGTGCCTCCTGTTTGACTTGATAAGTTTGACTTGACATGATATGATACGTTTGTTCTTGTGAACACATGAACTCTGCTTGAATATGGCCAATCTCTTCTGACATGATTCTATTCTTGAATTATCTATCCATTGTATATGGAACTCGACATTTGATTTGATATGATATCCATTCTACTTTGCTATTCAACTTGTTAGAAAAAGCATGCATTGTCAGCATATTCATATGCATATCTGCCTATAAAATGTTAATCATGTATACTAGTGCCCGCATGTGATTGAGATATAAATCCTACTGACCTAGTTCGCTCACCCCTATCATCTGCCCTTTTTCAGGTAGTGATGAAGAACCAGTGGAGTCAGATGTGACTGGGCAAGAGTGATGAGCACCCGTCCTAGAAATAGATGACAGTTTAGAAATAGGAATTTGAGTAGTCTAGTAATAGTGAAACTTTTCTAGAAGTTTTATTTGATTGATGGACCCTTTGGTTGATTCTTCTTGTGTGAGGCGTATCTAGTTGAATGGAATGAAATAAAGTATACTTTTGATGACCATATTATACTCTTGAATGTGTTATTATATCGATTGTGACTCTGCACTGTTCAACTGTGATACGCCGGTTGTATCGTTCACGTCCCCCGGTATTTATTCCGCTGCTAAATATCGGGGTGTGACAAGTGTTCATCCTGTTTTCCACATATCTATGCTCAGGAGGATGTTCAAGATCTCCATGTGATTAGTCACGAGCCAGTGGAGATCCAACCAGATCTATCTTATGTGGAGCAACCGGTAGCTATTCTTGACCGAAAGGTTCGGCATCTCCGGAACAAGACCATTGCGTCGGTGAAGGTGTTATGGCGCAACTTCTCGCGAGAGGAGGCTACTTGCGAGCTTGAGGATGCGATGAAGAAGAAGTATCCTCAGTTGTTTGAGTAGTGTCGGTCTAACATCGAGGACGAAGTTTCTTTAAGGGGGAGAGGGTGTAAGGCCCTTAAATTTTACACTCTATATAGGGTTTGATTTTGTGAGAATTGATACTTGTGTGTGTAGCTATGTGTATATATATATATATACTATTGAGTAGTGTTGTACATATATGTATATTTGGTTGTGTATGTTATATATTTACATTATATAAATAGTATTTTAATGTATGTATGGTAAATGACATGTAGTTGTATTGTGTAAATATAGTTTTCTTTAGTTTTTTTCTGCCTAAACGACCTGTTGGCGTCAACATGAGTTGACGTTAATAGGGAGTTAGCAGCCACATCGATGGACGCCAACTCAGGGCTGGCGGCCAGTGATGTTGACGTTAACTCCCAAATCTGTTGCGTCTTCAGATCTGAAAAACGCCCGCGATTTTATCGGCCCTTGTTTATGAAACAGTTCTCCAACGGTCCTGAACCCTACCTAAACGCATACCCAACCCGTGGGAGCATAAAAACTCTTCCTTCTGGCCGAATAGAGTCTTTTTGGCTCTTGGGTCAAAAATCTAAAAAAAAACCCTAGTTTCCTTGTGCGAAAACCCAAACTTTGAGACTCTGGATCTGTGAACTCGGTGTGATTTCGGGCGAACTATTGTATCTGGCGGCTTTTCTGAACATCAGAGTGCATCTTCCCAACTCCGGCGTGCTTCAAAAATCATTACAGAAGCCGGATCGGGGAGGATTTTGGAGGCTTCTTGGCTCTGGCCGAGGAGAGCTTCTTCAACCCAAATCTTTGATTGTAGATTTTTCTAAAAGCAAGCAACCCATACCCATTATCCCTACATGCGTCTAGTAGGTCTCAGGAAATTTTACGGATTTTAATTGTGTCATGGAACCCCCTTTCTCTTGTGATTTGTGAGTTCTGTTTGTTTTCTGCGGATAGGAACTTAACGGCAAGCTTTTCTGCCGTTAAAATCTGAGGTCAGCGGCACCCGTTGTTGCCGTTAACCAGGTAGGCAGCCATCTGTGTGTCGTCGAGTTCTTCAGGCAATGACAGAACTGTCTGTTGCCCCTATAAAAAGCTATTTTCCGGATTTTCGACATGATGATATTGCAAAAATTATGTATTGTGAAGTATCTATATTAGATCATGCCTTTTAATTTTGGTGAATTTTTGTGCATTACAATGATTATTGAAATTTCCTGAATGATATGTTGGACAGATTTTAGCTTTATTAAAGTACTGTTTATATGGATCTATGTTGAATTTGGGTGTTATGGAATTTCTGTGATATATGTATATGGGTCAGGTCATGCCTTGAAATTTTTGAAACTTTCTGAGTTCTGTGTAAATAATTAGATTTTCTGGACTATAAAACAGTGAGTATGAATTATCTATTTAAATTCTCAAATAAATTGTGCAAAATAGGTTAAATTCCCAGAAATTTTGTATGAGATCATGACTATTAGATGCATGTGGTAGAGGTTAATGTACTTGTAACACTATGAACCTTGCAATTTGATTATCGACAAGTTATGTAATATAATTGTTCTAATTTTCATAAATAGTATGTAATTCCAGAAAATATGAAAATTGCATACATGATGATCAACCTGTAGGCAGTCTGTAGTCAAGTTTCATACTGAATGGATGACAGTAGATATACATTTTGATTTTTACAAGATGAAATGACCAATTAAAGCATGCTTAATGTAATTATTGATTAATTAGATAATTGCAGCATGATTAGGATTAGTTTGTAACTGATTTAACTCTATAAATAGTAGTCTCATGCTAGGGAACCGGAACCATGTGCATATATGTGAAAATGGAAATTGTGTGTTAAACGGTGTACAAACAGTGTGTGTTTAAAATGGAAAATGTCTAACTGTGCCATGGGTGACACTGCTACCTTAGAGGGCTATGGAACTGTACCGTAGTAAAGTCCCTACGGGAAGGTTCATGTGTGTGAAATCCCATGGGCAATTGGGATGAAATCTTGGAGGTGGACAAGTACCACTAGTTAGGGTGGAGAGTGCTTCTCCCGGTTCTATGCAGTTAACAAGATCTATCAGTGTCTTGCCTAGGTGATAGGTATGTGAATGCGATGTGTGTGTGTCCTTCTAGAGGTGGTTTGGACTGTGTCACGACATTTAATAAAAATAATGTGATTGTGTACATGTGAAATGTAGAAGTGTAAAATGTGTAAATGATCATATGAATATGTGAAACTAATGTGATAGCATGTGAAATTGTAAACCATTATAAGAATGTGTTGAATTCATGTCAAAACAACAAGCTAATTATATATAAATTGTGTTATATATGTAAGAATGTACATAGAACCCATGCTAGGAACATTTCTTTCATTATGCGAAATTCCACGTTTAACTTGTTCTCATATTATATCATGAATGTAATAAATTTTGTTTTGAGTTAGCATGTAAGGAATGTGTAGGAAGCATGTGTTAGGTTTATCTTAATGTGAAAGAAACATAAAGCATGTATCATGTACCTTAAGGTTGTAGAATTACCATGTTAGGCTTTTTAAGATTGTTCAACCATGTTATAGGTATTAGTTGTTTTATTTTAAAAAAGTAAATTGTCCATATGATGTATGTATGCATAATGTGTATGGATTTTCTTCCTGAGTCTTTTACACTCACTCTGCTTTGGCATACAGGTGCAGGTATCTCTACTTCTTCCGAGGAGACAGTTAGGAGTGACTCAGAGTGTGAGTAGGAGACCTTTGTGGAGATTAGCGATATTGTACTTTCTTTCATAGTATGTAATAAAGGACGTTATGTAATTGAATTGTGGACAATGTAAATTGTTTTAATTTCTCAGTTATGAAATGTTTAGTCTCCTTTTGTTCTATATAGACTGTGAATAAAATGTGGATGATGGAATAAAATGTTATATTCAGTCTTCTATTTCGCTGTTATATGTTTATATTTGTGTACGTCTCAGCCTATTGAATGTGTTGGGTAAATGTCCCACTGTAGCAACGCTCTCTATATCAACGTGGGGTGGTATAACCGTACTGGTATAAGGAGGGTCGTTACAATAAGCATGAATTGACCATGATATTTTCTGAATAATTAGATCCAGTGTATATTTGGGTTTTGTAAATTTCCCATATTAGTATGATGACTGATTTCATGTTTTGAAACTGTTAGATACTATTTCTTTACTATGAAATCTGATTAAGTGAAATTCGTGACAATTATGCCTAAATTTTGTCCTAATTATTAAAATTAGATTTACTCTTCATAAAAATCTGGAGAATTTGTTATGTGATATACTAACTGCATGGAACATATGATAAAAATTGATATTGATGTGACTACAGTAGGTACTGTTTGTGTTATAACAAGTGAAATTAGTTATAATGTGCATATTTAGTTAATCATGTAATTTCACTGTTAACAGCATGTTAATATTCTGTTTTGAGTTATTACCACTATTAAATAGTAAGAGTGAATTCTGTAAACTGAAATATAAAATATTATGCAAAGTGCATGTGAAAAGGGATTAAAGTGTGTATTAAGTGTGAGTAAAATGTGATAATCTGTTTAATGTAAAATTGGGCCGAGATTGACACTACTACCTTAGAGATCTGAGAGTTGTACCATAGAAAAGTCTCTACGGAGGCTCAACGTATATGTGATTATCCTAAGGGCATTAGGATGAAATCCTTGAGGTGGACAAGTACCACTAGTTAGGGTGGAGAGGGCTTCTCCGGTTCTGCGTAGTTACCTAGATTCGTCACTGCATTGCCTAGGTGATGGATATGTGATATGTGAATGTGCTATGTGTTCCTCTAGATGGTGGTTAGAACTATGTGTCACGGCAAACTAAGTGTACTAAAAGTATAATATGTGAATAATGTGTAAGTGACATGTGAATGTGGCACGTGGTAAGTGCAAGTGATGTGACATGTGAACGTGTAAGTGAAAGCTATGTGAAAAATGTGTGAAATCAAGTGTAAGTGCAAGCAAATGTGAAATGTGAAAGATGTGCAATGTGAAATTGTTAAATGAATGTGTTAGCATGTGAATAAGTGTAAACCCATATGAATGTGTTTAATTCATGTCAAAACAGCAAGCAATGGGTACGTATATTGGTGTTCAATGCAGGTGAAAATGATTAGAATCCATGCTAGGTATGCTATTTACTTTATATTTAATTCCATGCTTAAAGTATGTATAATTGCAAAAGGGTTTGGATGAGATTTAAATCTTGAAGCATGTACCATGTTTATCTTTAAGTGCAAACGAATGTCAATGAGAGAGTAAGTGCATGTGAAAACAAAGATAAGAGTGCATAAATTCATGTTATGCATGTATTAATATGATTAAGGTTAATTTTGATAGAATGTTTGGTATCATGTTGTGTAGTTTAACATAATCCATGCGCAAGTATCAAGACAATATGATAATTTTACATTAAAACAGCAAGCTAAATGTGTGATAAAATGTTATAATTGCATGAGGAATTGGTTAGAAATCATGCTAGGAGTGTCATGTACTTTGTACATATTTCCATGATTTAAATTGTAGAATTGTGCAATGATTTGAGTAAAGTATGAGATCATAAAGCATGTTATAGGACATTCATGAATCTGTGATTATGTTAAGAATGTGATTAATACAAATTTTGATTGGCTATATGATTTGAGTTAATGAGCATGAATAGGAAGCATGTGTTGGTTGTATGCATAGTTGTTTAAGTATCATAAAGCATGCGCCATGTAAATTTAATTATTTTTTAGAAGATATCATGTGTTCCTTATTGTTTAATAATTTAACATGTGTGTGATATGTGTAGGAATGATGTCTTTAGATTGCTTGCTGGGTCTTTTTAGACTCATCCTGCTTCGGCGTACAGGTGAGGTAGGTGCCCCCATACTTGAGGAGAGCATAGCGAGGAACGTCGCCGAGCCCGAGGAGTAGTTACTTGTGGAAGAAGTCTTAAGAAGTGTACTTTTCTTTCATAGTTCGAATAATGTTATTCATATGGATAATGTAGTTCTTTAGAAATTGTAATAATTGTACATTGTCATTTCTTTCATTGCTATATAGACTATGGAATGTGTGATGATGATGGAATGAACATGAGTCTTTTCTTCTATTCCCGTTGTACTTATTGTTATTCATGTACATATCAACCTATCGTTTAGTGTTGGGTTATTATCCCATTGTAATGATGCCCTTTGTACCGATGAGGATTGGTATAATCGTATCGGTATAAAGTGGGTCATTACATAAAGATAAAGGGAGAGGGGTCTTCTTCCCCTATAATGAACGATGCATGGCTTGCATGGAGTTTGAGAGGAAGGAGAAGAGCCCGCCAATGCTACTACTCCTAGAGGATGGCTGCTATGGAGAGGAGGGCACGCTTCAATCCTTAAGGTGGAGATCCGACAAAATCTCCCCATGGAATTGACCCTCTAAACTCGCTAGAAAGGGGGTATCTCGCACTGGCTAATCATGCTAACCTTTGGAAACGACAAGCTAAAGGAGTATTTGTAAGAGTTTGGAGCTCAAAGTTCGAGGTGGATTATGGCCCTAAATTGCATCAGCCTCGGTGGACACATTTCAGTTGAATCGCATTAGACTAACTAGACACGTTAATGAATTTCCAAAATAATGCGAAGTTTAACAGAAATACAAAATTGAATAGCGTTAAACATAGTTGACACGTTTATGACTTTTCGAAAATGATTTATGGAAAGTTGCCAAAAATATATTTAGAAAGCCACTCGCGTCAGGGGTGTAGGATGCATTTCAGAAAAGGCAATAAACATTTCCTAAAACAAGAAAAGGAAATCGCTTTGAAATAAAGAAATTCTAAATCATTTCGGACCATACTGACGCAATTCTAAATGCTCACTTTGTCAGTAATCGATTATTTGGAAATCACATCGGGGGTAGCTGACATGTTAATATTCTCAGTAATCGATTAGGGAAATCGTGTCAGTGAAAGATGACGTGTTTCAAGATGCTCACTTAGTCAGTAATCGATTATTTAGAAAATCACGTCATAGGTAGCTGATGCATTAAGATGCTCACTAATTGATTAGAGAAATAGGGTCGTGAAGGGCTGATGTGTTTTGGATGCTCACTAATTGATTACTTGGAAATCGCGTCGTGAAGGGCTGACGCATTCTTAAAAGCATAATCGCATCCACATAGGCTGTCGCGATTCGAAAAGGGACCAAATAATGTTGCATTAAGCTAGGAATATCAATCCATAGAAAATTAGGGGGAAAGGGATAGACCTAGAAAGATGAAAAAAACACACTCATAAAGTGAGAAATGGAGGGCCACTTGGGGTATTATAGTGTAACATGATGTTTGCTCAATGTGGTGTCAATTTTGGCATGTCTACACTAAGTGCCACATAGAGCAAAGTGCTACTCTACGAGAGCCACCTCTTAAGGTCATAATGGCGCAAAGTGCTATATAGTGGGAGCTACCCCTTGAGCCCATAGGGGCCATATCTAGAGTCCTACTTGCCTAGCAGTTTGACTATATGCTATATGTGCTCAACGATGAGGATTTCGCTTATATAAGAGGGGTTAAATTGTAACACCTCATATAAGAATAGCAATTCACCCCTCCCCTCTTGCTCTACTGACTGGCCATATTGCACTTTACAATCGAAATCCAACCATTGAATTTCATCCAATCGAAATTACGATCATTAGATTCGCTCTCGATCTATGTACACCAGATCAGTTGTGTTTGTTGCTAACCTAAAATAATATGATCAAGATCCCCACATCATTTGGTTTGCTCCGGGTCCAAATCCCAACTGTTGGATTGAAGTTTGAACAAAATGTGATAGTTGGATTCAGTCCTGATCTACATCTGATCAAAGATCCGACCATTGAATCTACTATCAAAATGCAATTTCTTAACAGGTACGCTCATTCTTCAAGTCAGTTCATTAATGCGAGTAAAAGTTTCTTTTATGGTTTCCCGCAAAGCCTCTATGATCTCCATTCAAAAATTAAGGATGTTACTGGTTACATGAGACAAAATGGTGTGCTTTCCTACCTTAGTGTCCCGCTGAGACCTGGGAAGGTCCTCACTTCTGATCGAGAAAGTGAATGCTAAGCTTGGTAGCTGGAAAGCAAAGCTGATTTCTCAAGCCGGCCGGATCACTTTGATCAACTCGGTACTTTCTTCTATCCTGGTATACCTGCAGCAGCTTCCTTCCTTCAAAATCTATTATTTGTTACATTGAAAAGTGTTTTGCTGCATTTTTATGGAATGGTATTGACGGTTCTCGTCGTCGCCATTGGGTCGCCTGGAAACAATTTCAATGTCCAAAGGTGGAGGGAGGATTAGGTGTTCGCAATATTCATCATGTTCAATTATCCCTGGCGGTGAAGCAAATCTGGAATATTCGTCATGGTAACTCCTTATGGTCTGGGTATGCTAGAAGGTTCTTTCAAGCTAACAACTCTCTAATATTCCTGGTATGCCGAAACGAGTATGCATAGCTGCCAACTCCTTAATTGAAAGCAATACTAGATGGATTCATGGTAAGGGTGACAAGATTTATGTTTTAAAAGACACCTGAATTGGTGACAAGCCGTTATCTACTATTATCCAGGGCCCTTTTGAGGACTTGGGGGTTTCTTTGCAGGAGGTTGTCTCTGATGCATCCCATCCTTTGAGGATGGTTATCCCTGCTAGAGTCTTGAATGGTTTACAGTTGACTGGTGATGAGGATAAGTGCATTTGGACTGCGACATCTAATGGCGAGTTATCTACTAAGTCCATGTACAACTTGCTCAGACATACTGGGTTTTCGCCGCCCTGCACTTATGAAAATTTGGCACCACTCTTTCCACCTTAGGGTCTCCTTGTTCTGCTGGAAGATATTAAATAGAGCGGTGTCTATTGATGGCAGAATATCTGAAAGTGGAGTACCTATGGTGTCAAGATGCAATTGTTGTACCTTCCCTCAGTTTGAGGATCTTAACCATGTCTTCATCAACAACGATATTGCTAAGAAAATGTGGAAGTGGTTCCTCCTTTAATCAGTAACAAAGTTCATCTTCATACCCACATTAATGCAAGGATTTGGAGTTTTATTCAGAAAATGAATGTTAGCTCTCCTTTTGGTTTTATATCCATCTATTGTTTGATTCTTATGCTATGGGAACTTTGGAAATGCAGATGTTTGGCTAGATATGAGAATAAAAAAATTTGGGCTGGTGATATCATCAGGAACATCAAGCTTCACATCTAGTTCTCTCTTACCAAGTCCACTTTCAATATTACTCCTACGCAGGCTGAAGAACATATCCTACACAATTATGGTTTTCATCCTAATACCAGTCCCAAGCAGCTGAAGCTTGTTCGCTGGATACCTCCCATTGTGGATTTCTGTTTAAATGTTGATGGAGCGTCCAAAGGTAATCCTGGGATTTGTGGAGGAGGAGGGTGTATCCGGGATAACCATGGCAAGGTTCTTGTTGCTTTTACTAATTTCTATAGGGAGGGTAATAGCATTATTGCGGAAACTCGGGCGCTCTGTGATGGTCTTTGTCTGGCACATTTCTTGGGGGTCCGCCTATCCGCTGTCTACTCTGATTCTCTATCTCTTGTTAAGTCGCTTCAGCAGAGGACTTGCATCACTTGGCACATATACAAGTGGTGGCGTGAGGTGAGGGACTTGCTGCATGATGATTTCAGAATCATTTCTCATGTTTTCTGATAGGCTAACCAGGTGGCGGATGAGTTTGCAAACCATGCTATTTCATCAATGCGTAATGAGGTTTTTTGGGGCGTGCATTGTCTTCCTCATTCTTGTAAGGGGCCTTTACTTATTGACGGATCTGGTCTTATGAATGTTAGACTGGTCTGATGGGGTATGCCCCCTTTATTATGTATTTTCTCTTTCATATATATTATTTTGGCCCAGATGTTCTCGCTAGTGGAGTGGGACCATTCTCTCCCTCTGGGGAGGGTGCACTCTCCTGGCTGAGACTCTGAGGACCACGTTTTACCAAAAAAAAAAAATCTACTATCAATCAAATCTGACTGTTAGATTTCCTCACAATCTAAAATCTGACTGTTGGATTTTCTTTCGATATATATATATGATCAATTAGATTTGTTGCCAATCTATAACAATCTAATCATGATTCGTCCAATAGATTTGTTACAAACCTAAATCCTAACTATTGGATTTAAGTTTGATCAGGGTTTGACAGTCGAATTCGCTTCTGATCTACATCTGATCAAGATGTAACCATTGAACATATGTTAATCGAAATCCGACCATTGAATTTCATCCTGATCAAAAATCCAATTGTTAGATTCGCTCTTGATCTAAAATCCAATCGATCAGCTACATAATATTAATAAAGTATAATATATATATCATCATTTGAAATAAAAAGTTAAATATTAATAGTTTTGAATATATAATAATTTAATATTTAATTAATATAATATTTTTTAAAATAATGTTTTATCATATGTATTTTCACTAAACAAATATAATACATGCAAGCACAATGTGTATATATTTTTAAACAAACATGCATGACGAAGTTGAAAATCATTGTAAATCTATAAAGATAATGCAAGAATATATTGTATTCATGGGAGAAACATGATACAAAATATATTAATGATATTTTAAGTTAAACATGAGTTTTGTTATCCCCAAAATTAATGCAAGAATATATTGTATTCATTGGAGAAACATGATATAAAATATATTAATGATATTTTAAGTTAAACATGGGTTTTTTTATCATAAAAAAGGATAAAATATAAGAGTGGTTCAACAATCTCCCCCTTTTTGGTGATGACAAAACTCATGTGAATTTTCTGACAGTTAGATACCAAAAACATGAAATAAATAGAAAATTCATAGTTTAAGAATACTCTCCCCCTTTTTGTCAATAACCAAAAAAAAGGATCTTAGCATTTTGCTTTCACCTCTTTTTAGATATTTCTTGCCCATGTGCTGTGAGATTTAAGGAGAGGGATTTAACAACATGTTTGTCATGAATTTTCATCTCCCCTTTAGTGTATGCTCCCCCTAAATGTGAGGCTCCCCCTTGATATGAGGCTAACCATCAGTGTATGGCTCACGACTTAATGAATCTTCAATCTTCTTTTAATCTTGAGTCTGTCGACATCTGTTGTTATACTTCCACTTGTTGTTTGTCAAGTCTTGAAGAGTTTTACTTACATTGATTTTAAAAAGAGAAAACTTAAAAAACCTTATTAGTAGTACTGTAAATTAAATACAAATCTGTGACTACTCCCTCTTTAGATTTGAATTGGATGAAGAGTTGGTAGTCATCAATACCTTGAGCTTCTTAATGGTCCAAGGCAAACAACTTATTTAGAAGTAGGTAACCAAATATTTTTGGGTAATTGATGGTTAAATGCATAAAAATATCGTTTTGGAATCCATACTAAGTGCCTAGCTGTGCAGGTGTTTACTGTGCGACCTAATTTATTGCAATGAGAACAACAATGAATGTAATTTGTTTTGCAGGCCTTAATGTCTTTGTGATGTTTGTTTAAAACATGATTTTTACAAACCTTTTTCTTTTAAGAACATTTGTTCATTACAGGGGCCTTTTTCTGAGACATCTTGATTTCTTTCACAAATTTTTACAATGGATATTCTTCAGGATACTTAATTTGTTTTCCTTCTTCAAGAGGTTCGTATTCAAGAGCTTGTTTATTGTTGGCAGATTTTGATCCTTTTAGGCTTAGAGCTAGAGATGTTTTAGCTTTTGTTAATTTTCTAACTGATTCTTTTAAATAAAAATTTTATTTAGTTAGAGTTTTAAATTTTTCTTCTAACTCTAATTTTACATTATTCTTGCTTTTTAAATCTTCATATAAAAGATCATTATTGAGTTTGGTTTCTTTTAATTGTTTTTCTGATTGTTCCATTTCAGATTTAAGATCAGAATTAGTATTTTCTAAACAACGAAGATTACTTTTAATATTATTTAATTATTTTACAACATTTTTATTTTTTCATAAAGTTCATTAAAAACATCTTCTAAATCTTCAGACTCTGATCCTAAATCAGTGCAAGAATTAAAAGATGGGTCAGAATGTACCTCATCTAGTCCTGCCATGAGGGCTAGACTTACCTGCTCTTTTTCTGAATATGAGCTTGATGAATTTGAAGTGTAGACTTCTTCATTATCCCAAGCAGCTGTCATGGCTATCCTTTTGAATTTCTTGTGTTTTTCATCACTTCTTTGATTCTTCAAGGATTTATCTTGTTGACCCATTTTCTTGAGCCTTGGACAATCTGTCCTAAGATGTCCAGGTTGTCTACATTCATAACGGACTGGTTCTTTTTCCTTTTTCTCTTTCTTCTGGATCCTTCTTGATCCATTCTTCTTCTTCTTTAGAATTCTCTAAAGCTTGGACAATACATCATCTAAAAGATGTGGAAGGAGCAACATTAATTTTAAAAGTATTAGTGACATTTTCTTAGATGTGGTTGCAGATAGTCGCTCCATATTGATTTCATGTGCCATCAATGATCCAATAAGATTTTCTAATGACATAGTTGTAAGGTCATTAGCTTTTTCGATGGCTCACTTTTGGTGTCCACTGGTTTGGTAGGAATCTAAGAATTTTTCTTACCATATCGCTAGTGTTGTATATCTTTCCAAGTCCTGCAAGACCATTAGTTATATCAGTAAATCTACTATACGTTTGGGTAATGGTCTCACCTATCATTATTTGGATCTTCTTATATTGATTGACCAGGATGTCAATCCTACTTTCCTTCTCTTTGTTGGTTCCCTCATATGTGAGCTTCAGCTTGTCCCACATTTCTTTTGCAAATTTGCATGCTAAGATCATGTTGAATTCGCTCCTTGTCAGGGCACAACATATGAGGTTCTTTGCTTTACTATTATGAGAAAGCATCTTTCTGTCGTTGTCTTTCCACTCGTCTCTTGGGTTGAGGACTATAAGATCTCCTTATTCAATGATAGTCCATAGTTAATAGTCATAACCTTATAGGAAGAACTTCATCCTTATCTTCCAATAGTTGTAATCTTCTCCATCAAACAAGGGTGGTTTGTTGACAGATTAACCTTTAGTAAAACCTTGAGCTACCATTGATCATTGCTCTTTAGATCATTAGATCTACTTGCTTGAAGAGACTTGGCTTTGATACCACTTGTTGCCCAGTTACGGATGCAAGGATAAACCTAGAGGGGGGGGGGGGGTGAATAGGTTATCTAAAATTATAAATAAAACCATCACTTGAAAACTTTGCTTAGTGAATGTAGTTGTGTGTGTTAAATAGAGTAGCAGTAAGGAAGTAATTTAAACAATCAATCACATAAATGAACACAGAGAATTTTATTCTGGTTCAGTATTTCCCTAATGGAAGACCTATGTCCAATCTTCAAGCAAATCTTGGGATTTCACTAACCAGGGTACAATCCGCCAAGGAAATACAAACCCATAGCTCCTCGCTGGTCCTCTTCCTTTCTGAGTAGAAAGGAAACTAACTTCTATTATAGGTCAAGAAGCCACCCTCCTGGAACAAACCCTAGTGCAGTTCTACTAGACATAAACCCTCAGTTAGGTTCTGCTGACACCAACCCCAAATAGATTCTTCCCTTAACACAATGGGAACACTGAGTACAGTCCCACGGCTTGACAGACACCCAGCACTTCCGCTAGTCTTGTAGCGCCACGAAAAATCAGTGATTTAAAAATTTTAAATAAATAGAAATAAATAATTTCCGTATTACCGGAACAATAGAACATACATACCACTATCGTACGTGCAAGAACACATCGGAAAATTTGTAAGTATTATAAATCAACCCCAAACATTCTTCCTAAGTGTTCCATGAAGAATTTCATGCAACAAAAAATCCAATTGGCTAGTGTACGTCACAATGTGACTAATTATCAAAATTAGGAAACTAAGTCGGAAAACCGTTAACACGGAAACATAACATGATCACAAATTAAATAAACATGTTGGAGAGAATTTCAACATCATGTATTGATGACCCATTATCGGAATTGGGCCAATGGATCACTTTTGGCCCAAGAATACAATGGAGCAAGAAAAATACCTAGAAATTCGTAACCCTAATTGAGCCGAAATTAGAAAGAGGCAATTAGGGTAAAACTCGAGGCAATTACTCACACATAGAAACCCAATTTCGTGCCTAGCCTTACTAGAGGGTTTACTAACGCCTCACACCCACTAATGGGGTGAGAAATCATCAAAATATGGAAGGTGAGCGACCAAAACCGCAACCCTTCCTTCCTACACCCAATGGGACTTCTAAAAAACCCTAGATGCATATATACTTGACATGAAACCCTAGGGGTTGAATTTACACATTGATGGGGTCGTGGGAGGTTGTTCTTGAGCACCAAAGGTGGAGGAAAATGCCCCAACTCAGAGCCTTCTTCCCTGCTGCGTCTGCATCGACCTGTGCAGAGTGCTCTTCTTGGAGTCGACCTAAGATAAGCCAAACCTTAACCAAACCGTGCAAGACTTATACCCCTGGAAAGAGGGTCGAGTCTAGCTCCTAATGGCACTGGTTTGCCTTTTTCATTCAGTAGATCGAGTGTATTAAGTGTTCTCCTCCAAACGGTCTGAAGGAGGGCATTCTGGAGGACGTGACTTCTCCAACCCAAAAGGTAGGCGATCTCGGGCCAAATCTAAATAAATCTTATATCAATGTGTAGAGCATCGAGTCTACTTTTATGTGCAAGTGATTTCGTCAATTTGCATTGAGTATATCTCGAGTACGTTTTGCCAAAGTCGCACATGTTAACAACGTTTCACGTTCATATCGATTTCTCACACATATCGAGGCCAATTTTAATGAAACCAAAACCATAGTTCTCTTCTATTCCATGTTCCAACAAGTTTCATGCTTACACTTTTGCCCCCATGAGCCCTAGATTAGGAGTTACAAGCGTTGCATGCATCGTGTGTCTGTTTTCTACGTTTTCGGGCAAGAACCCAAAATGCGACGGGACCAGACGTCACATTCTTGCATGCATGAATGCGACATACTTGTTCATCGCGTTCATCTGTAACGCAACTGCATGGTTCGTCCGGATTTATATTGTGACATGACCATTTCGACGAGTTAAACTATGTGTCGTGTGGGTTTCAGTGCCATACATGAACCCGACGTGGGAGGACGTCGCGATTTACATCATTTTTCCCGCTCATGGTTTTGTCCTATTTTTATATTATTTTGAATGCATCTCTTGAACGTGACGGATCGAAACGTCGCAATTCAAGGATGGTGGAGACACACTTCTTGTCACATTGGGAACACGACAGGGTGGTCCATCGTGATTTTATCATGAAGGCGACGGTATAGTCTGTCGCGATTTGGAGTCTTTACATATTAGTCGAGTTCTGAGTGTACACCGAATTATAAAATGTGTCGACTGTGTTCATCGCGGATTTCAAGACGTACTTGTGACCTGTTTTACATGGTATAGAGTTCATGGTTTGCTAGTCTTGGTTCTGGTAAATGCATGAGGTCTATTCAATGGCTTAAAAGCAGTCAACCCAAGAAAAAGCTATATCTACATGAATGTTATTCTAATTTCTCTTTAAGATGTGACATATTCATGCAACTAGTGATTTGTTCCTCATACTATTCTATCTTTCTAAAATGATAATTGTTATCATAAAACGTTGCAAACCATGTATAGTTAAATGCATAGTTCATCTCATGCTATCATGTTAATTGTTTTCCGCAAGTTTGAAACCGATGGATTGTGGATTGAGACACGTGTTCACTACACACTTGCACATATAGGCAGCCTTTTCTTGAGCGATTGGAATCTCTCTGTCGATCATTTCGTACTGGCAGACTAGTGACCTTTCCGCTAAGACCTCCGTAATTCTCCGTACTCTATGGATTCCCTCATGGAGACCGAGTTGGTTGTACTAATGAAGTACCCGGATGATAGAATGCACTTCTCTTCTTATCTTCTTCTCGTGAGAGTGATTTTATAACATTAACAACAAGCCATTAAATGTAAGGATTGAACTAATGAGAATAAGCCATTATGCTGCCGAAATTAATCTGGATCACGTCCCCTTGAATTGTTCTCTGTCATCATTGGCATGATCATTAGTTCCTCATTGTCCATTACTTGGAAATCATGTGGCCATAAACGAATGAATGGAATTACCAGAAATTATTGGAACTTCGGTTCACAACTATGCCTGTGCAAATAGGGCCCAGTCTGGTCCTGGGAGGAGCACCCGAAATACTTATAAATTGCGAGAGTATATGATCCATTGAGGTGTCTGGCAATCATGTAATTGAATGCAAGATTCATCTGGGTAATTTCCACTATGTTATTGAATGAATGATTGATTGATTGATTGGCTGTTATATGTTAAATGGCCAAATCTATTATACATGTCTTTGTTATTGAACCCTACATGTCACTGTCCATTGGAATTCTACAGAATTCAACTTGTGGTATTTATTGTACATGCTACATTCTATTGAATCTCTCCTACATGTCACGTGATTGAACTGTCATCTATCTCATTGATAATCATCCTGTCCACATGAGAATTGTCACACTCGTACATGTTATAGATTGGATTTGTCACTATCGTTATTGTCATGAGCATTGCATGATAGTATTGTCATTGTTAACATGTTAACTATGTAAAGCATGCCCGAACCATGAGATGTAAATCCTACTGGGCGGTAGTGTGCTCACACTTGCTTTTCCTTAATCATTTCAAGTAATGAATATGAGGAACTGATAAATGATGGGACCGGGGTCGAGTGATGAGCAGCTCAACTACACCCGTCCGTATGGCTAGTCAGCCGAGGAGATTAGTATTGAAGAGTCTGTAATAGTTAATTTTATTTTTATTGAGTCTGATGTACCAGAGATACATTATTAGGCCTTGTTATTGGCTCTGACTATGTAAGGTGTTAAACTAGTTGATGGAAATGAAATAAAGATTATTTGGCTGGCAATCTTATTGTCTCATATCTTGTGTTATACTTAGTTGTTACTCTGAATTACTCGACTGTGATACGTACATTTGTATCGCTCACGCTCTCAATGTTTTTTTTCCGCTGCTAAATGTCGGGGCGTGACAGTTGGTATCAGAGCCTAGGTTTTCCCTTAAGATCTAGTCAAACAGGAAATTGTTAGGCTTAGTCAAAACTAAACCCCATGTGTCAACTTGTCAAAACCAACAGTGAGATTGGGGTAGAAACACGGGCTACATCATTTAGATAGAATTAAGTTGTGATGAAGTTAATATCTAATAAACATAATGTGGTTATCTTGAAGGACTGCAATGGCCGCTGCACGTGAAAGAGACCTGCAGAGGATGATCAATCTTTTGACCCGGGCATTACTGTAAGCTACTCAGGGTAGAGCGGAGACTCAGGGAGATCTCCACCGGAACTTTCGGAGCATGAACCCACCTAGGTTCAGGGGTAGCATTGACCCGAATGAAGCTGAGCATTGTCTCAAGGAAGTTGAACGTGCGTTCTGTGTGATGGGATGCACTGACGAGAGAGAAGCGCGTACCTAGTGGGAGTCAATTGAGGCTACACTAGGAGATTCCCAGGCAACATGGGAGCAGTTTAAGGAGTACTTCTCTGATAGGGTACAAGAACGAAAAGCGGCAGAGTTCACCAATCTGAAGCAACGGAGTCTGTCTGTGGCTGAGTACGAGGCCCAGTTCTCTAAACTAGCTCGTTATGCCCCACACTTGGTCCAAACTGAGCGGTTGAAGGCCAAGAGGTTCATGAGCGGTCTGAGGCCCCAATACATCACACAACTGGGACCGATGGATCTGCAGACTTATTCGGAGATGGTGAGGAAGGCACTGTTACTGGAGGATTCGCTAGCTATAGCGGAGAACATCAAGAACAGCATGATCAAGAGAGAGTAGGGAACTGTATCAAAGAGGCCACCAGCTGTGGTCAACATGAAGAGGCCGATGGGCCAAGCTGGAAACCAGCAGGTGAAGAAGTTCAAGGATGGTGGTTATAAACAAGCCCCCATCAATTGAGAACCATGCAAGCAATGTGACAAGACTAGTCACAAGTCAGAAGATTGCTAGAAAGCACTAGGGAGGTGTTTGCACTGTGGTAGCAAGACTCACAAGATCTCGGCCTATCCACGCATGATGAATCAAACTCAGGCAACACACAGAGGCCAGAAGCACCAGGGTAGACTGCAGGTGGTACAAGAACCAACTACATCGGAGGAAGGTGGTGTGGTTGAAAGTACACTTACTATTTTATCTCGTTCTACATTTGTTCTATTCGATATAGGAAGTACTCATTCTTTCATATCCCAAACTTTTGCTGATACCTTATCTATAAAACCCGTTCCAATGAAATCTGGGATAGTTGTGTCAACCCCTATTGTTCCAGGCACTAAACTCAGAAACCACTTTCCATCTAGCGAAGTGTTGATTGAAACTCAAAATCTACCTGCAAATTTAATATGCATGGACATGGAGGGTTATGATGTGATCCTACGAGCAGATTGGTTGTCTAAACATGGGGCTATTGTCAACTGTAAGAGGAGTTGGGTGACATTTAGTCAACACCCAAATCTAGTGTTCTCGGGAGATAGGAACCGTAGGAAATTGTCCCTCATTTTTGCACTACAAGCCAAGAGGATGATGAGGAAAGGTTGTATAGCCTTTCTAGCTGCTATTGTCACTACAAAGAAGGAAGTCAAGATTGAGGACATCCATATTGTTAGCGAGTACGGTGATGTATTCCCCAAAGACTTGCCAAGAATCACTCCTGAGCGAGAGGTGGATTTTACCATTGAGTTGATCCCTGGGGCAGCACCTGTATCTAGGGCACCATATAGAATGTCCCCCACAGAACTGAACGAGTTAAAGGAGCAACTAATGGAACTGCTAGAGAAAAGATTTATTCGACCAAGCACATCACCATGGGGTGCACCTGTTCTCTTTGTCATAAAGAAGGATGGGTTGTGTATAGACTATAGGCAATTGAACCAGTTGACCATCAAGAACAAATATCCCTTTCCAAGGATTGATGAATTATTTGATCAATTGTCTGGAGCTAAATATTTCTCTAAAATAGATCTCAGATCCGGCTATCACCAATTGAGGATCAAAGGAGAAGATATACACAAGACTGCCTTCCGAACTAGGTACGGGAATTATGAATTCATTGTTATGCCTTTTGGACTAACAAATGCTCTTGCAGTTTTTATACAGATGATGAATAGTATTTATCACCCCTACCTCGATAAGTTTGTGGTAGTGTTCATCGATGATATACTGATCTATTCCAAAACAAAAGAAGAGCACGAGGAACACTTGAGGATTGCATTACAAATTCTGAGGGAGAATCAATTGTACGCCAAGCTAAGTAAATGTGAATTCTGGCTTGAGGAGGTATCCTTTTTGGGGCATGTGGTAACCAAGGATGGTATCGTTGTTGATCCATCAAAAGTGGAGGCTGTATTGAAGTGGGAAAGACCGACAAGCGTCATAGAGATCAAGAGCTTTCTAGGATTAGCAGGATATTACAGAAGATTTATAAAGGATTTCTCAAAGATCGCAGTGCCACTAACCAAGCTAACCCGGAAGGAAAATCCATTTGTGTGGACCGATAAATGTGAAGAGAGTTTTAATAGCTTGAAAAAGTGTCTAACTACTGCTCCTGTCCTCGCCTTACCCACTAAAGAGGGAAGATTTTAAATCTATTCAGATGCTTCCAGAACAGGTTTAGGTTGTGTCCTAATGCAACAAGGAAAGGTAATAGCTTATGCCTCAAGATAGTTGAAGACCCACGAGGTAAATTACCCTGTACATGACCTGGAGTTAGCAGCTGTAGTGTTCACCTTGAAAATATGGAGGCACTACATTTATGGGGAGCAATTTAAATTCTTTTATGACCACAAGAGTTTGAAATATTTATTCTCACTAAAGGAGCTTAACATGAAACAAAGAAGGTGGTTAGAGTACCTCAAAGACTTTGACTTTTCCATTCAATATCACCTAAGAAAAGCCAATGTAGTGGCAGACGCTCTAAGTAGATAACCAGGAGCTATGCTAGCTAGTTTGATGCTGGGCGAATGGAAGTTACTTGAACAATTTGCTAGTCTGAATTTAGACATGGGAAAGAAGGAGAAACAAGTGATGATCTCCAATATCCAAATACAGTCCGATCTACTAACCGAAATCAAGGAGAAACAAGGAGAGGATCCCTTCTTAGTAGAGATTATATAAAAGCTAGAACAAAGACCGGATTTCTCTCTGGCACCTGAGGGGAGATTGTTATTCTGAGGCAGAACATGTGTCCCTGATTATGGGGAACTCAAGAAGAGATTGTTAAATGAAGCACATCAGTCAAAGTACACAATTCATCCTGGATCAACAAAGATGTACCAAGACTTGAAAGGTCGTATTGGTGGCTGAATATGAAGAGGGATGTGGCCGACCATGTGGCATATTGTTTAACATGCATGAAAGTCAAGGCTAAGCATTTCCGAATGGCCGGTGGATTGCTACCATCAGAAATTCCGGAATGGAAGTGGGATAGCATCGGGATGGACTTTATTTTAGGATTGTCCAAGACTAGAGGTGGTATGGATGTAATATGGGTAATAGTAGACCGATTGACTAAGTCGGCTCATTTCTTGCAAATTAAGAGCACATGGTCAGTGGATGTGTTGGCTGCACTATATGTTAAAGAAATAGTTAGACTACATGGGGTTCAATCTAATATAATATCTGATCGGGACCCTAGATTCACCTCACTCTTTTGGAAGGATTTACAAGTAGCAATGGGCACCAATTGAGCTTTAGCACTGCCTTTCATCCTCAGACGAATGGACAAACCGGAAGGACCAATCAAATTGTGGAGGACATGCTTCGTGCTCTTGTGCTCGATTTTAGAGGACGATGGGATGACTAGTTGTATTTAATGGAGTTTGCATACAACAATAGCTACCAGGCAAGTATCAAAATGGCACCGTTCGAAGCTTTATATGGCAAGAGTTGTAGATCACCTATTTGTTGGGAGGAGTTTGGAGAAAACCAATGGGTTGGACCCGACATAATCGAAACAACTGTCCAAAAAGTTCAGATTGTTAGGGAACGTCTGAAGATAGCACAGTCAAGACAGAAAAGTTATGCAGACAAAAGGAGGAGAGAGCTGGAATTCCAAGTGGGCGACCATGTTTTCTTGAACGTCTCACCTTCAAGGGGAACCCAAAGATTTGGGATCAAGGGAAAATTGAGTCACAGACATATCAGCCCATTTGAAATTCCTGAAAGGGTTGGTCAGGTGGCTTACAGACTTACACTACCGCCACAACTAGCTAATGTACACAACGTCTTCCACATATCCATGTTGAGGAAGTATATATTCAATGCCGACCATGTAATTAGCCATGAGAACTTGGAGATCCGAGAAGACCTGACTTATGAGGAGAAACCGATCAAGCTATTGGATCGGAAGTTGCAACGACTCCGGAATCTCACCATACTTATGGTGAAGGTCCAGTGGAGTCGAGATGGAGTTACTAACGCTACCTGGGAAACAGAGGAAAGAAAGAAGAAAAACCACCCAGAACTATTCTCAAGTATGATACTATACCATTAATGTATAAATTTGGGGACCAAATTTTCTTAAGTGGGGGAGGGTGTAGCACCCAGAAAAAATCGGTGATTTAAAAATTGTAAATAAATGGAAATAAATAATTCTTGTATTATTAGAATGGTAGAACATATGTACCACTATCGTACGTGCAAGAACACATCAGAAAATTTCGTAAGAATTATAAATCAACCCCAAACATTATTCCTAAGTGTTCCACGAAGAAATTCGTGCAACAAAAATCCAATTGGCTAGTGTACGTCACAATGTGACTAATTATCCAAATTAGGAAACTAAGTCGGAAAACTGTTAACACGGAAACATAACATGATCACAAATTAAATAAACATGTTGGAGAGAATTTCAACATCATGTATTGATGACCCATTATCGGAATTGGGCCAATGGATCACTTTTGACCCAAGAATACAATGGAGCAAGAAAAATACCTAGAAATTCGTAACCCTAATTGAGCCGAAATTAGAAAGAGGCAATTAGGGTAAAACTCAAGGCAATTACTCACACATAGAAACCCAATTTCGTGCCTATCCTTACTAGAGGGTTTACTAAAGCCTCACACCCACTAATGGGGTGAGAAATCATCAAAATATGGAAGGTGAGCGACCAAAACCGCAACCCTTCCTTCCTACACGCAATGGGACTTCTAAAAAACACTAGATGCATATATACTTGTCATGAAACCCTAGGGGTCAAATTTTTACATTGTTGGGGTCGTGGGAGGCTGTTCTTGAGCACCAGAGGTGGAGGAAAAAGCCCCAACTCGGAGCCTTCTTCCCTGCTGCGTCTACATCGACCTGTGTAGAGTGCTCTTCTTGGAGTCGACCTAAGGTAAGCCAAACCTTGAAGCTCCTAATGGCCTGGAATGAGGGTTGATTCTGCTCCAGTAGATCATTCAGTAGATCCTCCTCCAAGCAGTCTGAACGAGGGCTTTCTGGAGGACATCTTTGACCTAAAAGGTAGGCGATCTCGGGCCAAATCTAAATAAATATTATATAAATGTGTAGAGCATCGAGTCTACTTTCATGTGAAAGTGATTTCGTCAATTTTCATTGAGTATATCTCGAGTATAGATCGTTTTTCCAAAGTCGAGCATGTTAACAGCTTTTCACGTTCATATCGATTTCTCACGCATCTCGAGGCCAATTTTAATGAAACCAAAACCATAGTTCTCTTCTTGTAGCAACCCGGAAAATTCAGTATTTAAAAATTCAAAAATAAAATTTCTATAAAAACGGAATAATAGAAACATACATACCATTATCGTATGTGCAAGAACACATCTAAAAATTCCGTAAAAATTATAAATCAACCCCAAATATTATCACTAAGTGTTCCACGAAGAAATTCGTACAACAAAAAATCCGATTGGCCAAGCGTACGTCACAACGTGACTAATTATCCAAATTTGGAAACTAAGTCGGAAAACCATTAACACGGAAATATAACGGGCTCATAAATTAAATGAACATGTCGGAGAGACCTCCAACATCAAGTATTGATGACCCATTATCGAAATTGGACCAATGGACCTCTCATAGTCCATGAATAAAATCATGTAAGAAAAATATAATAAAATTCATAACTCTATTATTCTCTAATTAGAAGGGGAAATTTCAATAAATTAAATTCTATTAAATAATGGGCTTTGTTAAATAGACTATATAAAATTTATTGGGCCACAATAGAGATTTTTAAAAGAAGAACAATAGGAAAATACTCTAAATTCGCAACTTAATTATTACCTAAATAGAAAAGGGTTATTAAATAAGTAAAATAGTTAGTTTGGGTTGGAATTGGATTCCTAAACCTACCCTGATAGGTTGGCCACAAATTTAGCTTTCATCCTAACCCAATTAGGAGTTGTCAATCTTGGAAGGAGGGGAGGAAATAGGCAACCTCGTAATTAAGGGGTAATTTGAGTAGTGGTAGGAATTGGAACCCAATGGAGCTTAAATACTCTCTAAATCCCCCATGGCCGGCCCTAGCTTGTTGCCAAGGGTTTCAAGATGTGGAGAGGAGGCCAAGGAGGAGGAGAATTCGTGGGAAGGAGACTTCATCAAAGTTTCATCCCTTCTTCTTCAAGTTCTAACCCTAGAAAGGAAAACAAGCCAAAGGTAGGCATTCCCACAAGCATAAATCGTAAAATTTTGTCTGTAGTTAGTTCCAATCATCAGAATCAAAAGCCCTTTGGTTTCAAAATTTTCCATCGAGTCTAATTTTTGTTCTTGATTTTTGAAGTTCTGCACTCGTCATGACCCCGACTCTTCATCTTAATTCTTGTTCTCCATGTATACCCAACCCCATGCCACGAAATTTTTATTGGAGATACTGATGCATGTTAGGCTTCTTTTCCCCTAAAAGCCCTAAATTTCATCCATCTTACCTTGCGAATTAAATCATTGATACCCACTGTGTACTGTACTATGCACCTTGTGAATAAGCCTATTTGATTCATGTCGAGGTCATGCCTAATATTCAATTCCTAATTACTGAGAATACTACTGCATGTCTAGATTCGTTTGAAACTAGTTTCATAATTTTTCATCGACTACACAATTAGTTATGAATTTTCAAAACCACCCTGTGTCAAACAAGGCAACTTGGACCGCAATCTAAGGAGCTGTCCTTTTCCCGCTCGGGCTCAGGCGCAGCACCTGAGAACGCGACGGCCCGATAGGCCGCATTCCTAGGGCCGTCGCGACACAGGACCTGTCGCGATCTGATCGCGACAGGGAACCCTGTCGCGTTCTGGCCGCCCGACCTGACGGCCCTTTCGCGATCCTCAAACGACCCTGTAGCGTTCTGGCCGCCTGACCTAAACACTACGTCGCGACCCTTACTGGGGTACGTCGCGATCTCAGACTTTTGCATGAAAACCCATAAATTGTGATGCTTTGACCCTCTACAGTGCCTATACCCATGTTAAACAATCATACACGCAGTAAGTGCATATGGGATAAAGTGAAATTATTATGAATGATGTAAAAGCCATGCACATGACATACTTTTATCTATAATTTCTCTCACACATGCACACACTTGAACCATCCAAACATGGCTCAACTTGGCATGAAAATATTCCATAATGTCTTTGGTAATTTGTTTCAATAATGTATATTAATTTCCCTATTTTAATGAACTTGTCTACAATTCTCGCGATGTTTTGGGAATACCGTTATCTACGCTCCACTGTTCGAGAATTCCTCTAGAACGTCGGGCACTTGTTTCTATACACACTCTTTCTTCTGACTTGGACAAACTCTCCATCGGATACTCCTTCTGCCGGACTAGTGAATCCTTGTTCAAGGCCTCTGTAAGTCTCCTCTGTCCATGGATTCCCACATGGTCGATGAGCTGGTTGTACCCTAACACCTATGATACCCTTTAGGGATCAACATGATCCAAACGGCTATTCGAAGTTCGCTCTTATCTAGAATCACGCTGGACCTTTGGACCTATGCATAACAATGCCAGTGGAAGGGTTGTGTATTCCACCTGACTGTCAACACCAAACGCGTGTGTTGTGCAACTGTTACTATCATTTGTCACTCGACGTTTCATGTGTAATGTCCACTAACTCCCATCTATACTCTACTCGCTCATCTATTAACGTTCACTCTACTATCTCGTCTATTCATCTAGTGCTCTTATCTGTTTCTTGGTACTCTCTATTGGACATATATTGATTGTCTAAAGATAAACAAAATAACTAATGCCAGCACAATAGGGCCAAATCTGGTCCTGGGGGGAGCGCCCGAAAGTGCCATTTGCCCATGGGAGTTAAATGATCAGGATGTCAGCATTACATCCAAGTGCCATTTAATAAACAAAACAGGTGCTACGTTCTCTCGTTGTTCTTTGACAACAAAGTGCCATTTAATAAACAAAACAAGTGCTATGTTCTCTCGTTGTCCTTTGACAACAAAGTGTCATTTAACAATGTTACTTTATGACAATCAAACAAAGTGCTATATTCTCTCGTTGTCTATTGGCAACAAAAGTGTCGTATTCTCTCTCGGCTATCTACGGAAAACCAAAGTGTCATTACTATCTCGATTGACGAAAGTTAATCAAAAGTGCTATACTATTTCGATTGATGAAAATCAATTAAAGTGCAATTTACTCTCTATATGGCCAACTACTTTCTTTCTCCTTGCTATACATGTTGCTTGCTATTGCTTGACATTGACGTTCTTGCTATCGTGTTGACATCGTCTTCTATCGTGACTTGACTTTAATCATCGTGCTATACTTGATTCATCTGTTATTTGAACCATGTTACTGGTGCTATTACTTTCTGGACTTATTATGACTCGCTCTATAATTAGTTACTCTGCCATTTAATGCGTTAATTACCTAAAGCCTACTTGATCCTGAGATTTAAGTCCTACTGGGCGTTATCGCTCACCCTTCGTTATTTGTTATTGTGTCTCAGGTAAACTTGATGACGTTACTCACACAGATGGGGCGGGACCTGAGTGATGAGCGATCTGGAGTCAAGTCAAGAAGTTACCCTAGTACCATGGAGTCTAGTAATTATTGCTTTAGATTTCTTTTCAATGTAATGATGTCATTGAGCCCTATGGTTTCGCTCTGGATTAGTGATTGTAATAGTCTTAGTGGAAATTTCAATAAGAAGAAGAGTTTTATTCAAATTATTGTTCATTAGATTCTCTGATTCACTCAACTGTTATGCAATTTACATTACTCTGCACTTTGCTCACGTCTCCCTGATTTATTCCGCGGCTAAATTGGCGGGGCATGACACTTCTATTCCATGTTCCCAACAAGTTTCATGTTTACACTTTTTCCCCATGAGCCCTAGATTAGGAGTTATAAGCATTGCATACATCGTGTGTCTGTTTTCTGCGTTTTCGGGCAAGAACTCAAAACGCGACGGGACCAGACATCGTGTTCTTGCATGCATGAATGCGACATAGTTGTCCATCGCATTCATCTGAAACGCGACTGCATGGTGAGTCACGATTTATATTGTGACATGACCATTTTGATGCGTTAAACTATGCGCCGTGTCGGTTTTAGTGCCATACATGAACGCAACGTGGGAGGACGTCGCGATTTACACTGTTTTTCCCGCTCATGGTTTCGTCCTATTTTTATATTAGTGTTTTCAATGCATCTCTTGAATGCGACGGATCGAACCGTCGCGATTCAAGGATGGTGGCAACACACTTCTTGTCATGTTGGGAATGCGATAGGGTGCTCCGTCGCAATTTTATCATGAAGGCGACGGTATATTTTGTCGCGATTTGGAGTCTTTACAGATTAGTCATGTTCTGACTGTACACTGCATTATAAAATGCAGCGACTGTGTCCATCGCGGATTTCAAGACCTACTCGAGACCTATTTTACAGGGTATAGAGTTCATGGTTTGCTAATGCATGAGGTCTGTCCAATGGCTTAAAAGCAGTCAACGCATGAAAAAGCTATAACTACATGAATGTTATTCTAATTGCTCTTTAATGATGTGACCTATTCATGCAACTAGTGATTTTTTCATCTTACTGTTCTATCTTGCTAAAATCATAATTGTTATCATAAAACGTTGCAAACCATGTATAGTTAAATGCATAGTTCATCTCATGCTATCATGTTAATTGTTTTCCGCAAGTTTGAAACCGATGGATTGTGGATTGAGACACGTGTTCACTACACACTTGCACATATAGGCAGACCTTTCTTGTGGGATTGGAAGCTCTCTTTCGGTCATTCCGTATTGACAGACTAGCGACCTTTCTGCTAAGACCTCTGTAATTCTCCGTACTCCGTGGATTCCCTCATGGAGACCGAGTTGGTTGTACCAATGAAGTACCCGGAAGGTAGAATGCACTTCTCTTCTTATCTTCTTCTCGTGAGAGTGATATGATAACATTAACAACAAGCCATTAAATGTAAGGATTGAACTAATAAGAATAAGCCATTATGCTGCCGAAATTAATCTGGATCACGTCCCCTTGAATTGTTCTCTGTCATCATTGACATGATCATTAGTTCCTCATCGTCCATTACTTGGAAATCATGTGGCCATAAACGAATGAATGGAATTACCAGAAATTATTGGAACTTCGGTTCACAACTATGCCTGTGTAAATAGGGCCCAATCTGGTCCTGGGAGGAGCACCCGAAATACTTATAAATCGCGAGAGTATATGATCCATTGAGGTGTCTGGCAATCACCTAATTGAATGCAAGATTCATCTGGGTAATTTCCACACTATTATTGAATGAATGATTGATTGATTGATTGACTGTTATATGTTAAATGGCCAAATCTATTATACATGTCTTCGTTATTGAACCCTACATGTCACTGTCCATTGGAATTCTACGGAATTCAACTTGTGGTATCTATTGTACATGCTACATGCTATTGAATCTCTCCTACATGTCATGTGATTGAACTGTCATCTATCTCATTGATAATCGTTCTGTCCACATGAGAATTGTCACACTCATACATGTTATAGATTGTATTTGTCACTATCGTTATTGTCATGAGCATTGCATGATAGTATTGCCATTGTTAACATGTTAACTACGTAAAGCATGTCCGAACCATGAGATGTAAATCCTACTAGGCGGTAGTGCGCTCACACCTACTTTTCCTTAATCATTTCAGGCAATGAATATGAGGAATTGGAAAATGATGGGACCGGGGTCGAGTGATGAGCAGCTCAACTACACTCGTCCGTAAAGCTAGTCAGCCGAGGAGATTAGTATTGAAGAGTCTGTAATAGTTAGTTTTCTTTTTATTGAGTCTGATGTACTGGAGATACAATATTGGGCCCTATTATTGGCTCTGACTATGTAAGGTGTTAAACTAGTTGATGGAAATGAAATAAAGATTATTTGGCTCGCAAACTTATTGTATCATATCTTATGTTATACTTAGTTGTTACTCTGAATTACTCGACTGTGATACGTACACTTGTATTGCTCACACTCTCGACGTTTATTTTCCGCTACTAAATGTTGGGGCGTGACAAGTCTTCTCTTCACCCGTTAAGAGAAAAAACCTTGCTCTTCTTTAAGAAAGAATGAGCAGGCTGTGGAGATCAAGTTCTGAAGAAAAGAACCTAGCTTGCTTGATCTCGAACAACAACTAAGGAGCTAAGAGGATTACAAGAAAAATACAATGAAACTTAAACCCTCAGCTCACATATTCTCCCGAGATATATAATGATGCATAGAGAGAGTGAAGAGAGAAAATAAGCTTAAATACTTGAAGACTTCAGATGGTTGCTTGTGTGCACACTTCTTCTTGGGCTCGAGCTCTTTCTATCTTGCTTTGAGTGTGTATAGTGTTAAGGCTTCTCGCTAGATGTACACTCTTTCAGAAGGATTTTTAGGAAGGCTCTCTTGTCTTGTTCTTCAACCTTGCTTCATTCTTTTAAAGAGCAACTTGAACAGATCCATTGAAGTATAACTATTGGGGTTCTTGGATCCGTTGGGACTCATCATCTTCTGCTCTTTTTCTACTTCTGTCTAACAGACACTTGGTGTAGAGGGAGGTCTAGAAATCTATAGGCACATAAGATAGTTAGACTAAAACGTCTTCTAATAAAAGCCCCATAGCTTGTTATGTGCAGAGGTCCATGATTTCTTCTGACATCTAGATATGTTAGGTGAGGCCTTACTTCCATGTTTCCTGCTAACAACTACCCTGAAGGATAGACATCAAAAAGAACTTCAGTCAGACATAAATATAATAAGATAACATGTGAAGTACATATGAACTTTCAATTGCCGCCACAAACATTTTGAATTGTTTGAAATATAGAGGCAATCAATGTTTATTTAAAGGTAATCGATATTTCAGTGACAATCAGTGTTTCATAAAGGTAATCGATGTTTAAGGTAATCGTTGTTGCTCAAAGGCAATCGATGTTGCTCAAAGACAATTGATGTATGAAGATACTTGATGTAGAAGCAATTGATGTGTCACTTCGACTGGTCAAGATACAACGCAAACGATCAAAGTGGAACTTCGGATATGACGAAGTGTAACTTCGTATATGACAAAGTGGAACTTCATATAAAACAGTTCATAACGCTGTCGGTTGAAGTGAAGCTTTCAAATATGACGAAGTTAACTTCGGATATGACGAAGGGTAACTTTGGATGTATAGAAATCAACGTTTTCGGTTGAAGCTGAAACTTTGGATATGATGAAGTTAACTTCATATATGAGGAAGTGAACTTGGGATGTATAGAAATCAACGTTGTCGGTCGAAGCTGAAACTTCAGATATGACGAAGTTAACTTCATATATGACAAAGTAAACTTCATATAGAACTTAGAATACGACGAAGTTAACTTCGTATATGACGAAGTGAACTTCGGATGACCAAAAAATAATGTTGTCGATCGAAGTGAAACTTCGGATATAGCTTCATATGACGAAGTTAACTTCGGATATGACGAAGTTGGACTTCGACTAATCACCACCAAAAACATGCATGACGAAGTGGACTTCGGATATGACAAAGCTAGCTTCATATAAGATAAAGTAACCTTCAACTGAACATGATTAAAACATGCATGACGAAGTTGAAACTCAGTGTAAATCTATAATGATAATGCAAGAATATATTGTATTCATGGGAGAAACATGATATAAAATATATTAATGATATTTTATGTTCAACAGCTAATGTGTCGCTGATTAACAACAAATTAGTAACAGAAAAGTTTCCATCACTAATATGACGTTGATTTGTGACAAACTGTTTCTGTCACAAAGCTATTGTAGATTTTCATCACTAATCCTACTTTTTTTGCAGTGTTCATACAAAGTTATCTCATGATTGATACACTCGAAACCTCTCATCTATTTCTTGTTATCTTGTTAGTCAATGCTCAATCCTATACTCATGTCTCTTGATTTATTGCTTTCACATACTTTTGATGTATCATTATCATGTCATTAGAGAATTTAGTTTGTTAATGTGTTAGATATCTAAAGATTGTTTGGCATAGAGATATAAATATTAGTGAGCATTTTACTCATCCGACATTAACTTGTGATTTTCAAATAATCAAGATGAGGACCTACACTTTGATGGCAACTGACAAGAGTGCAACATCTCAGTTATCCTAGAAGGACCATAGTTAGAGTCATTTTAGTTTCCTTTAGTTTCTAGTCAATGTAATAATCATGATGGGCCCTATGTAATTAATAGATATAATGGATTGCTGCATTGGTCAATGTAAACTCTAATGTAATAGAATTAGTTGACTTTTGATGCCAGTAAATTCATAGTTCTTCATTTTGTAGTAAATTTGATTGTTGTCCATATAGAATAATATTATTTCCTTTAGTATTTGCTCAAATCGACATGATTGATAAAATTGTACATTTTGATATTCTAAGACGTGACATGCATGTTTGTATGTTGAGCTCAATGTGGTTTGTTCTGCAAGTTTAGGTGTTTGATTTTTAGAGGCAAAATCAATTCACCTTCCCCCTTGATTTTCTATATTGTTGGGACTTCAATGCTTATGAGGATGAGACCCTAAAGCTTTGAGTTCTTCATCTCCCTCTCCATCTCACTTTGATGAGACAAGTATGAAGCTTGAATAGTGGGAAGTAGGATTAGGATAACAAATCTCGCAGCTTGAAGGGAAGCTGTTTGGAAGATAAAAGCTTGGAAAAAAAAATTTGTGGGGGGTGGGGGGGGGGGGGGTTCCCTTTGCTAGGCTCTCCAAAATCTTGCCGAAAGACCCAAAGGATTGATTCAGAAGTGACTTACAACTGTTAGGTTTTAAAAGGTTGTCTTTCACACATATCCCATTACTATCGACCATCATGATCCGTGTCTAGAAAGAGACATTACACTTGAAGGGATAAAAAAAGGCTATAATCACTAAGAGTAGAAGAAGATGAAGAATAGTAAAGAAGTACTACAAACAATTGGTTGGGGGGGAGGGGGGTACTTTAGGAGGAGAGAGTGCTCACTTCCACTTCTTTTCTAGCTGGCTAGAAGGAAAATGCTTCTCTTCACTTCACTCCTTGTATACCCTTTAAAAGAAGAGAAATGATTAGAATAAAAGAAAAGTCTAATATAAGCCCTTAAAAGAGAATATGAGAAAGCATGAAATAGAAAATTAGCCTTAAGGTGGTCTTAAAATCCTTTAGCTGGGAGAAAATTGGGTCCAAAGAGAATGCTATGAAGTTTAAAATTAATAATGAGGGAAAGAAAGCTTTTAAACTTTTGGGCATGTTTGGTATCAAGATAGACTAAGGAGAAAGTGAGGATATCCTCTAAATTTTAAGAAATATAGAGCATATCCTCACTCTATGCCCGGTCTATCTTAATACCAAATATGCTTGTACTCAAAGCAAATTAGGTGCAAGAAGTCGACAAAGGAGAAGAGAGAGAGAGAGAGGAGGTTGCTCTTCTCGAAGAAACTCCACCAACATACTCATCAGTGTTATAGAAAGTACTAGGAACAGAGAAAAAGAAACTAGACATTGAAAGTTAGAAAGGCTTATGAAGAAAAGACAACATAGGGTCTCTATGTAATAAAAAAATGACATTCATAAGCGCATGGAAATTTTAAAAATTTTAAAATTGTTGACCAAGTTGCAAGCCCAGAGGAGGGTGAATGGATAACTTAAAATAAATCTTGAATTTTTCCTATTAAAATAACTTTAAATAGGAACACTAAACACGGGTGCTAGAGTTAGTGAGCACCGGAATAAGATAAAAACAATCACACAACACAAGAGTGTTTTATCCTGGTTCGACCCTTTCAAAAGAAAGTCCTACACCCATTCCCCAAGCAACATCTTGGGATTTCACTAGACCAAGCTTATACAACAATGCAGTGCTTGATTTGAGGCATGAACTAAGAGAGAAAGAAATGGAAGCTATGATGCTATCCTCTCATAACAACAGGCTCTCAAAAGAAAAATCTAAGTGAAGCTTCAAGAGAGTTCAGAGCAGATGGACGTGGAGTTAGGGTGCACTACTCTTCTTATCTCAATGGTGGTGAAGATCTCTATGTGTATACGCGTTCACTTTCGTTGGTTTTCTTCTTCACAGCCATTGTCTTCCTAAGGGCATTTCTGCTAGCCGTTGAGATATCCATTGAAGCAGTTGTTGTCTCTCATTTCTCGATACTTGTTTCCATGCAGTCGTAGGAGGTCTTACATTATAGAAACATGTGACTATCGAAAACCTGTAGGCATTAAATGCTAAGAGAGATGTCTTCAGTCAACGAAAAATAGTGTTATACAGAAATAGATATGTCCATTCTGTCACCGCATAAAGCACAAGAAGACTTGTTATAAGAACGGCAAACCGTAAAGCACTTTTTGCAAAACTTATGATGATTTCAATTAGTATATCTTTGTGGATTAAATGTTATTGAATATTTTGTTTCATCTGTGTCGCATCAATCTCATAACAAAATGCTAAGTCTCTCATTTATGCAATATGGCGCACTATAATGATAAAGTCGATGTTTAATTCATATACATCGATTTCAGTTTTAAGTGCCATAGTAACAAGCGCTATAACGATTTGATCTGATTTCATATAGTGCTACATCGATTTGTTAAGTGAGCGCATCGATTTGTTATGAAATCGTTCTCACAAAGATTCGCTAAATGGCCGTAACAATTTGTTAAGAAATCGATCCCGTATCGATTTGCCTTCGCAACGATTTGATAAGAAATCGGTCTCATAACGATTTGATAAGTGAGCGCAACGATTTGCTCTCACAACGATTTGCTTACTGTAACGATTCTTTAAGTAGTCACATCAATTTCATAAGTGATCAGATCGATTTCTTTATTGATCACAACAATTTGCTTACATAACGATTTCATAAGTGATCAGATCGATTTCTTTATTGATCACAACGATTTTCTTGCATAACGATTTCATAAATGATCACATCGATTTGTTCAACGATTTGTTTACAAATGAGCAACGACTCTTCCCATAATGATTTCTTCATGGATTCTGTTCAAACACAGATTGCCTTTATATTTCAAAATATGCTTGGCACTTAAATGAAAAGTCAAAATATCTTCTGACAGAGAAAGCTGCATGCATATTTCAGAGTCTTGTCAAAAAGATATGAACTACTATTTTCAGCATGTTAGTAGAAACACAGTGGTATGCACAGTTTATCATAAACACTCTCTTATGCTAACACTCTCTTCTATGCTGACAGATCTCGAAGACCACCAGAGTCTGATTAAGACAAATGAAGAGAAAGATCAGCAACGACTAGAAGAGCTCCAACGGATCTCTACAACGGATCTATTCTAAAGCTGCTCATATAAAAGATGGAGCATTGCTGAAGAACAAAAAAAGAGAGCCTTCCTGAAAATCCTTCAAGGAGTGTACAACTGTGAGAAGAACCTTCACGCCACAAACACTCAGAGAAAGAGAGAAGAGCTCGAGCCAAAATCTACAGAAGCTTTCAAGCAGAAGTCTTCATCGCCTTCAAGCCTTCTTCTCTTCCATTCTCCCTGTGCTCATTGTAATCTTGGGGAGAGTCTGTGACTGTGAGCCAAGTCCTGAGTGTTCATCTTGTAATAGCTCTCAGTCAGATCTTTCTTTTCTAAGAAAGATTTTTGTCCAGCTGTAGGACTGTATACAGTGTGTAACCTAGCTAGAGGTTAGTGTCTAGCAGAATCTTGTTGGGGTTTGTACCAACAGGACCTAGCTTGGAATTTAAGTCTAGCAGAACCGCACTGGGGTTTGTTCCAGGAGGTTTACTTCTGAACCTGTAAAAGAAGTAGGTTTGCTTCTGAGCCTAGAAAAGAAGTGGGCTGCCTTCTTGCCCGGGAAAGAGAAGAAGACCAGCTGGGGTGCTGGGTGTTGTAGTGTCCTTGAGGGGGACTGTACCCTTGGTTAGTAAAATCCCAAGAGGTTGCTTGGGGACTGGACGTAGGACTTCCATGTGGGAAGGGTCAAACCAGGATAAATTCCTTGTGTCCTTTGTGTGATTGTTTATTTGCTTCCGCACTGCTACTCTTTATCACACTCAACTAACCAAACCTTCAAGTGTTAATTTCTGTGTTTAAGTTTCCTTCTATTGCAGAAATCAGAAAAACCTATTCACCCCCCCCCCCCCTCTAGGCTAGCTTGCTGCCATACCGAAAGGGCCAACATAACTAAGCCATAGACAAATATGTTCCTTTCTGTTAACACGTAAAGTGTTAGAAGACTTAGCATGAACATAGTAGTCAATCAAAAAGTCATACTGTATGGGAACTATAACTAGCAACAGACTATCTATGTGAAGATAATTGTAAGGCCCTCAAATTTTGTCCTTTTATTCGAACTTTGTTCATGTTATGTTTGTATATATGCATATAATATTGTTGTAAGTAGCATGTTTATTCTCTTACTTATGTGCATACATGCTTAATTCTGTACATATTGTCTTTGTTTAATGATGTACATATTATATTTAAATAATGCTATGCATAGTGTATGTACATATTGTGTGTATGTGTGTTTATTGATTTTTCTGTGTTCTGGCCGAAATACCAGTTAACGTCAATATCCCATGACGTTGAGGGCAGGTTGACGGCAACTAGTGTGCCGTTGACTCTAAGTCGGCGTCCAAATCGATGGATGTTTATTTCCTGTTAACGGCAGCAAAGTGGCCGTTTACTTCTCCATTTTGCATGCAATTTCAGATCTAGAAACGGTTGCATTTTCCCCGGTTCTGGATTTGGAAACTACCCACCAACGGTAGGATTCCAACCTACGCATTACCCTAACCCATTGGCCCTATAAAACACCTAGCTTGCGCTCAGATTAGGTCTTTTGGACTCTTGAAAAAAACTAGGGCTTTTTGTGAGAAAAACCCAAACTTTGGAGTGATTAATCGTGTGATTCTGTGCTTCTTCCGGCGATCTTCATCGACTGGGAGGTGCACCTAGCATTAAGGAAGCTTCCCCGACCCCGGTGATCGATCTACATCGACAGAAAGACGGATCTGGGAGGAGAATTGGGCATCTTCTTGGCTTGGCCGAGGAGAGCTTCATAAACTAAATTAAACCATTCGACAATTTTGCAAAGGCAAGTGATCTACAGATTTCATCCCTATACATGTCTCTTGGGTCTCAATATTTTTACAAAATTTTCCTCGTGTCCTGGAACCTCCAATTCCCCTTGTGTATTGCGTTCAATCTGTGTTTTTTGCAGACAAGAACTTGACGGAAAGCTTGCTACCATCAAGATCTTGAGTAAGCGGCAACATCGTTTTCCGTTAACCCCGATTGGCAGCAGCCCCTTTGCCGCCATGTTCTTCAGGTTTTTCAGAATAACTGTTTTGATCTCTGTGCTATGTTTTTCAAATTTCTGGATATATGTGCATACTGTAAAATTTGTGACTGGTCAGGTACGAACTATAGGTCATATCATGAGGATTTGTCAATTTTCTGAGCATGATAGAAATTAGGGTAATTTCTGTAATTGGAAAATGAGCATGATCTACCTGTGTTTAATTCTAAATAAATTGATTTGTTGCAAGTTAGGGTTTCAGAAATTTTATATGGTTTGATGTTGACTGTTTTCAGGTTTAGGAACTGTTAGAACCGACTGTATTGATGTGAACCATGTTTTAATGAATTTCTTGATAAATTTGCACGGGATCTTTTTTAATTATTAAAATTAGTTTACTGTTCCGAAAAATCTGAAAATTTAGTTATGTTATATATAACATGTGTGAAGTGTTGCCCAGCTAGCAAGCCCAGAGGGGGCATGAATGGGATTCTTTAAAAGATTTGATTATCTAAAACCTATAATCAAAAACGTTCACACAACAAACACTTTGATGATTGTTAGTGTTAGTGAAAAGAAAACAACAAACACAAAGTAAGCACAAGCAATCTCACTACACAAGATTTTATCCTGGTTCGGACCTCCTCTCCACAGGAGTCCTACGTCCAGTCCCTGAGCAACAACTCAGGATTCACTACCCAAGGGTACAGTCCCCCATTAAGGACACTTACACACCCAGCCGTAGCTGGTCTTCTCTTCACAACTCGAAGAGGAATACAACACTCTGGAACCCCTAGGTCTTCCTTCAACACGAAGGGAAAAACACCCTGGAACCCCCAGGTCTTCCTTCAACACGAAGTGAATCACACAAAGATGTTTTCAAGGGATGATACGCCCCTGGACCAAGCTAATAGCACAGTTCTTGATCCGAAGCGAAGACTGAGAGGAAAAGATCTACAAAGAAGAACACTCTCAGTACTCAAAAGCTCTCTCAAGGTTCTACAATAGACACAGAGAGCTAAGAGCTACAGCAAAATGATGGAGTGAGACTTGAGCTCTTCTATGGTGCTTGCTGATTTTGAATTCTCAAGATATATTTCTTCACTTAGGCACCAGTCTTCTATTTATATCTTCTTTGAAAAATGTAGCCATTGAAGTATCCATTGTCTCTATGTTTAGAGAACGTTAGACTGCATGGATTTCCTTTGTAGTCAATGGTTCTTTGCGTTCTATGCACGTAAGAAGAAAATCCTTCTTGATATCCTTCAAGTTCTACTTTATCCAACGTTGTATAGAGTCGTGCTGACAGAGACCTGCACACATTAAATGCTAAAATGTAGACAGCTAAGCTGTCTCTTGTTGTCAGTCAACGTTAGAGTAAGAATACATCAAAATAGAAATTCCATTCTGTCTTTCCAAAAAGATATTACATGCAGAAGCATAAGAATAGAAGATATCTGGATATGCATCGTGCAGAGAAATGTACGGTTATATTTAATGCATGGATAAAAGAGAAATACGCGGGATGACTTTGACTTGTCAAGATATTTGAATATCAAGTCGATATATTTCATGAAATCGTTGTGAGAATCACTTATGAAATCGTTATGTAAGTGAATCGTTTGAGAGCGAATCATTACAACCAAATCATTGTTTGTTTTATCGAATCGTTACATAGACCAAGTCGTTGTTGTGACTTATCGAATCGTTACAGCAAGCAAATCGTTGTGTAACTTATCGAGTTGTTATAATAACCAAGTCGTTGTTCTCACTTACCAAATCGATGTGAAACCGAATCGATGTGAGAGCAAATCGTTGTTTTCACTTATCAAATCGTGTGAAACAAAATCGTTATACTCACTTGTCGAATCGTTATGAGAGCAAATCGTTATGCTCACTTACGAAGTCATTGTGAGATTGAAATTGTTATACTTACTTATCGAATCATTATGAGATTGAAATCGATGCGATCACTTAGTGAATCGTTCTGAGATCGGAATTGATGCGATCACTTTGAAGGATCGAGGAAAAGGTGTGGATAAGATCTAGAAGGGGGGGGTGAATAGATCTATGCCACTTTTTGCGGAAGCTTAAGCAATTTAAAAATACTTTTAGAATCAGAGGCAATTTTAATAGTGAAAGTTACAGATCTGATGAGATGTTAAGTGAGTTGATAAAATAGATGTGAAAAACCAGTTGATTAAGTGAATCTTAAGCGATCCTATGCAAGCATCTAACGGATGATAGAATCAAACCACAAATAGACAAGTGCACAAAGATTTTTAGGTGGTTCGGAAATCACCCATGTGATTCCTACATCCACCCCTCACACCCAGTGAGGATTCACTAAACAACCTGGGTAACACACTCACTGGAGCCAGACAACTCCAACACCTGAGTTTACAACTCACACAACTCTAGAGTAAGACTACTCTAGATCCCTGAGCAAGACTGCTCAACAAACACTGGAGTTCGACGACTCAAACTGAGCACAATGGATCACAAACAACTTTGCTAGACACCAACACAAGACATTGATCTTCTAGCAGCAGATCATGTCGAACATGAGAACATTCATGAGAATTATGCAGAAGCACTTGCACAATCTCAAAATGTCTCAGAAGAACAGAAGTACAGTGAGAATTGTATGAAAGGACTTTGTTCTTCAATTGTACTCCCTTGTAGAAGCTCAGATTGGGAAGAAGCTTGGATTCTTGAAGTCCCAAACGATGCTCTGCACTTTTGAACTTGGGATCTTCCTTGAAATCTTCTCCAACGGATGCTTCTACTTAATCTGCTTCCTTGAGGCGCTTCAATTGATTCTTCAAGGATCACACTCCAATTCTCACACTTGAATTGATGAGAATTGGTCTTCAGAAGACACCAGGAGAGCAGAGGAGGGAGATGAGCTCTTCTCGCCGCCAAAGGAAACTTTTCGGGAGGCTCCAAGAGTTCGTTGGGTCTCTTGATGTGATGGATGGCCAATTGGGGGCTTTTTATACCCAAAAGATTCCAAAGTTACAAGGGCACACGATCCTAGGTTGATACACCATCGCCCTAGGATGACACGTGGCAATCATCCATTTTAAGTTGCAATCTTTCCGTAGTGTGTCGACCTGCCCTGGTGGTGGTGTCGACCTCCTGTCCCAATCCTGAAAATAGGTTGTTCTGGGAACGAGGTCCAGTGTCGACCTGATCCTGATCAGTGTCGACCTGAGTAGTCTAATTCCTGGAATTTGTGACTCGTGTCGACCTGCTTTTTGACTCGTGTCGACACAGTCTCAGCATTTCTTCAGCTTTTTGCCTTGGAGTCTGAGGTATTGTGTCGACACCATTGTGGGGTGTGTCGATACCACCTTTGCAAAAAGTATTTGTACCTGAAAATTAAACACATATATCATTAGTAAAATATCTTATTATGAGTACAAATGATAAGTGTACTTTGAAACATGCTTTTTGAATATAAATTCAGGTAAAGTGTGTTTATCATGTTTCAATTAGTTTGCATTAAAATCACATTTGTCATCATCAAAATAAGAGGGGAAATGATATGAAATTACACTCAACCCAACAATCTCCCCCTTTTTGATGATGGCAACATTAAATCCATATGACAATGAGGTTTTGATAAGATGTGATTTTAAGCAATTTTTGGTTATTCAAAGTCCTTATTTTTCTTTTTGTTCATACTTGTCAAAGACCTTTAAATATATCTCAGTCACATTTGATATTTGTACTAGTGAAGTACAATGTTACTTGAAGTAAGTTAGTTGCATAAAAGAGGTCAAGCAACTTGACAAGCATTCATACATTCACATTCACATAACAATTTTCAATCATATTGAAGACACAAATGACAAAGTTCATTCAAACTGAGCAAAAACCATTTCATTTCATTCCAAAATATTACAATCATTTCTTGTTCTCTTTCTTTCTTCTCCCCCTTTGACATCATAAAAAAAAAAGGATTACATTATGTAGAAGGTGGAGGAGGAGGAGGAGGAATGGGAACTAAGATTGTCTCAATGTCTGACAATCTTTTCTCCAGGAAAGTCAAGCTGGACTTCATTTGATCTTGAATGGTTGTGAGTCTTGTATGCAAGTAATGTTCCATTCTGTCTGAGTTTTCTATCAAAGTAGCTTGAATTCTGTCTAGATCAGCTGATAAGGGTTGTGAAGAGGAAGATGATCCAGCTGACCAACTAGGCCTTTGCATGATTTTGAATTCCATTTTCAAATCAGTGATCTGTTTGTCAATGTGAGCATTGAAATTCCTCATGCTCTCCAAATCATCCGCCATATGAGCAAAAGACAGTCTAGTTTTGGAGAGCTGAGCAAGTGTCTCCTTTGTGTTGAACACATCAGCTTGAGAGTTTGCTAAAATCCCCTTAAGAACCTTCTCCAGTTTGTCTTGATGTTCTTTGAGCTCAAGTGAAGCATGTGCCAGTGTACCAATTAATCTATTGAATCTTTGAGCTGCATAGTCTGAGGCAGCTTTTTGCTCTATGAACTTGGCAGACACAGTGTTCTCCAACTTTTGAATCCTCAACTCAAAAGCTTGTGACATGGTTTGAATAGAGGTGTTCAAGGTTTCAAATTTATCATTTAAAAAGGAGAACAACTCTGGCGGAACAGAAGGTCCACCAGAGGATGTGGATGCTTGAAATGTGGGTTGTGGAGAGACATGTGGAATGTCAAATTCAGTGTGCATGGAGGAGGGTTGAAACTGAGGTGAGAGTGGGGCATGAAATGGTATATCACCTTCAGTTGAGGCTTGAGACTGATCCTCATTCAAAGGAGGCTGATCCTCTTGACCTTGGGGCTGGTCCCCTTGAGCTTGAGGCTGTTCCTCTTGACCCTGGGGCTGGTCCCTTGAGCTTGAGGCTGTTCCTCTTGGACATGAGGCTGGTGCTCCTGAACTTGAGGGGCCTCAACTACAACTGGCCCTCTCCTAACTTGATTACCCTCCAGTTTGAATCCCATGAATTTCTGAATAGTCTTGAAGCGATAGATGTTGGATTTAGGGATAGATTGGGATTTCTCATTGTCCAAAGGCACACCAAAGTGCTGGAACACTGAAGTCAGGTGTGCAGCATATGGAAGAGATCTCTTGAGGTCTTTCCTTGTTGTTTCAGATATAATCTGATACATTATAACATGGAGATTGATTTTGATTTCTTTTGCCATGCAATAGATAATGAACCTTTGTATATCTGTGAGCCTGTCCCTTCCACCACCTTGAGGGGTAATGATTGTGGTCAACATATGGTGGATAATCCTCAACACAGGGGGAAATGTGTTTGTGTTGAATTTGGTGACAAAGGTTTGTCTGGAATCAGATTTATCAGCAGGTAATCCTGTCATGATGGTATAAGCTTCATGAAGATCAAATTCAAAACTATGATAATCTTCCCCTTCATCTGGAATGTGAAACAGGGTGACTGCTAAGTCTATAGGCAGATTTATGTCTATTCCTTTCACCTTTGACTTATACCCAATCTTGGTGCATTTCAAATTCTTGTAGAATTCCTGAACAAGTCTTGGATACATGATTTGAAATTCAGAAATGAAGATTAACCAAGACTGAAAAGAGAAGAAAGTCTGAATTTCTGGAAAGGTATTTGCTAGCTGAATGTCTGTCAAATCCACTATTCTGGGCTTTAGGATTAGCTTAGCTTCACTAATGGACTCTGAGGGGTTGGTTTCTTGAGACTGGGAAGACTCAGACGAAGATGATGATGACTCCTCAGAATCTCCAGAAGAGGAGCCCGGATTCTTAGGTCTAGGGTTGGTAGAATCCCTACCTCTGCCCGAAGAAGAGGGTCTACCTCTCTTGGCTGCTGGCTGAGATGCAGAGGAGGACCCTGGTTGCTCTGCAGGGTCATGGCGCCGTTTGGTTCTTCTTTCTGATTGAGAAACATCAACCCCTGCCGGAACTGGCCTAGATGTGGCCTGAGATTTTGCTCCACGGCGAGGACCCAATTTTCTCACCATGGTTGCAAGGTTGGAGTGGAATCGGGAGTGGATGAAGGAGGAGAGAGAGATGATTGAGAAAGGAATGTGATTGAGAGAGAAGTTTGTGGAATTTCTTGCCGGAAATGAGAGAGAAGCGACCGTCGGGTCGACCTGATGCCTAAAAAGGGGTTGCAATGGTGCAATACCCCGCAGGAACAACAGGGGCTAAACCGGAACCCACGATTTAAAAAGACTGGCAAGAGGTGCAGTGTCGACACTGGAAGACTTTAGTGTCGACCTGACCTAGGGTGTGTGTCGACACAGGATAGATGTGGTGTCGACCTGGCCTATGAAGAAAAGTTGAATTTTTGTGAGAAAAAAAAAATTTTGAGAATTTTTGGGACTTCTTTAAAATGATAATCAATGAGAGAAATAGTCATTTCAAGGATTTTTAAGAGACTTAAAAATTCATTTGTTATATTTTGCAAAAATTCATCACAATTCAAGTTTTAAACAATTTCCAATAGGATATGAGCATTCAAAGACTTGAGTCAATGAAATGATGATTTGAGGGATATAATATATCTAACAATCAACTATAAGCTACCATATTTCTCAACGTTAAAGAAATAAAGATATCCTTGAGGGATCGAGATAAGGTGAGGACAACATCTAGAAGGGGGGTTGAATAGATCTAATACCAATTAACGCGGAAGCTTAAGTAATTAAAAATTACTTCTAATCAGAGATCAAATCACCTAATTAATTTACTGATCTGAAGTGTGATTTGGGTGTGTGAGCAAATCAATTAGTAGTGTGAACGAAATCCCTATGCATGTATCTAGCGAGATACAAAAGCAAACCACAATTCAAACCAATGCACAGAGGATTTTTAGGTGGTTCGAAAATCACCTCCAGTGACTCCTACGTCCACCCCTCACACAGTGAGGTCACACTACTCAAAAACTCTGAGTACAACTCACACAGGAGCACGACGACTCCAAAAACCCTTGAGCACGACGACTCAAGAAACACCTGGAGCACGACGACTCCAAACACCTGGAGCACGACGACTCCAAACTGAGCACGACGGCTCAAACAACAACCGGAGTACGACGACTCCAAATTGAGCACGACGGCTCAAACCACACAGTGAGCACGACGACTCACAAACTAGAGCACGACGGCTCACAGTACAACTTGCTAGAAAAACACAAGACTAAGATCTCTAGCAAGAGATCTAGTCCAACCAGAGTTAATTCATGAGATTCATGCAACAACTCATGCATAATCTCAGAATCACTCAGAAGAGAAAGAAAGGAACATGAATATTGATTGATAGATTCTTCTCTTCAGATGTACTCCCTTGTAGAAGGTCGAATTGTGAAGTGCTTTAATCTCTGGAAGTTCCTGGACGATGCTCTGCAATTTGATCTTCAGGATCTTCCTTGAATTCTTCACAGAAATCGGCTTCTACTTGATCTGCTCCTTTGAAGTCGATGCTAGTGCTTCATGTTGATCAGACTTCTATCCTTGTGCTTGGAGGAGAATGAATTGAGGTGTAGAAGCACAGGAGGGAGCAAAACAGGGAGGAGGAACCTTCCAGTCGCCAACCGGATCTCTTGGAGGCTGTGAAAAGGGTTCTTGGGATGAGTGCCCTTAAGGAGGGTATTTATACCCTAAATATCTAAAGGATACCCTTGGGGTACGTGGGCACAAGATCCAAGAATGATCTGACATCTCCCTGGGGTGCCACGTGTCCAGGAGGAATCTTAAGTTACAGAGATTCCGGAGTGTGTCGACCTGCCCAAGGGGTGTCTCGACACACTGTCCCAGACTGGCCAAACAAGTTGTTCTGGGAACGAGATCCAGTGTCGACCTGCCCTGAGAGTGCGTCGACTTGAGTAGTCAAATTCCAGGAATCTGCAACTCGTGTCGACCTGCTTTTTGACTAGTGTCGACACAGTCTCAACATTTCTTCAGCTTTTTACCTTTGGGTCTGAGGTGTTGTGTCGACACCATTGTGGGGTGTGTCGACACTACCTTTGCAAAAAGGATTTGTACCTGAAAATTAAACACATATATCATTAGTAAAATATTTTATTATTAGTACAAATGATAAGTGTGCTTTGAAACATGCTTTTTGAATATAAATTTCAGGTGAAATGTATTTATCATGTTTCAATTAGTTTGCATTCAAATCACATTTGTCATCATCAAAATAGGAGGGAAATGATATGAAATTACACTCAACCCAACAATCGCCTCCTTTTTGATGATGGCAACATTAAATCCATATGATAATGAGGTTTTGATGAGATGTGATTTTAAGCAATTTTTGGTTATTCAAAGTCCTTATTTTTGTTCATGTTCATGCTTGTCAAAAACCTTTAAATATCGCTCATTCACAATTGATGGTTGTACTAGTGAAGTACAATGTAACTTGAAGTAAGTTAGTTGCATAAAGAAGGTCAAGCAACTTGACAAGCATTCATTCATTCACATTCACATACAAATTTTCAATCACATTGAAGACATAACTGAGAAATTCATTCAAGCTAAGCAAAAGCATTTCATTTCATTCAAGAGAACCATTACAATCATTCCAAAAAGATTACAAACATTTTTTGTTCTTTCTTTCTTCTCCCCTTTGACATCATCAAAAGAAAAATTACATTAAGTAGAAGATGGAGGAGGAGGAGGAATAGGAAGTAAGATGGTCTCAATGTCTGACAGTCTTTTCTCTATGAAATTCAAGCTGGACTTGATTTGATCTTGAATGGTTGTTAGTTTTGTGTGCAAGTAGTGTTCCATTCTGTCTGAGTTTTCTATCAAAGTTGCTTGAATTCTGGCGAGATCAGCTGCTATGGGTTGTGAAGAGGAAGATGATCCAGCTGACCAACCAGGCCTTTGCATGATTTTGAATTCCTTTGTCAAATCAGAGATCTGGTTGTCAATGTGTGCATTGAAGTTCCTCATGCTCTCCAAATCATCCACAAAATGAGCAAAAGACAGTCTAGTGCTGGTGATCTCATGTAATGTCTGCTTGGTGTTAAAGACATCAGCTTAGGAATTTGCCAAAATTCCCTGAAGAACTGTCTCCAATTTTTGCTGGTGCTCCTTCAGCTGTAATGAGGCATCTGCCATTGTACCAATTAATCTGTTGAATCTCTGAGCTGCATAGTCTGAGGCAGCTTTTTGTTCTATGAATTTGGCAGACACAGTGTTCTCCAATCTCTGAATCCTCAACTCAAAGGTTTCTGATATGGTTTGAATGGATGAGTTCAAGGTTTCAAATTTTTCATTTAAAAAGGAGAACAACTCTAGTGGAACAGAAGGTCCACCAGAGGATGTGGATGCTTGAAAAGTGGGTTGTGGAGAGAAATGTTGAAACTGAGGTGAGAGTGGGACATGAAATGGAATGTCACCTTCAGTTGGAACTTGAGGTTGTTCCTCATTCATAAGAGGCTGATCCTCTTGACCTTGGGGCTGGTCCCCTTGAGCTGGAGGCTGTTCCTCTTGACCTTGGGGCTGGTCCCCTTGACCTTGAGGTTGTTCCTCTTGAGCTTGGGGCTGGTCCCCTTGACCTTGAGGCTGTTCCTCTTGAGCTTGAGGGGCCTCAACCACAACTGGCCCTCTCTTAACTTGAGTGCCCTCCAGTCTGAATCCCATGAATTTTTGAATATTCTTGAAGCTATAAATGTTTGACTTAGGGATAGACTGGGATTTCTCATTGTCCAAGGGCACACCAAAGTGCTGGAACACTGAGGTCAGATGTGCAGCATATGGAAGAGATCTCTTGAGGTCTTTCCTGGTTGTTTCAGATATGATTTGATACATTATTACATGGAGATTGATTTTGATGTCCTTTGCCATGCAATAAAGAATAAACCTATGTATATCTGTTAGCCTGTCCCTTCCACCACCTTGAGGGGTAATGATTGTGGTCAACATATGGTGGATAACCCTCAACATAGGGGGAAATGTATTTGTGTTGAATTTGGTGACAAAGGTTTGTTTGGGATCAGATGCATCAGCAGGAAGGTCTGTCATGATGGTATAGGCTTCATGAAGGTTAAATTCGAAATTATGATAATCTGCCCCTTCATCTGGTACTTTGAAAATGGAGGCAGCTATGTCTGTGGGCATGTCAATAGCTATCCCCTTAACCTTAGACTGATATCCTTCATCTGTGCACTTCAAATTCTTGTAGAATTCCTGAACAAGGCTTGGATACATGATTTGAAATTCAGAAATGAAGGGTAGCCAAGACTGAAAAGAGAAGTAGGTCTGAATTTCTGGAAATGTGTTTGCTAGCTGAGAGTCTTGTAAATCCACTTTTCTGGGCTTTAGGATGAGCTTAGCTTCACGAGTGGACACTTGTGACTGGGAAGACTCTGACGAAGATGATGATGATGATGATGACTCCTCAGGATCACTAGAAGAGGAGTCTGGATTCTCATGACGAGGGTTGGTAGAACCCCTACCTCTGCCCGAAGAAGAGGGTCTACCTCTCTTGGCTGCTGGCTGAGACGCAGAGGAGGACCCTGGTTGCTCTGCAGGGTCATTGCGCCTTTTGGTTCTTCTTTCTAAGTTTGGAACATCATCCTCTGCCGGAACTGGCCTGGACAAAGCCTGAGATCTTGCTCCACGGCGAGGACCCATCTTTCTCACCATGGTGGCAAGGATGGAGTGGAATCGGGAGTGGATGAAGGAGAAGAGGGATGTGATTGAGAGAGAAATTTGTGGAATTTCTTGCCGGAAATGAGAAGAAAACGACCGTCGGGTCGACCTGATGCCTAAAAAGGGTTTGCAGTGGTGCAATACCCCGCAGGAACAACAAGGACTTAACCGGAACCCACGATTTAAAAAGGTCTGGCAAGAGGGCAGTGTCGACACTGGAAGACTGTAGTGTCGACCTGACCTAGGGTGTGTGTCGACACGGATAAGTGGTGTGTCGACCTGGCCTTTGAAGAAAAGCTGAATTTTTGTGAGAGAATTTTTTATTTAAGTTTTGAAAAACTTTGTGAGCTTTTGGGATAACTTTACAATGATAATCAGTGGGAGGAATGATCATTTCAAGGATATTTAAGAGTCGAAAAATTCATTTGTTATATTTTTGAAAAGATTCAACACAAATCAAGTTTTACACAATATCCAACAGGATATGAGCATTCAGTGACTTAAGTTCTGAAAATGATAATTTGAGGGATATAAGACATTTAACAATCAACTACACACTACTATATTCTTCAATTCCAAAAAGAAAAAAAATCTTTTAGACTGAAATCAAGTGTGTTGACATTAAACAATTTTTAAGAACAAATTGATGATGGATAATAATGATTCTTCAAAACAAATTCTCCAATGACATACATATATTGTTTTGAAACAAACTATCAAATGAGATATATCTTTTTCACTCAAGAACTAATGCTTTTCACACACTATAGTCCCTGGATACTGAAGATTTATTCATTATCAAGTCTCAAAGGGGTAAATGATGACCTTTTGACATGAAAATATACGTTTATCAGACGCCAATATTTCCAGTTACTCAGTCATCATAAAAAATTACATAATTATTTTGTTTTGCATTTATTTTGATTTTTAATCCCCTTTGAACAGAGATAGCATTAGTGCCTCATGACATGCATGACACTTCATTCATTGTGAAGGTGTGCAGTTTCTCAGCACATGTGCCATTGCTCTGTTGAATTGATAAATTTTGGAGAATTTTTGACAAAAAGACATCATCCATATCCAACTTCAATTGCAAACAAAAATATGTTTTAAAAAATCAGAACACACAATATCCTTCAGTCTTAGAAAGAAATTAATTTCTATAGTTTTGAAAGAATATAGGTGAGAGTTGACAAATGAATGTAGAAGATCACTCAAAGGATCATTTTTAGACTCTAGACACCTGAATGAGGACATCATGTAAGGAAATTGATGTAGTGCAAGAAGAGTTTTGAATTTTTCAAAAGACATGACTTGTGAATTTTCTAGCTCCCCCTGAGATGAGAATTTCAACCACTTTTCATCAGAATAAAGATATGCAAGTTTTGAAATCAGAAATGATTCTCTTTAAACAATAAAAGCTCCCCCTCAACAATTGCATTTTCATCTCTTGGTACTTGGCGGAGACATATACTCTCGCATAGTGAAAGTGTCCAGACAAGCATAACTTGTCCTTCTTCAAATCACCATTTGATATACCAAGAAGTTCAACACAATGTGAGGTGAAGAGTTCATTGTTAAAAGGAGATAGAAGTGAAATGGAGAGAGATACAATGAATCAAGGAAGCAAATGAATATGATAATGCAAAGAACTCCCCCTCAGAATATGCCTAACACTCAACCCAATTCCAATGGACATTTACAAAGACCAAGTTCTCTCCTTAAGGATGAGAATCTACTGTTAGGAAGGGGTTTGCAATTTGTTTTTCTGATTCTATGAAATGGAGTTCAAAAGATTTCTTTGCTACCTCATCTCTCAAGAAATGATAAATCAAACCATGAATGAATATTTCTTCAGCATTTCACACAAAGATTCCTTTGGCTCACTTTCCATAAGATATATATGATTTTAAATGATCATACATGCAATTCAGATATGTTCATTCAAAGTAGTTTGCACCGATAGAATATGAACATGATCAAGCATGCATTAACAGGCAATTTATTAAACAAAATTTTTGCATCTTTTCAAATTTACTCCCCCTTAATTAATGCATGGAATGAAAAGGTTAGCATGCAATTCACACATGATTATGAGCACAATTAGCTTTAAACAACACATGACTTTTGGTACTTGGCGGAGTATTTTACTCACGCATAATGATAGTTTCCAAACAAGCATAACTTGTTTTTCCACATATCATCATTTGATATACCAAGAAGTCAAAGCAATTAGTGTGCACACAGACTCATGGGAACAGTTAAGCATGCATGACAACATAAGCATGATTCCAATTGTTATGACATAAAGTTCATTGATGGGAGTAGCATTGAAACACATTTCTCATTGTTCAGATAAAGATTAACATTCATTTCAATTCAATCAATTCAAGTTTGAAATGCTAAAGAGATTTTACCTGAACAATCTTCATTTCTTTCTTAAAGATTTTACCTGTGTTCTCCAGCCATTTCTAGTCTTGCACAGCCAATATCTTGAATCCATTTACAGTGTATGGCTGCAAGACTTCTCAGCTTGCTGATCAAGCTGGTTTTGGGACCCACACTTGTTTGGGTCCTGCAATGAAATCAATGTTAGATTGCAACAAAGATTTCTGAATCCAAAATGTTTTTAATTTTTGTATAGATGCATTTCCTTCATTGATAGAACTATGAACAGAATTAGTTCCAGATTTTCTTTTTGCCTTGATCAATGCATCTATGTTTTCATGAAGTTTTCTATTTTTTGGATTTTTAATATGAGCAGAAACAGAATGATTTTGTGCAACATTTCTATGCCTATACACATGGAACTTCTGAACATTTTCAGTATGAACATGATGTTTATTCCTATGTGTATGAGCATGTGCATTAGACTGGAATTTTTGAGCATGCACAACAAAATCATTTCTGTACCAACAGTCCCTAGAAATATGACCAATTTTATGACAATTAAAGCATTGGACTGATTTGGCATGTTTATTGAAATTTTTATTTCTATTCCAGCAATGTTTGGCAAGATGACCAGGTTTATTGCAATTAAAGCAAATAAGAGCATTTCTTACCTGGTTCTTACCTTGGCATGTAAGCATTTGCTGGAATCTCCTTTTCATGTGAGGAGGCTTACCATGAAGAGAAGGAGGTATCTTCTGGTGGCTCTTGGCATGATGTGAATTTGAACTTGCCTTGGAGCTTTTTGAACTGCTGGAGAAGTTAGATGAATCTTCTTGACAGAGGCATTTTCTTCTTCTCTTTCTGTTTCTGAACAAGAACTTTCACTAGTCTTTCATTAGAAACATCAAGGTTCTTGTTCACAGCAGTTTTAACAGAAGTTGTTATGTTTTTCTTTTCATTTTTCTTATTTTTAACAGAAGCAAGACTTGAGTTCTTCAAGTTATTTTGAATCTTCTGTTTTTCAGCTCTTAATGCAACAACTTCTTTTTCTGAAGTTTGAAGCTTGTTTAGCATGACATCCAAACCATTTTTCATCTTGATCTTTTCATTCTCAAATTGAGCAATTTGTTTTTCCAAGTCAGAAATTTTATTACTCAAATTACTACATTCATTGTCCAATGGTCTGTCATGAAACAAGCCTTCAATCTTCCTTTTTAGATGATGATTTTCTTCAACAAGTTGTTTGCATTTCTCATTTATTTGATGATCATGAGCCATGTTGGAAATCTGTTTGTTTAATTGATCATTATCAAATTGGAAGTTTTCATTGAGATCAATCAATTTTCCATTTTCCTCTTCCAGATCAATAACTTTTGTTTTCAATAGCTCATGATTGTCCTTCAATCCAATCAATTTATTTTCACAGATTTGGACTTCATCTTCTAAATTTTCTTTCTCAGAATTTAATCTTTCAACTTCATTTTTCAAATTCTCAATTTCTTCTGAAGGACATTTATCATTTTTCTGGAGCAATTCAATTGTATTTTTCAAGTTTTCACTTTCTTTATGGCAATGATTTAAACTCCTTTTTAAATCTTTATTTTTAGTGTTTAGCTTTGCATTAAGATTTTGCATCTTTTTACAGAATTCAATCAATTCAGCATAAGACATACTTTCATCTTCATCAGAATCAGAATTGGAATATACAAATGGATCTGGAGATAATTTACCTGACCTTTTAGATCCATTTGAACTCTTATGTTCTGAAGAGGATGAAGCATGCTCTGAGCTCTTAGAATGTGCTGTCAGAGCCATATTCTTATGAATTGTTGATTTTCTGGATTCATTGAGGCTCCTCTTTGCCATTAAGTACTTGTGAATTTCTTTTGCTCTGTGCCTTTGTGAGTCCTTTGAGAAATCCAATGAGATAAGCTTGGGGATTTCTCTGAAATTATAACAGGAGATTCATGCAGATTAAATAGATTTGCCATTATATCAAGACTCACAAAAGACTGTTAGATCTAATCACAGTGAATCAATGTGACAAGGAATTAGATCTAACAATTAGATTGGTTAATCTGCTCTAATGCCAAAAGGAGGAACACAGAGATCAGCCAGAAGCAATCAAACCAATCAGTAACAGACAATAACCCTCTGATACCAATTGAGGATCGAGATAAGGTGAGGACAAGATCTAGAAGGGGGGGTTGAATAGATCTAATACCAATTAACGCGGAAGCTTAAGCAATTAAAAATTACTTCTAATCAGAGATCAAATCACCTAATTAATTTACTGATCTGAAGTGTGATTTGGGTGTGTGAGCAAATCAATTAGTAGTGTGAACGAAATCCCTATGCATGCATCTAGCGAGATACAAAGGCAAACCACAATTCAAACCAATGCACAGAGGATTTTTAGGTGGTTCGGAAATCACCTCCAGTGACTCCTACGTCCACCCCTCACACAGTGAGGCCACACTACTCAAAAACTCTGAGTACAACTCACACAGGAGCACGACGACTCCAAACACCCTTGAGCACGACGACTCAAGAAACACCTAGAGCACGACGACTCCAAACACCTGGAGCACGACGACTCCAAACTGAGCACGACGGCTCAAACAACAACCGGAGTACGACGACTCCAAATTGAGCACGACGGCTCAAACCACACAGTGAGCACGACGACTCACAAACTAGAGCACGACGGCTCACAGTACAACTTGCTAGAAAAACACAAGACTAAGATCCTCTAGCAAGAGATCTAGTCCAACCAGAGTTAATTCATGAGATTCATGCAACAACTCATGCATAATCTCAGAATCACTCAGAAGAGAAAGAAAGGAACATGAATATTGATTGATAGATTCTTCTCTTCAGATGTACTCCCTTGTAGAAGGTCGAATTGTGAAGTGCTTTAATCTCTGGAAGTTTCTGGACGATGCTCTGCAATTTGATCTTCAGGATCTTCCTTGAATTCTTCACAGAAATCGGCTTCTACTTGATCTGCTCCTTTGAAGTCGATGCTAGTGCTTCATGTTGATCAGACTTCTATCCTTGTGCTTGGAGGAGAATGAATTGAGGTGTAGAAGCACAGGAGGGAGCAAAACAGGGAGGAGGAACCTTCCAGCCGCCAACCGGATCTCTTGGAGGCTGTGAAAGGGTTCTTGGGATGAGTGCCCTTAAGGAGGGTATTTATACCCTAAATATCTAAAGGATACCCTTGGGGTACGTGGGCACAAGATCCAAGAATGATCTGACATCTTCCTGGGGTGCCACGTGTCCAGGAGGAATCTTAAGTTACAGAGATTCCGGAGTGTGTCGACCTGCCCAAGGGGTGTGTCGACACACTGTCCCAGACTGGCCAAACAAGTTGTTCTGGGAACGAGATCCAGTGTCGACCTGCCCTGAGAGTGCGTCGACCTGAGTAGTCAAATTCCAGGAATCTGCAACTCGTGTCGACCTGCTTTTTGACTAGTGTCGACACAGTCTCAGCATTTCTTCAGCTTTTTACCTTTGGGTCTGAGGTGTTGTGTCGACACCATTGTGGGGTGTGTCGACACTACCTTTGCAAAAAGGATTTGTATCTGAAAATTAAACACATATATCATTAGTAAAATATTTTATTATTAGTACAAATGATAAGTGTGCTTTGAAACATGCTTTTTGAATATAAATTTCAGGTGAAATGTATTTTATCATGTTTCAATTAGTTTGCATTCAAATCACATTTGTCATCATCAAAATAGGAGGGAAATGATATGAAATTACACTCAACCCAACAATCCTCTAGACTGAATACAATTGTTTTGAAAATAAAACACAATCTTAAAGAACAACTTGATGATGGATGAAAATGATTCTTTCTAAACAAAACTCCATTAACACATATTTTGTTTTTGTAACAGACTATCAAATGATATAAATCTTTTTCACTCAAGTACTAGTGCTTTTTACACACCATAGTCCCTGGATACTTAAGATTTATTCATTGTCAAGTCTCAAAGGGGTAAATGATGACCTTTTGACATGAAAATATACGTTTTGTAGACGCCAATATTTCCAGTTACTCAGTCATCATCAAAAAGTGTAGCACATTGTTGCTGTATTTTGAATTTATTTTTGAATGTTTATCCCCTTTGAACAGAGATAGCATTAGTGCCTCATGACATGCATGACACTTCATTCATTGTGAAGTTGTGCAGTTTCTCAGCACAAATGCCATTGCTTTGTTGAATTTACAAAAATTTTGTGAGTTTTGTAAGATAGAAATCAATTTTATCCAACATCAGTTGCAAACAAAGAGATGTTTTAATTTCAAGACACAAGTTGTTTTCAATCTTGGAAGAGTTCTGAGTTTCTGTGGGTTGAAAAATATAGTTGACAGTTGATTAGTAAAAAATATGATAGATCACTCAAAGGATCATTTGGAGACTCTAGACATCTGAATGATGACATCATGCAGGAAATTGATGAAATGCAAGAAAAGTTATGAATTTTGCAAAAGTCATGACTTGTGAATTTTCTAGCTCCCCCTGAGATGATGATTTCAATCATTTTCTATCAAAATAAAAATATGCAATTTTTTGAAATCAAGAAAGATAATTTTCTTTTAACAATAAAAGCTCCCCCTCAGCAATTGCATATTCATTTCTTAGTACTTGGCGGAGATATACACTCACGCATAGTGAAAGTGTCCAGACAAGCCTGACTTGTCCTTCTCCAAGTCACCATTTGATATACCAAGAAATTTCAACACAATAAGAGTTGAAGAATTTATTGTCCAAAGGAAATGGAAGTGGAATTGAGAGAGATATGGACAGTGTGACTGAAGGAAGCAAAGGGTTATGATATGAAAAGAACTCCCCCTTAGACAGTGCATAACACTCAACCCAAACCTAAAGAGAGATCAAGAATGTGGACATTTACAAAGACCAAGTTCTCTCCTCAAGGATGAAAATATGTTTTCAGGAAGGGGTTTGGTGAATATGTCTGCAATTTGTTTTTCAGTTTCAATGAAATGGAGTTCAAAGGACTTCTTTGCAACCTCATCTCTCAAGAAGTGATGCCTAATCTCAATATGCTTGGTTCTAGAATGCTGAATGGGGTTCTTAGACAGATTTATTGCACTTATGTTATCACATAGGATGGGTACACAACCTAAATCTTGGTTGTAATCGAGAAGTTGATGTTTCACCCAGAGAATCTGAGTTCCACATCTACCTGCTGCAACATATTCAGCCTCTGCAGTTGACAGTGCAACTGAATGTTGCTTCTTGGAAGCCCAAGAAATAAGGCACCCACCTAGGAATAAACACAAGCCACTTGTGCTTTTTCTATCTAATTTACACCCAGCATAGTCAGCATCACAATAGGCAATCAAATCTAGCTTGCAATTAGCAGGATACCAAATTCCTAAATCACATGTTCCAACAAGATATTTGAAAATTCTTTTAACAGCTAACATGTGACTTTCCTTAGGATTAGACTGAAATCTAGCACACAAACACACACTAAACTGAATATCTGGTCTAGAAGTTGTAAGATAGAGTAGAGAGCCAATCATACCTCTGTAGGTCTTTGGGTCTACTGACTTACCATTTGAGTCTTCTTCTAGCTTAGCATTTATAGCAATAGGTGTGCTTGAATGCTTGAGGTTCTGAAAGTCAAACCTTTTGAGAAGTTCCTTGACATACTTGGCTTGACTGATGAAGATCCCTTCAGATGTTTGGTTAACCTGCAATCCCAAGAAAAATGTTAAATCTCCCATTAAACTCATTTCAAATTCATTCTTCATTTGATTTGAAAATTCAGTGCATAGGCCTTTATTGGTTGAGCCAAATATTATGTCATCAACATAAATTTGGACCACAATTATTTGATTTTTGACTGTTTTGTGAACAAAGTCTGATCAACATTTCCTCTAGAATATCCTTTTTCAAGTAAAAAGGTACTCAAACGGTCATACCAAGCTCTTGGAGCTTGCTTAAGACCATAGAGAGCCTTATTAAGCTTGAAAACATGGTTAGGATATTTTTCATTTTCAAATCCAGAGGTTGTTCAACAAAAACATTTTCCTTAATATATCCATTTAAAAATACACTTTTGACATCCATTTGATAAACTTTGAAATTCATGGAGGATGCAAAAGTAAGGAAAATTCTAACTGCTTCTAGTCTAGCTACAAGGGCATATGATTCTTCAAAATCAATTCCAAATTCTTGATTGTACCCCTTTGCAACTAGCCTAGCTTTATTTCTAATGACTTGACCATTTTCATTCAACTTATTTCTGAAAACCCATCTAGTGCCAATGACTGTTTGGTCACTAGGTCTAGGTACTAATTCTCATACTTGATTTCTTTCAAATTGATGAAGTTCATCATGCATGACATTAATCCAATCAGAACTTGATAAGGCTTCATCAATTGACTTTGGTTCAATTTGGGAAATTATAGCTAGTGGGTCTTCTTCAAGATTATGCAGAAATGAAGATCTAGTTCTAACCCTATCATGTAAATTACCAACTACATTATCCAAAGGGTGATCTCTTAAACTTCGATGTTCAGAAGTTACCTGTTGAGGAGTATTCAAATTTGGAGCAATATTACCTGTTCCACTTGAAGATGGTGAATTGTTGTTCAAGATCTCACCACAGTCTTCAAGCTCCTCAACAGTTGGTGAAGAGTCCACAATGAAGTCATCCTCTTCACTGTCTTGTTTTTCCCTGCAAGATTTAGAAGTGTTAGTTGAAAAGGAATTTTCATCAAATATAATATGAGGAGACTCTTCAACAATTTTTTTTTTCAAGATGTACACTCTGAAAGCTCTTGACACTTCTGAATAGCCAAGGAAGATGGCTTCCTGACTCTTAGCATCAAACTTGTCAAGATTTTCTTTATTGGTATTGTGTACATAGCATTTGCACCCAAAGGTTTTGAAATAAGAAACAGTTGGCTTTTTGTTTTTCAACAATTCATAGGGGCTTTTTCTGATTTTTGGTCTGATCAAGGCTCTATTTAGAATGTGATTTGCTGTGTTTACAGCTTCAGGCCAGAAGGATTTGGGCAACTTACTTTCTAAGAGCATGGATCTGGCCATCTCCACAAGAGTTCTATTCTTTCTTTCCACAACTCCATTTTGTTCTGGAGTTCTAGGTGAAGAAAACTTGTGGAATATTTGAAATTCAGCACATAAATCAGAAAATGATTGGTTTTCAAATTCACCCCCATGATCAGTTAAAATATTTTGATTTTATATGAAAAGTTTGTTAGGGCTCTGGTACAGAATTTCCTGAATTCAAGGCAAGTATCACTTTTGTGGGACAAGAAGATAACCCAAGTAAACCTTGTAAAATCATCAATGATTACAAACCCATATCTCTTGCCACTTAGACTTTGAACTCTTGTTGGGCCAAAAAGGTCCATGTGAAGTAGTTCTAGTGGCCTAGATGTGAGTACCTCATTGAAGGTCTTAAAAGATTTTCTTGTTTGTTTTCCTTGGCACAGATCCCACAAACTTGATTTTCAACATTTGAGAAAGTTTCAGGAAGACCCTTAACCAGATTCAGCCTTAACAATTTATTTAATGTTCTGAAACTTGCATGGCCAAGTCTTTTGTGCCAAGTCCATGCAATTTCATCTTTATTAGCAACAAAGCAAAGATTTTCAGAGAAGTTTTTATTAAGGTCAATCATGTAAACATTGTTTTCCCTTTTTCCACAAAATTTTATCTTATCAGTTGATGAATCAATGATCTTACAGAAATTGGATTCAAACACAACTTTGTGACCTTTGTCACATAGTTGGCTAATACTTAACAGATTGTAATCAAGACCATCAACTAATAAAACACTATCAACAGAGTTTGAGGAAGTTTGACCAACCTTTCCAGATCCTATGATCTTTCCTTTATTTTTACCTCCAAAAGTTACTGACCCTCCCTCCTTTTCAATCAGGAATGAGAATTTGGCTCTGTCTCCCGTCATGTGTCGTGAACACCCACTGTCAAGAAACCACACATTGGAGTTGGGTGCACGACCTTCCTGCAAAATAGATCAATGGAGAGAAGATTTTGGTACCCAAACAGAGTTGGGACCATCAGAATGTTTGAACATTGTTAGTAAATCTTTTCTCACCCAAATTTGACTTGTTTTTTATTTTTGTTTTGTTACATTGGTGTTTTTAGTCTTTTTCTGTTTGTTCTTTCCCTTAGGAATGAAAGCACCAATATTTTGTTTTTAGTGGGAGGGGAGTTTTTCATTTGAGCATAGGAATTCAGATGAGGAGATGGAATCCATGGATTTTGTTGGTACTTCAAAAGGTTTGGATAAAAGAATTGAGGATGATACCAACAAGGGTTGTCATACCATTGGCTCCAAGGATTGGTCCAATCATCTTGAAATGTTGTCTTGGAGGTCCAAGGTTCTTTATAAATGATTTCCTTTGACTTTTTCTTGTTTTTCAAATTTTTATTTGAATTTTTGATTGAATTATTTGAAGCTGTTGATGTTGAGCAGGTCAACCTGTCAGGAGACTGTGTCGACCTTGTTGTCTTCTTTTGTTTTTGAGTTTTTGATTTGTTTTGTGTTTTGTTTGATGTTTTGTCTGATGTTTGCTTGATTTCTGTGTTCTCAAGATTAGGACCCTTGACAAATTTAATTAATGGCGCTTTGCCCTTTTTCTCACCAGATTTGTCTTTCTTTGGTTTCTGTTTGTTGAATCCTAATCCATGAGAAGTTGTTGTCATGTTTGTTCCTAGCAGTGCCTCCAAGTTATCTTTACCTTTTGTGAATGTTTGGATAACTTCATCCCTTTCTTTTAGCTGGTTTTGAAGGGTTTTAATTTCTTCAATCTTTTGTTGTTTTTCTTGTTTTTCCATTTCCAGCTTTTCAGATAGGTCTTTGAATTCTTGGGTGGCCTTTTGAGAGGCAAGCTTTAGATCATCAATTAGGTTTAGGAAATTTTCTTTTTCTTCATTTAATTCTGTTATTTCATTTTCTAGTTCACAAATTCTTTTGTTTGAAGATTGGTTATGATACATGTTTTCAATTTTCTTTTTGATGTGTTTGTTTTCTTTTCTCATTTCAGAAAATTTTTCAACTAGTTCAGCATATGCATCCTGCCAATCTTCAATGGAAAAATCTTCAAAAGAAGTGCTTACCTTTCCATCCGAACTATTTGCCATGAAGCAGATTTCCTCACTTTCTGAACTTAAGGATTCTTTGCCTTCTTCCTTTTCACTTGAGTCTTCATCAGACCAAGTGGCTACCATGGCCTTTGACTTCTTGAATTTGTGAGGCTTCTTGTGCTTTTCCTTCTTGTTCTCAGGACACTCTCCCTTCATGTGTCCTGGCTTATTGCACCTGTAACAAATGACAGTTTCGTCAGATTTTTTATTCTTGTTGAAATTAGAAGAGGAAGTGTTTCTTTTACCTGAGGAAAACTTCTTTTTCCCAGACATTTTTCCTTTCTATATTTCAAGAATTTTCTGAATTGCCTGGTCATGAGGGCAATTTCATCCTCATTTGACTCAGACTCCTCAGAACTTGTCTTTTCCTGACTTTTGTCTTTATTACTTGAAGAGGCCTTAAGTGCCATTGGCTTGGTTTTAGTTATGTGTTCTTCATTTCTTTTCAAATTGATTTCATATGTCATTAAGGATCCTATCAATTCATTCAAAGAAATTTTGGACAAATCTTTAGAATCTTCAATGACAGTGGCCTTTGTGTGCCAAATTGAAGAAAGTGAACGTAAGATTTTCCTTACCAAGTCTGCATCTGTGTAGTCCTTACCTAAGGCCTTCAGTCCATTGACAATAACCATGAACCTGGCAAACATTTCAGAAATTGTTTCATTAGACTTCATCATAAACAATTCATATTCTGAAACAAGAATATTTGCCTTAGTTTCCTTCACTTGTGATGTTCCCTCATAAAGTAATTCGAGTTTATCCCACATCTCTTTGGCAGATTTACACATTGAGATTCTCGAATACTCTTTGGGATGAACAGCACATTGAATCATGTTCATGGCACTATAATTCAATGTGGCTTTTCTTATTTGTTCCCTAGTCCAGGTTTCTTCCTCTCCCTGGTTTTCATAGGGACCAACTTCTACCACTTTCCAGATTTCATAGTTTTGGGCTCTTAGAAACACTTGCATTCTATTTTTCCAATATGAATAGTCCGTTCCATTAAAGAATGGTGGCCTATTTATGGAATACCCCTCAGCTATGAAACCTCTGGAATCCATTGACTTAAAAAGAAAGCACAGAAGAAATACTCAGCAAGCAAGCAAACATTCAAGCAATCAGAAACACAATACTCAAAAACTGCTCAGATCAAATCAGATCAAGTGTAAACCCTCTCTGATACCAATTGAAGGATCGAGGAAAAGGTGTGGATAAGATCTAGAAGGGGGGGGATGAATAGATCTATGCCACTTTTTGCGGAAGCTTAAGCAATTTAAAAATACTTTTAGAATCAGAGGCAATTTTAATAGTGAAAGTTACAGATCTGATGAGATGTTAAGTGAGTTGATAAAATAGATGTGAAAAACCAGTTGATTAAGTGAATCTTAAGCGATCCTATGCAAGCATCTAACGGATGATAGAATCAAACCACAAATAGACAAGTGCACAGAGATTTTTATGTGGTTCGGAAATCACCCATGTGATTCCTACATCCACCCCTCACACCCAGTGAGGATTCACTAAACAACCTGGGTAACACACTCACTGGAGCCAGACAACTCCACACCTAAGTTTACAAATCACACAACTCTAGAGTAAGACTACTCTAGATCCTGAGCAAGACTGCTCAACAAACACTTGAGTTCGACGACTCAAACTGAGCATAATGGCTCACAAACGACTTTGCTAGACACCAACACAAGACATAGATCTTCTAGCAGCAGATCATGTCGAACATGAGAACATTCATGAGAATTATGCAGAAGCACTTGCACAATCTCAAAATGTCTCAGAAGAACAGAAGTACAGTGAGAATTGTATGAAAGGACTTTGTTCTTCAATTGTACTCCCTTGTAGAAGCTCAGATTGGGAAGAAGCTTGAATTCTTGAAGTCCCAAACGATGCTCTGCACTTTTGAACTTGGGATCTTCCTTGAAATCTTCTCCAACGGATGCTTCTACTTGATCTGCTTCCTTGAGGCGCTTCAATTGATTCTTCAAGGATCATACTCTAATTCTCACACTTGAATTGATGAGAATTGGTCTTCAGAAGACACCAGGAGAGCAGAGGAGGGAGATGAGCTCTTCTCGCCGCCAAAGGAAACTTTTCGGGAGGCTCCAAGAGTTCGTTGGGTCTCTTGATGTGATGGATGGCCAATTGGGGGCTTTTTATACCCATAAGATTCCAAAGTTACAAGGGCACACGATCCTAGGTTGATACACCATCGCCCTAGGATGACACGTGGCAATCATCCATTTTAAGTTGCAATCTTTCCGTAGTGTGTCGACCTGCCCTGGTGGTGGTGTCGACCTCCTGTCCCAATCCTGAAAATAGGCTGTTCTGGGAACGAGGTCCAGTGTCGACCTGATCCTGATCAGTGTCGACCTGAGTAGTCTAATTCCTGGAATTTGTGACTCGTGTCGACCTGCTTTTTGACTCGTGTCGACACAGTCTCAGCATTTCTTCAGCTTTTTGCCTTGGAGTCTGAGGTATTGTGTCAACACCATTGTGGGGTGTGTCGACACCACCTTTGCAAAAAGTATTTGTACCTAAAAATTAAACACATATATCATTAGTAAAATATCTTATTATGAGTACAAATGATAAGTGTGCTTTGAAACATGCTTTTTGAATATAAATTTTAGGTAAAGTGTGTTTATCATGTTTCAATTAGTTTGCATTAAAATCACATTTGTCATCATCAAAATAAGAGGGGAAATAATATGAAATTACACTCAACCCAACACACTTAGCTAATCGTTCTGAGATCGAAATCGATACAATCACTTAGAGAATCGTTCTGAGATCGAAATCGATGCGATCACTTAGCGAATCGTTCTGAAATCGAAATCGATACAATCACTTTAATGAAGATGAAATCAATAGAGTTATGGAAATCATTATGAAATTATGGAATCGATATGAGTAGAAGTCGTTATGACTTGAAAGCAAATCGTTATAACATTTAGAGAAATCGATGTGTACTTAGAAAATTTATGTGCACTGAACTTTAAATATTACAGGATGAAGATACTTACTAGTTTTGCTTGATTTACCGAGATTCATTTCCTGTGCTCAAATCTCATGGAAAACTTGTTAGATTAACTTTTATTTTAGTTTTGTTAATTACCAAAATAGATATGTAATTTATCGAAATTACATGGGGATAAGCTGATCATCAATCTCCCCCTTTTTAGTGATGACAAAACATAACAAAATTCATAGATGTTCATGAATTAAATTTTAGTGAATCCGCAGAAATAAAATGAGAATTGTATTTCAGAAACACTAGATTTCTCCCCCTTTTTGTCATTAAGCAAAAAGATATCATACGAAGACAAAAAGAAAGGAGAAAAGATAAGAGAGATCAAAGAACTTTTCTATTGGTCTTGAGGGGTTACAAGGAGGTAGAAAGTAGGAGACAGAAGAGAGGCATTCCGCTGAATAATGGGCTAAGCCTTGCATTCCTGCTCCTCAAAATAGGCCAGAAAAGCCCCAAAAGCGATAGAATAAGATGACCCCATGTCAGGAAGCATTCTTTTGATATGAAGTTGACGCTGAGCATCTATAAAGGTGCCATACTCATCTTTGCCAAGAGAGACCTTGAAGGAAATGAAAGAGCCAAAACTGGCAAACCAAGGTAACTGGTTGATCTTGATGGGGTAGTGGATCTGATGCTGCAGTAGATCTTTCTTCAAAGCGAAAAAAAAGTTTGTACCGCTCTACCCACTAAGCATAGGGTTCTTGAACCAAATTGATGGAATTCAAATCCAAAAATGCTTCAGCTGAGAGAGTAGGCTTGCCTGCCATAAACAAGGAACTGTTCAAAGTTGCCAGCTGAAGGGCAGACTGGTTGTAATGTTTTTTCCCAATCGGAGGGAGAGAGCCTTTCACTTTCAGATAGAAGAGGGGCAAGAACCTCAGAAGTGATATGGCCTAGGTGAAATTCCCGGAAGAGGAATCTTTGGAAGGAAGGAAGACGACATTGCTGAGCTGAGAACCTTCCCATTACGCGAGCAAATCTCTCAAAGATAACAGGACCAACTGAGGAATCCATGACCAAGGAATGCAGTTTGGGGAGAAACACACTGTCTGGTATTTGCAGGGTAGCGAAATCCACTTTGAAGGAATATTTAACTGGACTTTCAACTTTAAGTAATGCAACGGCTCCCTGGAATTGACCCAACTGAATTTCAGGCAACTTGTGAAGATAACGATAGTCATTGAAGAGCTGGAAGTACCGGATGAGCTTTACTTCCTTTTGAATGAAGGGTGCCCAGGTAGACTTGTGATGAATGACAAACCACTCAGAGAGAGTGAGTGGGTGATCCCGGGGTGGAAACCGATCTGACTTTGCAAGTAGAAACTTCTTGTAGAGAGCCTTATGCCCCTTGGCCCACTGATCTTCAGACTTGCATTCAGCCATTTGGAAGATTTTGGATTGATCAACTTTAGAGATGTGGCAATAGGGAAGGACAACATTGAGGTGATCAGTTAGATTGAGAAAAGGAACACCAAAAAGGGTGACAAGAATACACTTTTGGAGATATTCACAATAGATTGGTTTCCTTCGATTGTCAACAGTGAGGGAAAACCAAAGAGGAGGAAATTTGGGAAGAGCAAGAGTGTTGGAGAGTTTCCTCTTTTAGAAGATGGACAAGAAGTAAGAGAGTCAGTTCTATGGACATGAGAACCAACTTCAGGACTGAGCAGATTGTGGTAATTTCCAACTCATCTTCGAATTTTTTTAGAAAGGGACCTTCAAGTTGTGAACCTTCAGGTATAAATGTAACAAAGGAGGGAGGAGTAGGAGGATGAAGAATGACTGATGGGTAGGAGAAGGTATGATGGATGGTCCAGCTGAAGAAGGACCAGAGGAGGATGAGGCTCCAGCTGAGGAGGAGGCTGGAGGGTTTTCAATGATAGGAGAAGGTGGAGGAATGGATGTAGAGGTGGCAGGAGACTGGAACATCATCTTATTGCTCCCTCTGAATAGGAGCATCCTCCATGACAGCTTCTTGAATGTGGCCAGATGACACAACATCTGCTGCTGGTTCACAGAACTGTTCAGGCTCCCCCTGAGTGCTTGGAATGGATTCCAGCACACTTCTAAGAATAGATGCCACAACTGTGGTGGGGTTGATAGCGTCTAAAGCTCCCTCAACTGGCTCAATATTCTCTTGAGGAATATCCTCGATCCTGCTGCTACTTGCCATTGAGTCTTCAATTTTGATTTCTGTTTCACTAACTTGGACATCTACTGCTGCTGCCGCTGATGATTCTGCTTGAACCATAGGTATTTGTACCTGCTGTTCTTGAGTGCTTGGCGCTTCTGCCCTTGCATCTTCTTACTCAATTTGGGCATCTGATACTGCTGCTGCTACAATCTCTAGAACTGCCTCTTCTTGGACTTCTTGGGCTTCGCTAATGATGGCCTCACCCTCAGCCACTGAGGTCTTGGTCCACACTCCACTGACCAAAGAGAAACCACTCTTTTTCAAGTTCCTGCTACGAATGGCCTGCCCCGTTTTTCAATAACTGCTCCGACAAAACTAATGCCATAGTGCTGGAACACCCTGGTGAGCAAGTGTGCATAAGGAAGGGACACATTTAACTTACTCTTCTTGTCCCAAATTTGAGCACTGGTAAACTTCATCCTTTCTATAATCATCTCCGCCATATTTATACTCTGGTTCTGGAAAGCCCAGAACATCAGGTCGGAGTCCGCCTTTGAACAGGTAGAAAAGGTGGCACACCTACGGACCAGAATCTGACACACAATAAAATGCAGAATCCGGTTGAATGCATTCAGCTGGTTGATGTCTATCTTCTCATCCTTCAATCTGAACTCGGGTCCAACAATCCATAGACCCTTCGCCTGGATGTTGACAGTGTGAATTCCACTATGACTAGTGGTGCAAACTCCAAATAAGGACTCTAACAACTCATATGAGATCTTAATCTGGGTTCCTTTGACAGTGGATGTCAAAGACCCGTCTTTTTCAGTCTTCAGGCAAACATAAAACGCCTTTACCAGGTCTGGATAACTCACCTCTGACAAGGTTGCCAACTTCATCCACTTCATTCTCTACATGGCTGTTATGATGCTATGCATTCCATTCTTCTCCAAATCTGCAAAATCTACCGCTTTGTTTCCGCACAGCTTGGTCTTCACTGAGGTAAATCTCTCCTGCTGCTCTGCGGTGAGAAACGCAGCTCCATAGCCCCAGACGGTGCTGGAAACTCCAGAAACGGCTATGGTTTGGAATGGTGAAAAGTTCTGGATGATTGGAATGAAGATTGGAGTAGAAACCCTCAAGAAATTTCTCGTGGGAAGAGGTGGAGACTTTGAAATCACAGGGAGTCGATGCCGGAGTCGATAGGGTTATCGTCTCGGGCAAGTTGAAGGAAAAGAGAGCGGGAGGCGAATCGGTATAGCACAGATTTCGAGTTTTTATCAGATAAAGGGGGAAAACGCCATAATGACAGAAAACGACAAAAGACTGGTTCGAGAAGAATAAATACTTTTAAAATTACGAACCGTCAAAGATAACTATGAAGTAAGCAATATTTAAAGAATTTGCTTAATTTCAAGGGGAAAAATAATTGATATTCTGAAATAATTGTTATTTCAGTTATTTACAGACAAATCTATCACAAATTGCACATGCCTAATTCCCTTCTAAGAGACGTAAATCTCTCTTCGGGCAAAGCCTTTGTGAAGATGTCTGCTAATTGATTTTGAGTATCAATAAATGAAATATCTATATTACCATTGGCTACATGATCACGAATAAAGTGATATCTAACCTCTATATGCTTTGTCCTTGAATGCTGAACTGGGTTCTTGGTGAGATTTATCGCACTGGTGTTATCGCACAGCAAGGGAATTGTCTTGATATTTAGTCCAAAATCCTCAAGCTGTTGTTTGATCCATAAGAGTTGTGTACAACAGCTTCCAGCAGCCACGTACTCAGCTTTAGCTGTAGATAGTGCTACTGAATTTTTCTTCTTTGAGGACCATGATATCAAACATCCTTCAAGAAATTGACAACAACCACTGGTGCTTTTTCTATCTATTTTGCATCCAGCGTAGTCAGCATCAGAGTATCCTACTAAATTAATTTCGCATGATTTTGGATACCACATACCTAAGTCATGAGTTCTAGACAGGTATCTAAAAATCATTTTGACACTTATTAAGTGAGACTCTCCAGGGTCTGCTTGATACCTAGCACACATGTATACACTAAACAATATATCAGGTCTACTTACTGTTAAATATAGTAATGAACCTATCATACCTCTATAAAGCTTCTGATCTACTTTCTTATCATCTTTATCATTGTCTAGCCTTATTGATGTGTTCATTGGTGTTGACAGTGGCTTGGCGTTTTCAAATCCAAACTTCTTTAGTAGTTCTTTGGTGTATTTAGCTTGACATATATGTGATACTTCTTTTCCTTGCTTGATTTGCAGTCCGAGGAAGTAATTGAGCTCCCGTATCATACTCATTTCAAATTCTCTCTGCATAAGCTTTTCAAAATACTTGCAAAGAGATTCATCAGTAGAACCAAAGATTATATCATCAACATATATTTGCACAATCAGTATATTTTTGACTTTGGACTTAATAAATAAAGTATTGTCTACTTGACCTCTAATGAAACCATGTTCTAATAAAAATGTACTGAGCCTTTCATACCAGGCTCTTGGAGCTTGCATTAATCCATACAATGCCTTATGCAATTTAAATACATGATTCGGAAAATCAAAATCATCAAAACCAAGAGGTTGTTCTACATAGACTTCCTCCTTTATATAGCCATTTAGAAAGGCTAATTTTACAACCATTTGAAATAATTTTAAATCCATTGATGATGCATATGCAAGTAAAATTCTAATTGCCTCAAGTCTGGCCACTGGTGCATAGGTTTCATTGAAATCTATGCCTTCCTCTTGGGAATAGCCTTGAGCTACCAGTCTGGCCTTGTTTCTAGTGATCACACCAGCTTCATCCAATTTGTTCCTGAACACCCATTTGGTGCCAATCACAGGATGATCTGATAGTCTCGGAACAAGTGACCATACATGGTTTCTCTTGAACTGATTAAGTTCATCTTGCATGACTAATATCCAAGATTCATCAAACAGTGCTTCATTAACTGTCTTGGGCTCTATTTGAGATACAAAAGCTAAGTAGTCACAAGGAATTAAGTTACCTCTGGTTCTTACCCCAACCGATGGATCTCCAATTATGTTGTCCAGAGGGTGATCCCTTTTGTACCTCCATTCCTTTGGTAGATTGCTATGTGATATGTCTTTTTGTTGTAGATCTTCCAAGGGTGGATCTTCCTTGTCCTCAATGGATGTGTTCTTTAGCTTCTTGGACAATTCATCTGTATCATCATCATCACTATCAACTTCCGTTCTCAAGGAAGGGTTAGTTTCATCAAAAATAACATGCACTGATTGTTCAATCAATAAAGTACGCTTATTAAATACTCTATATCCTTTGGGTTTAGAAGCATACTCCATGAATATACCTTCGTCTGATTTTGAATCTAACTTACCAATGTCCAATTTTCCATTGTTGTGGATGAAGCATGGACACCCGAAGATTCTGAAGTGACTAATTTTTGGCTTCTTCTGTTTGAATAATTCGTATGCTGTCTTCTTCAGGATTGGCCTGATCATTACTCTGTTGATTATATAGCATGTTGAGTTGATGGCTTCAGCCCAAAAATATCTTGGAAAATCATATTCTGATAGCATTGTCCTTGCCATATCCAATAGGGTTCTATTCTTCCTCTCAGCAACTCAATTTTGCTGTGGTGTCCTTGGTGCTGAGAAGTTATGCTCTATCCCTTGGTCATCACAGAACTTGGCAAATCTTTCATTTTGGAACTCTCCTCCATGATCTGATCGGATGCTGATGATACTGTACTTCTTGTCTTTCTGAACCTTCTTACTGAAGCTTACAAAACTGTCAAACGTATCATCCTTATGCTCCAAAAAGGATACCCATGTAAACCTGGAAAAGTCATCTACTATAACAAATCCAAAGTTCTTTCCTCTGAGACTTGTGGTTCTCATTGGCCCAAATAGATCCATATGTAGAAGTTCTAAGGGTTTAGAGGTAGTTACCACAGTCTTTGACTTGAAGGATGACTTGGTGTGCTTTTATTTTGCACACGGTCCACCGACACCATTCATTTTTGCACTTACCTTGGGTAGACCTTCCACCAAGCTTCTCTTGATCAACTTTCTCATGCCATCCAAGCTGCAGTGGCCCAGTCTTCGGTGCCAGAGATGTGTTGACTGCTCTTTATTTGCTACCAGACATATGTCCTGGTCTTTTAGTTCTTCAAGATAAAGTACATACATGTTCTTTTCTCTGTTAGCTTCAAGAATGACTGCACCATCCTTCATAATACTGCATTTTGATTCTTGAAATCTGATTTGATGTCCTTTATCACACAGTTGGTTGATACTGATAAGGTTATGCTTCAATCCTTTGACGCATAGAACATCTTCGATAACGGTTTTGCCTTTACTCCCTACTGATCTGCTACCTATCACAGTCCCTTTTCTATTATCTCCATAAGTGACTGTTCCTTCTTCAGCTTCAAGATGAGAAAATAGCTTTATATTCCCTAACATGTGTCTTGAGCATCCGTTGTCCAAGTACCATTTAGATGCTCGAAGGTTTACCTTTTCATCAACGTTAGCCATGAATGCCTGGTTGGCCTCTTCTTCTTCTTCTCCTTCACTGGAATTTGACTCACTGTCAGAGTCGCTGCTGTTGTCCCAAGCTGCTGCCATGGCTTTTTTCTTGTATCTTTTGAATCTTCTGGAGTTGTCTTTCTTTCTGAACTCGCTTTTCTTTAGTTTCGGACATTCAGCTTTGATATGTCCGGGCTTCTTGCATTCATAAAAAATCGGTTCAGTCTTCTTTGCATCTTTTGTTGCCCAGCTAGCTAGCCCAGAGGGGGGGGGGGGGTGAATGGGATATTAAAATTTTGATCACTTTAAAACCTGTCCACAAAAACAATCACACAAAACACACTTCGATAGATGTTAGTGTTAGTAAAAAGACGATAGCAAACACAGAGCAATCAAACGCACGACACAAGGAATTTATCCTGGTTCGGACCTCCTCTCTACAAGAGTCCTACGTCCAGTCCTTGAGCAACAACTCAAGATTTCACTACCCAATGGTACAATCCCCCTCAAGGACACTTACACACATAGCCGCAACTGGTCTTCTCTTCACAACCCAAAGAGGAATTACAACACCCTGGATCCCACCAGGTCTTCCTTCTACACGAAGGGAAAATAAACACCCTAGAACCCACCATGTCTTCCTTCTACACGAACGGAAAGCACACATGAATGTGTTCAGAAAGACAAGCCCATGGATCAAGCTAACAACAGAATGCTTGATCCGAAGCGAATACTGAGAGGAAGAAAATGAGCAGTAATGAACTCTCTCAGTACACAAAAATGCTCTCTCTCGAAGATCTACACTCGATGCAGAGAGCTAAGAGCTAGAAAAGCAGAGGAGTGAAGCTTCGCTCTTTCAAATGCTCGCAGAAAGCTTGTAAACGATTGTCGTGAGAGTTGTTCTTCTTTCTAGTGCTTCAGTCTTCTATATATGTCTTTCATTTGAAAATTGAACGTTGAACTGTCTGTTATCTCTAAGCTTTTGTTTACGTTAGACTGCATGGCACTGTAGAGCTTTCAATCAACGGTCGTTAGATTTCCATGCACGCAAAGAGAGAGAATCCTCTTTGATATCCTTCGGCTTCTTTTGTGTCCAACGTTGTATCGAGATGTGCTGTCAGAGACCTGCACGCATTAAAAGCTTAAACGATGATGGCTAAGCTGTCTCTCTGTGTCAGTCAATGTTAAGAAAGATTTTATACCGAAATGGAAATTTCATTCTGTTCTTCTAAAAGATGTTTACAGTATAAGCATGGAAATAGAAGATATCGTTTGCATGCAATGCAGTGATATGTTCAGTCATAATAAATGCATGGATGTGAGATAAAAGCGAGGGAAGACTTTGACTTTTCAAACTATCTGAGAATAGGTTTGAATATCAAGTCGTTATACATCATGAAATCGATATGATCATGACTTATGAAATCGTTGTGTTGATGAGTCATTATTCATGTGAATCGTTATAGATTTAAAAGCAAATCGATGTACACACAAATCGTTATACATTAATAACCGAATCGTTGTAGAGACAAATCGTTATGATACTATCAGCCAATCGTTATGGATAAGTCGTTATAACTAAATCATTATGAGCAAATCGTTGTTTCACTTATCGAGTCGATATAGTGAATGATTCGTTGTTTACTGTATCGAATCGTTATGGCGACCAAGTCGTTATGTAACTTAATGAATCGTTACAGTGACTGAGTCGTTGTGTAACTTATCGAATCGTTATGAGACTTAATGAGTCGTTGTGAGATCAAATCGTTGTTCTGACTTATCAAATCTATGCGATGACCAAATCGTTATGAACCAAGTCGTTGTGAGAGCAAATCGTTGTTCTTACTTATCAAATCGATGCGACGACCAAATCGTTATGAACCAAGTTGTTGTGAGAGCAAATCGTTGTTCTCACTTATCAAATCGATGTGACGACCAAATCGTTTTGAACCAAGTCGTTGCGATCTTTTATCGAATCGTTACGAGAGGTAAATCGTTGTGATCTCTTAGCGAATCGTTATGAGATAGACTTCAATAGAATAGCGATGACTTATGAAATCGTTATAGAACCAAAATCGATGTGAATGAGGAAATCGTTATGATTCTAAGGAAATCGTTATAACAAGTAGAGAGTCGATGTGTACTTAGAAAATTATATGCCCTGAACTTTAAATTGCTAGTATGAAGAATACTTACCAGTTTAGCTTGTTTTTCTTTGTTAGATTTGCTGTGCTCAAATCTCATAGAAAATATGTTAGAAAAGCACATTGTCTTAGTTTTGTTAATCACCAAAATAAATATGTAATTCATTTAAATTACATGGGGAAAATCTGATCATCAATCTCCCCCTTTTTGGTAATGACAAAACATAGCAATAATCAAAGAAGTTCTGAAATTAATTTAAGTAAGATTGCGGAATTAACATGAGAGATGTATTTCAGAAATACTATATTTCTCCCCCTTTTTGTCATTAAGAAAAAAGATGCATGAGGAGACAAAGAAGAAAGGAGAAAAGATGGATGAGAGAGCACAAAAGTATATTTGATTAAGCTTGAGGGGGTACAGGGAGATAGAATGCAGGAGATAAAAGGGAGGCATGATGGGAAATAACTCCAAAGCCTTATCTTCCTGCCGCTCAAAATGAAGACGAAATACCCCACAAGCAACAGAGTAGGAAGGTCCCATGATGAGAGCCATCCTTTTGAGATGAAGAACCAGCTGCTCATCTAGGAACTGAGCATAGCGATCTCGATCAAGGGAATGCTTGAAGTAGCTGGTCTTCCCAAAACTAGCACAGGCAAGATACTGATCTATAGACATAGGGTAGAAGATTTGCTTCTGCTTCAATTCTTGCCGCATGGCTACATACATCTTGTATCTTTCAACCCATGTTATAAGGAGATCCTTAACAAGATGAATGTAGTTCATGTCTATAATATCAGCAGCTGACACTGGAGGTTTATTTTCCTTGGCTTGAGAGGCATTCAGATCAGAATGTTGCTGAGCAGATAGGGGATAGAAGCTGGCCCAATCTGCAGGAGAGAGCCTTTCACATTCTGACAGAATAGGAGCAAGGATATCAGCATTGACATGGCCTAGGTGGTACTCTCGGAACAGAAATCTGTGAAATGCAACCAGATGACCCTTATGAACTTGAATTCGCCCCATGACTTTGGCAAAACGCTCAAAACTAATAGAGTCAACATCCGAATCCATGACCAGAGAATGAATTGGAGGAAGAAAGACAACATCAGGCAACTGAAGAGAAGCAAAGTCAACCTGGATAGCTTCAGAGTGAGCTTCAACTGACCCAAGAGCTCTAATGGCCTGCTTGAACTGACCAAGCTGAACCTCAGAAAGATGATTGAGATATCTGAAGTTATTGAACATCTGAAAGTGCCTGATCATTTTGATTTCCTTTTGAATGAACGGAGCCCAGGTGTCCTTGTGAAGGATCTGGAACCACTCTGATAAAGTCAAGGAATGATCCCGGGGAGGGAACCTTGCTAATCGGGCAAGAAGAAACTTATTGTACAAAGCTTTATGACTCCGAGCCCACTGCTCTTCAGTTTTGGCTTCGACTAGAGAGAAGATTTTTGATTTTTCAGATTTAGAGAGAGAAGTATAAGGCAAGATGACATGAAGATGATCGGTAAGGCTGAGATGAGGAAGGTTTATAATGGTAGCAAAAACAACTTTCTGAAGGAATTCTCTATAGAGTGGTTTATTTTTGTTGTCCACTGTGAGAGAAAATCACAAGGGTGGATAACAAGGATCAGAAAAGATAGAGGAAGTGGAGGTGATCTTTCTTTTCTTAGGAGCAGGGCTAGAAGAGCATTTCCTATGAACATGATTACCAACCTTCAGGACTGATCGGAGGATAGCTTCCTCAAATTCATCTTTGATGTCCCTGAGAAAGGGGCCATCAATTTGAGCGCTTTCCGGAATGACAATAATGAATGAGGGAGGAGTAGAAGGATGAAGAAAGGAATGAGAGGTAGAGGTAGGTATATCAGCTGGTCCAGAAGGAGGAGGACCAGAGGATGAGGAGGCTCCAGCTGATGAGGAGGCTGGAGGTACCTCAAAGGAAGATGGAGGTGGAAGAATGTGAGGAGAAGAAACAGGAGATGAAGAAAATTGTGAAGGAAATGGAGTAGGAGAAGAAATGTTTCTGGGAAGTGGCTGTTTAAAGGATGTAGGAGTTGGGGGTGCTATTGAGGATGAAGGTGGAGAAGGAGGGATTGGTGTTTGAATGGGGGAAAGAGCTGGGGGCTCAGGAGAATGGGGGAAAGAGCTGGGGGCTCAGGAGCTACAGCTACTTCTTCTGCCCGGATCTACTCAGACTCAGTCGCCACTGGTCTGGGTGGCACTGACAATTCCTCAGCTGGCCTGGAGGCCCCAGACTCGACAGCGTCCACCTGAGCAACCACTGCGGGCCCTGATGGCCCTGCTGGATCTTCAGATAGGTGCCCTGATGGCACGGACTTCACAGCTTCTTCAACAATAGATGGCCCTGAAGGCCTAGACTCCTCTGCAGACACAGGCCCTGATGGCCTAGCAATCTCTTCATTTGCTCCCTCAGAGGGCTGAGGAGCAGGTGGTGTGGGAGTAGGAGGTGCTTGAGCCCTTGCCTCCATTAATATTTTTGACAGGAGATTCTTCATGCTTCCCATTTCATTTGATAACCACCTCAGGGCATTTTTCATCACGCCCATCTCTCTGGTTGCAGATCCCTGGCTCAGAAAGAGAGATCCAATATCTGATTGCACAAAGCACAGAATCTCACCTTGGGCATCAAGCCGATCAATCACAAGCTTCAAATTGATTACAAATCTCTGACGCTTTGGCCTCTGATGGGGCACCTCTGTAAGAAGAGGGATCGCAGAACTGACTTCCTTGCCCTTCTCACTGGCCCTAGCAACGGGCTCCTCATGATCATCCTACGCATCTCGTTCATCTGAGTCAGAAGAACTTGCTGTCATACCTTCTTGAAATTGACTTATCGGGGGATTTTCAGTACTCTCCCTGTAGCAACCCTAAATTTTTGTGAAAATAAAAATTTAAAAATTTATATTATTTAATTAGAAAAATCAAATAAAAGGAAGATGTATTAAAACAACTAGGAAATCAAATAAGAAATAATTAAATAAAACTCATTTAAAAGAAAAGAGTAATGGGCTTTGCTATATTGACCCATTAGAAATTAGTGGGAAAAAATAGAGATTTTAAAAAGAGGAATAATAGAGAAATACCCAAAATTCATAACTAAATATTACTTAAATAGAAAAGAGGTATTTAATGCATTAAAAATAGAAGTTTGAGTTGGATTGAGATTCCTAAACCTACCCTAATGGGTTGGCCACGAAATCCCCTCTCTCCCAACCCAAATAGAAGATCTCTTGCTTAAAAAGGGGAGAGGAAATTAGGAAATTCAGAATTTTATAGGAATTAGACTTAAACTAGGAAAGGGAATAAGGAGAAGCTTAAATACTTCTCTTAAACCCTCATGGCCGACCCTAGCTCATGCCAAGAGGTTCCTGGACCAGGAGGAGAGGCCAAGAGGAGGAGAAGTCTCTCTCAAGTTCTTCCTCGAGTTCTTCAAGCTCTTAACCGTAGAAGAGGAAAACGATCAAAGGTAGGCATTCTCACGAGCATAAACCATGAAACTTTTTCTGTAGGATGTCTTGTCTACCAGGAGCAAAAGCCCTTTGGTTTCATAATTTTCCAACGAGCATATCTTTTGACCTTGATTTTTCATGTTCTGCAACTTACATGACCCCGAATCCTCTTCTTAATTCTTGATCTCCATGTATAATCAACCCCATGCTACGAAATTTTTACTGTAGGAACTGATGCATGCTAGGCATCTTTTTCCCCTAAAAGCCCTAAATTTGATTCATCCTATCTAGCGAATTTAATTGTTGGTCTCAACTATGTACTGTTTCATGTTCATCATTAATACTGTGGTTAAAACATGTCTAAACCCTGATTGTTTTCCAATTCCTATTTATTGTAAATACCCATGCATGTCTAGGTCGTTTTGCAACTGGTTTCATGATTTTTCGTTGACTATACAATTAGTTGTGAATTTCTGAATCACCCTATGTCAAATATGGTAAGTTATGGCCCGCAATCCAATGTAATGTCCTTTCCCTGTTTGGACTGGGCGTAGACCCTGTGAACGCGACGGCCCGATAGGCCGCATTTAAAATCTGATCGCGACAAGTCGGTCGTCGCGATCTGCTGACCAGGCCGTCGCGACCCTCATGCAACCCCGTCGCGATCTGCCTGCCCGAACCGACAAGCCTATCGCGACCTGTACAAGACCCTGTCGCTATCGCAGTTGACCCCGTCGCGACCCTCATTAGGGTACGTCGTGATCTGTGTTTTTTGCAAGAAGCCCCCTATCTCAGCTATGCTTGATTTTCTACAGTGTTTGTACTCTTGTTTAACAGTCATACATACAGAAAATAACACTTGTGATAAATTTAAACATTTATGTATGATTAAAATACATGCACATGATCTTTTCTATCTACAATTTCATTACACTTACACACACTTTGAACCATCCAATTATGGCGTAATTTGACATGATTTTATTTAATAATACATCTGGTAATTTATGTAATTAAATTGCCATATTTTAAATATACTTGTCTATCGTTTCTCGCGATATTTTGAGAATACCGATATCGACGCTCCACTGTTCTAGAATTCCTCTAGAACGTCAAGCACTTGTTTCTATATACACACTTTCTTGACTTGGATGAACTCTCCGTCGGATATTCCTTTTTCCGGACTAGTGAGTCTTTGTTCAAGGCCTCCGTAAGTCTCCTCTGTCCATGGATTCCCACATGGTCGACGAGCCGGTTCTACCCTAACACCTATTACACCCTTTAGGGATCAATATGGTCCAAGCGGCTATTAGAAGTCCGCTCTCATCTTGAATCACGCCGGACCGCTGGACCTGTGCTTAACATGGCCAGTGGTAGGGTTGTGAGTTCCACCTGACTGCGAACACCATGTGCGCGTGTTGTGCAACGGTTACTATTGTATGTTCACCCGACATGTTACGTGCAATGTCCACTAGCTCTCGTCTATACTCTACTCTCTCGTCTATTCACGTTCACTCTGCTATCTCATCTAATCATCTAGTGCTCTTGTCTATTTCTTGGTACTCTCTATTGGCCATTGACTGATTGTCTAAAAGATAAACAATATAACCAATGCTTGGCAAAATATAAAGGGCTCGATCTGGTCCTGGGATGTGCGCCCGAAAGTGCTAGTGCCAATGGGAGTTAAATGATCAGAGTGTTTGGCATTACACTCAAGTGCAATCTATCTCGACTATCTAAATGACAATCAAAAGTGCTATATTCTCTCGTTGTCCATTGACAACAAAGTTCTATGCTATACTCGTTGTGCTATTGCTATACTTGGTGCTATTTGTGCTATGGCCATCTCGCTATACTCGACATTGTGCTATCCTGCTATTGTTGTGCTATTCCCGACACCTGTGCTATTTTTCGAAAGTCTATATTTGTAAAGTTGTACTATTTCGTTCATGTGCTATCCTGCTGTCTTTTACATGACTCTCTCGCTCTATCATTAGTTACTCTGCCTTTAATGCATTAACTATTTAAAGCCTGCTTGACTATTGAGATTTAAGTCCTACTGGGCGTTATCGCTCGCCCTACGTTATTTGTCGTTGTGTTCTCAGGTGAGACCGAGGATGAACCATACACTCAAGAGGACGGGAACGACCTGGAGTGATGTCATGAGTACCCTAGCGTCTTATTGCTATGTTTAGCGTTGTAGTAGTTAGGATTAAAGTTTAGTCTTTTGCTTTCCTTCAATGTAATTGGGCCCTATAGATTGGCTCTGATATTAGTGGTTGTAACTAGGCATTTTGAAAGTATTAATGAAATGAATTTGCTTTAGTATTATTCATTGCAAAATGGTTTGGTGTCTAGTATTCGCTCTATACCCTTTTCTTGCAACTGCCTCGCGTTCCGATATTCCGCATCGGGGCGTGACAGTTTTGTGATATCAGAGCCTAGGTTATTCTTAAGTATAGGATGATCTAGGTTAACCTGCCTCGACTAGAGTCAATTATCCACCTATGTGAGTTGAGGTTAGAGCCAAGGGTAACTAGCTAAAATAAACTCACACACGCACGGAATAAAATTCACATCAGTATCATAACAGTAAGTTATTTTTGTAGGAACTAAGCAACAAAGATGACTGTTGAACGTGCTCAAATGAGGGGCATGAAACAAACCATCCAAGAGTTGACTCATACCATCATGCAAGCTACCCAAGGCGGGGGTAATCGTGTCGGTGCACGCGATCTGCATCGTAACTTTAGAAGTCTGAACCCACCTAGGTTCAGTGGATCCACGGATCCGGATGAAGCCGAGCACTGGCTGAAGGAAACAGAAAGAATTTTCTGTGTAATGCAATGTGCAGCAGGAGATAAGCTGCTACTGGGCACATTCTAACTGGAGAAGGACACCCGCACTTGGTGGGAGTCAGTGGAAGCTACTAGGGAGAATGGACAATTCACCTGGAACGAGTTCAAAGAAGCTTTCAACTCAAAATACTTCTCCGAGCGTGTCCAAGAAAGGAAGGCTGTGGAATTCGCTGCTCTGAAACAGCGGAGCTTGACTATGGCCGAATATGAAGCACAGTTCTCTAGATTGGCAAGGTATGCTGAGCACTTAGTGAACACCGAGAGAATGAAGGCTAAGCGTTTCCTCAACGGCCTTAAGCCTCAATACATCACCCAACTGGCACCTCTCGACATCCAGACCTACGCCGATATGGTAAAGACAGCCCAACTGCTGGAAGACGCTACGGACTTCACCGATCGTATCAAAGGGAAGTTCGTCAAGAAGGAAGTGACCTCGGGTCAGTCATCTGCTAAGCCTACCAACGGCAAGAAGCGTCCCTTCAACATCACGGAGGGATCTAGTCAAGAAAGGAAACCCAAGGTTTTCGTACCCAACACTCCAACAAAGAGCCACTGTAAACACTGTGACAAGCCTGGTCACACGGCTAATGAATGATGGAGGAAAGCCGGCGCGTGTCTACGCTGCGGAAGTCACGAGCACCGCATCCCTGAGTGCCCGCTACTGAAAGAGAATGAAAGGCGCCCTAATGCGCCTAGGAAACAGGGCCGACTGCAAGCCCTACATAAAGAGGAACCTGCTATGGAAGGAGGCGTGGTAGAAGGTACCCTACAAGTTTTCTCCTTATCAGCATTTGTTCTATTTGATACTGGAGCCACTCATTCATTTATATCTCAAAACTTTGCTGATACTGTGAACACTAAACCTATATCCATGGGATGTGAGTTCTCGGTCACAACACCACTAGGGGAAAAGGAGAAACTGAACAGATATTTCCCATCTGCCGATGTAATGATCGGAGACCATAACCTAAAAGCCGACCTGATGTGTATGTTCATGGAAGGCTATGATGTAATTTTGGGAGCCGACTGGTTGTCCGCATATGGGGCAAGTGTCGACTGTAAGAAAGGAAAGGTTACCTTTAGTGACTTTCCTAAATTAGCATTCTCTGGGATTAGGCATAAGAGACGGATGTCTCTAGTCTCCGCTATACAAGCCCACAACATGATGAGGAAAGGTTGTATTGCTTTCCTAGCAGCTGTAGTAGTAGAAATAAAGGGTTCCAAGATAGAAGACATACATATAGTACAGGACTACCCAGATGTATTCCCCGAAGACCTGCCCGGGATTCCCTCTGAACGAGATGTCAACTTCGCCATTGAGCTGATTCATGGAGCCGCACCGATATCGCGTCAACCGTACCGGATGTCACCTGCCGAGCTGAAGGAATTGAAGGCACAACTGATGGAGCTACTAGAAAAGGGGTTCATCAGACCAAGTACTTCCCCATGGGGAGCACCTGTGCTATTCGTAAAGAAGAAAGATGGATCGATGAGGCTGTGCATCGACTATCGACAACTCAATCAGCTTACCATCAACAACAAATACCCATTACCTAGGGTCGATGAACTATTCGACCAAATTTCTGGAGCGTAATATTTCTCCAAGATCGATCTTAGATCTGGCTATCACCAAATGAGGATCAAGGATGACGATATTTTCAAAACGGCTTTCACGAGCAGGTATGGACATTATGAATTCGTCGTTATGCCTTTTGGTCTAACAAATGCTCCTGCAGCCTTTATGCAACTCATGAACAGCATATATCGGCCATACCTCGACAAGTTTGTGGTCGTCTTTATCGACGACATCATCATATACTCCAAGACCAAGGAAGAGCATGAAGAACACCTGAAGACAGCACTACAAGTTTTGCGAGACAACAAGCTGTACGCAAAGCTTAGCAAGTGTGAATTCTGGCTCAAAGAAGTATCCTTCTTGGGCCAGGTCATCTCAAGGGACGGCATCTCCGTTGATCCCTCCAAAGTCGAAGCTGTACTCAACTAGGAGAGACCAACTAACGTCACCGAGATAAGAAGCTTCCTAGGACTGGTTGGCTACTACAGGCGGTTCATCAAGGACTTCTCAAGGATCGCCGTTCCTCTCACACTTCTGACACGAAAGGAAAATCCATACTCCTAGAGTAAAGAGTGTGAGAAAAGTTTCCAAACTCTCAAAGACTGTCTTACCTCAGCACCTATTCTCGCTTTGCCAATAGAGGGAGAAGGTTTCTCTGTCTACACCGATGCCTCGGGAATTGGGCTAGGGTGTGTACTCATGCAAAAGGATAAGGTCATCGCCTATTCTTCAAGACAACTGAAGACACATGAAGTCAACTACCCTGTACATGATCTCGAGCTAGCTGCTGTGGTCTTCGCCTTGAAGATTTGGAGACATTATCTATATGGAGAGCAATTCACTGTCTACTCAGACCATAAAAGTCTGAAGTATTTATTCTCTCAGAAGGAACTCAACATGAGACAAAGGAGATGGCTGGAATACTTGAAAGATTTCGACTTCCACATCCAATACCATCCTGGCAAGGGAAATGTCATGGCTGACGCTCTTAGTAGAAAGCTGATGGCATCTGTTTCGAGTCTAGTCCGTGGTGAGATGCAACTACTAGAACAATTCGCAATGTTAGACTTAACCATTAAACATAGTGATGATCGAGTCCTGGTTGCTAATATCAAGATTCATTCCGACATGCTGGAAGAGATCAAAGCCCAACAAGACAATGATCCATTCTTAGTTCGCATCAAGGAAACTCTAGCCGAAAGGCCGGACTTTGCTATGACCGAAGATGGAAGGCTTGTCTTTCAAGGAAGGACATGCGTTCCCGACAATGAAGAATTGAAGAGAAAGCTAATGGATGAAGCACACAAGACAAAGTACACCATTCATCCTGGAGGTACCAAAATGTATCAAGACATGAAAAGAACATTTTGGTGGCCGAACATGAAGAGAGAGGTAGTCGAGCATGCTGCTCACTGCCTTACTTGCCAACAAGTAAAAGCGGAACACCTGCGCCCTGCGGGTGTACTCAGACCACTTGATATTCTGGAATGGAAATGGGAAAACATTGGCATGGACTTCATCATGGGTTTACCCAAGACTCGTGGTGGACTCGACGCCATATGGGTCATCGTGGACCGACTAACCAAATCCGCCCACTTTCTGCCTATAAAGAGTAAGTGGTCAGTGGAGGTACTAGCTGCCTTATATGTCAAGGAGATTGTAAGACTACATGGCATTCCATCATCTATTGTTTCGGATCAAGATCCGAGATTCACATCTCACTTTTGGAAAGGACTACAAGGGGCACTGGGTACTAAACTCAACTTTAGTACCGCACTCCATTCTCAAATCGATGGGCAGACTGAAAGAACCAACCAAATAGTGGAAGACATGTTGAGAGCTTGCACTATAGATTTTCAAGGTTATTGGAATGAGCACCTACCACTAATTGAGTTCGCCTATAACAACAGTTATCAGGCAAGCATTAAGATGACACCATTTGAAGCGCTCTACGGAAGGAACTGTAGATCTCCTGCATGCTGGAATGAGGTTGGAGAACAACAATGGCTAGGCCCAGACATGGTGCAACGGACAACAAAGGACATTCAGGTAATCAGAGACCAGCTCAAGATTGCCCAATCCAGACAGAAGAGCTACGCTGACAAAAGAAGGAGAGATCTAGAATTTCAAGTGGGTGATCATGTATTTCTAAATGTGTCACCTACTCGCGGCATCCAAAGATTCGATGTAAAGGGAAAGCTCAGCCCTAGATTCATCGGTCCTTTTGAAGTACTCGAAAGGGTTGGTGAGGTTGCATACCGGCTAGCGTTGCCATCGGATCTGTCATGTGTACACAATGTGTTCCTTGTTTCCATGCTTAGGAAATATGTGTACGACCCCACGCACATCATTCGCCACGAGAAGTTGGTGTTGAACAAGGATGTGACATACGAAGAGAAGCCAGTCAAGATACTAGAACGGAAGGTACAACAACTCAGAAATCGTCCCATCCATGTGGTCAAATTCCTATGGAATAATCGAGGAGTGGAGGAAGCCACATGGGAACCGGAAGGAATCATCAGACGGAACTACCCCGATCTTTTCGGTAAGACATTCTCTCATGAATGATCATATGAATTTGGGGACCAATATCTTTTTAAGAGGGGGAGGATGTAGCAACCCTAAATTTTGGGAAAATAAAATTTTAAATATTTATATTTTTTAATAAAAAAATCAAATAAAAGGAAGATATATTAAAATAACTAGGAAATCAAATAAGAAAGAATTAAATAAAACCCATTTAAAAGAAAAGAGTAATGGGCTTTGCTATATTGACCCATTAGAAATTAGTGGGCAAAAATATAGATTTTAAAAGGAGGAATAATAGAGAAATACCATAAATTCGTAACTAAATATTACTTAAATAGAAAAGAGGTATTTAATGCATTAAAAATAGAAGTTTGAGTTGGATTGGGATTCCTAAACCTACCCTAATGGGTTGGCCACGAAATCCCCTCTCTCCCAACCCAAATAGAAGATCTCTTGCTTAAAAAGGGGAGAGGAAAATAGGAAATTCAGAATTTTATAGGAATTTGACTTAAACTAGGAAAGGGAATAGGGAGAAGCTTAAATACTTCTCTTAAACCCTCATGGCCGACCCTAGCTCGTGCCAAGAGGTTCCTGGACCAAGAGGAGAGGCCAAGAGGAGGAGAAGTCTCTCTCAAGTTCTTCCCCGAGTTCTTCAAGCTCTTAACCATAAAAGAGGAAAACGATCAAAGGTAGGCATTCTCACGAGCATAAACCATGAACTTTTTCTGTAGGATGTCTCGTCTACCAGGAGCAAAAGCCCTTTGGTTTCATAATTTTCTAACGAGCTTATCTTTTGTTCTTGATTTTTCATGTTCTGCAACTTACATGACCCTGAACCCTCTTCTTAATTCTTGATCTCCTTGTATACTCAACCCCATGCTACGAAATTTTTATTGTAGGAACTGATGCATGCTAGGCATCTTTTGCCCCAAAAAGCCCTAAATTTGATTCATCCTATCTTGCGAATTTAATCGTTGATCTCAACTATGTACTGTTTCATGTTCATCATGAATTCTGTGGTTAAAACATGTCTAAACCCGGATTGTTTTCCAATTCCTATTTATTGTAAGTACCCATGCATGTCTAGGTCATTTTGCAACTGGTTTCATGATTTTTCGTTGACTATATAATTAGTTGTGAATTTCTAAATCACCCTGTGTCAAATAGGGTATGTTCTGGCCCGCAATCCAATGTAATGTCCTTTCCCTGTTCAGACTGGGCGTAGACCCTGTGAACGCGACGGCCCGATAGGCCACGTTCACAAGGGCCCTCGCGACAGAGCGCTCTGTCGCGATATGATCGCGACAGGCCGGTCGTCGCGATCTGCTGACCACGCCGTCGCGACCCTCATGCAACCCCGTCGCGATCTGCCTGCCCGAACCGACAAGCCTGTCGCGACCTGTACAAGACCCTGTCGCTATTGCAGTTGACCCCGTCGCGACCCTCATTAGGGTACGTCGCGATCTGGGTTTTTTGCAAGAAACCCCTGTCTCAGCAATGCTTGATTTTCTGCAATGTTTGTACTCTTGTTTAACAGTCATACATACAGAAAATAACACTTGTGATAAATTTAAACATTTATGTATGATTAAAAAACATGCACATGATCTTTTCTATCTACAATTTCATGACACTTACACACACTTTGAACCATCCAATTATGACGTAATTTGACATGATTTTATTTCATAATACATCTGGTAATTTATGTAATTAAATTGCCATATTTTAAATATACTTGTCTATCGTTTCTCGCGATGTTTTGGGAATACTGATATCGACGCTCCACTGTTCTAGAATTCCTCTAGAATGTCGAGCACTTATTTCTATATACACACTTTCATGACTTGGATGAACTCACCGTTGGATACTCCTTCTGCCGAACTAGTGAGTCTTTGTTCAAGGCCTCCGTAAGTCTCCTCTGTCCATGGATTCCCACATGGTCGATGAGCCGGTTCTACCCTAACACCTATTACACCCTTTAGGGATCAATATGGTCCAAGCGGCTATTAGAAGTCCGCTCTCATCTTGAATCACGCCTGACCGCTGGACCTGTGCTTAACATGGCCAGTGGTAGGGTTGTGAGTTCCACCTGACTGCCAACACCATGTGCGCGTGTTGTGCAACGGTTACTATCACCTTTTTACCCGACATGTTACGTGCAATGTCCACTAGCTCTCGTCTATACTCTACACTCTCGTCTATTCACGTTCACTCTGCTATCTCATCTAATCATCTAGTGCTCTTGTCTATTTCTTGGTACTCTCTATTGGCCATTGACTGATTGTCTAAAAGATAAACAATATAACCAATGCTTGGCAAAATATAAAGGGCTCGATCTGGTCCTGCGATGTGCACCCGAAAGTGCTAGTGCCCATGGGAGTTAAATGATCAGAGTGTTTGGCATTACACTCAAGTGCAATCTATCTCGACTATCTAAATGACAATCAAAAGTGCTATATTCTCTCGTTGTCCATTGACAACAAAGTTCTATGCTATACTCGTTGTGCTATTGCTATACTTGGTGCTATTTGTGCTATGGCCATCTCGCTATACTCGACATTGTGCTATCCTGCTATTGTTGTGCTATTCCCGACACCTGTGCTATTTTTGAAAGTCTATATTTGTAAAGTTGTACTATTTCGTTCATGTGCTATCCTGCTGTCTTTTACATGACTCTCTCGCTCTATCATTAGTTACTCTGCCTTTAATGCATTAACTATTTAAAGCCTGCTTGACTATTGAGATTTAAGTCCTACTGGGCGTTATCGCTCACCCTACGTTATTTGTCGTTGTGTTCTCAGGTGAGACCGAGGATGAACCATACACTCAAGAGGACGGGAACGACCTGGAGTGATGTCATGAGTAGCCTAGCGTCCTGTTGCTATGTTTAGCGTTGTAGTAGTTAGGATTGAAGTTTAGTCTTTTGCTTTCCTTCAATGTAATTGGGCCTTATAGATTGGCTCTGATATTAGTGGTTGTAACTAGGCATTTTGAAAGTATTAATGAAATGAATTTGCTTTAGTATTATTCATTGCAAAATGGTTTGGTGTCTAGTATTCGCTCTATACCCTTTTCTTGCAACTGCCTCGCGTTCCGATATTCCGCGTCGGGGCGTGACACTCCCCCTGAGGCTGACCTTCCTTTTCAGTCAAATTCTCCCCTTCAACATGAGCATCCTCCATAGGGGTATCAGCTGGCACAGCTGCTTCTTGCTCCACATGGACAGGAGCATCTCTCATCTGAACTCCAGAGTGGCCTGATGCCACAACTTCACCTTCCGGATCAGCACAGACAGCTTGCTCCCCCTCAGTGTGAGTCTCTTCCAAAACAGAATTTTCATTGTGTCCTGGTGCCACATCTTCTCTGCCAACCTCTACAGACACTTGATCTTGCTCCCCCTGACTAGGAGCATCTTCTACTTGAACATCTATTTGCTCCCCCTGAATGGAAGCCTCTTCCAAAACAACATGTGCATCACTTGTAGCATGACCATCCCTGACCACTGGCTCCCCTTGAGAGCTAGGAAGGGAGTCCAGTGCATCCCTAAGAATGGAAGCAATGCAAGATGAAGGAGGCACATCCTCTGCAATTTGCCCAACGGGCTCAATCTGCTCACTAGGAATGTCCTCAATCCGACGGCTACTAAGCACTGAGTTTTCAATTCTGACTTCTGTTGTTTTATCTGCTGCTGCTTCCTCCTGAGCCATATGAATTTTTTCATGAACTTGTTCTAGCTCAACTGAAGCTCCTGGTTCTACTGCTGCTTCCACTGCCCGAACTGCCTCTTCTTCAGCTTCCTGGGTTTCACCAATAATGGATTCACCCTCAACTACTGAGGTCTTTGTCCAAACCCAGCAATTAATGAAAAACTACTTTTCTTCAGGTTCCTGGACCTGATTGCTTGGCCCATCTTCTCAGACACATCTCCTACCGTACTGATGCCAAAGTGTTGAAATATCTTGGTTAGCAAATGGGCATAGGGTAGAGACACGTGCAACTTACTCTTCTTGTCCCATAACTGAGCACTTGCAAACTTCATTCTTTCCAATAATACTTCTGCAGTGTTGATACTCTGGTTCTGGATGGCCCAGAACATCAAGTCTGAGTCCGCCTTGGTGCATGAAGAGAAGGTGGCACTCCTTGGAACTACTATCTGACAAACTATGAAATGTAATAGACGATTGAAAGCATTTAACTGGTTAATATCTAACTTCCCATCCTTTAATCTGAACTCGGGACCAATAATTCCTAACCCTTTTGCCTGAACATCAACAGTGTGAACTCCACTGTGACCGGAGGTAGTCACACCAAACAATGACTCCAACAAACTGTAGGTGATTCTAATCTGGGTTCCCTTGACCAGTGAAGTCAAGGACCCGTCTTCCTCAGTCTTCAAACAGACATAAAAAGCCTTTCCTCGGTCAGGATAACTTACTTCCGATAGAGTAGCAATCTTTGTCCATTTCAATCTTTCCAACGCTGCGACGATGCTGTGCATGCCATTCTTTTCCAAATCTGCCACATCTACTGCCTTGTGACCGCACAACTTGGTCTTCACTGTCGTAAACCTTATCTGCTGCTCTGCTGTGAGATACGCAGCTCCATAGCCACCGACGGTGCCAGAAACTCCAGAAACGGCCATGATTTTGAATGGGGAAAGGTTCTGGATGATTGGAATGAATATTGGAGCAAAAGCCCCTAAGAAATTTCTAGCGGGAAGAGGTGAAAGCTTTGAAATTGCACGAGGTAGATGCCGGAGTCGTTAGGGTATCGTCTCAGGCAAGTCGAAAGAGATGAAGGCGGGAGGTGAATCGTTGCAACACAGATTTCGGGATATATAGAATAAAAAAAAAAAAACTTTGAGGTGCTGACGTCGTAAGGGCAGAAAACGACAAACTAGCATGATTTTGAGACGAAAGAAAGCTTTAAAATAAACAAATCATCTCTGATAAAAACGTAATATCCAATATTGACGAAATTTTGATTAACTACAGGGGAGAGAATATTTAATATTCTGTAGTAATTATTATTTCAGTTATTTGCAGGTAAATCTCTTACAATTTACACATGCCTAATTCCCTTCTAAGAGATGTAAATCTCTCTTCAGGTAAGGCTTTTGTGAAGATATCTGCTAACTGATTTTGAGTATCAATAAAAGAAATTTATATATTACCATTAGCTACATGATCACGAATGAAATGATATCTAACCTCTATGTGTTTAGTTCTTGAGTGCTGAACTGGATTTTTGGTTAGATTTATTGCACTTATGTTGTCGCACAATAGTGGAATTGTCTTGATCTAGAGTCCATAATCCTCAAGTTGTTGCTTAATCCACAGAAGTTGTGTACAGCAACTTCCAGCAGCCACGTACTCAGCTTCAGCTGTAGACAGTGCCACTGAATTTTGTTTCTTTGAAGACCACGAGATCAGACATCCTGTAAGAAATTGACAACATCCACTGGTGCTTTTCCTATCTACCTTGCATCCAGCGTAGTCAGCATCAGAATAACCTACTAAGTTGATTTCACATGACTTTGGATACCATAAACCTAAATCATGGGTTTTTGCTAAATATCTAAAAATTCTTTTGACACTAATTAAATGGGATTCTTTAGGGTCTGCCTGATACCTAGCACACATGCAAACACTGAATAAAATATCAGGTCTACTTGCTGTTAAATTAACTAAAGAGCCTATCATACCTCTGTAAAGCTTCTGATATACTTTTTTACCATCTTTATCACTGTCTAATCTTGTTGACGTACTCATTGGTGTTGACAGTGGCTTGGCATTTTCAAAATTGAATTTATTTAGTAGCTCTTTGTGTATTTGGATTGACAAATATGTGAGCCTTCTTTTCCTTGTTTGATTGCAATCCAAGGAAGTAGTTAAGCTCTCCCATCATGCTCATTTCAAATTCTCCCTGCATTAGTTTCTCAAAATACTTGCAAGGAGATTCATCAGTAGATCCAAATATTATATCATCAACATATATTTGAACAACTAACACATTTTTTAGTTTAGACTTAATGAATAGTGTGCTATCTACTTTTCCTCTAATAAAACCATGATCTAATAGAAATGCACTATTCGTTCATACCATGCTCTAGGTGCTTGTTTTAAACCATATAAAGCTTTATGCAATTTAAATACATGATCCGAAAAATCTATGTCATCAAAACCAGGCGGTTGTTCCACATAAACTTCTTCTTTTATAAAACTATTTAAAATGCTGATTTCACATCCATTTGAAAGAGTTTTAAATTTAATGCAGATGCATAAGCAAGTAAAATTCTAATAGCCTCAAGTCTAGCTACTGGTGCATAAGTTTCATCGAAATCTATGCCTTCCTCTTGGGAATAGCCTTGAGCTACCAGTCTGGCCTTGTTTTTATGATTACACTAGCAACATCCAATTTGTTCCTGAACACCCATTTGGTGCCAATCACTGGATGATCTGATGGTCTAGGAACAAGTGACCACACATGGTTTCTCTTGAACTGATTCAGTTCATCTTGCATGGCTAAAATCCATGATTCATCAGTGAGAGCTTCATTGACTGTCCTAGGCTCTATTTGTGAAACAAAAGCTAGGTAATCGCAGGGGATCTTTCTTATGACTCCATTCTTTTGGAAGATTATCGTGGGTTTTTTCTTTTGGTGCAGGTCTTCCAAAGGTGGATCTTCCTTGTCCTCGATAGATGATTTCTTTAATTTCTTGGACAATTCATCTATATCATCAATATCACTATCGACTTCCTTTCTCAAGGAAGGGTTAGTTTCATCAAAAATAATGTGTACTGATTGTTCAATTAACAAGGTACGCTTATTAAATACTTTATATCCTTTAGGTTTAGAGGCATACCCCATGAAGATACCTTCATCTGATTTAGCATCTAACTTACCGAGGTCTCTTTTGTCGTTGTTGTCGATGAAACATCGACATCCAAACGTCCTGAAATGACTGATCTTTGGCTTCTTCTCTTTGTATAGCTCATATGAAGTCTTCTTCAGGATTTGCCTGATCATGACTCGGTTGATGATATAACATGTTGTGTTAACTGCTTCGGCCCAAAAATATCTTGGCAAATCATATTCTGACAGCATTGTTCTTTCCATGTCCAATAGGGTCTATTTTTCCTCTCAGTAACTCCATTTTGCTGTGGTGTCCTTGGCGCTGAGAAATTATGCTCTATGCCTCGATCATCACAAAACTTAGCAAATCTATCATTCTGGAATTCTCCTCCATGGTCCGATCGAATGCTGATAATAGTATACTTCTTATCTTTCTGTACCTTCTTGCTGAAGCTTACAAAACTGTCAAAAGTATCATCTTTGTGTTCTAGGAAAGAAACCCATGTAAAACCTGGAGAAGTCGTCTACAATGATAAAACCAAAATTCTTTCCTCCAAGACTTGTGGTTCTCATTGGCCCAAATAAATCCATGTGTAGAATTTCTAAGGGTTTTGAGGTTGTTACCATAGTCTTTGACTTGAAGGATGACTTGGTGTGCTTTCCTTTTGCACATGGCCTACAAACACCATCCATTCTTGTGCTAACTTTAGGTAGGCCTTCCACAAGATTCTCTTGATCAACTTTCTCATGCCATCCAGACTGCAGTGGCCCAATCTTCTGTGTCACAGTTCAGTTGACTGCTCTTTGCTTGCCGCCAGACAGATATCCTGATCTTTTAGTTCTTCTAGGTAAAGTACGTACAGGTTCTTTTCTCTGTTGGCTTCAAATATGACTGCACCATCCTTCATAATGCTGCACCTTGATTCTTGAAATCTGATTTGATGTCCTTCGTCGCACAACTGGCTGATACTGATGAGGTTGTGCTTCAGTCCTTTGACGCATAACACATCTTCAATCACTGTTTTGCCTTTGCTGCCTACTGATCCACTGCCTATCACAGTCCCTTTTCCATTGTCTTCATAGGTGATTGTGCCTTCTTCAGTTTCTAGATGAGAGAATAACTTTCTGTTTCCTGACATATGCCTTGAGCATCCGCTATCCAAATACCATTTAGATGCTCGAGGGTTTCCCTTATCTTCAATATTGGCCATGAATGTCAGGTTGCTTCTTCATCTTCTTCATTGCTTGAGCTTGACTCGCTGTCCGAGTCACTACTGTTGTCCCAAGCTGATGCCATAGCTTTCTTCTTATACCTTCTGAATTTCTTGGAACTATCTTTCTTCTGAATTCAGCTTTCTTGAGTTTCGGACATTCTGCCTTGATATGTCCGGGCTTCTTACATTCATAACAGATTGGTTCATTTTTCTTCGAATCTTTGACTTCAGATCTTTTGAGGTCTTTTCCTTTCTTGAAGTATCTTCTCCCGGACCGATACTTCTTTTTCTTAGCTAGTATTCGTTGTAATCTTCTGGACAGCATTGCTTCTTCATTTTCACTGTTGTTCATGCTTTCTGGTTGTATGAGCCTTCTTCTGATTCGTCTTCTTCAGCCTTGAGTGCGTTGGAGTGCTTCTTTATGCTAGAAGATTCTCCCAACCTTTCCATATTTATTTCATGGGCCATGAGGGACCCAATGAGCTTCTATAATGACATTATCTTCAAGTCATTAGCCTCCTCTATTGCTGTAACCTTTGGAGTCCACGAGGCAGGTAGGGATCTGAGTATTTTCCTCACCATGTCTCCCATCTGATAAGTCTTACCCAAACCAGCTAACCCATTAGTGATATCGGTGAATCTTCTGTACATCTGAGTAATGGATTATCCTTGCTGCATTTGGAACCTTTCGTACTGTGTTACCAGAATGTCTATTCTGGTTTCTTTAACCTTGTCAGTACCTTCATATGTGATCCTTAGCTTTTCCCACATTTTCATAGCGGCTTTGCAGGATGATATGCGGTTGAACTCCTTCTTGCTAAGAGCACAACACAGGATGCTCTTGCTTTGCAATTTAAAGAGATCTTCTTCTTGTCGTCTTCAGTCCACTTGTCCTTTTCGTTTGTGACTAGAAGATCACCTTCTTCAACAATCGACCACATCTGATAGTCGAGTCCTTGTAAGAAGACTCCATTCTTGTCTTCTAGTATGTGTAGTCTTCACCATCGAACAGTGGTGGCTTGTTAACTGACTGACCTTCGAAGTGACCTTGGGCTGCCATTTGATCTTTTATGTTCAGATCGTTGGATCTTCTTCTTTGTTGAAGAGACTAGCTCTGATACCACTTGTTGCCCAGCTTCGATAGATGTTAGTGTTAGTAAAAAATGATAGCAAACACAGAGCAATCAACGCAGGACACAAGGAATTTTTCCTGGTTTGGGCCTCCTCTCCACAGGAGTCCTACGTCCAGTCCGTGAGCAACAACTCAGGATTTTACTACCCAAGGGTACAGTCCCCTCAAGGACACTTACACACCCAGCCGCAGCTGGTCTTCTCTTCACAACCGAAGAGGAATTACAACACCCTGGATCCCACCAGGTCTTCCTTCTACATGAAGGGAAAACAAACACCCTAGAACCACCAGGTCTTCCTTCTACACGAAGGGAAAGCACACAGGAATGTGTTCAGGGAGACAAGCCCCTGGATCAAGCTAACCGCACAATGCTTGATCCGAAGCGAATACTGAGAGGAAGAAAATGAGCAGTAATGAACTCTCTCAGTACACAGAAATGCTCTCTCTCTAAGATCTACACTCGATGCAGAGAGCTAAGAGCTAGACAAGCAGAGAAGTGAAGCTTCACTATTTCAGATGCTCGCAGAAAGCTTGTAAAAGATTGTCGACAGAGTTGTTCTTCTTTCTGGGGCTTCATTATTCTATATATGTCTTTCATTTGAAAATTGAACGTTGAAGTGTCTGTTATCTCTAAGCTTTTGTTTACGTTAGACTGCATGGCAGTGTAGAGCTTTCAGTCAACGGTCGTTAGCTTTCCATGCACGCAAAGAGAGAGAATCCTCTTTGATATCCTTCGGCTTCTATTGTGTCCAACGTTGTATCGAGATGTGCTGTCAGAGACCTGCACTCATTAAAGCTTAAACGATGACGGCTAAGCTGTCTCTCTGTGTCAGTCAACGTTAAGAAAGATTTTATATCGAAATGGAAATTCCATTCTGTTCTTCTAAAAAGATGTTTACAGTATAAGCATGGAAATAGAAGATATCATTTGCATGCAGTGCAATGATATGTTCAGTCATAATAAATGCATGGATGTGAGATAAAAGTGAGGGAAGACTTTGACTTTTCAAACTATCTGAGAATAGGTTTGAATATCAAGTCGTTATACATCATGAAATCGATATGATCATGACTTATGAAATCGTTGTGTTGATGAGTCGTTATTCATGTGAATCATTATAGATTCAAAAGCAAATCGATGTACACACAAATCGTTATGCATTAATAACAGAATCGATGTAGAGACAAATCGTTATGATACTATCAGCAAATCGTTATGGATAAGTCGTTATACTAAATCGTAATGAGCAAATCGTTGTTTCACTTATCGAGTCGATTTAGTGAATGATTCGTTGTTTAATGTATCGAATTGTTACGGCGACCAAGTCGTTATGTAACTTAATGAATCGTTACAGTGACTGAGTCGTTGTGTAACTTATCGAATCGTTATGAGACTTAATGAGTCGTTGTGAGTGCAAATTGTTGTTCTCACTTATCAAATCGATGCGATGACCAATCGTTATGAACCAAGTCGTTGTGAGAGCAAATCGTTGTTCTCACTTATCAAATCGATTTGACGACCAAATCGTTTTGAACCAAGTCATTGCGATCTTTTATCGAATCATTACGAGAGGTAAATCGTTGTGATCTCTTAGCGGAATCGTTATGAGATAGACTTCAATAGAATAGCGATGACTTATGAAATCGTTATAGAACCAAAATCGATGTGAATGAGGAAATCATTGTGATTCTAAGGAAATTGTTATAACAACTAGAGAGTCGATGTGTACTTAGAAAATTATATGCCCTGAACTTTAAATTGCTAGTATGAAGAATACTTACCAGTTTAGCTTGTTTTTCTTTGTTAGATTTCTTGTGCTCAAATCTCATAGAAAATATGTTAGAAAAGGACATTGTCTTAGTTTTGTTAATCACCAAAATAAATATGTAATTCATTTAAATTACATGGGAAAATCTGATCATCATCTTTAACTTTAGGCTTTTTGAAGTCTTTTTTCTTCTTGAAGTATCTTCTTCCAGACTAATATTTCTTTTTCTTGGCTAGTATGCGTTGTAACCTTCTGGATAACATTGCTTCTTCATCTTCGCTGTTGTTCATGCTTTCCTAGCTATATGAGCCTTCTTCTGATGTGTCTTCTTCTGCTTTGAGAGCGTTGGTATGTTTCTTTCTGCTAGACGATTCTCCCAACCTCTCATGTTTATCTCATAGGCCATAAGGAACCCATTGAGTTTCTCTAATGACATTATCTTCAAGTCATTAGCCTCTTCTATTGCTGTTACTTTTGGGGTCCACGAGGCTGGTAGGGACCTTAGGATTTTCCTTAGCATATCTCTCATTTGATACGTCTTACCAAGACCAGCTAATCCGTTTGTGATGTCTGTAAATCTGATGTACATCTGGGTTATCAATTCTCCTAACTGCATCTGGAACCTTTCATACTGTGTTACCAGAATATCTATTCTGGTTTCCTTTACTTTATCAGTACCTTCGTATGTGATCCTCAACTTTTCCCACATCTCCATAGCTGACTTGCAGGCAGATATGTGGTTAAACACTTTCTTGCTAAGAGCACAACACAGGATGCTTTTGGCCTTGCAGTTTAAGGAATCTTCTTCTTGTCATCTTCTGTCCATTTATCTTTTCATTTGTGACTAGAAGATCTCCTTCTTCAACAATCGACCAGATCTGATAGTCAACTCCTTGTAGAAAGAACTCCATCCTTGTTTTCCAATATGTGTAGTCTTCACCATCGAAAACGGTGGCCTGTTTACTGACCCTTCGAAGTGACCTTCGACTGCCATTTGATCTTTTCTCTTCAGATCGTTGGATCTTCTTCTTGTCTAAGAGACTAGCTCTGATACCACTTGTTGCCCAGCTAGCAAGCCCAGAGGGGGGGTGAATGGGATTCTTTAAAAGATTTGATTATTTAAAACCTATAATAAAAAATGTTCACACAACAGACACTTCGATGATTGTTAGTGTTAGTGAAAAGAAAACAACAAACACAAAGCAAGCACAAGCAATCTCACTACACAAGATTTTATCCTGGTTCGGACCTCCTCTCCACAGGAGTCCTACGTCCAGTCCCTGAGTAACAACTCAGGATTCACTACCCAAGGGTACAGTCCCCCATCAAGGACACTTACACACTCAGCCGTAGCTGTCTTCTCTTCACAACCCGTAGAGGAATACACACCCTGGACCCCCAGATCTTCCTTCAACACGAAGGGAAAAACACCCTGGAACCCCCAGGTCTTCCTTCAACACGAAAGAAATAACACAAAGATGTTTTCAAGGGATAATACGCCGCTGGACCAAGCTAATAGCACAGTGCTTGATCCGAAGCGAAGACTAAGAGGAATAGATCTACAAATAAGAACACTCTCAGTACTCAAAAGCTCTCTCAGGTTCTACACTAGACACGAGAGCTAAGAGCTACAGTAAACGATGGATTGAGACTTGAGCTCTTCTATGGTGCTTGCTGATTTTGAATTCTCAAGATATATTTCTTCACTTAGACACCAGTCTTCTATTTATATCTTCTTTGAAAATGTAGTCGTTGAAGTATCTGTTGTCTCTATGTTTAGAGAACGTTAGACTGCATGGCTTTCCATTGTATCAACGGTTCTTTGTGTTCCATGCACGTAAGAAGAAAATCCTTCTTGATATCCTCCAGTTCTACTTTATCCAACGTTGTATAGAGTCGTGTTGACAAAGACTGCACACATTAATGCTAAAACGTAGACAGCTAAGCTGTCTTTAGAGTAAGAATACATCATAATAGAAATTCCATTCTGTCTTTCCAAAAAGATATTACATGCAAAAGCATAAGAATAGAAGATATCTGGACATGCATCGTGTAGAGAAATATACGGTTATATTTAATGCATGGATAAAGAGAAATACGCGGGATGACTTTGACTTATCAAGATATTTGAATATCAAGTCGATATATTTCATGAAACCGTTGTGAGAATCACTTATGAAATCATTATGTAAGTGAATCGTTTGAGAGCGAATCATTACAACCAAATCATTGTTTTGTTTTATCGAATCGTTACACAGACCAAGTCGTTGTTGTGACTTATCGAATTGTTATAGCAAGCAAATCGTTGTGTAACTTATCGAGTCGTTATAATAACCAAGTCGTTGGTCTCACTTGCCAAATCTATGTGAAACCGAATCGTGTGAGGGAAAATCGTTGTTTTCAGTTATCAAATCGTTGTGAAACAAAATCGTTATACTCACTTGTCGAATCGTTATGAGAGCAAATCGTTATGCTCACTTACGAAGTCATTGTGAGATTGAAATCATTATACTCACTTATCGAATCGTTATGAGATTGAAATGGATGCGATCACTTAGCGAATCGTTCTGAGATCAAAATTTATGCGATCACTTAGTGAATCGTTCTGAGATCGAAATCAATGCGATCACTTAGAGAATCGTTCTGAGATCGAAATCGATGCGATCACTTAGCGAATCGTTCTAAAATCGAAATCGATACGATCACTTTAATGAAGATGAAATCAATAGAGGTAAGGAAATCGTTATGAAATTATGGAATCGATATGAGTAGAAGTCGTTATGACTTGAAAGCAAATCGTTATAACATTTAGAGAAATCGATGTGTACTTAGAAAATTTATGTGCACTGAACTTTAAATATTACAGGATGAAGATACTTACTAGTTTTGCTTGATTTACCAAGATTCATTTCCTGTGCTCAAATCTCATGGAAAACTTGTTAGATTAACTTTTATATTCGTTTTGTTAATCACCAAAATAGATATGTAATTTATCTAAATTACATGGGGATAAGCTGATCATCATGAAGCATGTGATAAAAAATTCATGTTGTATTGACAACAGTAGGCAATCTTATTAGTTTAACAAGGGCAATGGACCATGATGAGCATGTTAACTTTGTTCATGAGAAATTCAGTGTTAGCAGCATAATTAGGACTCTGTTGTGATAATTATCATTGTGAAACAATATGGTAAAGTTCTGTAACTGATCCATGAATATATGTTAAAGTGCATGTAAATGAGTTAAAGTGTGTATGTAAGTGAATGAACATGTGATAATGTGATAATGTGTAAATTGTGTCGATATTGACACTGCTACCATAGAGGGCTGTGGAGTCGTACTATAGTAAAGTCCCTATGGAAAGACTCAATGTGTTGTGATATCCTATGGGCATTAGGATGAAATCTTGAAGGTGGACAAGTACCACTGGTTAGGGTGGAGAGGGCTTCTTCCGGTTCTGCGCAGTTAACCAGATTCGTCACTGTGTTGCCTAGGTGACTGGTATGTGTATGTGATGTGTTTCCTTCTTATGGTGGTTTGGACTATGTGTCACGGAAACTAAGTGTAAAAAGTGTGAATATGAAATGGAAATGTGAAAAGTGAACATGTGATAGGGTAATGTGAATATGTTAGCATGTGAAAAGATGTGAATTTATGTAAATGTGATTTATTTATATTAAACAGCAAGCTAACATGTGCATAAGTGTTATCATAGCATGTGAAATGATTAGATATCATGCTATGTGTTATTTTACTTTGTACATATTTCCATGTTCTAAATTTTAGGATTGTGCAATGATATGATAGAGTTTAAACTATGAATCATGTTACATGTTATGTGTGGAAAACATGTGTAGGTTGTTTATGTTATTGTAAATGTTATACGCAGGTACCATGTATTCTTCCTCATTGTTAAAAGATAGCATGTGTATGTGTATGTGTAAGGGTGTATCTTTGGATTGCTTGTTGGGTTCTTTTAGAAGACTCATACATGCTTTGGCGTACATGTGATAGGTGTCCCCGTTCTTGAGGAGGACATAGCTAGGAGCGACTCCGAGCACGAGGAGTAGCTCTACTTGTGGACTTGCTACACATTTGATTTTCTTTCATTAGTATGTAAACAATGCGATTGTATTTCATATAAACAATGTATTTATTTGGAGTTATATTAAGATGGACATTGTTATTTCTTTCACTGCTATATAGACTGTGGACTATGTGATGATGATGGAATGAGAATAATTATTTATTTTCCACTGTAATCTTTTGATATTTTGTACATCTCAATCTATTGTTTAGTGTTGGGTAAATGTCCCACTGTGACGGCGTTCTTTGTACCGACTGAATTGGTATAATCGTACTGGTAAAGGAGGGTCGTTACAATACTTTTGAATGCTTATTCATAAGAGATATTCAACAGATGGTGGGAGATTTGAATTTCGCACGTTCAAATGCTGAGGACATTTAAAACAACTCTGTGAATACCTTAATCATAGTATCAAGGATGTTTTCAAAAAGTTTCTTAATAAGAAGATATGCAATGATTAAATTTTTTTTCAAGGATAATAGCTTGCATAAAATGATATGAAAACAATGGTCATTAATAATGTTTACTCATAGTCTTTCTTGATCAAGTGAACTTCAATGGGCAGGAAACAAATGTCAATATGCAGAAAACAAATGTTATGATAAAGTCAATCAATTATTTTATTGAAGTTTTGATTTGACTAGAAAAAAACACAAACGGTCGAAGTGGAAGCTTCGATTGGTCAAAATATAACGTTATCGGTCGAAGTGGAACTTCGGATATGACGAAGTGTAACTTCGTATATGACAAAGTGGAACTTCGTATAAAACCATTCAGAATGTTGTCGGTCAAAGTGAAGCTTCGTACATGACTTCAGATATGACGAAGTTAGCTTCGTATATGACGAAGTGAACTTCGGATGAACATAAATCAACTTTGTCGGTCGAAGTGGAACTTCGGATATGATGAAGTGAACTTCATATATGATGAAGTGTAACTTCGCATAAACCAAAAAGCAATGCAGTCAATCGATTTAAGGCTTTGTATATGACTTCGGATATGACGAAGTTGAGCTTCGACTGAACATGACCAAAACATGTATGATGAAGTGCTAGCTTTGGATATGACGAAGTGTACTTTGGATATGACGAAGTTAGCTCCGTATAATATGAATAGAGCTTCGACTGATCATAATTAAAAATATGCATGACAAAGTACCAGCTTCGGATAATGAAGTTAAAAGCAATAGAAGATGAAACTAGACTTCGATTGAAACTGTGAAAAGATTATCTGTAATGAAAAATATGTACTTATGAATGAAGTTATGAATTGAACACCATCTAGTGGACTTAGAATGTAACGACCCTCTTTACATCGGTACGATTATACCAATCCACGTCGGTACAAAGGGCGCCGTCATAGTGGGACATTTACCCAACACTATACAATAGATTGAGATGTACATAAATATCAAAAGAGTATAGCAGAAATAAATAAATATTCTCATTCCATCATCATCACATAATTCACAGTCTATATAGCACTAAAAGAAATAACAATGTCCACATTATTACATGCCCAATTGAAATACATTGTCCATCACATTTGATTACATACTATGAAAGAAAAAGTAACTAAGTAGCAATGTCCACAAGTGAAGCTACTCCTCGCGCCCGGAGTCGCTCCTCACTATGTCCTCCTCAAGAACGGAGACACATGTCTCACCTGTACGCCAAAGCAGTATGAGTCTTCTAGAAAGACCCAGCAAGCAATCCAAAGATAGCACCCTTACACATATCACATACACATGCTATTTTCCTTTAAAATGAAAGTAACACATGGCACATGCTTTATGACCAATTACAAATATCCATAAACAACTTACACATTACATATAACATAATTCATGGTTCAACTCTATACATATCATTGCACACTTTTACAAGTTTAGATCATGAAATATGTACAAGATAAATAACACACCTACATGATATCTAATCATTTTAACTTGTTATTATATCACTTATTCACATGTTTAGCTTGCTGTTTTAATATCATAAATCACATTTACACAAATTCACATCTTTTCACATGCTAACACATTCACATTACACTATCACATGTTCACTTTTCAAATTTGCACATTTTCACACTTTACAATTAATTTGTCGTGACACATAGTCCGAACCACCATAAGAAGGACACACATCACATAACACATACTCGTCACCAAGGCAATACAGTGACCAATCTTGGTACTGCGCAGACCGGGAGAAGCCCTCTCCACCCTAACCAGTGGTACTTGTCCACCTCCAGGATTTCATCCTAATGCCCATAGGATATCACATACACATTGAGCCTTCTCATAGGGACTTTACTACAGTACGGCTTCACAACCCTCTATGGTAGAAGTGCCAATTTCGGCACAATTTCACATTAAACACATTGCTCTCACTTATCCACATGATTGACGTTATTTACATGCACTTATAATCCATTCACATATGCTTTAAACACACACATATGCTTCCGTTGTAGAACTCAATGTTACTGTTTCATAGTGATAAAAAATTCATAACAAAGTCCTAATCATGCTGCTAAACATCGAATTTCACATGATTTAATTCACACACACATACCATGGTCTAATTACTCTTTTAAAGATGAACAGTACTCACAGTTGTCAAAACAATACCAAATTTTTATCATAGGCTTCTTGCATGCAATATGTCATATGTTTTAAATTTCATATTTTTTAGAACTGTAAAACTAATTTTAACAATTAAAACAGTTTTCATATAAATTTATCAAGAAATTCATGTAAGCATGGTTCATAGCAACACAGTCAGTTCTAACAGTTCCAAAACCTGAGAATAGTAATCATAACATTATGGAAAAAATCTGAATCCCTAACATGCAACAATTCCATTTATTCAAAATTAAACATGTCAAATCATGCTCATTTCCCTAATACAGAAATTATAATAATTAAAACTATGCACAGAAATTCGACTGAACCTTATGATATGACCTACTAACCATGCCTGCCCAACCATAAAATTTACAGCATGAATAGACAACTATAAGTCTGAAATCATAGCACATAGCTCCAATACATATTTATGAAAAACCTGAAGAACTTGGCGGCAATGGCCTTACCGCCAACATGGGTTAAAGGCACACGATGTTGCCACCAACTCAAGATCTTGATGGCAGCAAGCTTTCCGTCAAGTTCCTGTCTGTAGAAAATGCAGACTGAACGCACATAACATGGAGAAATTGCGGTTCTAGGACACGAGGAAAAATCCACAAAATTCCTAGGACCTAAAGGACATATGTAGGGATGAAATCCCTCAATTACTTGCCTTGAATGAAATCTCTATTGGGTCCACTTAGCCGAAGAAGCTCTTCTCGGCCAAGCCAAGAAGTTGCACAAACTCCTCCCAGATCTGGTCTATGTGTTGATGTAAATCGCTCACCGAAGTCGAGGAAGATTCACCAATGATGAGAGCACCTCCCAGTCGATGTAGATCGCCGGAAGAAACTCCCAAATCGCCAGATCGAGCCTTGCAAAATTCAGTTTTTCTCACCCAAAAACCCTAGGTTTTCCTTTGGGCGAAAAAGGCTTAATCTCGCCCAAGACTAGGTGTTTTATAGGGTCCATGGTTTAGGGTAATGCGTAGATTAGGTTTCCTACCGTTGGGGGTGGGTTTCCTAATCAAGAACGCAAGAAACGCAGCCGTTTCCAGATCTGAAATCGCAACAGAAACGGAGAACTAACGGCCACTTAGCTGCCGTTACAGGAAATCAGCGTCCACGATCTGGACATCAACAAGAAGTCAACGGCACACTGGTTGCCGTCACATGCCCTTAACGTCAGGGATTTTGACGTTAACAGGAATTTCGGCTGAAAACAGAATATTAATATACATACATACACACTTTAAGTACATACAATATACATAACATCATTAAATACAATGTGCACCGATAAATAAAGATATATGTACATAATTAATCATATATGCACATAATTAATTATAAACATGCTATTTACAACAAATATCATAGCATATAATTAAACATAATATGATAAAATTCGAGTAAAAAGAATAAAGTTCGGGGCCTTACATAGAAATACTTTGCATACTGACAATGGTGATCCTTGAAGTATTTTTATTTCCTTTGAGTCCTGTTGACAAACTTAACCAAATGATATTAAGATAAAAACACATGATTATAAAAATATTTTTATAAGTTTTGTTATCACCAAAATATATAGTGATGGAGATAAAGGAGTCACACTCTCCCCCTTTTTAGTGATGACAAAATAACAGAAATCATAATGATACAAAAAGATGTGATGATATTTATTCAGAGTATGTATGTATTCAGAGTATTTCTCCCTCCTTTTGTCAATGACCAAAAAAGAAGGTCTTTGGAATAGAATGATGAAGCCAGAAGGAAGATGCGGAAAGGATTTATGAAGTCTACCCCTTAGTCCAAGGCTCCCCCTCAGTTCAAGGGTCCCCTTTAGCTCAAACCTATATAAAGAATAAAAGAGTTAAATGTAGGGAACTTGGTCAGAGAAAGTAAAGCATGAAATGACCATAGTGAGAGTGGAAATTAAATATTGGATCAAAATAAAAAGAGTGGATGTTGCAATACCACTAGTTGACCAAGTTGCAATAGGATGATGATACAGGTCAACTTGTATGAAGGATGTGTCAACCTAAGTGAAGAATGTGTCGATACAATCCTGAAGTACAAAAAAATTTCAATAATGATTAGGAGTCATGCATTTCCAAGGTACTCTGAAGGATTATTTTTCTTCAGTTATTGCAGAAACACATCTTTTACAAATTACACATGCCCAGCTCTCTTCGGAGAGAGGTAAATCACTCTTTAGGTAGGGTTTTTGTAAAGTTGTCTGTCAACTGATTTTCAGTTTCTACGAATGAAATGCTAATATTATCATTTGCTACATGATCTCTAATGAAATGATACTTAACCTCAATATTTTGGTTCTTGAATGTTGTACTGGATTCTTTGTGAGATTGATTGCACTGGTGTTGTCACATAACAAGGGTACAGATTTGATGTTTAGTCCATAATCCTCAAGTTGTTGTTTGATCCATAGTAGTTGAGTGCAGTAACTCCCAGTAGCAACATATTCAGCTTCAATTGTTGACAAGGCCACAAAGTTCTACTTTCTTGAGGACTAGGATATCAAACACCCTGCAAGAAACTGACAGGAACCACTGGTGCTTTTTCTATCTACCTTGCATCTAGCATAATCAGCATTAGTACATCCAATTAAATTTATCTCACATGATCTTGGATACCATAGACCTAATTCACATGTATATGCTAAATATCTAAAAATCTTTTTGACTGAAATTAAATGGGATTCTTTAGGATCTACTTGGTACCTAGAACACATGCATACACTAAATAAAATATCTGATCTTGTAACGATCCTCCTTATACCGGTACGATTATACCAATCCACGTCGGTACAAAGAATGCCGTCATAGTGGGACATTTACCCAACACTAACATTAGATTAAGATGTACATAAATAACAAAAGATTACAGCAGAAAATAAAAGAACTAATCATATTCCGTCATCATCATTCTATCCACAGTCCATATAGCAAAAAAAAAATACATATGCCCACATTATTACAACTCCAAATGAATTACATTGTCCAAATGAATTACATAATTCCATTATTACATACTAGTGAAAGGAAAGTACAATGTAGCAGTCCACAACTAAAGCTACTCCTCCCGTTCGGAAGCCACTCCTAACTATCTCCTCCTCAGAAGTGGAGACACCTGTACGCCGAAGCAAATATGAGTCTAAATAGATCTAACAAGCAATCTAAGGACACAACCATACACATATCCCCTACACATGCTAGTTTTTCAAAGCAATTAAAGATAAACATGGTACATGCTTCATATTACTTAACCAACTAATATGAAAACCTATAGCATGCTTTCTACACTTTGTACCATATTATTCAAAAGTCCAAGTCTCATTTGATTCATTTCACAATTTAACACAATTATAGCATGGAATTATGAATATGGTAAATAGCATACCTAGCATGAATTCTAATCATTTTCTCATGCATTTATCACAATTATACACACATTTTGCTTACTGTTTTGACATGATTTAAACATAATCACATGGGTTTACACTTATTCATATGCTAACACATTTACTTAACAATTTCACATTCTCATATTTCACATTGCACAATTCACATGATCATATACACATATTCACAATTTACACTTAGTTTTCGTGACACATAGTCCAAGCCTGTCCAAGCCACCATTAGAAGGACACACATACACTTACACATACCCATCACCTAGGTAACACAGTGATAGATCTTGGTTAACTGCGCAGAACCAAGAGCAGCACTCTCCACCCTAACTAGTGGTACTTGTCTACCTCCAGGATTTCATCCTAATGTCCATAGGATATCACACACATTGAACCTTCCCATAGAGACTTTACTACGATGCAGTTCCACAGCCCTCTATGGTAGCAGTGTCACTAATGCACAGTTTACACATTGTCATTCTATCACATTGTCACATTTTCACATGCACTTTTAATATATTTACACACACTTTTAAGTAACTACACATGCTTCAGTTTATCCAACCTAATGTTACTGTTTCACAGTATTAATCAGATCATAATACAATCCTAATCTTGCTGCTAACTATTGAATTATACATAATCAAATTTAACATGCTTAATATGGTCATTTCTTTATTAAATCAGTAATAGTACCTACTATTATCAGAATAGTGCGAGATTTTTATCACGGTTCTAAGCAGATAATATGTCACATACTCAATTTTCTAGATTTTTCAGATATGTAAACTAATTATAACAATTAAAACAGTTATCAGTCATATTTATCAACAATTCCATTTACACATGGTACACATACGACAGTCATGTTAACAGTTTCAAAATATGAAATTTGTCATAATACGAACATGGAAAAATTATGAAACCCTGACATACAATGGAACTAATTATTCAGAATTTTTCTTGATCATATCATGCTCATTGCTTGATCACAAAATTTTAATAAGTAATACATTTATTGAAATTCAATCCATCCTCATGGCATAACCCATTGACTATACCTGACTAAGCATAATTCTCATAGCATGTACAGACCAACAAATCTGGAAATCACAGGTTACAGATCCAAATCACATTTCTGAAGACTTGAAGAACTTGGCGGCACAGATGCTGTCGCCAACATGGGTTAACGGCACAGGATGTGCCGCCAACTAGGGATCTTAACGACAGCAAGTTGGCCATTAAGTTCTTGTCTGCAGAAATGCAGACTGAACGCACAAAGACATGGTGAATGGGGGTTCCAGGACACGAATAAAATTCAAAAAATTCCTAGGACCTAGAAAACATGAGTAGGGTTGACATCCATAGGTTACTTGCCTTAGAAAAATTGTCAAATCGATCAAATTACTAAAGATGCCCTCCTCGGCCAAGCCAGAGGTGCCCAAATCTCCTCCCGATCTGGTCTCTGTTGGTTGAATGTATATTCATATCATTTCCCTCCTATTTTGATGATGACAAGAGGTAATTGTAAAGCAATTCAAATGAAACATGTCAAAACATCATACCTGAAATCAATGTTCAAAAAGCATATTTCAAATCACAGTTATCATTTGCACTAATAATAAATATTTTACTAATGATATATGTGTTTAAATTTCAGGTACAAACCTTTTTTACAAAAGATGTGTCGACACACCCTTCCATGGTGTCGACACAACAACAAAATTCAAAGGCAAAAGAGAAACATTGAGACTGTGTCGACACTGGACCCAGTTCCCAGAACAGCCAGTTTGCAGATTTGGGACAGCAGGTCGACACACTCTCAGAGCAGGTCGACACGGGACCTTCTTCCCAGAACAGCTATTTTCAGAAATGGGACAGTGTGTCGACACCACCACCAGGGCAGGTCGACACACTACGGAAAGATTCCATCTTAAAGTGGATGGCTGCCACGTGTCTGCCTAGGGCGATGGGGAATCAACCTAGGATCGTGTGCCCTTATACCTAAAGGGTATCTTTGGATTCTTTTGGGTATAAAAGGCCCTCTATTGGCCATCCATCTAGAAGAGAGACCCAACCAAACTCTTAGAGCCTCCTGGAAGTTTCCTGGCGGCTGCAAGAGGTCGTCTCCCTCCTCTGCTCTCCGTGTGCTTCCAGAAGACCAATTCTCACCAATTCAAGTGTGAGAATTGGAGTGTGATCCCTGTAGAAACCTCTGAAGCATCCCAAGGAAGCAGATCCTGTAGAAGCCTTCGTTGGAGAAGAACTCAAGGAAGATCCAACAATTCCAAAGTGCAGAGCATCGGTTTTGGACTTCAAGATTGCAAGCCTCTTCCCAATCCAAGCTTCTACAAGGGAGTACACTTGAAGAACGAAGCTATTTAATACAATTCACTGTACTTCTGTTCTTCTGAGATATCTTTTGAGATTATGCAAGTGCTTCTGCATAGCTCTCATTAGTGCTCTCATTTTCGACTAGATCTGTGCTAGAAGGTCTATGTCTTGAGTTGGTGTCTAGCAACCATTGTGTGAGCATTGTGCTCAAGTTGTGTGAGCATTGTGCTCAGGTTGTTGTGAGCCGTCGTGCTCAGTTTGAGTTGTCTAACTCAAGGTTGTGTTGAGCAGTCTTGCTCAGTGGTTCTAGAGTAGTCTTGCTCTAGAAGTTGTGTGAGTTGTAAGCTCTCAAGTGTTGGAGTTGTCAGGCTCCAGTGGGTGTGTACCCGTTGTTTTAGTGAATCCTCACAGGGTGTGAGGGGTGGATGTAGGAATCACTTGGGTGATTTCCGAACCACCTAAAAATCCTTGTGCATTTGTCTAATTGTGGTTTGATCATTTCATCCGTTAGATGCTTGCATAGGATCGGTTAATATTCACTTAATCAACTTGTTTCACATCTTCTTTACCAACTCACTCAAATCTCATCAGATCTGTGTTTTTCACTGATTAAAATAGCCTCTGATTTAAAAGTATTTTAAATTGCTTAAGCTTCCGCAGAAAGTGGCATAGATCTATTCATCCCCCCCTTCTAGATCTTATCCACACCTTTTCCTCGATCCTTCAATTGGTATCAGAGCGGGTTTACCTTGATCTGATTTGATCCTGAGTAGTTTTTGTTTCTGAGTGTTGTGTGTTTGAGTGTTTGCTTGTTTGTTTGCTAAGCATTTCCTGCTTTAGAGTCATGGATTCCAAAGGTTTCATAGCTGAGGGTCATTCCATAAATAGGCCACCATTCTTTAATGGGACGGACTATTCTTACTGGAAAAACAGAATGCAAGTATTCTTAAGGGCCCAGAACTATGAATTTGGAAAGTGGTTGAGGCTGGTCCCTATGAAAACCAGGGTGAGGAAGAAACCTGGACTAGGGAACAAATAAGAAGAGCTACATTGAATTATAGTGCCATGAACATGATTCAATGTGCTGTTCATCCCAAGGAGTATTCGAGAATCTCAATGTGCAAATCTGCCAAAGAGATGTGGGATAAACTCGAATTACTCTATGAGGGAACATCACAAGTAAAGGAGACTAAGGCAAATATTCTAGTTTCAGAATATGAACTTTTTATGATGAAGTCTAACGAAAATATTTCTGAAATGTTTGCCAGGTTCATGGTGATTGTGAATGGATTAAAGGCCTTGGGTAAGGAATATACAGATGCAGACTTGGTAAGAAAAATCTTACGTTCACTTTCTTCAATCTGGCATACAAAGGCCACTGTCGTTGAAGATTCAAAAGATCTGTCCAAAATCTCTTTGGATGAATTGATTGGATCCTTAATGACATATGAAATCAACTTAAAAAGAAATGAAGAACACATAATTAAGACCAAGCCTATGGCACTTAAGGCCTCTTCAAGCAATAAAGATAAAAGTCAGGAGAAAACAAGTTCTGAGGAGTCTGAGTCAAATGAGGATGAAATTGCCCTCATGACTAGGCAATTCAGAAAATTCTTGAAATACAGAAAAGGAAAAATGTCTGGGAAAAAGAAGTCTTTCTCAGGTAAGAAAAACACTTCCTTTTCTAATTTCAACAAGAATCACAAACTGACGAAAATATTGTCTGTTACAGGTGCAACAAACCAGGACACATGAAGGGAGAGTGTCCTGAGAACAAGAAGGATAAGCACAAGAAATTCCAGAAGTACAAGAAGCCAAAGGCCATGGTAGCCACTTGGTCTGACGAAGACTCAAGTGAGGAAGAAGAAGAGAAGAAATCCTCAAGCTCTGAAAGTGAGGAGGTTTGCTTCATGGCCAACAGCACAGATGAAAAGGTAAATACTTCCTTTGAAGATTTTACTGTTGAAGATTGGCAGGATGTGTATGCAGAACTGGTTGAAAAATATTCTGAAATGAGAAAAGAAAACAAACACATCAAAAAGAAAATTGAAAATCTTTACCATAACCAATCTTCAAACCATAGAACTTGTGAACTGGAAACTGAAGTAACAGAATTGCTTAAAGAAAAAGAAAATCTCCTGAACCTTATTGATGAACTAAAACTTGCCTCTCAAAAGGCCTCCCAAAAATTCAAAGACTTAACTGAAAAGCTGGAAATTGAAAAACAAGAAAAACAACAGAAAATTGAAGAAATTGAAACTCTTAAAGACCAGCTAAAAGAAAGGGATGAAGTTATCCAAACCTTCACAAAAGGTAAAGATAACTTAGAGGCATTGCTAGGAACCACCATGACAACCACCTCTCATGGATTAGGATTCAACAAAAAGAAACCCATGAAAGACAAATCTGGTGAGAAAAAGGGCAAAGCACCACTAATTAAATTTGTCAAGGGTCCTAATCTTGAGAACACAGAAATTCAACAAACAGCAAACAAAACCTTAAACAAAACACAAAACAAAGCAAAAACTCAAAAACAAAAGAAGACAATCAGGTCGACACAGTCCCCTGACAGGTCGACACCAGTCCACAAGAACAAGGCTTCTGTGGCTGCTGTGTCGACACCAGTACAGGAGAGGTCGACCTGCTCACATCAAAAGCTGCAAACAACTCAACCAAAAATTCAAATAAAAATTGAAAAATAAGAAAAAGTCAAAAGAAATAATTCATGAAAAACCTTGGACCTCCAAGAAACATTTCAAGATGAATGGACCAATCCTTGGAGCCAATGGTATGACAACCCCTGTTGGTATCATCCTCAATTCTTTCATCCAAACCTTTGGATGTACCAACAAAATCCTGGTTTCCACCTCCTAATCTGAACTCCAATTTTCAAATGAAAAACTCCCCTCCTACCAAAAACAAAAATCTTGGTGCTTTCATTCCTAAAAGAAAGAACAAACAGAAAAAGGCTGAAAACACCAATGTAACAAAACAAAATCAAAAACAAGTCAAATTTGGGTGAGAAAGGATTTGATGACAATGCTCAAACATTCTGATGGTCCCAACTCTGTTTGGGTACCAAAATCTTCTCTCCACTGATCTTTTGCAGGAAGGTCGTGCACCCAACTCCAATGTATGGTTTCTTGACAGTGGGTGTTCACGACACATGACGGGAGACAGAGCCAAATTCTCATTCCTGCTTGAAAAGGAGGGAGGGTCAGTAACTTTCGGAGGTAAAAATAAAGGAAAGATCATAGGATCTGGAAAGGTTGGTCAAACTTCTTCAAACTCAGTAGATAATGTTTTATTAGTTGATGGTCTTGATTATAATTTGCTCAGTATCAGCCAACTATGTGACAAAGGTCACAAAGTTGTGTTTGAATCTGATTTTTGTAAGATAATTGATTCATCAACTGATAAAATCAAATTCTTTGGAAAAAGAGAAAACAATGTCTACATGATCAACCTTAATAAAAACTTTTCTGAAAATCTTTGTTTTGTTGCAAATAAAGATGAAATTGCATGGACTTGGCACAAAAGACTTGGCCATGCAAGTTTCAGAACATTGAATAAGTTGTTAAGACTGAACTTGGTTAAGGGTCTTCCTGAATCTTTTTCTAATGTTGAAGATCAAGTTTGTGGGATATGTGCTAAAGGAAAACAAACTAGAAAATCTTTTAAAACCTTCAATGAGGTACTTACATCTAGGCCACTAGAACTTCTTCACATGGACCTTTTTGGGCCAACAAGAGTTCTAAGCTTAAGTGGCAAAAGATATGGGTTTGTAATCATTGATGATTTTACTAGATTTACTTGGGTTATTTTTCTGTCCCACAAAAGTGATGCTTGTCTTGAATTCAGGAATTTTGTACCACTGTCTTAACCACTTATCCATATAAAATCAAAAACATTTTAACTGATCATGGGGTGAATTTGATAACACATCCTTTTCTGATCTATGTGCTGAATTTCAAATATTTCACAAGTTTTCTTCACCTAGAACTCCAGCAAAATGGAGTTGTGGAAAGAAAGAATAGAACTCTTGTGGAAATGGCTAGATCCATGCTCTTAGGAAGTAATCTGCCCAAATCCTTCTGGGCAGAAGCTGTTAACACAGCCAATCATATCCTAAATAGAGCTTTGATCAGACCAAAGATCAGAAAAACCCCCTATGAATTGTTGAAAAACAAAAGCCAACTGTTTCTTATTTCAAAACTTTTGGGTGCAAATGCTTTGTACACAATAATAACAAAGAAAACCTTGACAAGTTTGATGCTAAGAGTCAGGAAGCTATCTTCCTTGGCTATTCTGAAGTGTCAAGGGCTTTCAAAGTGTACATTCTAAAAACCAAAACTGTTGAAGAATCTCCACATGTTATTTTTGATGAAAATTCCTTTTCCACTAATGATTCTAAATCTTGCAGGGAAAGACAAGACAATGAAGAGGATGACCTCATTGTGGATTCTTCACCAACTGTTGAGGAGTCTGAAAACATTGAAGAGAACCTGAACACACCATCTCCAAGTGGCTCAGGTAACATTGCTCCAGAAGTGGGTACTTCTCAACAGGTAATTTCTGAACCTCGATATCTGAGAGATCACCCATTAGACAGTGTAGTTGGCAATTTGAATGATAGAGTAAGGACCAGATCATCCTTCTTGCAAAATATTGAAGAAGACCCACTAGCTCTAATTTCCCAAATTGAACCCAAGTCAATTGATGAAGCCTTATCCAGTTCTGATTGGATTAATGCCATGCATGATGAGCTTCATCAATTCGAAAGAAATCAAGTATGGGAATTAGTACCTAGACCTAGTGACCAAGCAGTGATTGGTACTAGATGGGTTTTCAGAAATAAGTTAAATGAAACTGGTCAAGTAATAAGAAACAAAGCTAGGCTAGTTGCAAAGGGGTATAACCAAGAATTTGGAATTGACTTTGAAGAATCATATGCCCCTGTAGCTAGACTAGAAGCTGTCAGAATTTTCCTTGCTTTTGCATCCTCCATGAATTTCAAAGTTTATCAAATGGATGTCAAAAGTGCATTCTTAAATGGATATATAAAGGAAAATGTTTTTGTTGAACAACCTCCTGGATATGAAAATGAAAAATATCCTAACCATGTTTTCAAGCTTAATAAGGCTCTCTATGGTCTTAAGCAAGCTCCAAGAGCTTGGTATGACCGGTTGAGTTCCTTTTTACTTGAAAAAGGATATTCTAGAGGTAATGTTGATCAAACATTGTTCACAAAATAGTTAAAAATCAAATAATTGTAGTCCAAATTTATGTTGATGACATAATATTTGGATCAACCAATAAAGGCCTTTGCACTGAATTTTCAAATCAAATGAAGAATGAATTTGAAATGAGCTTAATGGGAGATTTAACATTCTTTTTGGGATTGCAGGTTAACCAAACACATGAAGGAATCTTCATCAGTCAAACCAAATATGTCAAGGAGCTATTAAAGAGGTTTGACTTTCAGAACCTTAAGCACTCAAGCACACCAATTGCAATTAATGCTAAACTAGAAGAAGATCCATCTGGTAAGTCAGTAGATCCAAAGACCTACAGAGGTATGATTGGCTCTCTGCTCTATCTTACAACTTCTAGACCTGATATTCAGTTTTGTGTGTGTTTATGTGCTAGATTCCAATCTAATCCTAAAGAAAGTCACATGCTTGCTGTTAAACGAATCTTCAAATATCTTGTTGGAACATGTGACTTAGGTATTTGGTATCCTGCTGGTTGCAAGTTAGATCTGTTTGCCTATTGTGATGCTGATTATGCTGGGTGCAAATTAGATAGAAAAAGCACAAGTGGCTTGTGTCTATTTCTAGGTGGGTGCCTTATCTCTTGGGCTTCTAAGAAGCAACATTCAGTTGCTCTGTCAACTGCAGAAGCTGAATATGTTGCAGCAGGTAGATGTGGAACTCAGATTCTCTGGGTGAAACATCAACTTCTTGATTACAACCAAGATTTAGGGTGTGTACCCATCCTATGTGATAACACTAGTGCCATAAATTTGTCTAAAAACCCCATTCAGCACTCCAGAACAAAACACATTGAAATTAGGCATCATTTCTTGAGAGATGAGGTTGCCAAGAAATCCTTTGAACTCCACTTCATTGAAACTGAAAAACAAATTGCAGACATATTCACTAAACCCCTTCCTGAAAACAGATTTTCATCTTTAAGGAGAGAACTTGGTCTTTGCAAATGTCCACCTTCATGATTTCTCTCAAGGTTTGGGTTGAGTGTAATGCATTGTCTAAGGGGGAGTTCTTTGCATCTCATAATTCTTTGCTTCCTTGAGTTACATTGTTCATATCTCTCTCACTTTCAATTCTATTCCCTTTTTACAATAAATTCTCCAACTCTTATTGTGTTGAAATTTCTTGGTATATCAAATGGTGATTTGGAGAAGGACAAGTTATGCCTGTCTGGACACTTTCACTATGCGAGAGTATATGTCTCCGCCAAGTACTAAGAAATTGATATGCAATTGTTGAGGGGGAGCTTCTATTGTTCAAAGAGGATACTTTTTCTGATTTCAAAATCTTGCTTATTTTCACTTCCATTTCTTTTTGATAATGAATTCTTCAACTCTTATTGTATTGAAATTTCCTGGTATATCAAATAGTGTTTGGAGAAGGACAAGTCAAGCTTGTCTGGAAACCTTTCATTATGCGTGAGTATATGACTCCGCCAAGTACCAAGAAATGAATATGCAATTGTTGAGGGGGAGTCTTTGTTGTCCAAGAAGAAAACTTTTCTGATTTCCAAAATTTACATATCTTTATTTTGATGAAAAGTGATTGAAATCATCATCTCAGGGGGAGCTAGAAAATTCACAAGTCATGACTTTGCAAAATTCAAAATTTTCTTGAATCTCATCAATTCCTTGCATGATGTCATCATTTCGAAGTCTAGAGTCTCAAAATGAACCCTTGAGTGATCTATTATATTTTTTACTAATCAACTTTCAACTATATCTCTCAACCCACAGAAATTCAGATCTCTTCCTAGACTAAACATCAACTTGTGCCTTGAATTTAAAACATTTCCTTGTTTGCAACTGATGATTGGATGTATTTGATTTCTATCTCACAAACTCTCCAATTTTTTTAAAATCCAACAGAGCAATGGCACTTGTGCTGAGAAACTGCACACCTTCACAATGAATGAAGTGCCATGTATGTCATGAGGCACTATTGCTAACTCTGTTCAAGGGGGATCAAAATAAAAATAAATTCAAAACAAAAGCAAAATGTGCTATTTTTTTTGATGATGACTGAGTAACTGGAAATATTGGCGTCTAAAAACGTATATTTTCATGTCAAAAGGCCATCATTTACCCCTTTGAGACTTGACAATGACTAAATCTTAAGTATCCAGGGACTATGGTGTGTAAAAAGCACTAGTACTTGAGTGAAAGAGATTTATATCATTTGACAGTTTGTTAAAAGAACAAAATGTGAACATTATTGGAGATGTGTCTAGAAAGAATCATCTTCATTCCTCATCCAGTTGTTCTTTGAGATTGTGTTTTATTTTCAACACAATTGTATTTAGTCTAGATGACATCTTTAATTCTTTAAAGTTGAGAAATATGGTAGTTTATAGTTGATTGTTAGATATATTATATCCCTCAATTTCTCATTTTGTTGACTCAAGTCTTGGAATGCTAATATCCTGTTGGAAATTGTTTGAAAACCTGAATTGTGATGAATTTTTGCAAAATATAACAAATGAATTTTTAAGCCTCTTAAAAATCCTTGAAATGATAATTCCCCTCATTGCTTATCATTCTAAAGATGTCCCAAAATTCCTCAAAAATTTCCTCTCAAAAATTCAATTTTTTCTCTAAGGCCGTGTCGACACATAGTGTGACTCATGTCGACACACTTTCGGTCAGGTCGACACACCTTCATCCTGTGTCGACACTAACCCCTTGCCTGATTATTTTTCAAACCGTTTGGGTTCATGATAAGCCCTATTTGTTCCTGCGGGGCAGTGCACCACTGCACCTCTTTTAGGCATCAGGTCGACCCGACGGCCTCTTTCTCATCTCTTCCGGCAAGAAATCTTCACCATTTCTCTCAAACTCTCATCCTTCTTTCCATCACCTCTCCACTCTTCCATCCTCTCCGAATTCCACTCTTTCTTGCACCATGGTCAGGAAGTTGGGTCCCCGCCGTGGCGCAAGGTCCAGGGCCTCTTCAAGGCCGATTCCAGCGGACAGAGACGTTGCCCTATCCGAAAGAAGATCTAAGAGAAGGAATGATCCTGCCGAGCAACCAGGATCCTCTTCAGCACCTCAAAGGGCAGCCAAGAGAGGTAGAGCCTCCTCTTCAAGCAGAGGTAGAAGTCCTCCAAACCCTAGACCAGAAATTCCGGGCATCTTCTGAAAACCCTGAGGAATCATCTTCCTCTTCTTCTGAGTCTCAAGAGGACATTCCCTCAGAGTCAGTCAGTGCAGCCAAGTTAATTTTGAAGCCCCGAATTCTAGACCTATCAGATGTTCAGCTAGCAGACAAATTTCCAGAAATTCAAACCTATTTCTCCTTTCAATCTTGGATACCATTTATCTCTGAGTTTCAAGTCTGTTATCCAAGACTAGTTAGGGAATTCTACAAGAACCTCACCTGCACAGATGAAGGGTATGAATCCAAAGTTAAAGGAATAGCCATAGATATGCCAACTGAAAAAGCTGCCTCCATTTTCAAAGTGCCAGATGAAGGGGCAGATTATCATCAATTTGAATTTGATCTTCATGAAGCCTATTCCATCTTGACAGGCCTTCCTGCAGATGCATCAGATCCCAAACAGACCTATGTAACCAGGTTCAATGCCAATTCATTTCCTCCTGTGTTAAGGGTCATCCACCACATCTTGACCACCATAATTACTCCTCAAGGTGGTGGAAGGGATAGGTTGACAGACATTCAGAGGTTCATCCTTTATTGCATGGTGAAAGACATAAAAATCAACCTCCATGTGATTCTCTATCAAATCATATCTGAAACAACAAGGAAAGACCTAAAGAGATCACTTCCTTATGGAGCACATCTGACCTCAGTGTTCCAGCACTTTGGTGTGCCCTTGGAGAATGAGAAGTCCCAATCTATTCCCAAGTCCAACATCTACACCTTTAAGAATATCCAGAAGTTTATGGGATTTAGATTGGAGGGCAATCAAATTAGAAGAGGGCCAGTTGTGGTTGAGGCCCCTCAAGCTCAGGAGGAACAGCCTCAAGATCAAGGGGAACAGCCCCAAGCTCAGGAGGACCAGCCTCAGGTTCAAGGGGATCAGCCCCAAGCACAAGAGGAACAGCCTCCAGCTGAAGGGGACCAGCCCCTAGGTCAAGAGGATCAGCCTCCTGTGAATGAGGACAGCCTCAAGTCCCAACTGATGGTGACATTCCTTTTCATGCCCCTCTCTCACCTCAGCTTCCTCATTTCTCTCCACAACCCTCATTCCAACCATCCACATCTTCTGGTGGGCCTCCTGTTCCACCAGAATTGATCTCCTTCCTCAATGAAAATTTGAAACCTTGAACTCCTCCATTCAAACCATGTCCACATCATTTGAGTTGAGGATTCAAAGACTGGAGAACACAGTATCTGCCAAGTTCATAGAACAGAAAGCTGCTTCAGACTATGCAGCTCAAAGGTTCAATAGATTGATTGTAACAATGGCAGATGCCTCACTACAGCTGAAGGAGCACCAGCAGAAGCTAGAGACAGTACTTCAGGGAATTTTGGCAAATTCCCAAGCAGATGTCTTCAACACCAATCAGACATTGCATGAGATCACCAGCACAAGACTGTCATTTGCTCATTTTGTGGATGATTTGGAAAGCATGAGGAACTTCAATGAGCACATTGACAAGCAGATAACAGATTTGACAAGCAGATAGCAGATAACAGATCAAATTAAGACTAGCTTACACTTCATGGAGAAAAGATTGTCTGACATAGAGACCATTCTTCTTCCCATTCCTCCTCCTCCTCCATCTTCTACTTAATGTAATTTCTCTTTTGATGATGTCAAAGGGGGAGAAGAAAGAAAGAACAAATGTTTGTAATCTTTTGGAATGATTGTAATGGTTCTCTTGTTGAATGAAATGAAATGTTTTGCTTGGCTTGAATGATTTTCTCAATTGTGTATTTAATGTGATTGAAATCTTTTTGTGAATGTGATTGAATGATTACTTGTCAAGTTGCTTGACTTCTGTGTACAAAAATTCTCATTTCAAGTAACATTGTGTTCCACAAGTACATCATCATCTGTTACTAAAACATATCAAAAGGTCTTTGACAAGTTTAAACAAAAAGAAAATAAAAATGTGAATAACAAAAAATTGCTTAAAATCTCATTTCATCAAAACCACATTGTAATATGGATTTATTGTTGCCATCATCAAAAAGGGGGAGATTGTTGGGTTGAATGTATATTCATATCATTTCCCTCCTATTTTGATGATGACAAGAGGTAATTTTAAAGCAATTCAAATGAAACATGTCAAAAACATCATACCTGAAATCAATGTTCAAAAAGCATATTTCAAATCACAGTTATCATTTGCACTAATAATAAATATTTTACTAATGATATATGTGTTTAAATTTCAGGTACAAACACTTTTTGCAAAAGATGTGTCGACACACCCTTCCATGGTGTCGACACAACAACATAAATTCAAAGGCAAAAGATGAAGAAACATTGAGACTGTGTCGACACAAGTCAAGAGTGTGTCGACACAAGTTGCAGTTTTTCAGGAATCAGTCTACCCAGGTCGACACACTCTCAGAGCAGGTCGACACTGGACCCAGTTCCCAGAACAGCCAGTTTGCGGATTTGGGACAACAGGTCGACACACTCTCAGAGCAGGTCGACACGGGACCTTCTTCCCAGAACAGCTATTTTCAGAAATGGGACAGTGTGTCGACACCACCACCAGGGCAGGTCGACACACTACGGAAAGATTCCATCTTAAAGTGGATGGCTGCCACGTGTCTGCCTAGGGCGATGGGGAATCAACCTAGGATCGTGTGCCCTTATACCTAAAGGGTATCTTTGGATTCTTTTGGGTATAAAAGGCCCTCTATTGGCCATCCATCTAGAAGAGAGACCCAACCAAACTCTTAGAGCCTCCTGGAAGTTTTCTGGCGGCTGCAAGAGGTCGTCTCCCTCCTCTGCTCTCTGTGTGCTTCCAGAAGACCAATTCTCACCAATTCAAGTGTGAGAATTGGAGTGTGATCCCTGTAGAAACCTCTGAAGCATCCCAAGGAAGCAGATCCTGTAGAAGCCTTCGTTGGAGAAGAACTCAAGGAAGATCCAACAATTCCAAAGTGCAGAGCATCGGTTTTGGACTTCAAGATTGCAAGCCTCTTCCCAATCCAAGCTTCTACAAGGGAGTACACTTGAAGAACGAAGCTATTTAATACAATTCACTGTACTTCTGTTCTTCTGAGATATCTTTTGAGATTATGCAAGTGCTTCTGCATAGCTCTCATTAGTGCTCTCATTTTCGACTAGATCTGTGCTAGAAGGTCTATGTCTTGAGTTGGTGTCTAGCAACCATTGTGTGAGCATTGTGCTCAAGTTGTGTGAGCATTGTGCTCAGGTTGTTGTGAGCCGTCGTGCTCAGTTTGAGTTGTCTAACTCAAGGTTGTGTTGAGCAGTCTTGCTCAGTGGTTCTAGAGTAGTCTTGCTCTAGAAGTTGTGTGAGTTGTAAGCTCTCAAGTTTGGAGTTGTCAGGCTCCAGTGGGTGTGTACCCGGTTGTTTTAGTGAATCCTCACAGGGTGTGAGGGGTGGATGTAGGAATCACTTGGGTGATTTCCGAACCACCTAAAAAATCCTTGTGCATTTGTCTAATTGTGGTTTGATCGTTTTATCCGTTAGATGCTTGCATAGGATCGGTTAATATTCATTTAATCAACTTGTTTCACATCTTCTTTACCAACTCACTCAAATCTCATCAGATCTGTGTTTTTCACTGATTAAAATAGCCTCTGATTTAAAAGTATTTTAAATTGCTTTAGCTTCCGCAGAAAGTGGCATAGATCTATTCATCCCCCCCTTCTAGATCTTATCCACACCTTTTCCTCGATCCTTCAGTCTCTGTGTTGATGTAGACTGCACACCGGGGTCGGGGAAGCCTCACCAATGTCCAAAGTCTCTCCCAGTCAATGTAGATCGCCAGAAAACACACCACAACACCAGATTCAACCCGCAAAAGATCAATTTTTCGCACAGGAACTCTAGGGTTTCTCAAAGAGCCAAAAGACTTAATCCGACTGAAATAGGGTGATTTTATAGAACCTAAGGGTGTGGTACGCATTAAGGTAGGAATCCTACCGTTGGAAGTCAGTTTCCAAAATAGGAACCGGAGGAAACGCAGCCGTTTCCAGATTTAAAACCGCACATTTCTGGGAAAATAGACGGCCACATAGTTGCCGTTTACTGGGAGTTGGCTTCCATCGATCTGGACGTCGACTTCCCCATGCACGTCCATGCATGTTGACGTTAACATGCACCTCGGCCAAAACACAGAAATAACCAGAAATACACATTCACCATATACATATATATGCAATGTAAGGTATAACTTAAGCACCATATGTATAATGTAAATAAAACAATATGTACATAAAACAAGCATATACATATGTACAACATTATTCAAATACAATATGCAGAACAACTACATATATTTATATACATATATATATATATATATACACATAGATATATACACAAGCATCTAACCACCATAAGACAAAGTCTAATAAAAGAGCAAAATTTGAGGGCCTTACAGATCTAGTAGCAGTTAAGTATAGTAGAGAACCAATCATACCTCTGTAAGATTTACCTTGAGGATCATTGTCTAACCTGGTGGAAGTGCTCATAGAAATGGTTAGATGCTTTGCTTGTTCAAAACCAAACATCTTTAGAAGATCCTTGATGTACTTAGTCTGATTGATGTGGGTTGCCTCTTTGTCTTGTTTGATTTGAAGTCCAAAGAAGTAATTCAATTCCCCCATCAAACTCATCTCGAATTCTCCCTATAGTAATTCTTCAAAGTACTTGCAAAAAGATTTATCAGTAACTCCAAAAATGATGTCATCAACATAATTTGCACAATTAAGGTATTTTGAGAGCATGATTTAATAAACAAAATGCTATCTACTTTGCCTTTTATGAAACCATGTTTTAAAAGAAATGCACTTAGTCTTTCATACCAAGCTCTAGGTGCTTGTTTCAGACCATATTGTGCCTTATGCAATTTGAAAACATGATTAGGATGGTCTGTGACTTCAAAGCTAGGAGGTTGTTCAACATAGATTCCTCTTTTATAAAACCATTTAAAAATGTAGATTTCACGTCCATTTGAAATAATTTTAAATCAAATGTAGATGCATATGCTAGCAAAATCCGAATAACCTCAAGTCTAGCTACTGTTGCATAGGTTTCATCAAAATCTATGTCTTCTTCTTGGGAATAGTCTTGAGCTACAAGTCTAGCCTTGTTTCTAGTAATGACACCAACTTCATCCATTTTGTTTCTGAACACCCATTTGGTGCCAATAATAGGATGACCTGATGGCCTAGGCATAAGGGACCAAACCTGATTTCTCGTGAACTGAATCAGTTTATATTGCATGGCTAAAATCCAATATTCATCAGTCAGTGTCTCATTGACTGTCTTGGGCTCAATTTGGGAAACAAAAGCTAAATCATCACAAGGAATAGCATTACCTCTGGTTCTTACCCCTACAATTGGATCTTCAATGATATTTTCTTTTGGATGATTCTTCTTATATCTCTATTCCCTAGGAAGATCTTCATGGGTTGGTTCTTTTTGTTATAGTTCTTCCAGGGGTGGATCTTCACTATCCTTGATAGATACCTCTTGCATTTTCTCGGATAGGTCCTCCATACCTTCATCATCACTCACAATTTCCTTTCTCATTGATGGGTTAGATTCATCAAATATAATACGTACAGTTTGTTCAATTAACCGACTTCTTTTATTGAAAACTTTATAACCTTTAGGTTTGGAAGTGTAACTCAAAAAATACTTGCATCAGATTTTGGATCTAGCTTATCTAGAATTGACTTACCATTGTTGTGAATGAATCATTTGCATCTGAAAGGCTTTAGGTCGCTTACATTTGACTTCTTTTTCTTGTACAGTTCATATGCTGTATTTTTTAAAATTGGTCTGATCATTGCTCTGTTGACTATGTAGCATGCAGTATTAATTACTTCTGCCCAAAAATATTTTGGCAAGTTGTATTCAGACAACATGGTTCTTGCCATATCCAGCAATGTTATGTTCTTCCTTTCAACAACTCCATTCTGTTGAGGTGTCCTTGGTGCTGAGAAGTTATGTTCAATACATTGATCTTTACAAAACCTCACAAACTCTCTGTTCTAAAATTCTCCTCCATGATCTGACCTTAATCCAATTATTCTGTACTCCTGATCCTTCTGGACTAACTTGCTGAATTTTACAAAAGCCTCAAATATGTCATCTTTATGTACCAGAATGGCACCCATGTGAACCTTGAGAAATCATCAACTATTACAAACCCATACTTCTTTCCTCCCAAGCTTATTGTAGACATTGGTCCAAATAGATCCATATGAATTAGCTCTAAAGGCTTGGTGGTGGTGACAGTAGTTTTTGACTTGAAAGAACTCTTTGTATGTTTACCTTTAGCACATGGTTCATAGACTTTGTCATTGTGTAGGTTGATTCTTAGCAATCCTTCCACTAGCTCATGCTTGATTAATTTTCTGATGACATCTAAACTAGCATGACCCATCCTTCTATGCCATAGTTCTACATTTGTGCTCTTGGTTGCTATTAGACATATATCTTGATTTCTCAGATCTTCGAGTTGTAGGACATATAGATTCTTCTCTCTATGCCCTTCAAAAATCACTTCTCCATTCTTAATGATTTGACATTTTCATTCTATGAATTTCACTTGATGTCCTTTGTCACAGAGCTGGCTGATGCTTATCATGTTGCGCTTCAGTCCTTTGACACAAAACACTTCATCTATTAAATCCTTGTTCTTGTTGCCTACTATTCCACATCCGATAATGGTCTCCTTGCCATTGTCTCCATAAGTGACTAATCCTTCTTCAGACTTGATTGACTTGATTAGGCTTTTATTACCTGTCATGTGTGTAGAGCATCCACTGTCCAGGTACCACTAGGATAATTTTAGACTTACCTACAAACATATCAATGAGTTTTAGGTACCCAGATTCTTTTGGATCCTGAGTGGTTAGTTTCGACATACTGACCTTATAGTATCCATTTTAAATGTTTTGTTGGGTAGGTATTCTTTGTATGACCAAGTTTATTACAATGAGTACAACAAGTAATATTATTTAATGTTTTACTTACATTACTGTGCTTCCTGCTCAGCTACAAATTTTGGTAGAGGGTATTTTTCTGGATATATAATTATTTCTTCAATTTTTGGTGGTTTATAGACAATTTCATATTTCTTTTTACCGGATCTTCTTGCACCTTTTAGTATTAACGAGGATCTTCCATTCGTTAATTTCTCAATTGTAGTTGTTAAATATTCGTTATCTTTTATTAATGTTTCTATTTCCTCTTTTGACTTAATTTTAATTTCCTGATTTTCTAAAATTAGTATTTTATTATTTTTGTTTTTTACATCTTCGCATAATAATTAATCCTATGTTTTAATTCTTGAATTCATTTTTCCAGTTGTTCCATTTCAGATTTTAAGTCTGAGTTAGTGTTTTTAAGGCATGCATAATTTTTCTTAATGGTTTTTAAGTGTTTACACATATTTTTATATTTTTCATATAATTCATTAAAAGTAACTTCTAAATTGTCATCATCAGAATCTGAAAACAAATCAAAGGAGGTGTCGGAATTTACCTAATCATCAATATTTGCTATAAAGGCAAGATGAGCTCTTTCTTGTTGTTGTTCATCTAAGCTTGAGTCTTTAGATGAGTTATCTTCATTATTCCAGACAGCAGCCATAACTTTCTTCTTATATCTCTTGTATTTTCAAGATGACTCTTCCTTCTTGTGTTCCTTTTTGTTTAACTTAGGGCAATCTGTCCTTAGATGCCCTATTGCTTACATTCATAGCATAGTTTATGTCTTCTTGTTGTCTTTCTGTAGAATCTTCTTCCTGGCAGTTGCTTCTTCTTGGAAAATATTATTTGTAAACGTCTTGATAGAAAGGCTTCTTCTTCACTATCTATACTTGTAGCAACCTGAATTTTTGGAAATATAAATTTAATAATTTATAAAAATAAAAGTAATTAGAAAATCAAATAAAAGAAAAATAAATAAAACCCATTAAAAGAAAAGAAGTAATGGGCTTTGTTAAAGGGACCCATTAGAAATTAGTGGGCTAAAATAGAGAATCTTAAAAGGGGAATAATGGAAAATTACCCGTAAATTCGTAACTAAAATATTACTTAAATAAAAGAGGTATTTAATGCATTAAAATAAGTGGTTTGAGTTGGATTTGGAATCTTAAACCTACCCCAATTGCTTGGCCACGAAATCCTCTCTCTCTCAACCCAATTAGAAGATCTCTTTCTTAAAAAGGGGAGAGGAAAATAGGAAACTCGGAATTAAATGAGAATTAGACTTAAACTTGGAAATGGAATTAGGGGGAGCTTAAATACTTCTCTAAAACCCTCATGGCCGGCCCTAGCTCATGCCAAGAGGTTGTTGGACCAGAAGGAGAAGCCAAGAGAGAGAAATCATGGAGAGGAAGATCTATCAAAGCTTCTTCCCGAGTTCTTCATCTTCAAACCCTAGAAGAGGAAAAACGTGAAAGGTAGGCATTATCACGAGCATAAACTATGGAAAATTATCTGTAGGATATTCCATTCATCTTGAACAAAGCCCTCAAATTTTGTATTTTTCCTTCAACCCAATCTTTTGTTATGGATTTTCAAAGTTCTGCAACTTACATGACCCTGAACCCCCTTCGTACCACTTGATCTCCATATTTGCTAAACCCCAAGCCTCGAAATTTTTATTGGAGGTTTTGATGGTTGTTAGCTCTCTTTAGCCCCTTAAAGCCCTAATTTTCATCTACCCTAGTGGGTGAATTAATTCGTTTACTCCAACGGATTACTGTTTCTGTCCTTCCTGTTTAATTAGACCAAAGCATGCTGAAACCTTATTTGTTTTTCAAATTCCTATTTACTGTAAGTTCTTACGCATGTCTAGATCAATCTGCAACTTGTTTCATGATTTTTCGTTACTTGTACAATTAGTTCTATGTTTTTGAATCCCTCTGTGTCAAGAAGGGCAACTCTTGGACCGCAATCCAAGACATATCTGATTCCTGTCAGACTCGGGCACAAACCACCAGAACGCGACAGCCCGATAGGCTGCGTTCTGTGGTCTGGTTGCGACAGACTGCCAGTCGCATTCTGAACGCGACAGGCATCGCCGTCGCGATCGCTGTGCCTGGCCTAAACGGCTTGTCGCGTTCCTTACATGACTCTGTCGCGTTCTCAGCGCCTGTTGGAACACCCTGTCGCGATCTGTACAAGGCCCCGTCGCGTTCTGCTCTGAGCCCGTCGCTACCCATACTGGGCTAAGTCGCGATCATAGTGTTTGACCTAAAAACCTAATTTTTGCAAGTCTTGACGTTCCACAGTAATCTTCATATCATGTTAACTATTTTAATTACAGAAAAACGAAGTTGTAAGTATTGGTTATATTTTAACTAATAAAAGTCAATCACTTGACCTATCATATCTACAATTTTCATGACACTTACACACACTTTGAACCATCCAAATATGGCTTAATTGGTATGAACATGTTACAGAATTTTTATGGTAATTTATGTCATTAAATTGCCTCATTCTGAAATATACTTGTGTACGTTTTTCTCGCGTTCTTTAGAAACACCGATACCGACACTCCACTGTTCTAGAACTCCTCTAGAACGTCGAGCCCTACACACTTTCTTGACTTGGACGAACTCTCTGACGGATACTCCTTCTACCGGACTAGTGAGTCTTTGTTCAAGGCCTCCGTAAGTCTCCTCTGTCCATGGATTCCCACATGGTCGACGAGCGGGTTGTACCCTAACACCTATGATACCCTTTAGGAATCAACAAGATCTAAACGGCTATTAGAAGTTCGCTCTTATCTTGAATTCTGCCGGACCTCTGGACTAGTGTATAACATGGCCAGTGGAAAGGTAGTGAGTTCCACCTGACTTCCAACACCGAGTGCGCGTGTTGTGCAACTGTTACTATCGCCTGTTTACTCGACGTGTTACGTGCATTGTCCCCTAGCTCTCATCTCCACTCTTCTCGCTCATCTATTCACGTTCTCTCTACTATCTTATCTATTCATCTAGTGCTCTCATCTATTTCTTGGTACTCTATATTGGCCATTGACTGATTCTCTAAAGATAAACAATATAATCAATGTCTGGCAATATATAAAGGGCCCGATTTAGTCCTGGGATGTGCGCCCGAAAGTGCTAGTGCCCATTGGAGTTAAATGATCAGAGTGTTTGGCATTACACTCGAGTGCTATCTATCTCGACTATCTAAATGACAATCAAAAAGTGATATATTCTCTCGTTGTCTATTGACAAAAGTGCTATACTATACTCGTTTTGCTATTGCTATATTTTGTGCTATGTGTGCTATGGCCATCTTGCTATTTTGTGCTATACTTGACTCTCGTGCTATATTTGGAAAGTTGTGTTATTTCGATCATGCGCTATCCTGCTATCTTTTACCATACTTGACTTTCTCGTTCTATCATTAGTTACTCTGCCTTTTAATACATTAATCATTTAAAGCCTGCTTGACTATTGAGATTTAAGTCCTACTATGCGTTATCGCTCACCTTGCGTTATTTGTTGTTGTGTTCTCAGGTGAGACCGAGGATGAACTATACACTCAAGAGGACGGGAACGACCAGGAGTGACGTCACGAGTACCCTAGTGTCCTAGAGTTATGTTAGAGTCTTAGTTTAGTCTTTCACTCTTATTTCAATGTAATTGGGCCCTATAGAATGGCTCTGATATTAGTGGTTGTAACTAGACATTGGAAAGTTATTAATGAGAAGAGTTTTCTTTAGTATTATTCATTGTGTAATGGTTTGATGTCTAGTTCTTGCTCTGTATCCGTTTACTTGCAACTGCCTCGCGTTCCGATATTCCGCGTCGGGGCGTGACAGTTTTGTGGTATCAGAGCTTAGGTTGTTATTAAGTATAGGATGATCTAGGTTGACCAGCCTCGACTAGAGTCAATTATCCTACCTATGAGGGTTGTGGTTAGAGCCATAGGTAAATAGCTAAAATGAACTCATACACGCACGAATTAAATTCACATCAATATCATGACAATAAGCTATTTTTGTAGGAACTAAGCAACAAAGATGACTGCTGAACGTGCTCAAATGAGGGGCATGCAACAGACCATTCAAGAGCTAACACACGCAATCATGCAAGCTGCCCAAGGAGGTGGCAATCGTGGTGCAGGCGACCTGCATCGCAACTTCAGGAGTCTAAACCCACCTAGGTTCAGTGGATCCACGGATCCGGATGAAGCTGAGCACTGGCTCAAAGAGACGGAAAGAATTTTCCGCGTCATGCAATGTGCAGCGGGGGATAAGCTGCTGCTAGCCACATTCCAACTTGAAAAGGACGCTCGCGCTTGGTGGGAGTCTGTTGAAGCGACCAGAGCTAATGGTCAGTTCACCTGGACCGAGTTCAAAGAAGCCTTCAATTCCAAATACTTCTCGGAGCGTGTCCAAGAAAGGAAGGCTGCGGAATTCATTGCTCTTAAACAGCGAAGCTCGACTGTGGCCGAGTATGAAGCCTAGTTTTCAAGACTGGCACGATATGCTGAACACTTAGTGAACACTGAGAGGATGAAGGCTAAGCGCTTTCTCAACGGCCTCAAGCCTCAATACATTACTCAACTCGCACCTCTCGACATCCAGACCTACGCCGAGTTGGTGAAGAAAGCACAGCTGCTGGAAGATGCTACGGACTTCACCGACCGTATAAAAGGGAAGTTCGTGAAAAAGGAAATGACCTCGGGTCAGTCATCTGCTAATTCGAACAACGGCATGAAGTGTCCCTTCAACATCACGGAGGGATCCAGCCAAGAAAGGAAACCGAAGGTCTTCGTACCCAACACTCCAGCCAAGAGCAACTACAAGCACTGTGACAAGCCCGGTCACACTGCGGACGAGTGCTGGAGGAAAGTCGGCGCATGCCGGCGCTGCGGAAGTCGCGAGCACCGCATCCCCGAGTGCCCGCTGCTGAAAGAACATGAGAGGCGCCCTAATGCGCCTAAGAAACAGGGAAGGTTGGAAGCCCTACAAGATGAGAAACCCGCTAAGGACGATGGCGTGGTAGAAGGTACTCTACAAGTTTTCTCCTTATCAGCATACTGGAGCAACTCATTCATTTATATCTCAACACTTTGCTGATACCCTAACTGCAAAACCTATATCCATGGGTTGTGAGTTCTCTGTCACAACGCCACTAGGAGAAAAGGAGAAACTGAACAAATACTTTCCATCTGCCGATGTAATGATCGGAGACCATAACCTAAAAGTTGACCTAGTGTGTATGCCCATGGAAGGCTATGATGTAATTTTGGGAGCCGACTGGTTGTCCACTTATGGGGCAAGTGTTGATTGTAAGAAAGGAAGGGTGACCTTTAGTGACTTTCCTAAATTGGCATTCTCCGGGATTAGACATAAGAGACGGATGTCTCTAATCTCCGCCATAAAAGTCCACAACATGATAAGGAAAGGATGCATCGCTTTCCTAGAAGTCGTAGTTGTTGAAAAGAAGGGTTCTAAGATATAAGACATCCACATAGTCCAGGATTACCCCGATGTGTTTCCTGAAGATCTGCCAGGGATTCCTGCGGAACTTGATGTCAACTTCGCCATAGAGTTGATCCCTGGTGCTGCCCCGGTATCGCGTCAACCGTACCGGATGTCACCTGCCGAGCTAAAGGAGTTGAAGATGTAGCTGATGGAGCTATTAGAGAAGGGGTTCATTAGACCGAGTACTTCCCCATGGGGGGCACCTGTACTATTCGTCAAGAAGAAATATGGATCGATGAGGCTATGCATCGACTATCGTCAACTCAATCAGCTCACCATCAAGAACAAATACCCACTGCCCAGGGTCGATGAACTATTCGACCAAATATCTGGAGCTCAATATTTCTCCAAGATCAATCTTCGATCTGGCTATCATCAAATGAGGATCAAGGATGATGATATCTTCAAAACGGCTTTCAGGAGCAGGTATGGACATTATGAATTCGTCGTTATGCCTTTTGGTCTAACCAATGCTCCTGCAGCCTTTATGCAACTCATGAACAGCATATATCGGTCATACCTTGACAAGTTCATGGTCGTCTTCATCGACGATATCCTCATATATTCAAAGACCAAAGAAGAGCATGAAGAACATCTGAAGATAGCACTGCAAGTCTTGCGAGACAACAGACTATACGCAAAGCTTAGCAAGTGTGAATTCTGGCTCGAAGAAGTGTCCTTCTTAGGCCATGTCATCTCAAAGGACGGCATCTCCGTTGATCCCTCCAAAGTCGAAGCTGTACTCAATTGGGAGAGACCAACCAACGTCACCGAGATAAGAAGCTTCTTAGGACTGGCTGGCTACTACATGCAGTTTATCAAGGACTTCTCCAAGATCGCCGTTCCTCTCACACGACTGACACGAAAGGAGAATCCATACTCCTGGAGTAAAGAGTGTGAGAAAAGTTTCCAAACTCTTAAAGATCGTCTTACCTCCGCACATGTTCTCGCTCTGCCAATAGAGGGAGAAGGTTTCTCTGTCTACACCGATGCCTCTGGGATTGGGCGATGGTATGTACTAATGCAAAAGGAAAAGTCATCGCCTACTCTTCTCGACAACTGAAGACTCATGAAGTCAACTATCCCGTGCATGATCTTGAGTTGGCTGCCGTGGTCTTCGCCTTGAAAATCTGGAGACATTACCTCTACGGAGAAAAGTTCACTGTCTACTCAGACCATAAAAGTCTGAAGTATTTATTCTCCCAGAAAGAACTCAACATGAGACAGAGAAGATGGCTAGAATATCTGAAGGATTTTGAATTCAACATCCAATACCATTCAAGCAAGGGTAATGACATGGCTGATGCTTTTAGTAGGAAGCCAATGGCGTCTGTTTCAAGTCTAGTCCTTGGCGAGATGCAACTACAGGAACAATTCGCAAGGTTAGACTTAAATATTGAACATAGGGATGATCGAGTCTTGGTTGTCAATATCAAGATTCAATCTGATCTGCTAGAGGAGATCAAAGCTCAACAAGATGATGATCCATTCTTAGTTTGCGTCAAGGAAACTCTAGCCGAAAGACCGGACTTTGTTATGACCGAAGATGGAAGGCTTGTTTTTCAAGGGAGGACATGTGTTCCTGACAATGAAGAACTGAAGAGGAAGCTAATGGATGAAGCTCACAAAACAAAGTACATTATTCATCCAGGCGGTACCAAAATGTATCAAGACATGAAAAGAATATTTTGGTGGTCGAACATGAAGAGAGAGGTAGCTGAACATGCCGCTCACTGCCTTACTTGCCAACAAGTGAAAGCGAAACACCTGCGCCATGCTGGTGTACTCAGACCGCTAGATATTCCGGAATGGAAATGGGAAAGCATTGGCATGGACTTCATCATGAATTTACCCAAGACTCGTGGTGGACTCGACGCCATATGGGTCATTATGGACCGACTAACCAAATCCGCCCATTTTCTGCCTATAAAGAGTAAGTGGCCGGTGGATACTAGCTGCCCTATATGTCAAGGAAATAGTGAGACTGCACGGAGTTCCATCATCCATAGTCTCGGATCGAGATCCGAGATTCACATCTCATTTTTGGAAAGGACTGTAAGGTGCACTAGGTACTAAACTCAACTTTAGTACCGCGTTCCATCCACAAACTGATGGGCAAACCGAAAGAACCAACCAAATAGTGGAAGACATGTTGAGAGCTTGCACTATAGACTTCCAAGGATATTGGAACGAACACCTATCTCTTATCGAGTTCGCCTATAACAACAGTTACTAGGCGAGCATCAAGATGGCACCGTTCGAAGCACTGTACGGAAGTAATTGTAGATCTCCTGCATGCTGGAATGAGGTTGGAGAACATCAGTGGCTAGGCCCAGACATGGTGCAACGTACCACAAGGGACATACAAGTGATTAGAGACCGGCTTAAGACTGCTCAGTCCAGACAAAAGAGCTATGCCGACAAAAGAAGGCGAGACTTAGATTTCCAAGTCGGTGATCATGTGTTCTTGAAGGTGTCACCTACTCACGGCATCCAAAGATTTGGCGTGAAAGGAAAGCTCAGTCCTAGATTCATTGGTCCTTTTGAAGTACTCGAAAGGATTAGTGAGGTTGCATACCGACTGGCATTGCCACCGGATCTGGCATGGGTACACAATGTGTTCCATGTCTCCATGCTCAGGAAGTATGTCTATGACCCTACCCACATCGTTCGCCACGAGAAGTTGGTGCTGAACAAGGATGTGGTATATGAAGAGAAGCCAGTCAAGATACTGGAACGGAAGGTTCAACAGCTTAGGAACCGTCCCATCCACGTGGTTATAGTCTTATAGAATAACCGCGGAGTGGAAGAAGCCACATGAGAACCGGAAGGAGTCATCAGACGGAACTACCCTGATCTTTTCGGTAAGTCATTCCCTCCTAAATGATCATATGAATTTGGGACCAAATTCTTTTTAAGAGGGGGAGGATGTAGCAACCTCGATTTTAGAAAATAAAAATTTAATAATTTATAAAAATAAAAGTAATTAGAAAATCAAATAAAATAAATAAATAAACCCATTAAAAGAAAAGAAGTAATGGGCTTTGTTAAAGGGACCCATTAGAAATTAGTGGGCTAAAATAGAGAATCTTAAAAGGGAATAATGAGAAATTACCCTAAATTCGTAACTAAATATTACTTAAATAAAAAGAGGGTATTTAATGCATTAAAATAAGTGGTTTGAGTTGGATTTGGAATCCTAAACCTACCCCAATTGCTTGGCCACGAAATCCTCTCTCTCTCAACCCAATTAGGAGATCTCTTGCTTAAAAAGGGGAGAGGAAAATAGGAAACTCGGAATTAAATGGGAATTAGACTTAAACTAGGAAATGGAATTAGGGGGAGCTTAAGTACTTCTCTAAAACCCTCATGGCCGGCCCTAGCTCATGCCAAGAGGTTGTTGGACTAGAAGGAGAAATCGTGGAGAGGAAGATCTATCAAAGCTTCTTCCCGAGTTCTTCATCTTCAAACCCTAGAAGAGGAAAAACGTGAAAGGTAGGCATTCTCATGAGCATAAACTATGGAAAATTATCTGTAGGATATTCCAATCATCTTGAACAAAGCCCACAAATTTCGTATTTTTCCTTCAACCCAATCTTTTGTTATGGATTTTCAAAGTTCTGCAACTTACATGACCCCGAACGCCCTTCATACCTCTTGATCTCCATGTTTGCTAAACTCCAAGCCTCAAAATTTTTATTGGAGGTTCTGATGGTGGTTAGCTCTCTTTAGCCCCTAAAATCCCTAATTTTCATCTATTCTAGTGGGTAAATTAATTCGTTTACTCCAACGGATTACTGTTTCTGTCCTTCCTGTTTAATTAGACCAAAGCATGCCGAAACCTTGTTTGTTTTTCAAATTCCTATTTACTGTAAGTTCTTACGCATGTCTAGATCAATCTGCAACTTGTTTCATGATTTTTTGTTACTTGTACAATTAGTTCTATATTTTTGAATCCCTCTGTGTCAAGAAGGGCAACTCTTGGACCGTAATCCAAGACATATCTGATTCTTGTCAGACTCATACACAGACCACCAGAACGTGATAGCCCGATAGGCCGCGATATGTAGTCTGGTTGCGACAGACTGCCAGTTGCGTTCTGAACGCGACAGGCATCGCCGTCGCGATCGCTGTGCCTGGCCTGAACGGCTTGTCGCGTTCCTTACATGACTCTGTCACGTTCTCAGCGTCGTTGGAACACCCTGTCGCGATCTGTACAAGGCCCCGTCGCGTTCTGCTCTGAGCCCGTCGGTACCCATACTGGGCTACGTCGCGATCATAGTGTTTGGCCTAAAAACCTAATTTTTGCAAGTCTTGACGTTCCGCAGTAATCTTCATATCATGTTAACTGTTTTAATTACAGAAAAACGAAGTTGTAAGTATTGGTTATATTTTAACTAATAAAAGTCAATCACTTGACCTATCATATCCACAATTTTCATGACACTTACACACACTTTGAACCATCCAAATATGGCTTAATTGGCATGAACATGTTACATAATTTTTATGGTAATTTATGTCATTAAATTACCTCGTTCTTAAATATACTTGTGTATGTTTTCTCGCGTTCTTTAGAAACACTGATATCGACGCTCCACTGTTCTAGAACTCCTCTAGAACGTCGAGCCCTTGTTTCTATCTACACACTTTCTTGACTTGGACGAACTCTCCGACGGATACTCCTTCTGCCAAACAAGTGAGTCTTTGTTCAAGGCCTCCGTAAGTTTCCTCTGTCCATGGATTCCCACATGGTCGACGAGCGGGTTGTACCCTAACACCTATGATACCCTTTAGGGATCAACAAGATCCAAATGGCTATTAGAAGTTCGCTCTTATCTTGAATCCCGCCGGACCTCTGGACCTGTGTATAACATGGCCAGCGGAAAGGTAGTGAGTTCCACCTGACTGCCAACACCGAGTGCGCGTGTTGTGCAACTGTTACTATCGCCTGTTTACTCGACGTGTTACGTGCATTATCCCCTAGCTCTCATCTCCACTCTGCTCGCTCATCTATTCACGTTCTCTCTACTATCTTATCTATTCATCTAGTGCTCTCATCTATTTCTTGGTACTCTATATTGGCCATTGACTGATTGTCTAAAGATAAACAATATGACCAATGACTGGCAATATATAAAGGGCCCGATCTGGTCCTGGGATGTGCGCCCGAAAGTGCTAGTGCCCATGGGAGTTAAATGATCAGAGTGTTTGGCATTACACTCGAGTGCTATCTATCTCGACTATCTAAATGAAAATCAAAAAGTGTTATATTCTCTCGTTGTCTATTGACAAACGTGTTATACTATATTTGTTGTGCTATTGCTATATTTTGTGCTATTTGTGCTATGGTCATCTTGCTATTTTGTGCTATACTCGACTCTCGTGCTATATTTGGAAAGTTGTGCTATTTCGATCATGCGCTATCCTGCTATCTTTTACCATACTTGACTTTCTCGTTCTATCATTAGTTACTCTACCTTTTAATACATTAATCATTTAAAGCCTGCTTGACTATTGAGATTTAAGTCGTACTGGGCGTTATCGCTCACCCTGCGTTATTTGTCATTGTGTTCTCAGGTGAGACCGAGGATGAACTATACACTCAAGAGGACGGGAACGACCAGGAGTGACGTCACGAGTACCCTAGTGTCCTAGAGTTATGTTAGAGTCTTAGTTTAGTCTTTTACTTATATTTCAATGTAATTGGGCCCTATAGAATGGCTCTGATATTAGTGGTTGTAACTAGACATTAGAAAGTTATTAATGAGAAGAGTTTTCTTTAGTATTATTCATTGTGTAATGGTTGGATGTCTAGTTCTTGCTCTGTATCTGTTTACTTGCAACTACCTCGCGTTCCGATATTCCGCGTCGGGGCATGACAATACTGCTATTATCACTGGTTGTGGCACAGTCTTTACTTGGCTCTTCAGTTTTTAGTGTCATACTAACTTTTTTCTTCGAGGTGCTTTCCCCTAGTCTCTCCATATTTATCTGATGAGCCATGAGAGACCCAATGAGCTTTTCTAATGACATTGAGGAGAGATCATTGGCTTCCTCTATAGCAGTGACTTTGGGAGTCCATAAAGTTGGTAAGGATTTTAGTATTTTCCTCACCATGTCTTTTGTCTCATATCTTTTCCCAAGTCTAGCTAGACCATTTGTAATATCAATGAATCGACTATACAATTGAGAGATGAACTCACCTGAAATCATCTGAAACTTTTCGCACTTAGTCACTAATATGTCTATCCTTGTTTCTTTTACCTTATCAGTCCCTTCGTGGGTGAGTTTCAGCTTATCTCACATTTCTTTCACCGACTTGCATGCAGATATTCTATTGAATTCTTTCTTGCTTAATGAACAACATAATATACTTTTGGCTTTGCTGTTTTGAGACATCTTTTTCTTGTCATCATCTGTCCACTTGTCTTTGGAGTTAGTGACTTCCAGATATCCATCTTCTATTATAGTCCATAGTTAAAAGTCAAGACCTTGAGGAAAGAACTTCATTCTTGTCTTTCAGTAGTTGTAATCTTCTCCATCGAACAGTGGAGGCATGTTGACAGTGTTAGGAACGGATGGGTGGAAGGATCAGATCTAGAAGGGGGGTTGAATAGATCTAATGACAATTAACGCGGAAGCTTAAGCAATTAAAAATTACTTCTAATCAGAGATCAAAACGCCCAAACAATTTACTGATCTAAAGTGTGATTTGGGTGTGTGAGCAAATCAATTAGTAGTGTGAACGAAATCCCTATGCATGCATCTAGCGAGATACAAAGGCAAACCACAATTCAAACCAATGCACAGAGGATTTTTAGGTGGTTCGGAAATCACCTCCAGTGACTCCTACGTCCACCCCTCACACAATGAGGCCACACTACTCAAAACCTTGAGTACAACTCACACAGGAGCACGACGACTCCAAACACCCTTGAGCACGACGACTCAAGAAACACCTGGAGCACGACGACTCCAAACACCCTTGAGCACGACGACTCAAGAAACACCTGGAGCACGATGACTCCAAACACCCTTGAGCACGACGACTCAAGAAACACCTGGAGCACGACGACTCCAAACTGAGCACTCAAACAACAACCGGAGTACGACGACTCCAAATTGAGCACGATGGCTCAAATCACACAGTGAGTGCGACGACTCACAAACCAGAGCTCGACGACTCAGAGTACAAAAGCTAGATCAAACACTAAAGAGATCAGATCCTCTAGCAATGATCTTATTCAAGACAGATTCGTACACAGAAATTTGTGCAGAACTTCATGCACAAATATCACAGATGAAATAAGGAAGAACAAACTCTGAGATGAGGGAAATGGATGTAGAAAGAGTGTTCTTCATTGAAGAGGCCTTGCAGAGATTTCCATTGAGGAGGCTTGATGGAATTCGATGAAGATTCTCCTCAATTGGCGATGCTCTACTTTGATGGCATCTGAAATGCCAGAAATCCTTCTTCTCCTGCGCCTCTTCAGTTGGATCTGCTCCCTTGCCTTGCACAGCAACCTTCTCTCCAGGGATTCCCCTTGATTCCCTTGTCCTTCCTCTTGAAAGGATGGCTTGTAGCTTCTGGAGATGGAGACAGATCTGGAAAGCCCCTTTCAGCCGCCAAAAAGGTTCTTCAGGAAGTGTATGGGCTCTCTTGCCTTTGGGGTACAAGGAACATGGGTATTTATAGCCCCATATGTCCATAAAGTGCTTTGGGGTGCATGGGCACGGAACCCTAGGTCAAATCCCTTAAATCCCAAGCATCCACGTGTACAGAGAAATTCACGATTTTGACTTTCAGCCGGAGTGTGTCGACCTGCTGTCCCATTTCTGCAAACTGGTTTGCTGGAAACTGGGTCTAGTGTCGACCTGCCCTGAGCTAGTGTCGACCTGCCCTTCTGGAATCTGGGACTAGTGTCGACCTACTTTGAGTTAGTGTCGACCTGCCCTTCTGGAATCTGGGACTAGTGTCGACCTGCTTTGAGCTAGTGTCGACCTGCTGTCCCAGTCTGACAACTGGGTCTTCTGGAATCTGGGACTAGTGTCGACCTGCTTTGATCTAGTGTCGACACTACCAAGACAAAAATGTGTGAACCTGAAAATTTAACACATAAACCATTAGTACAAGATATTATCATTAAAATATGAGATATTAAACATCAGAAACATGTTGTTTAAGCATTATTGTGATATGTATAAAATGTATAACATGTTCAACATATCATCATCAAAATCACAACATGTCACAATATCTCATCATTAAAATCGCAATATGTCATCATCAATATCACAGTATGTCATCATCAAAATCAAGGTATGAGTGATGTTCATTGGATATCATTAAATTATAACTTTAGGAAGTTCCAAAACACACTCAACCCAACAATCTCCCCCTTTTTGATGATGACAAAACATATGCACAATCTCCCAATATCTTGACTCCCTTGACTGCAATAATTCCCTCTTTGACCATATACACACTTTGACCTTTCTCCTTTAAAGAACTTTCTCCCCCTTTGAAGGCCTTTTCTCCCCCTTTTTGGAAGGCCCTTTTCTCCCCCTTTTTGGAAGGCCCTTTTCTCCCCCTTTTTGATGTGCCCTTATCTCCCCCTTTTTGACAGCAACAACTTGATAGACAAGAGAGAGAAACAAAGATTGTAGGAGATCAAGAAATGAAATGTAGGGAATAAATGGTAAGAGACATTCAAAATTAGTGAGGCAAAGTGATATTATTAGTTGAGAGAGATTATTGTGTTTTTGTTATTGTGCAACAAAGTTTAATCACAAAGACACACTCAACACAAAGAATAGCAAATTATAATGAGCTGAATGTGGTTAAAATAATGATGCAAATGTGAAATAAAGTGACCTAAATGAGTGAGCAGAAGTATTTAACAAGGATTTTAGGAGCTTTAAGTTTAACACAAGGTAAAATAATAGGTCTAAACACAGTAAACATGAACTTAACTAAGGCCTTAAGCTTTTCTATCCTGTCAATTTTATTTTCTTTCATTTTTAACAGAGAAAGAATACAAGAATAAATTAGTTAAATCTCACTTTTCAGTGCAAGAGATCACATTGATCAGATGCAATACCTCCTGATTACTCAGTGGTTTAACTTTCATTATCTTATACAGAGTTGAAAATTGATTTCCACTTTTTGACGCGAAACAAATCACTTGTTAGGTGAAATGACCCGGTTACTCAGTGGTTCAAGCATTTGCATTGCTCTGTTTGTATCTTTCCAGATTGATCATTTTTCTTTTGATATTTTGCAGGAATATGTTTGCTTTGACCAAAAAAGTCATGACTACGAATTTAGAAAAATTATTCTTATATGTGGTAAAAATAAAGCTTAAACATACACAAATGAAATATTAAAGCCACTCATGTGCCTACAAGTGTTTTGCAAGTCATTTTAAAGACATTCAGTATTAAGATTGCATGACCTTGAAATGATACTGAATCTTTGAAATTAAACTAAATGCACAATGATTTTAGTTTCAATGTTTTAATTCTCTCATAAGAAAATAGCACAAGGACTCAAAAATTCTGATGAGTTTGGGGTTCAAAATAGACAAGTAAGGTCAAGGAATATGACAATGACTCCCCCTCAACAATTGCATACAGGACTCTTGATACTTGGCAGAGAAATATACTCACGCATAGTGAAAGTGTCCGGACAAGCCTGACTTGTCTTTCTTCAAATCACCATTTGATATACCAAGAATGTCAATGCAATGTGAGAGTGAGGAATTTATGAGCAAGAATATTTGTCAACAAACTGAATGAGAGTTGATGATGAATCAGATATGACAGAATATTTCTCCAGCATTTCACTCAAAGATTCTTTCGAATTCACTCCCCCATAAGATATGCATGATATGAAATGATCATTTAAGCAATTCAGATATGTTCATTCCAAGCAATTTGCACAGAAAGAGTATGAACATGATCAAGCATATATTAACAGCAATTTATTGAAGGAGAAGAATTTTGCAAAGACTCAAAATAAAGTTTTTGAGATTTTCATTTTGCTTGATGACCTTTATGCAGAAAAGACTATTGATACTTGGCAGAGAATTTTTCTCACGCATGATGATAGTTTCCAGACAAGCCTAACTTGTCCTTTCACATTTCACCATTTGATATACCACATAGTCACTGCAAAAAGGGTCAATTACACTTTATTTTTAGCATGAAATTCATTGCATTTATTGAAAAACATTTTTGCACTTTTTCAAATTTACTCCCCCTTAATATGTGCATGGAATGAAAAAGTTAGCAAGCATTCACACATGATTATGAGCACAATTAGCTTTAAGCATAACATGACTTTTGGTACTTGGCGGAGTATTTTACTCACGCATAATGATAGTTTCCAAACAAGCAGAACTTGTTTTTCCACATGTCATCATTTGATATACCAAGAAGTCAAAGCAGTTAGTATGCACACAACTCATGGGAACAGTTAAGTATGCATGATAACACAAACATGATTCCAATTGTTATGACACAAAGTTCATTGTTGGGAGTAACATTGAAACACATTTCTCATTTTTCAGATAGAAATTAAACATTCGTTTCAATTCAGGCAATTCAAAATTGAAATAACAAAGAAGTTTTACCTGAATGATTTTCATTTTTTTTTTTAAGATTTTACCTGTGTTCTCCAATCATTTCTAGTCTTGCACAGCCAATATCTTGAATCCATTTACAGTATATGGCTGCAAGACTTCTCAGCTTGCTGATCAAGCTGGTTTTGGGACCCACACTTGCTTGGGTCCTGCAATGAAATCAATGTTAGATTGCAACAAAGATTTCTGAATCCAAAATGCTTTTAATTTTTGTATAGATGCATTTCTTTCATTGATAGAACTATGAGCAGAATTAGTTCCAGATTTTCTTTTTGCCTTGATCAATGCATCTATGTTTTCATGAAGTTTTCTATTTTTTGGATTTTTAATATGAGCAGAAACAAAATGATTTTGTGCAACATTTCTATGCCTATACACATAGAATTTCTGAACATTTCAGTATGAACATGATGTTTATTCTATGTGTATGAGCATGTGCATTAGACTGGAATTTCTGAGCATGCACAACAAAATCATTTTGTACCAACAGTCCCTAGAAATATGACCAATTTTATGACAATGAAAGCATTGGACTGATTGGCATGTTTATTGAAATTTTGATTTCTATTACAGCAATGTTTGGCAAGATGACCAGGTTTATTACAGTGAAAGCAAATGAGAGCATTTTTTACCTGGTACTTACCTTGGCATGTGTGCATTTGCTGGAATCTCCTTTTTATGTGAGAAGGCTTACCATGAGGGGAAGGAGGTACCTTTTGGTGGCTCTTGACATGATGTGAATTTGGAACTTGCCTTGGAGCTTTTTGAACTGATGGAGAAGGTAGATGAATCTTCTTGACAATGGCATTCTCCTTTTCTCTTTCTGTTTCTGAACAAGAACTCTCACTAGTTTTCCATTAGAGATATCAGGGTTCTTGTTCACAGCAGATTTCACAAATGTTATTGTGCTTTTCTTTTCATTTTTCTTAGTTTTAACAGAAGCAAGACTTGTGTTCTTCAATTCATTTTGAATCTTCTGTTTTTCAGCTTTTAATGCAACAACTTCTTTTTCTAAAGTTTGAAGCTTGTTTAGCATGACATCCAAACCATTTTTCATCTTGTTCTTTTCATTTTCAAATTGGCAATTTTTTTTCCAAGTCAGAAATTTTATTACTCAAATTGCTACATTCATTCTCCAATGGTCTGTCATGGAACAAGCCTTCAATCTTCCTTTTTAAGTGACAATTTTCTTCAACAAGTTGTTTGCATCTCTCATTTATTTGATGATCATGAGCCATATTAGAGATTTGTTTGTTTAATTGATCATTATCAAATTTGAAATTGTTATTGAGATCAATCAATTCTTCTTTTTCATTTTCCAGATCAATGACTTTTGATTTCAATAGCTCATGATTTTCTTTCAATCCATTCAATTTAGTTTCACAGATTTGGACTTCATCTTCCAAATTCTCTTTTTCAGAATTTAATTTTTCAACTTCATTTTTCAAATTCTCAATTTCTTCTGAAGGATCTTTGTCATTTTTCTGGAGCAATTCAAGTGTATTTTTCAAGTTTTCACTTTCTTTATGGCAATGTTTTAAAGTCTTTTTCAAGTCTTTATTTTTAGTGTTCAGTTGTACATTAAGACTTTGTATCTTTTCACAGAATTTAATCAATTCAGCATAAGAATGCCCTCATCTTCATCAAATCAGAATTGAAATACACAAATGGATCTGGAGTTGATTTACCTGACCTTTTAGACCCATTTGAACTCTTGTGTTCTGAAGAGGATGAAGAGTGTTCTGAACTCTTAGACTTTGCTGTGAGAGCCATAGTTTTCTGAATTCTTTTTGCTCCTTTTCTTTGTGAGTTCTTTCCATCACTTCTGTTAGCCATGAAGCATAACTCCTCATTTGCTGAACTTGAAGAGTTCTCTTCATCATCCTCACTTTGGTCTTCATCTGACCAAGTTGCAATCATGGCTTTTGACTTCTTCAATTTGTTTTCTTCTCATATTTGTCCTTTTTGATCTCAGGACACTCACCTTTCATGTGTCCTTTCTTGTGGTACCTGTAGCAAACAATATCTTCATCAGTTTTTTATTTCTGCTGTCATTACATTTGAAGAAGAAGCATTCCTTTTATTAGAAGAATATTGTTTCTTTTCATTAAATTTTCTTCTTCTTATTTTAAAATTTTCTGAATTGATTAGTCATGATGTCAAGTTCATCCTCATTAGACTTAGACTCATCAGAACTTGATGTTTCTTGATTTTTCTCTTTGTTGCTTGATGAAGCCTTTAGTGCTACTGGTTTAGCTTTAAGCATGTGTTCTTCATTTCTCTTCAGATTTATTTCATAAGTCATTAAAGATCCTATGAGTTCATCCAAAGAGATTTTGGATAAATCCTTAGAATCTTCAATCACTGTAGCCTTTGTGTGCCAAACAGATGATAGAGAGCGCAAGGTTTTTCTTACCAGATCAGCATCGTGTATTCCTTACCTAATGCCTTCAGTCCATTGACAATTATCATAAACCTAGCAAACATTTCAGAAATCGATTCATCAGATTTCATCATAAACAATTCATATTCAGAAACAAGTATGTTTGCTTTGATTTCCCTAACTTGAGATGTTCCCTCATACATCAATTCAAGTTTATCCCACATTTCTTTAGCAGATTTACACATGGATATTCTTGAATATTCTTTAGGGTGGACTACGCACTGAAGCATGTTCATGGCACTGTAATTAAGAGTAGCTTTCCTAATCTGCTCTCTAGTCCAATTTTCCTCATCTCCTGATTTTCATAAGGACCCACTTCAACTATCCTCCAGATTTCATATTTTGAGCCCTAAGAAAAACTTGCATGCGATTTTTCAGTATGAATAATCAGACCCATCAAAATATGGTGGTCTATTAATGGAATGGCCTTCAGCTACAAATCCTCGAGAATCCATCAATTAGAATGAGATGGTGAAAGAGCAAGCAAACAATTCAAGCAATTAACACAGAGATCAAACAGAAGCAATCAAATCAGATCAGAGATAGACATTAACCCGCTCTGATACCAATTGTTAGGAACGGATGGGTGGAAGGATCAGATCTAGAAGGGGGGTTGAATAGATCTAATGCCAATTAACGCGGAAGCTTAAGCAATTAAAAATTACTTCTAATCAGAGATCAAACACCCAAACAATTTATGATCTGAAGTGTGATTTGGGTGTGTGAGCAAATCAATTAGTAGTGTGAACGAAATCCCATGCATGCATCTAGCGAGATACAAAGGCAAACCACAATTCAAACCAATGCACAGAGGATTTTTAGGTGGTTCGGAAATCACCTCCAGTGACTCCTACGTCCACCCCTCACACAGTGAGCCACACTACTCAAAAACCTTGAGTACAACTCACACAGGAGCACGACGACTCCAAACACCCTTGAGCACGACGACTCAAGAACACCTGGAGCACGACGACTCTAACACCCTTGAGCACGACTACTCAAGAAACACCTGGAGCACGACGACTCCAAACACCCTTGAGCACGACGACTCAAGAAACACCTGGAGCACGACGACTCCAAACTGAGCACGACGGCTCAAACAACAACCGGAGTACGACGACTCCAAATTGAGCACGACGGCTCAAACCACACAATGAGTGCGACGACTCACAAACCAGAGCTCGACGGCTCAGAGTACAAAAGCTAGATCAAACACAAAAGAGATCAGATCCTCTAGCAATGATCTTATTCAAGACAGATTCGTACACAGAAATTTGTGCAGAACTTCATGCACAAATATCACAGACGAAATAAGGAAGAACAAACTCTGAGATGAGGGAAATGGATGTAGAAAGAGTGTTCTTCGTTGAAGAGGCCTTGCAGAGATTTCAATTGAGGAGGCTTGATGGAATTCGATGAAGATTCTCCTCAATTGGCGATGCTCTGCTTTGATGGCATCTGAAATGCCAGAAATCCTTCTTCTCCTGCGCCTCTTCAGTTGGATCTGCTCCCTTGCCTTGCACAGCAACCTTCTCTCCAGGGATTCCCCTTGATTCCCTTGTCCTTCCTCTTGAAAGGATGGCTTGTAGCTTCTGGAGATGGAGACAGATCTGGAAAGCCCCTTTCAGCCGCCAAAAGGTTCTTCAGGAAGTGTATGGGCTCTCTTGCCTTTGGGGTATAGGAACATGGGTATTTATAGCCCCATATGTCCATAAAGTGCTTTGGGGTGCATGGGCACGGAACCTAGGTCAAATCCCTTAAATCCCAAGCATCCACGTGTACAGAGAAATTCATGATTTTGACTTTCAGCCGGAGTGTGTCGACCTGCCCTAATCTAGTGTCGACCTGCTGTCCCATTTCTGCAAACTGGTCTGCTGGAAACTGGGTCTAGTGTCGACCTGTCCTGAGCTAGTGTCGACCTGCCCTTCTGGAATCTGGGACTAGTGTCGACCTGCTTTGAGCTAGTGTCGACCTGCCCTTCTGGAATCTGGGACTAGTGTCGACCTGCTTTGAGCTAGTGTCGACCTGCTGTCCCAGTCTGGCAACTGGGTCTTCTGGAATCTGGGACTAGTGTCGACCTGCTTTGATCTAGTGTCGACACTACCAAGACAAAATGTGTGAACCTGAAAATTTAACACATAAACCATTAGTACAAGATATTATCATTAAAATATGAGATATTAAACATCAGAAACATGTTGTTTAAGCATTATTGTGATATGTATAAAATGTATAACATGTTCAACATATCATCATCAAAATCACAACATGTCACAATATCTCATCATTAAAATCGCAATATGTCATCATCAATATCACAGTATGTCATCATCAAAATCAAGATATGAGTGATGTTCATTGGATATCATTAAATTACAACTTTAGGAAGTTCCAAAACACACTCAACCCAACAGACAGACTAACCCTCTACATAACCTTGGGCTGCCATTTATCTTAGCTCTTCAGATCGTGAGATCTACTAGTTTGAAGAGACTTAGCTCTGGTACCACTTGTTGACCAGGGTTGCAAGCTCAGGGGGGGGGGGGGGGGGGTGAATGGATAGCTTAAAATAAATCTTGATTTTTTCCTATTAAAATAACGTTAAACAGAAACACTAAACACATGTGTTAGAGTTAGTGAGTAGTGGAATAAGATAAAAACAGTCACACAGCACGAGAGTTTTACCGTGGTTCGGCCCTTCCAAAAGGAAGTCCTACGTCTTGTCCCCAAGCAACCTCTTAAGATTTCACTAACCAAGCGTATAGTCCCCCTTATGGACACTTACACATCCAGCACCAGCTGGCCTTCTCTTCAACCCCGAAGAGGTAATACATCCACCTGTAGAAATAAGTCTTCCCTTCAACAAGGGGAATTAATCACCTACCCACAGTAGGTCTTCTCTTCACATAAGAAGAGGCACACTCTAACAAAAGAGTTGAAGGGATGGCCCCTAGACCAAGCTTATACAACAATGCAGAGCTTCATCTAAGGAACGAACTGAGAAAGAAAGGAATGGAAGATATGATGCTATCATCTCAGAACAATAGGCTCTTAAAAGAAAAATCTAAGTGAAGCTTCAGGAGAGCTTGGAGTAGATAGATGTGGAGTTACGACACACTGCTCTTCTTATCTCAATGGTCATGAAGATCTTTGTGTGTATACGTGTTCACTTTTGTTGGTTTTCTTCTTCACATCCATTGTCTTCTTAAGAGCATTTCTGCTATCCGTTGAGATATATGTTGAAAAAGCCATTGTCTCTCGATTCTCGATACTTGTTTCCATGCAGTCGCTGGAGGTCGTACATTGTAGAAACATGTGGCTACCGAAAACCTGCAAGCATTAAATGCTAAGATGGATGTCTTCAGTCAACGAAAGAAGGTGTTATACAGAAATAGATATGTTCATTCTGTCACCGCATAAAGCATAAGAAGACTTGTTATAAAAATAACAAACCGTAAAGGACTTTCTGCAATGAAGCTGTGTCCCGTGACTAACTAAGCCATAGACAGATATGTTCCTTTTTGTTCACACGTGAAATGTTAGAAGACTTAGCATGAAAATAGTAGTCAGTCAAAAATTCCAAATGTATGGGAACTATATCCAACAACAGACTATACATGTGAAAATAATTTTGAATGCTTATTCATAAGAGATATTCAACAGACGGCGGGAGATTTGAATTTCACACGTTCAAACGCTAAGGACATTTAAAACGAGTCTGTAAATACTTTAATCATATTATCAAGGATGTTTTCAAAAATTTCCTTAATCATAAGATATGCAATGATTAAATGTTTTCTTCAAGGATAATAGCTTGAATAAAATGATATTGAATACAACGGTCATTAAAAAAGCTTACTCATAATCTTTCTTGATCAACAGAATAAGGATTTTTGTTAAGCAAAAGATGATCAGGGTATTAATGGTAATCTATGTACAACAGTCAATATGCAGAAAACAATTGTTATGAGAAAGTTAATCGATTATTTTATTGAAGTTTTGATTTGACCAGAAAACAACACAAATAGTCGAAGTGGAAGCTTCGATTGGTCAAAATATAATGTTATCGATCGAAGTGAAACTTTGGATATAACGAAGTGTAACTTCATATACGATAAAGTGAAACTTCGTATAAAACAGTTCAGAACGTTGTCGGTCGAAGTGAAGCTATCACGCCTCGACACGAAATATCAGAACGCGAAGCAGTTGCAAGTAAACGGGTACAGAGCGAGTACTAGACATCAAACCATTGGACAAGAATAAATATTAAAGCAAATGCATCTCATTAATAATTCTTCAAATGTTTAGTTACAACCACTAATATCAGAGCCATTCTATAGGGCCCAATTACATTGAATAAAGGAAAAGACTAAACTTCAACTCTAACATAATACTATGATTCTAGGGTACTCTACTTCACTCTTGGTCATTCCCGTCCTCTTGAGTGTAAGTATCTTTCTCGATCTCACCTGAGAACACATAACCAATAACGCAGGGTGAGCGATAACGCCCAGTAAGACTTAAATCTTAGGATCAAGCATGCTTTAAATGATTAATGTATTAAAAAGGTAGAGTAACTAATGATAAAGTGAGAGAGTCAAGTAACGTAAGAGATGGCACAGTAGCAGGAGATTGAAATAGCACAAGTTTCCAAATATAGCACAAGCGTCGAGTATAGCACAAAGAGCAGGATGCCCATAGCACAAATAGCACAAAGTATAGCAATAGCACAACGAGTATAGTATAGCACTTTGATTGTCATTTAGATAGTCGAGATAGATAGCACTTGAGTGTAATGCCAAACACTCTGATCATTTTACTCCCGCGGGCAAATAGCACTTTTGGGCGCACCTCCTAGGACCAGATCGGGCCCTTTATATATTGCCAGGCATTGGTTATATTGTTTATTATTAGACAATCAGTCAATGGCCAATAGAGAGTACCAATAAATAGATGAGAGTACAAGATGAATAGATGAGATAGTAGAGAGAGAGTGAGTAGATGAGCGAGTCAAGTATAGATGAGAACTAAGGATCAATGCACATGAAACGTCGAGTAAACGGCAATAGTAACAGTTGCACAACACGCGCAGTTGGTGTTGACAGTCAGGTGGAATTCACTATCCTTCCACTGGCCTTGTTATGCACAGGTCCAGAGGTCCGACGTGATTCAAGATAAGAGCAAGAGCAATCTAATAGCCATTTGGATCATATTGATCCCTAGAGGGTATCATAGGTATTAGGGTACAACTAGCTCGTCGACCATGTGGGAATCCATGGACAGAGGAGACTTACGGAGGCCTTAAACAAGGATTCACTAGTCCGGTCGAAGGAATATCCGACGGAGAGTTCGTCCAAGTCAAGAGAAAGTATATATATAGAAACAAGGGCTCGACGTTCCAGAGGAATTCTAGAACAGTGGAGCATTGGTAACGGTATTTCTACACATCGCGAGAAATGAAGACAAGTCCATTTAAAATAAGGCAAGTTTAAATACATTATTGAAATAAATTACCAGATATCTTATGAAATATTTTCATGCCAAGTTAAGTCATAACGAAGGGTTACAAGTGTGTGCATGTGACAAAGCGATCGTGGATATGGAAGTATCATGTGAATGTCTTTTAAATTAACACTTTACATAACCATGTTTAATAGTTTCATTACTGTGTTAAAGATAGTTAATAATGTACATGGTCACTGTAGAACATCAAGTCTTGCAAAAGTACAGGGTTTTTATGAAAAAGGTCAGAACGCGACATACCCCTGTAAGGATCGCGACAGGGTCTGTACAGAACGCGACAGGGTCATTCAAGGTTCGCGACAGGTCGGTCAGAACAGGTTGCCAAATCGTGACGGCAGGGCCTGTCGCCTTCAGAACGCGATGGGTGTCTCTGTCGCGATCAGCCCAGAGAATGCGGCCTATTGGGCCATCGCGTTCTCAGGTCCTACACTTGAGTCCGAGCGGGAAAAGGACCTTGCATTGGATTACGGTCCATGTTTCTATATTTTGACACAGGTTCATTCAAAAATCAAGAACTAAATGTACAGTAGATGAAAAATTGCGAACTCACTTGCAAACTGATCTAGACATGCGAGGAAACTTACAGTAAATAGGAATTTGAAAACAACTATGGTCTTGACGGGTTTTGAACATGAATGAGCACGAAGAACTCAAAGCATGGTACAGTGAAGATCAAAGATTTAATTCGCGCAGTATGATCGGTGAAAATTAGGGTTTTCAGAGGCAAAAGATTCTTGACATCATTCAGTATCTCCAGTAAAAGTTTCGTAGCATGATGTCAAGTATACATGGAGATATAAATTAAACATGGTGGTTCGGGGTCAAGGTGATTGCAGAACTTCGAAAATATAGAACAAACGATTGGCTCGACGAAAAATCATGAAACAAGATGGATTTGGTTCCTGAGGTTTGGAACAATCTACAGACGAAATTAATCGGGTTTAGCTTGTGAGAATGTCTACCTTTGACTCGTTTTGTCTTCTAGGGTTTAGAACTCGAAGTGCAGAGGGTTGAGCTCGGTCCAGCCTTCTCTCCACGAGTTCTTCTTCTTCTTGGCCTCCTCTCCACGTCCAGTAAGCCCCAGCTATGAGTTAGGGCCGGCCATGGATGGATTAGAGAGTATTTAAGCTCCTTGGGTTTCTATTTCCTAATGGGACTCTAATTCCCCTTTAATTCTGAGATTTCTCTATTTCTCTCAACCTTCCAAGCTTTCCACCTCCTATTTGGGTTAGGTTGGGATGTAATTTCATGGCCGACTAATTAGGGTAGGGTTGGGAGTCCAATTCCTACCCATATTCTCTATTTTAGTATTTAATGGCCCTTTTCTCTTTAGGTAACATTTTAAGATACGGATTTATGGTATTTTCCTATTATTCCTCTTTTAAAAATCTCTATTTTGGCCCAATAACTTTTATGTGATCCATTTAATAAAGCACATCACTTCTTTTCATTTAGTGGGTTTGAATTAATTCTCTTTTCTTTGATTTTCCAATTGACTAAATTTTTAATATTATTAAATTTTTATTTTTCGAAACATTCATGTTGCTACATCCTCCCCCTCTTAAAAGAATTTGGTCCCCAAATTCATATGACCATAATGGAGAGAATGTCTTACCGAAAATATCGGGGTAATTTCACCTGATGATCCCTTTAGGTTCCCAGGTGGCTTCTTCCACTCCACGGTTATTCCACATAACTTTAACCACATGGATGGGACAGTTCCTGAGTTGCTGCACCTTCCACTCCAGTATCTTGATTGGCTTCTCTTCATGGGTCATGTCCTTGTTCAGCACCAACTTCTCATGACGAATGATGTGCGTAGGATCATATACATATTTCCTAAGCATGGAGACATGAAACACATTATGTACGCATGCCAAATTCGGTGGCAACGCTAGTCGGTACGCAACCTCGCCAACCCTTTCGAGTACTTCAAAAGGGCCGATGAATCTAGGACTGAGCTTCCCTTTAACACCAAATCTTTGAATGCCACGTGTAGGTTATACCTTTAAGAGTACATGGTCGCCTACTTGAAATTCCATATCTCTCCTTCTCTTGTCAGCATAGCTCTTCTGTCTAGACTGAGCAACCTTAAGCTGATCTCGAATCACTTGTATATCCCTGGTTGTATTTTGTACCATGTTCGGGACTAGCCATTGCTGTTATCCAACCTCATTCCAGCATGCAGGAGATCTACAGTTTCTGTCATATAGTGCTTCGAACGGTGCCATCTTAAAACTCGTCTGGTAACTGTTGTTATAGGCGAACTCAATTAGGGATAGGTGCTCATTCCAGTAACCTTGGAAATCTATAGTGCAGGCTCTCAACATGTCTTCAACAATTTGGTTGGTTCTCTCAGTCTGCCCATCAGTTTGTGTGTGAAATGTAGTACTAAAGTTGAGCTTAGTACCAAGTGCAGTCTGTAGTCCCTTCCAAAAATGAGAGGTGAATCTCGGATCTCGATCCGTGACAATAGATGATGAAACTCCATGCAGTCTTATGATCTCCTTTACATATAGAGCAGCTAGTACCTCCACTGACCACTTACTCTTTATAGGTAGGAAGTGAGCATATTTGGTTAATCGGTCAACAATGACCCATATGGCGTCGAGTCCACCACGCGTCTTGGGTAAACCCATGATGAAGTCCATGCCAATGCTTTCCCATTTCCACTCTGGGATATCTAGTGGTCTAAGTACGCCAGCAATGCATATATGTTCCGCCTTTACCTGTTGACAAGTAAGGCAATGAGCAGTATATTCGGCTACCTCTCTCTTCATGTTCGGCCACCAAAACGTTCTTTTCATGTCTTGATATATTTTAGTACCTCCAGGATGAATAGTGTACTTCGTCTTGTGAGCTTCATCCATTCACTTCCTCTTCAGTTCTTCATTGTCGGCGACGCATGTCCTCCCTTGGAATACCAGCCTTCCATCCTCGGTCATAGCAAAATTAGGTCTTTCAGCCAAGGTTTCCTTGATACGTACCAAGAATGGATCACTATCCTGCTGTGCTTTGATTTCTCCCAGCATGTCTGATTGAATCTTAATATTAGCAACCAAGACTCGATCATCTCTATGTTCAATGTTCAAATCTAATCTTGTGAATTGTTCTAGTAATTGCATCTCGCCAAGAACTAGACTCGATACAAATGCCATCGGCTTTCTACTAAGAGCATCAGCCACAACATTTCCCTTGCCTGGATGGTACTGGATGTTGAAGTCGAAATCCTTCAAGTATTCCAGCCACCTTCTCTGCCTCATGTTAAGTTCCTTCTGAGATAATAAATACTTCAGGATTTTATGGTCTGAATAGACTGTGAACTATTCACCATATAAGTAATGTCTCTAGATTTTCAAGGCGAAGACCACGGAAGCCAACTCGAGATCATGCACCGGGTAATTGACTTCATGCGTCTTCAGTTGTCTTGAAGAATAGGCAATGACTAGCCCAATTCCTGAGGCATCGGTATAGACAGAGAAACCTTCTCCCTCTATTTGAAGAGCGAGAACAGGTGCTGAGGTAAGACAATCTTTTAGAGTTTGAAAACTCTTCTCACACTCTTTACTCCAAGAGTAGGGATTCTCTTTTTGTGTTAGATGCGTGAGAGGTACGACGATCTTGGAGAAGTCCTTTATGAACCGCCTATAGTAACCAGCCAGTCCTAAGAAGCTTCTGATTTCTGTGACGTTGGTTGGTCTCTCCCATTTGAGTACAGCTTCGACTTTGGAGGGATCAACAGAGATACCATCCTTGGGGATGACATGGCCCAAGAAGGACACTTCTTTGAGCCAGAATTCGCATTTGCTCAGCTTTGCGTACAGTTTGTTGTCTCGCAAGACTTGCAGTGCTATCTTTAGGTGTTCTTCATGTTCTTCTTTGGTCTTTGAATATATGAGGATATCATCGATGAAGACGACCATGAACTTGTCAAGGTATGGTCGGTATATGCTGTTCATGAGTTGCATAAAGGCTGCAGGAGCATTGGTCAGACCAAAAGGCATAACGACGAATTCATAGTGTCCATACCTGCTCCTAAAAGCCGTTTTGAAGACATCGTCGTCCTTGATCCTTATTTGGTGATAACCAGATCAGAGGTTGATCTTGTAGAAATATTGAGCTCCAGATATATGGTCGAAAAGTTCATTGACTCGAGGCAATGGGTACTTGTTCTTGATGGTTTGCTGATTGAGTTGACGATAGTCGATGAATAGCCTCATCGATCCATCCTTCTTCTTAACGAACAACACAGGTGCTCCCCATGGGGACGTACTAGGTCTGATAAACCCCTTCTCTAACAGCTCCATCAGCTGTGCCTTCAGTTCCTTCAACTCGGCAGGTGACATCTGGTACGGTTGACGCGATACCGGGGCAGCTCCAGAAATCAACTCAATGGCGAAGTTGACATCACGTTCCGGGGGAATCCCTGGCAGGTCTTCAGGGAACACATTTAGGTAATCCTGTACTGTGTGGATGTCTTCTATCTTAGACCCCTTCTTTTCAACTATCAAGGCCGCAAGGAAAGCGAAACAATCTTTCCTTATCATGTTATGGGCCTTTATGGCAGAGACTAGAGACATCCGTCTCTTATGTCTAATCCCAGTGAATGACAGCTTAGGGAAATCACTAAAGGTAACTCTCCCTTTCTTACAGTCGACATTTGTCCCATAGGTGGACAACCAGTCAGCTCCCAAAATCACATTAGAGCCTTCCATGGGCATACACACCAGGTCGGCTTTTAGGTTATGCTCTCCGATCGTTACATCGGCAGATGGAAAGTACTTGTTTAATTTCTCCTTCTCTCCCAGTGGTGTTGTGATAGAAAATTCACACCCCATAGATATAGGTTTAGTTTCCAGAGTATCAGCAAAGTTCTGAGATATAAATGAATGGGTTGCTCCAGTATCAAATAAAACAACTGCTGGTAAGGAAAAAACTTGTAAGGTACCTTCTACCACGCCACCTTCCTCAACGAGCTCTTCATCATGCAGGGCTTTCGGTCTTCCCTATTTCTTAGGCACATTAGTGCGCCTTTCATGCTCCTTTAGTAGCGGGCACTCGGGAATACAGTGCTCGCGGCTTCCACAGCGCAGATATGCGCCGACTTTCCTCCAACACTCGTCAGCTGTGTGAGCAAGCTTGTCACAGTGCTTGCAGTTGCTTTTCGCTGGAGTGTTGGGAATAGGGATCTTGGGTTTCCTTTCTTGGCCGGGTCCTTCCATGATGCTGAAAGGACGCTTCTTGCCATTAGTTGGCTTAGCAGATGTCATGACGGGTGTTAGTTCCTTCTTTATGAACTTCCCCTTGATGCAATCGATGAAGTCTGTAGCATCTTCCAGCAGTTGAGCTTTTTTCACAATCTCGGCATAGGTCTGGATGTCGAGAGGTGCTAGTTGAGTAATGTAATGAGGCTTAAGGCCATTGAGGAAATGCCTAGCCTTCATCTTCTCCGTATTCACCGGATGTTCAGCATATCTTGCCAGTCTTGAAAACTGGGCTTCATAGTCAGCCACAGACAGGCTCCTTTGTTTAAGAGCAGCGAACTCTGTAGCCTTCCTTTCTTGCACACGCTCCGAGAAGTACTTGGAGTTGAATGCCTCTTTGAATTCAGCCCAAGTGAATTGACCATTAGCTCTGGTTGCTTCCACTAACTCCCACCAAGCGCGGGTGTCCTTCTCTAGTTAGAAAGTAGCTAGTAGCATCTTCTCTTGCTGCATATTGCCTGACATGGAAAATCCTTTCCATCTCCTTTAGCCAGTGCTCGGCCTCATCCAGATCAGTAGAACCACTGAACATATATAGGCGGGTTCAAGCTTCTAAAGTTACGATGCAGCTCGCCTGCACCGTAGTTTTCTCCTCCTCCTTGTGCCGCTTGCAGAAGCGCACGAGTGAGTTTTTGGATTGTTTGTTGCATGCCCCTCATATGAGCACGTTCAGTAGTCATCTTAGTTGCTTAAGTTCCTAAAAAAATAACTTGTTGTTATGATATTGATGTGGAATTTAATTTGTGCGTGTGTGGGTTCATTTTAGCTAGTTGTCCATGGTTCTAACCACATCTCACATAAGTAGGGTAATTGACTCTAGTCGAGGCTGGTCAACCTAGATCATCCTATACTTAAGAACAACCTAGGCTCTGATACCACAAAACTGTCACGGCCCAACGCGGAATATCGGAACGCGAGGTAGTTGCAAGTAAACGGATACAGAGCGAGTACTAGACATCAAACCATTGGACAAGAATAAATATTAAAGCAAATGTATCTCATTAATAATTCTTCAAATGTCTAGTTACAACCACTAATATAAGAGCCATTCTATAGGGACCACTTACATTGAATAAAGCAAAAGACTAAACTTCAACTCTAACATAATACTATGATGCTAGGGTACTCTACTTCACTCTTGGTCATTCGCGTCCTCTTGAGTGTAAGTATCTTCCTCGGTCTCACCTGAGAACACATAACGAACGACGCAGAGTGAGCGATAACGCCCAGTAGGACATAAATCTTAGGATCAAGCATGTTTTAAATGATTCATGTATTAAAAGGCAGAGTAACTAATGATAAAGTGAGAGAGTCAAGTAACGTAAGAGATGGCACAGTAGCAGGAGATTGAAATAGCAGAAGTTTCCAAATATAGCACAAGCGTCGAGCATAGCACAAAGAGTAGGATGGTCATAGCACAAATAGCACAAGTATAGCAATAGCACAACGAGTATAGTATAGCACTTTGATTGTCATTTAGATAGTCGAGATAGATAGCACTTGAGTGTAATGCTAAACACTCTGATCATTTAACTCCCGCGGGTAAATAGCACTTTTGGGCGCACCTCCCAAGACCAGATCGGGCCCTTTATATATTGTTAGGCATTGGTTATATTGTTTATCTTTAGACAATCAGTCAATGGCCAATAGAGAGTACCAAGAAATAGATGAGAGTACTAGATGAATAGACGAGATAGTAGAGAGAGCGTGAGTAGATGAGCGAGTCAAGTATAAACGATAACTAAGGGTCAATGCACATGAAACGTCGAGTAAACGGAGATAGTAACAGTTGCACAACACGCGCAGTTGGTGTTGGCAGTTAGGTGGAATTCACTACCCTTCCACTGGCCTTATTATGCACAGGTCCAGAGGTCCGACGTGATTCAAGATAAGAGCGAGAGCAATCTAATAGTCGTTTTGATCATATTGATCCCTAGAGGGTATCATAGGTATTAGGGTACAACCAGCTCGTCGACCATGTGGGAATCCATAGACAGAGGAGACTTACGGAGGCCTTAAATAAGGATTCACTAGTCCGGCAGAAGGAATATCCGACAGAGAGTTCGCCCAAGTCAAGAGAAAGTGTATATATAGAAATAAGGGCTCGACGTTCCAGAGGAATTCTAGAACAGTGGAGTGTCGGTAACGGTATTTCCACACATCGCGAGAAACAAAGACAAGTCCATTTAAAATAAGGTAATTTTAAATACATTATTGAAATAAATTACCAGATGTCTTATGAAATATTTTCATGCCAAGTTAAGTCATAACGGAGGGTTACAAGTGTGTGCATGTAACAAAGCGATCGTGGATATGGAAGTATCATGTGAATGTCTTTTAAATTAACACTTTACATAACCATGTTTAACAGTTTCATTACTGTGTTTAAGACAGTTAATAATGTACATGGTCACCGTAGAACATCAAGTCTGGCAAAAGTACAGGGTTTTTATGAAAAAGGTCAGAACGCGACGTACCCCTGTAAGGATCATGACAGGGTCTGTACAGAATGCGACAAGGTCATTCAAGGTTCACGACAGGTCGGTCAGAACAGGTTGCCAGATCGTGACGGCAGGGGCCTGTCGCGTTCAGAACGCGACGGGTGTCTCTGTCGCGATCAGCCCTGAGAACGCGGCCTATCGGGCTGTCACGTTCTCAGGTCCTGTGCCTGAGTCTGAGCGGGAAAAGCATTATGCATTGGATTGCGGTCCAGGTTTCTATATTTTGACACAGGTTCATTCAAAAATCAAGAACTAAATGTACAGTAGACGAAAAATTGCGAACTCACTTGCAAACTGATCTAGACATGCGAGGAAACTTACAGTAAATAGGAATTTGAAAAATACTATGGTCTTGACAGGTTTTGAACATGAATGAGCACGAAGAACTCAAGGCATGGTACAGTGAAGATCAAAGATTTAATTCGCGCAGTATGATGGATGAAAATTAGGGCTTTCAGAGGCAAAAGATTCTTTACATCATTTAGTATCTCCAATAAAAGTTTCGTAGCATGATGTCAAGTATACATGGAGATATAAATTAAACATGGTGGTTCGAGGTCAAGGTGATTGCAGAACTTCGAAAATATAGAACAAACGATTGGCTCGACAAAAAATCATGAAACAAGAGGGCTTTGGTTCCTGAGGTTTGGAACAATCTACAGACGAAATTAATCGGGTTTAGCTTGTGAGAATGCCTACCTTTGACTCGTTTTGTATTCCAGGGTTTAGAACTCGAAGTGAAGAGGGTGAGCTCGGTCCAGCCTTCTCTCCACGAGTTCTTCTTCTTCTTGGCCTCCTCTCCACGTCCAGCAAGCCCCAGCTACAAGTTAGGGCCGGCCATGGAGGGATTAGAGAGTATTTAAGCTCCTTGGGTTTCTATTTCCTAATGGGACTCTAATTCCCCTTTAATTATGAGATTTTCTTATTTCTCTCAACCTTCCAAGCTTTCCACCTCCTATTTGGGTTAGGTTGGGATGCAATTTTGTGGTCAACTAATTAGGGTAGGGTTAGGAGTCCATTCTCACCCATATCTCTATTTTAGTAATTTAATAGCCTTTTCTATTTAGGTAACATTTTAAGATTTGAATTTATGATATTTTTCTATTATTCCTCTTTTAAAAATCTCTATTTTGGCTCAATAACTTTTATGTGATCCATTTAATAAAGCCCATCATTTCTTTTCATTTAATGGGTTTGAATTAATTCTCTTTTCTTTTATTTTCCAATTGACTAAATTTTTAATATTATTAAATTTTTATTTTTCGAAAAATTCAAGTTGCTACAGAAGCTTTGTCTATGACTTCGGATATGACCAAGTAGCTTCGTATATGATGAAGTGAACTTTGGATGAATAGAAATCAACTTTGTCGGTCGAAGTGGAACTTCGGATATGACGAAGTGAACTTCGTATATGATGAAGTGTAACTTCGCCTAAAATGAAAAACAATGCAATCAATCGATTTAAGGCTTCGAACATGACTTCAGATATGACGAAGTTGAGCTTCGACTGAACATGACCAAAACATGCATGATGAAGTGCCAACTTTATATATGACAAAGTTAGCTTCGTATATTACAAAGTAGAGCTTAATATGCATGACGTAGTACCAGCTTCGGATAATGAAGTTAAAAGTAATAGAAGACGAAACTAGACTTCGATTGAAACTGTGAAAAGATTATCAGTGATGAAAAATGTTAACTTAAGAATGAAATTATGAATTAAACACCATCTAGTGAACTTAAAAATACTTGGCATACTTACAATGGTGATCCTTGAAGTATTTTTTATTTTTTTTTAGTCACGTTGACAAACTTAACAAAAATGATATTAATGTAAAATAACATGATTTATAAAAATATTCTGATAAATTTTGTTATCACCAAATTATATAATCATTGAGATAAAAGAGTCAACAAAAATAATTTTCTTACTTCAAACCGATTTTGCAATTGCAAGAACATATTTAGAATATGGTGAAGATCATATTTTCATTTTGTAATTAGTTTCCTCTCATATCAATCCTAGTCCACGTAAGCCATGGACAAGGAGACTTATAAGGAGATAGAGGAAACGGGGGGCAACCTATGTTGCACCGTGTTTGGGTCATTCTCCCTCTTCCATTCTTAGCCATGTAGCCTTAAGGTTAGTTAACACATATAACTTCGGCAAGACTTTTTTTTAGACGGTTCAAATCTCTTTCGGATTGTGGTTCAATCTAGTTTTAAATTGGACTGAACTTACATAAATCAGATGAACTATCAATGACGTTTATAAATTGCAATTACAAACGAACATCTCTCTTTTTTTGGTGATTTGGACAGTCCATATCTTGAGACTCAATGATTTCAGTTGCCTTCTTATATAGCTTTGTACAGCTTATATTATTTTTTTGGGGTTTATATATATATACCCCTATAATTATTGCTATTTGTACATTTATTTTTCGATCTACATCAATTGTCTAAAATATTTTTGATTTGTTATAATGGTTCCAACTACAACTTTATAAGGCATACATGAAATATTTGTTTTTATTTTTTTGTACATATACCCCAATAAAGATATAGCCTGCAATCATTCCAACATATTAGAGATATTTCAAATAGTTGATGTAGATCAATAATATACATAAAATAACGATATTTATAGAGATATAGAAGAAAAAACCCTATTTTATTTATCGCAGGCTTGAATACAATAATTGAATGTGGAGTATGACCTTCTCTCCTCTCTCTCTCTCCTCTCTCTCTCTCTCTCTCTCTCTCTCTCTCCCAAAAAAAAAACCCACACGCACCAAGAGGGAGAAATTGATCCTATATATTATCAGTTTTATTTAAATAAAATGGAACAATTCATATTACTAAAGATTTCTATTTTTTGCTAGGCTAAAGATTAATTTATATTCTACTATCTCAATAATGTTTATATATATATATACATATATATATATATATATATATATTACCATTCATGTGGACGTGGGCTTTAACATGCGCAGGGCAGCTGTTCAGTGACTATGTTCGGCGTCACAGGAGGCATGAAGTTTCGGAAACCTAATTCATTTCCATTTCTTTCTCCTACCTCTTTCTGTTTTTTTTATTTTCTTCTTCTTCTCCAATCGCTTCTGCGATCAAGTGTTGTATAAATATAATAAATATACGTATTGATATGATAATTCGCATGATGTCGCACAAGTTGAAGAGTAATGGTGGTTGATGGTTGGCAACCGACAACCGATGATGGAGAAATCCATAATGTTCAAAAAAATTATTAAAATATAATTGGCAGTTTTTACCTTTTGAGAGAAGTAGTTTGTAGTAAAAAATTAATATTTATGAAATTAAATTTATTACTATAAAATTTAATCAATAATTGTAAATCCTAAAGATTACATCTTTGAGTATTTATGAATCTAATTAGTTACTATTAAGAGTGCAATCAATATCTTTCAATTATAAAGATAATATTTTAAAATATAAAATTCATATTTTTAAATCTAAACTTTTAATTTTAAAATTAACTTATTCTACTGCCGCCTATCAGTCGCTGCTGTTATCGCTGCCTGTCCTACTCGCCAGTCTATATGGCGGGCGCTCGTGCAGGATCACGTAGACTTGCATGTTCCCACACAAAACATGAGGTATTTATCAATTCAATACTGCTGACTGGTTCGCACTTAACGCACATGTTTTGTTTATTACTGGGCAAACAAGCATGCAACACGTTGGTCTTTTGGGTCCCCTTCCCTTGTTGGCCGCCGGGACGAGGGACAACTTCGGAAACGTGAACTATACTGACGGATGGTTTTCTATCCTGAGCACGGCCACTTGGTGCAAACTTTCCCTTCTATCCTATTTCACGTACAAAGTTTCCATAGTGGTCCCTACACACTTTGGCACCTCCGACCAAGGTCCTCACATGTGTCGATGGTAGAAAAACTACCGTATGCACTTTTTAACAACTTTTGTCTTGCTCCGGACATGTCCTGTCCGTTCGAGGTGCAATGTGCTGTTGCGTGCGACTTTCGTTCTTTCCCCCGCGTTTGGATGTGATTGCAGCAAAAATGTCCACGACTGTTCTTTACTGCTGAAGCAGTCTAATATTGATGCGAAGTAGTCGGGCTTTCTTGTTCTAAGGGATTGGATAATGCACCTATGTCTTGCTCTTTTTTCTGTACTTGTGTTATTTATTGAATGAACGTTATATCTCTTCTTCCTCTCAAAAGAAATTAAAAAAAAAAAAACACGAAGCACGCGCGGTTTTTGAACAAAATCTTCACCAATTACTTCCTCAACAATCACGTGGGTTGATCATAAACTCTTGTTTTCTTAATTAAAAACTGAAATATGACATAGAATAAATTTATTTACCCAACTGATTTTATTTTTTTTTGCGTTAGGACGTCGTTGGTAGAGCGAGTACATATCATTTTTATGAAATGATGTGTGCTCTTCTAATTAACTCTTTTAATTTAATTATTTAAAAATAAAAAATAGTATAAAATAAACTTATGTTAAGTCTAAATGTATTGTTACCATTGAAATCATACCCATAAATATACCGCTCCTATATAAATGTCACGTTCTGTATTCTATATTATCAAGGTATTACCCACTTTGATCTATGGGTCTCACGATTTTATCTATTATTTTTTACAATAATTAACTCTAGAATAAATATTTTTGAAAATGTGACGGTTCCGTCATTCAAACATGTTAACCTAATAACGAGTTTGACCCGACTCCGTCTTCTGCGAACCGACCGAAGCTTCGCAAAGGATATCAACACACATGTCTGTGGAAATATAAAAGAACACATTGAACATACATGAGATTCCATATCTTACACATATGCACGTGAAATGTACATATCTAGTTCTGAACTAAAGTCAAAGTACGGGGTACAACTGCTTGGGACATATCTCAAGACACAACAAAAAGGAAATTCCTCTACTGGAGGCATAGGCCCAACTCCGATACAATGCGGTCCCGAACTAGAAGAGAGACGAGAACCCTCCTACTCTCCTTCACCTGAAAGAGGTAGGAGTGAGCCTTGCAAGTCACTGACTCAGTAGGGAAAACTCTCTCAAAAGTCGAGATAACAGTAAACGTACAATAACAAGAGTAAAGCATGTATTCAAATAACAAGTGACGTTACCTAGACATGGTACTACAGATGTAAATAAATAAATCATTCTAAGATATGTACATGGTACAACTTTTAATAAATAAACGTCAATTCACGTTCAAGTGTACAAGCTAAAGAAGGGCACGCCACACACGAGTCATAAGAACGGGTTCGCGACACCAGCCCCTAACTGGGATAAACCACACAAGACTATCTCTCAGTCTTGCAGCCACAGACGAAAGGTCTAGCTGCCGCTTCACCTCAACAAGGTCAAGAAACTGTGGAGACCAACCAACGCCTCACCTACAAATCACACAGCTGCAGGCCTAAGCCTAGCACCTTTAAGGACTCTGGCCCGAGCTCCCTAAATTGAGACACTAGAAAACCAGATTAACTGGGACCAATACGTCTACTCGTGTCTGTCCCTCAACCACAAGCACACTACAAGCGACCGCACACCCACAAACACGAGTCGCTGCCTATTGCCGTCTTTCCCTCCGCCAGACGTACAACTCAAACACAGGAGTGAGGGTGTCCAAGAAGATGACACATATCTCGTCGGTACATACCGTACCAAGACAAACCCCGAGCACCACGTGCCTGGCTCACAATGAAGCTGGGGTATTCGACTCGAGAGGTAACCGCGGAAGGTGTTTAAACAACCCAACTTGCTATGCACACACATCCATACAAACTCGACATTTTCGGTCACGATAAGTACCGATGCACCGCTTACATGCTTTAAATAACTTAAACAACACCGCACAAGCATTGTGCAAGTAGGAAGAGATACACTGGACATAGAACCCAGCTCGAGTGGCCACATCTGAAAACGCGATGAACACAGTGGCCACAATTTAAAACTCATAATCACTACGGACCAACCCGTCACTTTTAAACTTGAATAACGACTGGACGACCAGTCGCATTCAAAACGCGACGTCTGGGTCTGCCGCATTTCAAACTAAAGAACCAAAACATGTTTCTTCTTCTCCAGAAATCACATAAACACCCATTACATGATGTAGAGACTATTTGTAACCATTCACACAATAACTTAAGCATGCTTGCTACTGAATATAAGAAATTCTACACTTCAAACACTTTAAACCCAATCCACATAGTCAAAACAAGGAGAAAGTCTCCAACTAATACGAAGAACACGAAAACAATGCCACCTTGGCGTTTCCCGCGGTCTGAAGCACCTCCTTGGGCCGGAAACACGCCAAATTATGCACCAAGAACCCTGAATCGCCGAACAATTCCCACAGAGCTCTTCCTTCAGGCGAATAGTGCATCCTGCACTATTTGGCCAAGGCTCGGAGCCAAAACACAGCACAGGCTAAATCGCGACGTATCGGGCTGTCGCGTTAAAATGCGACGTACCCCGCCGTTGCAATTAAGCCGTGACACCCCTGCATGCGCCACGCGGCGTGCATGCTGCCGCGCCCACGGAAAGCGGCAATTGAATCGCGACGTAGCAGGTGGTCGCTTTCATTCATAATCGCGACGCCTATGTTGGTCGCGTTCTTAAAGGACGCGCCAGAGGTCTATTGGGCTCAAGTTTCCCAACCCTTAGTCTCACACACCTGCTACACTCAACCATACATAGCCAATAGGCCACACACTGGCCACTAAACCTTTTAAGCTACGATCCGAAAAGTCATGCTATTACAAGAAATGTCATCCATCTTAGACTTTCTTCTTATTAAACTCGTTTAATTATAAAAGTTTAGTTGATACTTCAAAAAATATCTTAATACAATTTAATTATATTTAAATATATTATAATAAATATGAAAAATACTAAATACTCAGAGTATGAAATATCCGGATGATAAGCACAAGACTGGTGAAGTCTGCACTCCTTGGTTGGGTGACGCCTAGATATTTGTTATCCACTCGCACACTTAACATTTCTGTATAAATATATACACTTCGGACTTAACAACAACAATATCGCAGAGAGAATCACGAGAATATCTACTCTTGCCAGATGCACCAACGAGAATATCCTCTCTTAGGTGGATACTTTACATGTTTGGTATTAAGATAGATAGAAGATAGAGTGGAAATATCCTCAAAAATTTTAAGACATTTTTAAAATTGTGAAGATATTTTCACTCTATTCCTCATCTATCCTACTACCAAACATGACCAGAAGATTAAAATTAAGTAATGGCATCCATCTTAAAGATATTTGTACGATCATCATCTGTGCCACATCATCGTAAAATCTTTCTACTTAAAATTGAGAATTGTGGAATCGTCCGTTCCATGTTTTGTTTTTCGTCCGCTTCCTATCGAGATGCGGAGTCCAATGGCACTCTTTCCATGTCGTGGTGGACCAAGTTGGAACGGGCTACGCACGTTTGGTAGACTCGTATTCGCCTACATAAATGGCCCACGTGCGCTGTTCACATTTAGCACAACCACCACACGACACTCTGATCTCCGGTGGAGATGGAAGCCAAACCCAATAATATTTCCTCATTTAGTTGGCTGGACGGACCTGAGCGTCCAATCAGACCCTTCTTCGTTTCTAAATATCTTCTCTCGGACTATCAACGGCTTGCATGTGTTTGCTTCTATTAATGTTTAGTGTACTTGAAACTGCATATCGTCACTGTACTCACATGACAACTTAAAAATTGTAGCATGTAGTTTTCACTGGTTTTGCCTAGTACAAGAAGCATTCGCTTTCCGCTGCCGTGGAACCTTCCTATATGCCTCGGTTGGGACACTTGAGCAGTCATCATCAGCTGTTTTGGAGTGTCCTGATTTAATTCCACGTTAAAAATACGTGTCAGTTTCATTTTATATTTGTAAAAAAAAAATCTTCAACTTAATGTCTAATTTTTAGGTTAAAGTTGGGACTTTTAACGTAATATTAGAGCAAGCTTCCCATAAGATCTTCCCTCCACATGTGAACACTAGTCATACCCCAAATCAGTTGGTTCAGCGTGAGGGGGACGTTGTGATTAAAAGAGTAGTTCTGACTCTTAACATGGGATCCCACAATAAACATGAGAACCATGTTGAGTTGTTGTGATTTAGTCCTCTAATGAAAATATGTGAGAGTTTCACGAGGGAATTCTCTTAACTCGACATCTAGATTATTGTGGGTTGGAATGCAAGTCCTTTAACATAGGTCCCCAATATGAACATGAAAACAGGCTGCAGGTGGGGTTGGTCTATAAAAGCTGCCCCCCCCCCCCCCCCCACATCATGAACATCTCCTAGGGAGGGCCGCGGACTGGAAGCTCTAGTGAGAAGAGGAGAGGATATGGCCGTCTGCTCTTCCTCCCAGTCTCCACGGGACAACAGAGCAAGTTTCGTCTTAGACATTGGTGTGCCCCTCCTCTACGACTGCGAGCCGGTCCTGCTCAGCAGCCAGGGTGGGGGAGAAGCATGTGGTCGTGGGCAAACAGGGGTACTCCAGCTTCAAGAAGGTGCCTCATTCCTGAGGACATGCTTCAATGGGTTCAATGCTCTGTCAGGTTCATGTCTCCCCTGACCTCTCTCTCTCGGAAAACATCGCATCTTTCAACCCCCCGTTTTTCTCTCGTAAAGTTAACCCATGTCCCACTCTTTCCCCCCTCTGTCAGTAATGGCAGCACAGGCACGTTTACTTTTACTCATATTCGAAAGCCGGCCTCATGGTCATTCTTAACCTGGCTCATATAAGGAACTTTCTTGCTTGATCCTTCACTTGGGAAACATTCACAGAATGGTCAAGAGATGGATGCAGTATTTTCTGTCTCTTTCTCACAGCTGGTGCATTTCTAAATAATCATGTATAATAAATTTGAAGTACGCTCTAACTCTGTTGCTATTTTATTTCCAGGTGTGGGCATACTATCAATTCCTTATGCATTATCTGAAGGAGGATGGTTGAGTTTACTTCTTCTTCTTGTGCTAGCGGCTACATGCTGCTACACTGGACTACTGTTGCAACGATGTATGGATGCTGGCTCACATATTAACAGTTACCCAGATATAGGAGAATTAGCATTTGGTTACAGAGGACGGGTAACTGTATCATTTTTCATGTATCTAGAGCTCTACCTTGTTGCCGTGGGATTCCTGATTCTGGAGGGAGACAATCTTGATAAGTTATTCCCGGGATCTACTGTCGAAGTTGGAAGAATAAGACTTGAAGGGAAGCAATTCTTCACACTGATATCTGCACTGGTAATCCTGCCTACTACATGGTTGCGGAGCTTGGGCGCCCTTGCTTATGTCTCTGTTGGAGGGACCTTAGCCTCAGTTGTAGTCGTTGCCTGTGTGTTTTGGGCTGGCGCTTTTGATCAAGTTGGTTTTCATGAGAAAGGGCAGCTTGTCAATTTTAGTGGCTTACCCACGGCTTTAGGCTTGTACGCCTTTTGCTATTGTGGCCATGCAATCTTCCCCACTTTATGCACATCTATGAAGGATAAAAAGCAGTTCCCAAAGGTAAGAATCATGATAAACACTCGGTACTTTGATGATGGTCGGACGCTTCAGCATGATAGCATGCATTTTTTAAAGAGTAAATTAATTAGGAGCTCCTATAAGATGTTTGATTTATTTTCCAATCCATGACTGAACTGTAACTCATTATAATAAATGTATCTCATGTTACAGTATATATTATGTCATGTTATATTAAGAACATCCATGTTACAATCAAGGACTCATAACTAATTTGTTCTTTTTCAAATGCTTCCCATTGATACATGACTGCATTATTTAGAGCTAGTCATGCATGATCCCTTCATGTTATGTTTGAAATGCCCGCGCCCACTTCAAATCTGTTAGGGTGGATTTTCTTTTCAATTGAGTTATGTCACCATAAGAAAAGACTGGAATTGATCTCCATGCTAAAGGAAGTAGAATGGATGCAGTTTTTCCTTAAATCTTTGTTCAATTGAGAATGTTTTAGCCTGGAGTTGACAATATCCCTAACATTATTTTGCTCTGTCGCAGGTCCTGATCGTCTGCTTTTTCCTTTGTACTCTGAACTATGGATTTATGGCAGTCATCGGCTATCTCATGTATGGAGGGGACCTCAAATCTCAAATAACATTAAATCTTCCTGTTGGAAATATTAGCACAAAGATTGCAATCTTTACAACATTGATCAATCCGTTCGCAAAATATGCTCTTCTAGTCACACCCGTGGCAACTGCTATTGAAGAACAGCTGTCCTTCAACAACAAGATATCAATTAGTCTCTTTACTAGAACCTCATTAGTGATCAGCACAGTGGTCATCGCCTTGACAGTCCCACTCTTTGGGTATTTCATGTCTCTCATTGGGTCATTTCTGAGCGTTGTAGCCTCCATGTTGCTACCATGCATATGCTACCTCAAGATCTCTGATGCAACTCAAAGATCCAAGCTTGAATTAATAATCATAATGGGGATCATGGCAATGGGCACTGTCATTGGAATCATAGGCACGTGCTCTTCCCTCCAGCAGATTGCACATAATATTTGAGGCTTCATCATTGTGTCATCTTTGCTGATGGATGTCTCTTCTGAAGAATGACACTTTGTAGTACTGCAAATGATGGGGAATGCTGCTCCAAAACTTGCACAGTGGTAGCTCACTTTTATTTTATTTTTCCTCTTTTCCCTGTAGAGTAATAGCTTTACAGTGACAATGATAGAGGATTCTGCTCCATGATTAACTGAGAAGTATATAGCTGAATGGTGCCCTAATGTAACCATCTGTCATTGCAATCAGGAATGATGGGAAGAAGTTAAAACACACATTTTGGCTAGGTCCTTCTTTCAGAAAGTTTCTTCCCTCTTATTGATGCTTTGTTCCACAGAGAGATCATTAGGCCTGAAATTACTTCAGTAGGTCCCTTGGTATTCAGAGCCTGGCATTGGTGATCAATAGCACTAAAGTGGTATACTAGAAATTTCTGCCATTCTAGACTAGACTATTTGTGTACGGCTATGCAGAAGCCCGACCAAAGAGCATATCTTTTTGGGGGCATGAACTGCTTTGGGTTGATCTTGGAATCCGGTTTATATGGGGGTTCAATGCAAACTAAACCCCACCCCTTGATGAAACCACATATGATACATGTCTCTCTTACCAGCACCTAATGCTGATTTTTCTCCTACTGAGATTACCTTCCGATGTAACTCCAATTAATGATGCTCTCTACGTTATAATATTGCAATGTCTTACCACTGTTTTTGTGGTTAATATTGGTACCTATTTTATGCAGTCTTCACAGCCAACTAAACAAGCGATATGTGAGCCTGATATAATCAATTTGGCCTAGTATCAAATTTGTGTACTTCGAAAATATTACTTGGAAGTCAACAATTTTCTGTTAACCTGAATGTTTGATACTCTTGATTTCAGTTGCAATTGTCAGACGTACTGGGCTGCAGATGCCTTAGTTCACATATGAATGCACAATTCCAGGTCTGAAAGGAGAATCTACATTAAGGGTTTGGCAGGAACTCTTTTGTGGGTCAAAAGTGGTGTTTGATAACACTTATTTAAAATGTCTAAAATATAATTCATCATTTAATCTCTAAATCTGAAATTTAAAAAATACTTATATTAAGATTAGAAAAAAGAGTTGTTTGATAACTTAAATATTATCTAAAGACAAAGAGATACATCCTGGTAATTGGCGGTCGGCGGCCAGCAGTTGGCGCTCGACGGTACGATAGTCGACGCCGGTGGTCAGGCCGACCGTCAACTAAAACACAAACACTAAGCAAGACTATTAGTGATGTTAGTTAGTGCGTAGCGGAAATAAACTAAAGCAATCACACAAAAGATAGAAGATTTTATCCTAGTTCAGCACTAAAATGCACCTCAGCCCTTCGTCCAATCCCCAAGAATACTTGGGATTTAACTAAGCCACCAAACAGGACTTGGTCTTCCATTCAACAAAGGCATACAATACTTGCTCCCAAGCAAGATTTTCCTTCAACCAAGGGGAAAAATACACCCAGCTCCCTGCTAGTCTTCCCTTCTACAATGGGAACAAACAATTGCACGACTAGTCTTCCCTTCTACAATGGGAACAAACATTGCACGACAAGTCTTCTCTTCCAAGAAGGGTACAACATATATCTAAAAGAGATTACAAGGTCGTTAGACCAAGTTTATAATGACATGGCTTGATTTGAGACAACGCCCAAGAGAATAGAAGATAAACAAAGAAATCTTCTCTCAGACGCGATTACCTCACTTTCTCTTACAAAAAAGTATGACCAGAAGGCTACACAAGAGAGAGAGAGAGAGGAATGAAGAGGAAAGCTAAACAAAAATGATTTCAACAACTCTTGTTTTCTCTTCAGGTTCAGAAAGAATGTGGGAGTTGGTGTGCTCTAAAACTTTGGTTGTTTTTTCTTTCTTTCTTTTTTATGGAGAGTGTTCTCTTGTGACTGCATCATTCTCTTCTTTTATATGCTCTTGACAGAAGCTAGCCGTTGAGTCTTTTTGCTCCAGCTTCTTCTTCTTCTCTTCTGCTCTTTTATCCATTACACAATAGATCTTCATGTTGCCTCTGTGTAATCCAACAGTTTGACTCATCTTCAGTAGCCATTGGGTTTTCAATAGAAGTTCTTGTAGGTTTTCTAATCGTTGGCTATCTTTGAGTCCCATAGCTTGCATGTTTCCAACATTGTTGAGTTTGCATACGTATTGAACACCTGCAAGCATTTAATGCACAAAGAGGAAGATGTTAGGTGAGATTTCATCTATCAGTCAGACATCCATATCTTTGTTGCAAAAAATCCTCAAATTCTGCTAACAGATTTTTATTCCAAGTGTCATTCCTTTTGTCTGATAAGAAAGAAAGGCCATCAGTAACATGTTCAAGATGTGAACACATAGCCTGGGTCTGAAAAGGTTGACTGAGCATTTAATGTAAAGATATGCATGAGATCTTATGTAAAAACATGAGAGCCAAATTTAAAATGAAGCAAATTTGGGCGCCAAAGGAATTTGCTTATTAATTGATATGATATAGAACTTAAGTGAACATCAATCAATTATTTGTAGACAAGTAAGCATCAATCGGTATAATAATAGCAACAATCATCAATCGGTATAAAAATAGAAACAATCGGAACATAATAAGTATTTGTTCACCAATCAAAAGGAAAATAACATGGTCACCAATTGGAATGAAAATGACACAATCGGTAAAAACATGTGAAATAACATTAATCGTTATGAGTTAAAGCTATTTGGTAACCAATCAATAGCATATAATAAGTAGTCACCAATCAAAATGGCTTATAACACCAATCGATATGATATAACATATATAACACCAATCACATCAATCAAAAGGAAAATAACATCAGTTGATATGAAACAACATCAATCAATATGTAACTTCAACTGATCAATATATGAACCTTGACTACTAAGAATATCAAATAGTTAGTCAAAGTGGGACTTCAGCTGGGACTGAGAAAATAATTTTGTCAGTTGAAGTGGAACTTCGTATATGACGAAGTGAAACTTCAGATATGACAGAGTGGAAATTTGATTGTTCATAAGAAAATCGTGCATTACGAAGTGAAACTTTAACTGATGACTTCGATTGATCAAAAGAAGGTCGTATATGTTGAACCACTCCATGGTTATCTGTGATCTTGGTATTTTGGTGATAACAAAATATATGATGCATTTAGATGATAACAAAATATATTGCGGAGATAATAAAATATAGGTACTCATAAATATTTTTGCTTCATCTGTGTTGCATCAATCCCTTTAACAGATGATGAGTCTCATTTAATATCATGTTTCATCTGTGTCGCATCAATCTTATAGCGAAATGCTAAGTCTTTCATTGATGCAATATTTGGCGCACTAAAATGATAAAGTCGATGTCTAACTCATATACATCGATTTCTATTTAAGTGCCAAAGCAACAAGCTCAACGATTTGCTAAGAAGTCGATGCCATAACGATTTGATAAGTGGCCATAACGATTTCTTCTTTGAGCGCATTGATAAGAAATCGTTCCCATAACGATTCCTTAAGTGACCAAAAAGATTTGATAAGAAGTCGATGCCATAACGATTTTATAAGTGATCACATCGATTTCTTTATTGATCACAACGACTTCTTCAGGTGATCAGAACGATTTGCTTTCATAACGATTTCATAAGTTACACAACGATTTGATCGTGTAACGATTCGTTAAGTGAAACATCGATTTTATCGTATAACGATTTGTCTTGTAAGCGCAACGATTTGCCTTCCATAACGATTTGCTAAGAAGTCGATGCCATAACGATTTGATAAGTGAGTGCAACGATTTGTTCTCACAACGACTTGCCTTCTCGCATCCATTTATTTATCGATCATAACGATTTGCTTACTGTAACGATTTCATAAGTGATCACATCGATTTCTTCAGGAGATCATAACGACTCTTCACATAACGATTTCATAAGTCATGCTCTTAACGATTTCTTCATGGATTCTGTTCAAACACAGAATGCCTTTATATTTCAAATATGATTGGCGCCTAAATGTAAAATCAAAATATCTTCTGACAGAAAAAGCTGCATGCATATTTTCAGAGTCTTGTCAAATAAATATGAACTACTATTTTCAGCATGTTAGCAGAAACACCGTGATATGCACAGTTTGTCATAAACACTCTTTTATGCTAAACACTCTCTTCTATGCTGACAGATCTCAAAGACCACCAGAGTCTGATTAAGACAAATGAAGAGAAAGATCAGTAACGACTAGAAGAGCTCCAACGGATCTCTTCAACAGTTCTAAAGCTGCTCATATAAAAGATGGAGCATTGCTGAAGAACACAAGAGCTTTTCCTGAACATCTTTGAAAGAGTGTACATCCAGTAAGGAACCTCAACGACACATGCACTCAAAGAGAGAAAGAGCCTGAGCCCACAGAAGCATTGAAGCTCTCAAGCATCTCAAGCGTTTAAGCATTCAAGCTCTCTTGCTTTCTTTTCTCTCTTCTGTTTCTCTCCAAGCTCATTGTATATCTGGGGAGAGTCTTTAACTGTGAGCTAAGTCCATAGTGTTCATCTTGTATTAGCTCTCAGTCTTGTTCTTTCTTTTCTAAGAAAGACCCTTGTCCAGCTGTAGGACTGTATACAGCGTGTAACCTAGCTAGAGGTTAGTGTCTAGCAGAACCTTGTTGGGGTTTGTACCAACAGGACCTAGCTGGGGGTTTAAGTCTAGCAGAACCGCATTGGGGTTTGTTCCAGGAGGTTTACTTTTAAACCTGTAAAAGAAGTAGGTTTGCTTCTGAGCCTAGAAAAGAAGTGGGCTGCCTTCTTGCCCGGGAAAGAGAAGAAGACCTGGTGGGGTATCCAGGGTGTTGTAGTGTCCTTGAAGGGGACTGTACCTTCGGTTAGTGAAATCCCAAGAGTTTGCTTGGGGACTGGACGTAGGACTTCCATGTGGGAAGGGCCGAACCAGGATAAATCTCCTGTGTCCTCTGTGTGATTGTTTATTTGCTTCCGCACTGCACTCTTTATCACACTAAACTAACCAAACCTTCAAGTGATATTTTTCTGTGTTTAAGTTTCTATTTCAGATTTCAGAAAAACCTATTCACCCCCCCTTTAGGCTAGCTTGCTGTCGTACGTGAAGGGTCAACAAGTGGTATCAGAGCGGGTCTCTGAACCTTCAAGAAGATCCAACGATCTTAGAGGAAAGATCCATGGCAGCACAAGGATATGCTGAAGGCCAATCAGTCACCAGACCTCCATTCTTCAACGGAGAAGACTATCAATATTGGAAGATGAGAATGGAATGCTTCATTCGAGGCACAGACTTTGATCTGTGGCAGGTAATTGAGGTAGGTGATTTTGTTTTTGTCCCTGCTGAAAACACTACTAATATCACAGCAGCGGATAAGATAAAGTTATCACTAAACTATAAAGCTAAAAACTATTTATGTTGTGCTTTATCTAAAAAGGAATTCGGTAGAGTGTCTGCATGCAAATCTGCCAAAGATATATGGGATAAACTGCAGGCAACTTATGAAGGAACAGATAAAGTGAAGCAAACTAGGATAGATATTCTAGTATCACAATATGAACAATTTAAAATGCTTCCTCATGAAGACATTACTACTATGTTTAATCGTTTTTCAACCATAGTAGCAAGTTTAAGCTCTCTAGGTAAAAATCTTTCTGATGAAGAAAATGTTAGAAAAATACTTAGGTCCTTAACTATATCATGGACACCTAAGGTAACTGCCATTGAAGAAGCTCATGATTTGACCAAATTATCGATCGATAATTTGATAGGTTCTCTCATGGCACATGAAATAAATATGGAGCGATTATCTGAAAGCTCATCTAAAATAAAATGCACTAACGCTCTTAAAACTGTAGCAGCTCCTTCTGGCTCTTCTTCTAGTTCTCAACATGCAGATTCTGAAGACAACAATGTTGATGAAGTATTGTCCAAGCTTCAGAAGCTTTTGAAGAAGAAGAAGAAAAACGGATCGAGAAGGATCCAAAAGAAAGAAAGAAAAAAAAAAGAACCAGTGTGCTATGAATGCAGGAAACCTGGACATCTAATACCAGATTGTCCAAGGCTCAGAAAGACTGGTCAAACCGTAAAGCACAAGAAGCAGCACAAGAAATTCAAAAGAAAAGCCATGGCAGCTGCTTGGGAAAATGATGAGGCCTCAAACTCAGAATCATCAAGCTCATCAAGCTCAGGATCAGAAAATGAGCAGGTAAATCTAGCCCTCATGGTAGGACTAGATGAGGTACTCTTTGAACCCTCATTCAATTCATGCACAGATTCAGGGTCAGAATCAGAAGACTTAGAAAAAGTCGTAAATGAACCATATAATAAGCATAAGGTTGTGGTAAAAGAACTAAAAAATCTCAAGAGCAACCTTACCTGTTTAGAAAATACTAATTCTGATCTTAAGTCAGAATTGGAACAGTTAGAAGAGCAGTTAAAAGAATGCAAGGATAATAACTCTCTTCAAAATGAAAAGTTAAAAAGAAAGGAGGATGAGAAGTTAGAGTTAGTAGGAAAATTAAAAACTCTAACTGAAGAAAACGTATATTTAAAAGAATTAGTTAGTAAACTAACAAATGGAAAAACATCCTTAGCCCTATGCTTAAAAGGATCAAAATCTGGAAAAAATAAGCAAGGTATTGGATACAAATCCTCAGAAAAGGGAAAACAAGTCAAATCTGCTGAACAGTATCCATCACCTAAATTTGTAAAAGAATCCATCACTCCTCAAGAACGGGCTTTTCAAATAAGCAAAACTCATCAAGTGAAAAAGGATTCTGGAAAGTGTCATAAAAGCAATAAGAACTGTAAAACACAGTATTTTCATTGTTCTCATTGCAATAAACTAAGACACACAGTAAACACCTGCACAACCAAGCACTTAGTTTGGATTCCGAAAGGATACTTTCATGCCTCTAACCATCAAGGACCCAAAAAGTTTGGGTACCTACATCTGAATGAGTTGTTTGCAGGGAAGCCTTGGAGCATCAGGAACAAAGGGTGCTCAAGGCAGTGATAGAGCCTCTCATTAAGGGGGAGCTCTGATTAAGGGGGAGTAAAGAGTAAGGGGGATAAAAGTTTAAACCCCTCTATGGTAAGAAAACTCTCTCAAAACGAAGGAGATACACGGTAAGACCTTTTTGGATTATTGACAAAAAGGGGGAGAGTAAGTATGCTCTATGAATTTTCTGCTTAAAATTTTTATCATTCAGAAAATTCGCATAAATTTTGTCATCACCAAAAAGGGGGAGATTGTTGAACCACTCCATGGTTATCTGTGATCTTGATATTTTGGTGATAACAAAATATATGATGCATTTAGATGATAACAAAATATATTGCGGAGATAATAAAATATAGGTACTCATAAATATTTTTGCTTCATCTGTGTTGCATCAATCCCTTTAATAGATGATGAGTCTCATTTAATATCATGTTTCATCTGTGTCGCATCAATCTTATAGCAAATGCTAAGTCTTTCATTGATGCAATATTTGGCGCACTAAAATGATAAAGTCGATGTCTAACTCATATACACGATTTCTGTTTAAGTGCCAAAGCAACAAGCGCAACGATTGCTAAGAAGTCGATGCCATAACGATTTGATAAGTGGCCATAACGATTTCTTCTTTGAGCGCATTGATAAGAAATCGTTCCCATAACGATTCCTTAAGTGACCAAAAAGATTTGATAGAAGTCGATGCCATAACGATTTCATAAGTGATCACATCGATTTCTTTATTGATCACAATGACTTCTTCAGGTGATCAGAACGATTTGCTTTCATAACGATTTCATAAGTTACACAACGATTTGATCGTGTAACGATTCGTTAAGTGAAACATCGATTTTATCGTATAACGATTTGTCTTGTAAGCGCAACGATTTGCCTTCCATAACGATTTGCTAAGAAGTCGATGCCATAACGATTTGATAAGTGAGTGCAACGATTTTTTCTCACAACAACTTGCCTTCTCGCATCGATTTATTTATCGATCATAACGATTTGCTTACTGTAACGATTTCATAAGTGATCACATCGATTTCTTCAGGAGATCATAACGACTCTTCACATAACGATTTCATAAGTCATGCTCTTAACGATTTCTTCATGGATTCTGTTCAAACACAGAATGCCTTTATATTTCAAATATGCTTGGCGCCTAAATGTAAAATCAAAATATCTTCTGACAGAAAAAAGCTGCATGCATATTTTCATAGTCTTGTCAAATAAATATGAACTACTATTTTCAGCATGTTAGCAGAAACACAGTGATATGCACAGTTTGTCATAAACACTCTTTTATGCTAAACACTCTCTTCTATGCTGATAGAACTCAAAAACCACCAGAGTCTGATTAAGACAAATGAAGAGAAAGATCAGCAACGACTAGAAGAGCTCCAACGGATCTCTTCAACGGTTCTAAAGCTGCTCATATAAAAGATAGAGCATTGCTGAAGAACACAAGAGCTTTTCCTGAACATCTTTGAAAGAGTGTACATCCAGTAAGGAACCTCAACGACACATGCACTCAAAGAGAGAAAGAGCCTGAGCCCAGCAGAAGCATTGAAGCTCTCAAGCATCTCAAGCGTTTAAGCATTCAAGCTCTCTTGCCTTCTTTTCTCTCTTCTGTTTCTCTCCAAGCTCATTGTATATCTGGGGAGAGTCTGTAACTGTGAGCTAAGTCCATAGTGTTCATCTTGTATTAGCTCTCAGTCTTGTTCTTTCTTTTCTAAGAAAGACCCTTGTCCAGCTGTAGGACTGTATACAGCGTGTAACCTAGCTAGAGGTTAGTGTCTAGCAGAACCTTGTTGGGGTTTGTACCAACAGGACCTAGCTGGGGGTTTAAGTCTAGCAGATCCGCACTGGGGTTTGTTCCAGGAGGTTTACTTCTGAACCTGTAAAATAAGTAGGTTTGCTTCTGAGCCTAGAAAAGAAGTGGGCTGCCTTCTTGCCCGAGAAAGAGAAGAAGACCTGGTGGGGTATCCAGGGTGTTGTAGTGTCCTTGAAGGGGACTGTACCTTCGGTTAGTGAAATCCCATAAGTTTGCTTGGGGACTGGACGTAGGACTTCCATGTGGGAAGGGCTGAACCAGGATAAATCTCTTGTGTCCTCTGTGTGATTGTTTATTTGTTTCCGCACTGCACTCTTTATCACACTAAACTAACCAAACCTTCAAGTGATATTTTTCTCTGTTTAAGTTTCTATTTCAGATTTCAGAAAAACCTATTCACCCCCCCTCTAGGCTAGCTTGCTGCCGTACGTGAAGGGCCAACAATATATGACGAAGTGAAACTTTGACTGCATGCTTCGACTGATCAGGGATTTCTTCTTCAATCAAAGTGGACTTAAATAGAAAATTTTCTTTGAAGCAAATAATATGGAATTACCATGACCCTTTAGAATACTTACAGTGATGATCATTGGAGTTCTATTTATCATGTTGATAGACTAAATGAAAAATAGATATTAAGGTACAATGTCACCATGATCATTACAAATAAGAAGAATAAATTAACAAGAATGATAGGATAAGGAGTGTGTCGACACCAATGATGAGAATGAAGATGCGATTGAACATATGGGTACATTAGATATGATAAATGTATTTAGGTATAGTCATGATTTTGAGGTTTTGTTATCACCAAAATATATAGTGATGGAGATAAAAGAGTCAACAATCTCCCCCTTCTAGTGATGACAAAACTAAAAAATTTAACTGAAATATGACCTTTCTAAAAACACATTTAGGCAAAGTACGATAACAAATGTGAACTAACGTGATGTTAAATGATATGTATTTTAGAGTAGTATTTCTCCCTTTTTTCTCAATAACCAAAAAAGGAGAAGTAAGGAATTAAGAATGCTTGATGAGAAATGGAAATATGAGGGGTTAAGAAATCAGGAGATGTAAAGAGATAAAGGAAGGCTCCCTTGGGTTCATGCCAATCACAAAAGATAAAAGAGTTAAATGTAGGAGACTGGTCATAAAGGAGTAATTTATGATCATGGTCCACATTTGAAAGGAAATAAGGGAAAGTATATTTTATACTAATTTGGAAGTAACCAAAGGATTTCTTCTAATTTCTGGGGAAGCATACAAAAATTTTGATAAGAAAGGCTGGGAACACACAGATGACAGAAGTATTTAAGGTGATTGATATCCCTTGCGAGGCTACGGCTCATTCGCGAGAGGCAGAGTTGGGTCAAGCTCGTTTTTAGGTTAACGGGTTTGAACGGTGAGGACCGCTACAATTGGTATCAATGGCATCTTATATATATTTGAGATGTTTCCTTTATATTTCTATGGACATGTGATTGATATCCCTTGCGAAGCTAAGGCTCGTTCGTGGGAGGTGGAGTCAAGTCAAGCTCGTTATTAGGTTAACGGGTTTGAACGGTGAGGACTGCTACAGTTGGTATCAGAGCAAGGTCCGTGTGAATATAAAGGAATCGAAAATTTACATAGCCTGGTCTCTACTTTAATCCACTATTGGTAGTTGACCCTGGTTTTGTATTAATTTGTTTTATGTTGTGTGGTTGGAATGATGTTTGTGCAGGATCAGAAATGGCAGACAGAAGAGATTGGGGAGGTGATGGAGATGAGCCAGAGGAGACTACACACCAGTAATGAAAGCTATGGGAAAGTATTACAGAGATTTGGACCAGACTTGATCAGCAGGCACCGGTACAGCTAGCAGCAGTGCACCAAGATTGTGAGGAGGCAATACCAATGGCACCACCCCCCCACCACCAAGAGTCGAGGTACCACCGTCTTTACCCGTATTTATTTTTTTTTTTAATCGAATATCGACAGGGTAGTAGGAGAGTGCTCACAACCTTTAGAGAAGGGATAAGTAATCACTCCACCACCACACACCCATCAGAAAATTTTATAATAGCAAACCATACAAAAGATGGTCAGGGCCTAATAGAGGGAACCCCATCTTATCAAGGAGATAGGGCCCCTTTACAGTAGGAGGAAGATGAGCCCAAGATGACCAGACACAACAGACCAAGCAATAGTACAACCATGACCAGAAGACTATCAGCCACTTGGTTAGCTTCACGGTAGATATGCCTGAAAGATACATGAAGATTCTGACAACGGTGAAAAATATCTTGTGTAGCAATGGAGAGATGCCAGGGATGGAGTATTGACCCTTCATGATTTGCACCAGCACTAGGGAGTCACTCTCAATGAGAATTCGGAGAGCCCTTTTCATAACACAAAATATTCCATTCCGAAGAGTAAGCACCTCAGCTTCAAGACTGGAATGAACACCATGATATCTAGCAGCAAAAGCAATATCATGTCGCCCAGCTCATTCCTAAGAATTCCTCCACAAGCAGCAGTACTAGATGTTGATTTAAGCACCATCAACATTAAGTTTCAGTCTTCCAGGAGGAGGCAGATACCACCTGACAATCTTAGGAGCTAAGGGCGCAGACACCTGGAGGGTGATACCCCATTGCTGGAGGAAACTCCTGTGAGGGGCGGACAGATCAAAGATATGGAGCTCAAAGTCTTACCCGTACTTCTAGTAGTACTAACACGACCAGCCAGTGCAGAGGAGTCTACAGCACTTGTGGAGAGGTTCTTACAGTTACAGCCACCTACTTACTCAGGAGGCCCTAATCCAGATACAGCGGAGCACTAGGTGCATGAGATAGAGAGAGTTTTTGTCACTATGAGGTGTCCGCAAGCTGATAGAGTAATTTTAGCTACTTATCAGTTATGAGGATTTGCACAGGAGTGGTGGAGATTGAAGATGCAGACAGTGTTTGCTGGAAGAACAGAGGACACCATCACCTGGCTAGAGTTCTTGGGGGTATTCAATGACACATTCTTCCCAGTTCAGATACAACAGGCAAAGAGGGAGCAATTCCAGACATTACAACAGGGGATAATCGGTATTAGAATATCATATGAGGTTTATGGCGTTGAGCAGATATGCCCCATATGTGGTTACAGATAATGCTATGATGGTGGAGTATTTTATTAAGGACTGCAACCAGAGCTACAGGATGCAGTGATTCTCTTTATGTGTAGGACAGTAGAGGAAGCAACGTAGAGGGCAGCTATACTTGAGAGGACTGTTCAGGCTAGACAGTCACAGTCAGGAGGTTCAGGTAGTTTCTGGCTTCCTCAGCAATCTACAGGTATCATCAAGGGTAAGGCACCCTCGGGAGTGTCATCATCGTCCGGATTTGCCAAGTGGGTTAATAAATTGAAGAAGATATTCAGAGGAGGACGAGGTGGTGGTAGGCAGCAGAGCTTTCAGCCGGGTTTTCAGCAGGGTTGAGGTTTCAGGCCAGCTCCGCAGGAGTCACAACAGAGCACAGCAGAGCAGCCCGCAGCTTTTCCATGTTTCAGGTGTTATAATTGTGGTAGCCAGGGCATCTTGCCAAAACTTGTCCGCATCCCTGGGAGTACAGCTATGGCAAAGGGGCACAGCAGTAGCAGTAGCCATTCCAGCAGCCAGCAGCAGAGCGAGGTTGAGGTGCACCTTTCCAGAGGGGATGAGGTCGAGTTATGGGTGTTACCAGAGCACAGGCGGAGGCATCCAATTTGATTGAAGGTATATTACCTCTTTTTGAATTTTCTGCTAGAGTGTTGATTGATCCAGGTGCATCGCATTCATTTATTTTCGAGGATTTCATGGATAGTATGGTTCGTCCCTTAGAAGGGAGGCAGTGTGAATTGGTTGTGGAGGTTCCTTCTGGTGGTTTTATGCTCACCTCTTGTTATTTAGATGAAGTTCCGATAGTAATACAAGGAAATCAGTTACCAGCAAGGTTTGTATGCACTTCAGTTGAAAGAGTATGATGTAATTTTGGGAATGGATTGGCTAGAGGCCTATGGGGCAGTGGTAGACTGTAGAAAGAAGAGAGTTATGTTTTGTCGACCCAGTGGAGCTGTGTTTGAGTTCCAAGGTATGTCGTTTTATACTCCTAAGTTGATTATTTCTGCACTTAGGGCAAGGAGGTTGATTAATGCGGGGTGTGTAGCATATCTTGCTTCAGTCAGTCTAGTTGAGTCAAGTAAGTTTGTAGAGATGGTAGCTGTAGTCAGAGAATTTGTAGATGTGTTTTCAGAAGAGTTGCAAGAATTAGCTCCACACAAGGAGGTGGATTTCACAGTAGAGTTGCAGCCAGACAGTATGCTGATTTCAAAGGCACCCTACAGAATGGCACCAGCAGAATTGAAGGAATTGAAGAAACAGTTGTAAGAATTATTAGAGAAAGGCTTTATCAGGCCAGTCACTCACCATGGGAAGCACCAGTATTATTTGTTAGAAAGAAGGATGGTAGCTTGAGAATGTTTATAGATTATCGGCAATGAACAAGGTTACTATTAAGAACAAGTATCCCATTCTAGGATTGATGATTTATTTGATCAGCTATAGTCCTAGGGTTTATCTAAGATTGATTTGAGGTCAGGGTATCATCAGTTGAGAATTAAAGAAGAAGATATTGATAAGACAGCTTTCAGGACCAGATATAGGCATTATGAGTTTGTTGTTATGCCATTGGGCTGATTAATGCACCGACAACATTTATGAATTTGATGAACATGATATTTCACCCTTATCTGGATCAGTTTATTGTTGTATTTATTAATGATATATTAGTATATTCAGCATCAAAGGAGGAGCATGTAGCACACCTGAGGACATTGCAGACTTTGTGGGATCACCAGTTGTACGCCAAGTTTAGTAAATGTGAATTCTGGTTAAAGGAGATTCAATTCTTGGGGGATGTAATTTCAGGACAGGGTGTAGCAATTGATCCAGCTAAAGTAGAAGCAGTGATGAATTGGGAAGAGCCAAAAATAGTGTCAGAAATTAGAAGTTTTCTGGGTCTGGCAGGTTATTACAGGCGATTCATCCAGGATTTCTCAAAGATTGCAGCACCAATGGCAAGATTGACCAAGAAAGGAGTGCCCTTTGTGTGGTCTTTAGATTGTCGGCACAGTTTTGCAGAGTTGAAGAAGACGCTTACTACAACACCCATATTGGAGATACCATCAGCAGTGGAGGATTTGTATTGTATACTGATGCATCTAGAAGAGGTCTGGGAGCAGTACTAATGCAACATGGAAATGTAGTGGCATATGCATCAAGGCAACTGAAGAGGCATGAAGAGAATTACCCTACACATGATTTAGAGTTGGCAGCAGTGGTTTTTGCATTAAAGCTATGGGGGCATTACCTGTATGGAGAAAGATTTGAAATTTTCACAGATCATAAAAGCTTAACGTACATTTTCTCATAGAAAGATTTGAATTTGAGGCAGCGCAGATGAATGAAGTACTTGAAGGATTATGATTTCAGCATAACATATCATCCGGGTAGAGCCAATGTTGTTGCAGATGCACTGAGCAGAAAGGAAGTTATGAACTAGATGATGATTAGAGAATGGAAACTATATGAAGATGTAGCAGAGAATTCACTATTTGTGCCAAATAATCAGAGGTGAGCATTATTAGCAAACAATGTAGTGGAGCCTTCTTTGTATTGGCAGATAGCGGAAGCGCAGAGAATAGATGAGAATTTGGTAGATATGGTAAGAATGGAAGAAGTGACACTTGATGATGATAGTGTGGTAAGACTCAAGCGCCGATTGTATGTTCTAGCAGAAGCTGAGGTGAGGCAGAAGGTATTAGAGGAAGCTCACAGGTCCAGGTACACCATTCATCAAGGCAGTACAAAGATGTATCAAGATTTGAAGAAGCATTTTTGGTGGCCAAACATGAAGAAGGAAATTGCAGAATTTATATCAAGATGTCTGATATGTCAGCAAGTAAAAGCAGAGCATCAGAGGCCAGGAGGATTATTGCAGCCATTGCATATTCCATAGTGGAAATGGGATGACATAGATATGGATTTTGTAGTCGAATTGCCCAGAACAGCAACATGTCACAATGGAATTTGGGTTTTTGTGGACAGATTGACTAAGGTATACAGGTTATTGGCAGTGAGCATGTCATGGACTATGGATAGATTAGCCAGATTGTATGTAGAAAGAATTGTACCACTGCATGGAATTCCAGTTACCATTGTTTCAGATAGAGATCTCAGGTTTACTTCAGGTTTTTGGAGGACTTTACAGAGAGTAATTGGCACAGAATTAAGGTACAGTTCGGCTTATCATCCACAGACAGATGGACAAACAGAAAGAACAATTCAAACTATAGAAGATATGTTGAGAGCTTGTTGTTTGGTATGGGGAGGTACTTGGGAGCACCACTTGGGCATGGTAGACTTTGCATATAATAACAGTTATCATGCAAGTATCGAAATGGCACCTTATGAAGTCTTATATGGAAGATCGTGCAGGACACCACTAAATTGACATGAGGTAGATAAGAGACAGGTCATGGGACCAGAATTGATTCAGTAGTGTTCAGAAATGGTTAAATTTATCAAGGAAAAGCTTCAAACAGCACAGAGTCGTCAGAAAAGCTATGCAGATACCAGACGCAAACCATTGCAGTTTGAAGTTGGTGATTATGTGTTTCTGAAGGTTTTTCCTACCAAAGGTGTACTCAGATTTAGAAGGAAAGGCAAATTGAGTCCAAGATATGTTGGTCCATTCCAGATTTTAGAAAGAATCGGTGAAACAGCTTACAGATTAGATCTCCCCAGTAGACTTCACAGATGCGCATGATGTATTCCATGTTTCTATCCTCAGAGATTTATTCAAGATCCCTCCCAAGTAGTCAGCTATCAAAGAGATGATCTGAAACCGGACATGCAATGCGTGTAACGGTCCACGTTGTTCAAACTCGTTAATCCAATAACAAGTTTGACACGACACCGTATCCCACGATCGGGCCGAAGCCTCGCAAGGGATATCAATCACATATGTCTGTGAAAATACAAAAGAACTACAATAAGCACATATAAGATACATTGCTCATATATGTTCGTATGAAAAGTACATACTAAGTTCCATACATAGTCATCATAATAGATACAATAGCCTAGGACAAACCCCATAGGCTCCACAAGTAGGAACTTTACTTTGCTGGTGGCAAGAGCCTGACTCCACTATGGTGCTGACTAGAACTACAGGAGGGACGTGGATCCTCCTGCTCTCCCTCACCTGGAAGAAAAAGGGGTGAGCCTCACAAGTCATTGGCTCAGTAGGGTAACTTCCCCAAGCCGAGAAACATAATTAAGATCAAAGTTGTAAACATGTACCATCTAAGCACTATACTACAATTGCAAATAAATAAATAAACGGCAACACACATCAAAGTGTACAAGCTAAAGGAAGGGTACACCGAACACGAGTCACGAAGACTGGTTCGCGACACCAGCCACAGACTTGGAAAAACTACACAAGTACACCTCTCAGCCTCGCAGTCACCGACGAAGGGTCCAGCTGCTGCTCCACCTCAACAAAAAAAGAACCGTGGAGACTAACCACACCACACCTGCAAGCTACACCGTTGCAGGACCAAGTCTGACACCTTTAGGGGCTCCGTCCAAGAACCCTAAACTGAGGCACTGAGACAGGACTAGCTGAGGACTAGTACGTATACCGGTGTCCGTCCCTCAACAAAGAGCGCGCTACAAACGGCCGCACACCCACAAACACGAGCTGTTGTCCCCTGTCATTTTTCCCTCAGTCGGACGTACTACTTAAACACAGGAGTGAGGGTGTCCAGGAAGACGACACAAACCTTGACAGTACTCCCGTACCGAGACAAGCCCTAATCACCCGGTGCTAGGGTAACCGACTGAAGAGGTAACTACGGAAGGCGTGACACCCAACTTGCTATGCACACAAATCCACGTAAGACACCATGGTATCATTCACGACATGGGTCAACACAACCCATACAGACCCTACATTGCCTTGGTAACATAGCCCAAGCAACGTGGGACAGAAACCAGACAAATAGGCCACAGCACACCAGAGCTCGGGTGGCCACTTTCTAAAACGCGTCCAACACAGTGGACACTTTCTTATGACTGAATCATGTCATACTTACCAGCCGCCATTACGGTTGAATCACGTCGGCTATGGCCTACGCATTCACATGAATGCGTTGATTGTACCGGACGCCTTTCAACCACCTGGAACACACCCTGAAATCCGTTTTGGAAAAATGACCACACATGGCCACACAAGCATGCTATACAAAGATATCCGTTCAAAGAACCCTAGACATGCTTTCTAACATGTTGAACCCTCACCCACCATGCATAACCCATTATTCCATAATTACACTCCTATTATCTAATCACTCAGTTCACACACATAAGCAACAGGGTAGAAGTCCCTACCCACGAAGGAACCACAATTCCGATACCACCACAGGATTCCTCGCGCTCCAAAGCTCGTCCTCGTGCTGGAATCACACCGAACGGACTGCAATTGCACCCTAAACGCCAAGAACACCTTCACAGCCGTTGCAACATCTTCCCCGGGCTTGAGCAGTGCAATTGCACTATTTGGCCAGGGAAAGATACACTTAACCAACACATAACCAAATCGCGTCGTACATACCCGACGCGTTAAGAAACACGTCCAACGTTACCGACGTGACTAAAACCCACGACGTCGTGCATGCGCCACGCGGCACGCATGCAGCGACGACCACGTAACGGCGGTGCGAAATCGCGTCCCTTATAGTGAACGCGATTAACATACCAATCGCGTCTGGGAAACCGGACACGATAACCCATGAGAATCGTATCGTCTATATGCGACACGTTCTCAAAGAGCCCGACAGAGCCCTGCTTGGGCTGGGATGCCCAGCCCTTCTGCCTCCCACCTAACCCAGAAAATCTGTAAAAACATATTGAGACCTCCATGGTCTAACAATGCCACACACTGGCCTCCAAACCTGGTAAACCTTGATCCAAATGTACCGGTTATTACATTACTATCACCTAAAAATAATTTCATCCTTGAAATTAAAGAGATAAATGTAAACACAGTCCAAAACACGTGCAACTATCACCTAAAAGGAAAATAATACTTACTCAAACAAATATGGATACGTTTTAAACATTTCTTCGGCCAACTCCAAGTATCCTCACCACGTTGCCTATTCTCCCACCGGATTTTCACTAGTTCGATGTCTTTATTCCTCAACCTTTGTGTCCATCTTCTTGTGATCATCACCGGATATTCTGGCATGGTGATATCCGGCTTCAAATCATCCCACTGATAGCTAACATTTGAGAAGGATCTCGGATATACTTCCTCAACATTGAGACATGAAACACGTCATGAGCATCTGTAAAGTCCGCCGGAAGCTCCAACCTGTAAGCCGTCTCACCGATCTTTTCCAAAATCTGAAAAGGACCCACAAACATGGGGCTCAACTTTCCCCTGTTGCTGAACCTCAGAACACCTTTAGTCGGGGAAACTTTCAAAAACACATACTTTCCAACCTCAAATTGCAAGGGCCTACGCCGAACATCCGCATAGCTCTTTTGTCTACTTTGTGTCGTTTGGAGTTTTCCTTAATAAACTTGACCACTTCTACACATTATTGCACCATTCCGATCCCATTACCTGCCTTTCACTCACTTCATGCCAATTCAACGGTGTTCTACAAGGTCTTCCATAAGGGCCTCATATGGTGCCATACCAATACTTGTATGATAGCTATTGTTGTAGGCAAACTCAATCACACTAAGATGTTGTTCCCATCCACCTCCCCAAGCCAAATAACACGCCCGAAGCATATCTCAATGGTTTGGATTGTTCTCTCTGTTTGTCCGTCGGTTTGGGGATGGTATGCGAAACTATACCTCAATTGCGTGCCCACAACCCTTTGCAAACTCCTCCAAAAATAGGATGTAAACCTAGGATCCCGATCTGAAACAATAGTAACCGGTATCCCATGCAATGGCACAATCCTTTCAACATATAACTTTGCCAACCGATCTACCGCCCATGACATGGTAACTGATAACAACCTACACACTTTGGTTAATCGATCAATAAAAACCCAAATGTCATTATGGCTCGATGCTGTTATGGGCAAACCTGCAACAAAGTCCATTGAAATATCATCCCACTTCCATTATGGTATTGGTAGGGGTTGCAATAAACCACCTGGCTTTGATGCTCCGCCTTAACTTGCTGACACACCGCACATCTAGCTATAAACTCTGCTATCTTCTTCTTCATGCTTGGCAACCAAAAATATTTCTTCAAATCCTGGTACATTTTAGTGCTTCCCGGGTGTATGGTGTACCTGGACCGATGTGCTTCCTCCAACACTTTCTGCTTTACACCAGCTTCACTTGGAACATACAACATGTGCCTAAACCGCACAACACAATCATCATCAATTGTAACTTCCTCCATTTTCACAATGTCAGCCAAATATTCATCTTCCTTTTGAACTTCTAAAACTTTCCAATACAAAGATGGTTCTACCGTGCTATTAGCCAACATGGCTCTTCGTCAATTGCTTGGTACAAACAAAGAATTTTCTGCCACATCCTCATACAATTTCCATTCCTTCATCATAATGTGACTCACAATCACCTTTCTACTTAAAGCATCTGCTACCACATTTGCTCTACTTGGGTGATATGCCAAACTAAAACCATAATCTTTGAGATATTCCATCCACCTGCACTGCCTTAAATTTAAATCTTTCTGAGAGAAGATATACTTCAAACTTTTGTTATCTGTGAATATCTTAAACCTTTCCGCATATAAATAATGCCGCCATATCTTTAATGCAAAGACAACCGCTGCCAACTCCAAGTCATGAATATGATAATTTTCTTCATGGCGCTTCAACTGCCTAGATGCATATGCCACCACTTTCCCACGTTGCATAAGTACCTCCCCAAGTCCTCTCCTGGATGCATCCGTATAAATCACAAAACCACCTCGACCTGCCGGTATCTCCAATATTAGGGCTGAAGTGAGCCGCTTCTTAAATTCCATGAAACTACACCTACAATCGGAGGACCATTCAAATGGCACTCCCTTTCTTGTAAGCCTTTTCAATGGTGCTGTAATTTTAGAAAATTTTTGAACAAAATACCTATAATACCCGGCATACCAAGGAAACTCCATTATTCCGACACTGTCTTTGGGTCCTCCCATTTCATAACAGCCTCCACTTTTACTGGATCTACAACAACACCCTCACCTGAAATAATATGCCCCAAAAACTGAATCTCCTTAAGCCAAAATTCACACTTACTATACTTTGCATAAAGTTAATGCTCCCTCAATGTTTGCAATGTAATTCTCAAATAATTTACATGCTCTTCTTCTGAGGCTAAATATACTAAGATGTCATCAATGAACACAACAATGAACTGATCTAAATAAGGATGAAAGATCTGATTCATCATGTTCATAAATGCCGCCGGTGCATTGGTTAACCCAAATGGCATAACCACAAACTCATAATGCCCATACCTTGTTCTAAATGTCGTCTTGTCTATGTCCTCCTCCCGGATCCTCAATTGTTGGTATCTTGATCTCAAATCTATCTTGAAGTACACCTTTGCTGATTGCAATTGATCAAATAGATCATCAATACGCGGAAGTGGATACCTATTCTTTATGGTGACTTGATTCAACTAGCGATAATCTATACACATTCTCATACTACCATCTTTCTTCTTTACAAACAAGACCGGCGCTCCCCATGGTGAATGACTCGGCCGAATGAATCCCTTCTCAAGTAACTCTTGCAATTGCTTCTTTAACTCCTTCAATTCTGCAGGTGCCATCCTGTATGGTGCTTTAGAAATGGGCATACTACCTAGCTGCAACTCAATAGTGAAATCCACCTCTCTATGCGGTGCTAACCCCGATAACTCCTCCGAAAACACATCCGCAAATTCCCTAACAACAAGTACCATATCTACTGCTTTTTCTGCCTCAACCAAACTAATAGATGCCAAATAGGCTACACATCCTACATTAATCAATTTCCTAGCCTTTAGGGCAGAGATAATGAATTTAGGGGTGTAGAATGGCATACCTTGGAACTCAAATAAATTTCCTTCTGGATAACTGAACCTCACCTTCTCTTTCCTACAATCAACAACTGCCCCATACGCTTCCAACCAATCCATGCCCAAAATCATATCTGTATGTCCCGGCCCCCTTGGGCCCTTGGCCCCATCCTCAAGGTTGCGACAGGCGCCCTGGCCGCGACATGGTCGCGCCAGAGCGGCCTGCCGCGACAACATTGACGGTTCGTGTCGCGGCGGGGTTGAGCGTCGCGTCCTTGTCGCGTCACCCTGGCTGTCGCGACTGTGTCTGACACGACTTGACCGTTGTCCTGTCTGTCAGAACGGTCGTGTCGGGTGGCAGGGTCGTGCGGCGTTGACGCGACCTGCCAGGCCGTCGCGTTTCCTTTTCTAGTCTTTGAGGTTTGACCGTGCTTTTGTGTTGCGCCTTGGCGGGCGGTCGCGATATGGTCGCGACGCTCCTGGGCGTCGCGACAGCGTCTGAGGGGCCATCGGTTTAAAACCGACAGCGCGCCCCATTTTCCCTCTCTCTCCCTTTTCACTCTTTCTCCCCTCTCTCGAGTTCCCCTTCGTTTCTCGGCGTTCTCTTTCGCTCGTGGTGCTCGTGCTGAGGCGTGGACGTGCCGTTCGTGCAGGGCATGTGCTCGGGTTGTCCGGTGCGAGGAGGAGGAGGAGTTCTTTCCTACGAGAAGGCCATAACGGGTTCGTTCTTCGTGTGGAGGTAGGGACTCTTGATCCTCTCTCCCTAAGCATGATCCCTCCCCCCTCTTGACCGTGGTTTCCTTGTGGTTTGGGGCTTGGGGAGTGTGAGAACTCCATGCTCGAGTTGAGTGAGGTTTCCTTCGAGCGTAGATCCATGTTTTGAGGGATCGTGGGTGGTTTGGTGGATTTATAGCTTTGTTACATGTGATGTATGATCCTCCTCCCCCTTGTGAATGTTGTTTCGTGTTTTGGGGAGGGTTCCTGGAGAGACTGCTCCGGAACCCTGCTCGACTGGTGACGCGGTAGCCTCGGAGGCCGCGATCATGTCGCGGTGGTGCGCCCGACCGAGACATGGTCACGACGCTCCTGTGCATCGCGTCCCGGTCGCGACCTGCTAGGGCGTCGTGACATGGTCGCGATGGACCACTGCGTCGCGACCCCGACCGAGAGACAGGTTTGGCCTCTTTCCATTTCGCTCTTCTTTTACTGTTCCCGTGGCACTTGTGCTAGTTCCCTAGTGCGGTCTACACTAGTCTTTCATCCGGTGCTCGACAGTTGAGGGCTTGTTCCGTGTGAGTGGTTGTTACCGTTGCCTGGGACCCCCGTCCTCGGGAGCCTGTTGAGGGAGTACTCCGGGCTACGAGTGTGCTCGAGTTGGCAGCCACCAGGCGGACTCCGGAGCTTAGGGGAAAACGGTGGTTAGGACAGTGGCGTGTGAGTCACTTGTAGAGCTCTCGTGGGTGGTCTGGGACGCCGAGGACATTTAGGAGTTCTACCCGGCGCAGGCCAGCCAGTCCTTCTTCTCACTGCCTCGCTCTTTGCGGCCCCGGAACCGCTTAGAGAGGCCAGGCGTGGGACTGTAGTCTTGCCAGACTACGTCGGTTACTGTTGTGTTACTTGTGTTCTTACCTCGCTCTGACGAGACGTGAGGGTCAGGACCCGGTCGAGGATAAGACGTTGGTGGGCGCACCTGACCTTGACTAGTGGTAGCGTTTCCGTAGCTAGTGTTCCTTGTCCAGGCGGAGTTCCTTTCGTCTGTGTTTACTAGCCGTGTGGTGGTCACGACGAGCAGTCGTGCGGAGTTTCCGACCGTGAGTACTTTCCGTACCGTGCTAGTTGTAGTTTCGCTTCCGCACTTCCGTTTGTAGGTAGAAGATATAAACTGTTGTCTTTTATTTTATATATATTTCTCCTGCCTCTTTAGAGCCAGTAGGAGATTGGTAGTCCCTACTGAGCTTCTGTTGTGAAGCTCATCCCTCCTTTTCCCAGGTGAGACTTCTCAGCAGCGGCAGGGTGCGCGCCGGGCGGAGGAGATGGGGCGGTAGTCGGAGTCCCCGTAGCTAGCAGTGGTTCCCCTTTTCAGTGTACGTCACCCTCGGGGTATGTCCCTAAGGGACTTGTTTTTCCCCTGCCTTTACTTGTACTAGCGTGCGTGCGTTGGGACTGTACTTAGAGCAGTACACAGCGGTCTCGCTCTCTTTTTTGTTTCCGCCTGTACGCTTCTAGTTTAGCAGTTGACGTTTACTTCTGTTACATATCCTGTTAGATACATATTATAGCCCTTCCGGGTCTTCGGGTCCGTGGGTGGCGATCGCGAAAATTGGGTCCTCGGCGTGGGCCGAGGGTCGGGTTCTCGGGTCGTTACAGTTGGTATCAGAGAGAGAGTCTGACAGGACTTGTAATGGATTTGAACTGCAACAGGAAGTCCCAACGGTAGTACAAGTACACTGCTAGCCGCCCGAGTGGTATTGTTAACCCTTGTTGGTTGTGTGTCGTGTAGGTCATGGCTCCGCGTAGGCGCAGTCAGGCTAGGCAGCTGGTTGAGCAGCAGGATGAGTCCGAGATGCCCGCGCAGGAGCAGGTCCAGGAGGAGGTGTCGGCAGACGGGTCTGTGGCACAGCCTCAGGCTGCAGCAGCAGCAGCGGCAGGTGGGCAGCAGCAGCAGGAGTACCAGCCTCAGCCGCAGCAGTACGCAGACTGGTTTCCCTTAGCAGAGCAGTTCTTTAGGAACTTGTACCAGGGAGCGTACCAGCCTGGGCAGGCAGCAACAGGTGTTCAGTTTCTGGTACCCCCTCCAGTAGTACCGGAGCAGCAGCAGGTAGAGCCAGAGCGTCAGCAGCGGTCGGGCACTGGGAGTACCCGGGCTGGCCGGAGGAAGACGTCAGTTACGGAGGACAGGACCGCTCTCCTAGAGAGATTCTTGCACCTTCGGCCACCAATGTTCCATGGTGAGTATGATCCAGATAAGGTAGAGAGCTGGACCCATGAGTTGGAGCGCATTTTCGAGACGATGGAGTGCGCTGAGGAGGACCAGGTTCGACTGGGGGTGTACCAGCTCAAGGGAGCAGCCCATGAGTGGTGGAGAGTTCAGAGGCAGACGCACTTCCCGGAGCAGCGGTTGGATCAGATCACTTGGCAGTGGTTTCTGGAGGTCTTCCACGGTGAGTACTTCCCCGACTATGCTCGACGTGAGAGACGGGACCAGTTCCACACGTTGGTTCAGGGCGACCTCATAGTTCCCATTACCACCAGAGGTTTGTTCGGTTGTTGAGGCATGTGCCTCATGTCGCAGGCAGCGATCAGGCGTATGCAGAGAGGTTCATAGCAGGACTGAGACCAGACCTGAGGTGGGGTGTGACGGCACACATGTGTACCACCTTGGGAGAGGCCGTGGTGAAGGCCACCGCCTTGGACAGAGAGACCTGGCAGCCTCAGCAGCAGCAGGGAGGAGCCTCTTCCAGGTCCTCGCCTTACCAGTGTCCAGCGGGTAGCTGCGGTAGTGCGACTTCCTCTTCCTCCGGCTCGGGCAGTTCCGGCAGCGCCGGGATTCGCTCGCAGTTTAGGAAGTTGTCTACTCGCGTGGGCGGTCGGAACCGGCAACAGAAGCGCCAGTCCAGGTTGCAGAGCAGTCAGTTGTCCAGGGAGCTGAGCAGGGCGGTCAGGAGCCAGTTTTCTACACCTGTGGCTTACCGGGCCACTTCAAGAGGGATTGCCCCATGGGGCAAGCCCCGCAGCAGCAGCAGCAAGTGCAGTACGCTCAGCAGCCGCCTCAGTACCAGTACCCTCCCCAGCAGCAGGCACCGCGTCAGCAGCAGCGAGGGCAACACCAGCAGCAGGCTCAGCAGTTTCCGCAGCCACAGCAATACCAGCAGCAGCCAGTGCAGTACCCCCAGCAGCCGCAGCAGCAACCCCAGCAGGCTCCGCAGCGGTGGGCGTGGTTGCGTGATGGCGCTCACCGGGAGCAGGCAGAGGCGTCAAACCTTGTTATAGGTACTCTACCTATCCTTGGCAGAGCCGCTCGTGTTTTGGTTGACCCCGGTGCTTCTTGTGTTTTGCTTCCGAGGAATTCTATGAGTCCCTTGCTTGTCACGCTCCTGAGAGGCAGTGTGACGTGATGGTCGATCTCCCGTCTGGTGACTATATGTGTTCTTTTGGTTATCTGGAGGGTGTGGCAGTCGAGGTTGAGGGCACCAGTTGCCGGCCAAGTTGTACGCACTGCAACTTTTCGACTTTGATGTCATCTTGGGCATGGACTGGTTGGAGGCTCACTCAGTCGTTGTTGATTGCCAGTGGAAGACCGTTCGGTTTAGGATACCTGGAGAGCCCGTTCTCTGCTTCCGAGGTATCCGGTCTACCCGTCGGCCATTTATTTCCTTCTGTAGAGCTCACCGTTTGATCCGCGATGGCTGTGTGGCGTACCTTGCTTCGGTTTGTTCTTTGAAGCCTAGTGGATCTTCAGTTTTTGACGTGCCGGTTGTTTCTGAGTTCTCCGACGTCTTCCGAGGATCTACCTGGTTTGCCGCCTGAGCGGGAGGTAGAGTTCTCTAATGAGCTTTTGCCCGGTACGATGCCCTTGTCCAAGGCACCTTATCGGATGGCCCCGGCGGAGCTGCGTGAGTTGAAGCGCCAGTTGCAGGAGCTTCTTGAGCTGGGCTTCATTCGCCCGAGTCGTTCGCCGTGGGGCGCGCCTGTTTTGTTTGTGCGGAAGAAGGATGGCAGTCTTCGTTTGTGCATCGATTATCGGCAGTTGAACCAGGTCACTGTGAAGAACAGGTACCCGTTGCCGAGGATCGATGATCTGTTTGATCAGTTGCAGTCGGCCCAAGTTTTCTCAAAGATTGACTTGAGATCCGGTTACTATCAGATGCAGATCAGAGAGTCAGATGTTGGTTTGTCGGCTTCCATTCCAGGTATGGTCACTTTGAGTTCGTCGTGATGCCTTTGGGCTGACGAACGCACCCGCAGCATTCATGGATCTGATGCATAGGGTGTCAGTGAGTACCTAGATCGTTGTGGGTGTTTTTGTTGATGATATCTTGGTCTACTCGGCTTCTGAGGAGGAGCACGAGAGCACTGAGGATCGTATGGAGACCCTGCGGAGTCACCGCCTTTATGCCAAGTTCGACAAGTGCGAATTTTGGCTGAAGGAGGTGCACTTTCTTGGGCACGTGATCTCGGGTTCTGGGTGTGGCAGTGGACCCTGCCAAGGTGGAGGCCGTGTTGTCGTGGGAGCAGCCGCATCAGTGTCAGAGATCCGTAGTTTTCGGTTTGGCCGGTTACTACCGGAGGTTCATTCAGGATTTTCGCCAAAGATAGCAGTGCCATTGACCAGGTTGACTAGGCAGGACGTCAGGTTTGTTTGGTGAGGACTGCGAGCAGAGTTTCCGAGAGCTGAAGATGAGGTTGACTTCAGCGCCAGTGTTGGTCTTGCCGTCGGCAGCGGTGGTTTCGTGGTCTATACCGATGCGTCAAGGTCAGGTTAGGTGCAGTGCTGATACAGCACGGTAGGGTCGTTGCCTATGCTTCTCGGCAGCTCAAGAAGCATGAGGAGAACTACCCCACCCACGACTTGGAGCTGGCAGCAGTGGTGTTCGCTCTCAAGTTGTGGAGGCACTACCTTATGGCGAGGCTTTTCAGATCTTCACCGACCACCAGAGTTTGCAGTATCTTCACCCAGAGGGATTTGAACTTGAGGCAGCGCCGATGGATGGAGTATTTGAAGGACTACGACCTAACCCTCTCCTATCACCCAGGGAGGGCTAACGTCATAGCGATGCTTTGAGAAGGCGTGTGCGTTTGAGTTCGCTGATGGTCAGAGAGTGGAGGTTGTTCGAGGAGCTGTCCCAAGGAGTGTTCGTTCCGTCGAGGACCAGAGACCGTGCAGTGGCGAGCAGTTTGTCAGTCAGGCCGTCGTGTTCAGGCAGGTGTTGCAGGCCCAGCAGGCAGACCCTCAGTTGGCAGACATTTTTCAGATGCCAGATGTGGAGCTCGTCGAGGACAGCGAGGTCAGGTTCAGAGGCCGCTTGTATGTTCAGGAGGAGGCGCGTCAGGCAGTTTTTTCAGAGGCTCACAGATCGAGATATGTTGTTCATCCTGGCTCCACCAAGATGTACCATTGCTTGAGGAGGTTCTTCTGGTGGCCAGGGATGAAGAGGGGCGTGGCAGAGTTTGTTGCTCGGTGCCTTACCTGTCAACAGGTGAAGGCCGAGCATCAGCGTCCTAGTGGTCAGTTGCAGCCGTTGCCCATTCCTGAGTGGAAGTGGGACGACATCACCATGGACTTTGTGGTTGGTTTGCCCCGCACCCCGCAGAGGCACAATGGTATCTGGGTGATTGTTGATCGTCTGACCAAGGCAGCGCACTTTCTTCCGATCAGGATGTCGTGGTCAGTGGACAGGTTAGCCAGGCTGTACGTGGACAGAGTTGTTTCGTTGCACGGGATCCCCGTTTCGGTCGTCTCCGACAGAGATCCGAGGTTCACGTCAGGGTTTTGGCGCAGTCTTCAGAGAGCACTGGGTACAAAGTTGAGGTTCAGCACAGCGTACCATCCACAGACAGACGGTCAGTCAGAGCGGACCATCCAGACACTGGAGGACATGTGAGAGCGTGTTGTTTAGACTGGAGCGGCACTGGGAGTCACACCTTCGATGGTAGAGTTCGAGTATAACAATAGTTATCACTCGAGCATCGGAATGGCACCATACGAGGCTTTGTATGGTCGCCCGTGCAGGACTCCTCTTCACTGGTTGAGGTTGGTGAGAGGCAGCTTTTGGGGCCAGAGTTAGTGCAGCAGCGTGCAGACACGGTCAGTCTGATCAGGCAGAGGCTTCGGGCAGCGCAGAGTCGACAGAAGAGTTACGCAGACGTCTGCAGGAGACCGTTGCAGTTCAGTGTTGGTGACCTTGCTTTCTTGCGGGTCTCGCCGACCAAGGGTGTCATGAGGTTTGGCAGGAAGGGAAAGCTCAGTCCGAGGTACGTCGGGCCTTTCCCTATTTCCGAGAGGGTCGGCGAGGTGGCTTACAGGTTGAGTCTTCCGGAAGAGTTAGCAGGTGTGCACAGTGTGTTTCACGTTTCGCAGCTCAGGAAGTACGTTGCAGATCCTTCGCACGTGTTGGATTACTTGCAGCTGGAGGTAGCGCCAGATTTGTCAGTGCCAGAGTACCCAGTCAGTGTTGTCGACCGCAGAGTTCAGCAATTGATTCCGCTGGTGAAGGTCATTGGCAGAACCGTGTTGGTGGCGAGGCCACCTGGGAGCGCGAGGATGAGATGCGGGAGCAGTTCCTTATTTGTTTGATTGATAGGTTGTTGCTATCTCCCTTTGCTGTTTTCTGGGTTGAGACCGAGTTGTCTTCATTTCGAGGACGAAATGTCTTAAGGTGGGTGGGTTGTAAGACCCGGCCCCCTTGGGCCCTTGGCCCCGTCCTCAAGGTCGCGACAGGCGCCCTGGCCGAGACATGGTCGGGCAATAGTGGCCTGCCGCGACAGCATTGGCGGTTCGTGTCGCGGCGGGGGTGAGCGTCGCGTCCTTGTCGCGTCACCCCTGGCTGTCGCGACTGTGTTCTGACACGACTTGACCGCTGTCCTATCTGTCAGAACGGTCGTGTCGGGTGGCAGAGTCGTGCGGCGTTGACGCGACCTGCCAGGCCGTCGCGTTTGCTTTTCCGGTATTCGAGGTTTGACCGTGCTTTTTGTGTCGCGCCTTGGCGGGCGGTCGCGACATGGTCGCGACGCTCCTGGGCGTCGCGACAGCGTCTGAGGGGCCATCGGTTAAAACCGACAGCGCGCCCCATTTTCCCCCTCTCTCCCTTTTCACTCTTTCTCCCCTCTCTCGAGTTCCCCCTCGTTTCTCGGATTCTCTTTCGCTCGTGGTGCTTCGTGCTGAGGCGTGGACGTGCCGTTCTTGCAGGGCTCGTGTGCGGTTTCCGGTGCGAGGAGGAGGAGGAGTCTTTCCTACGAGAAGGCCAACGGGTTCGTTCTTCGTGTGGAGGTAGGGACTTTGATCCTCTCGCCCTAAGCATGATCCCTCCCCCCTCTTGAGCGTGGTTTCCTTGTGTTTGGGGCTTGGGGAGTGTGAGAACTCCATGCCGAGTTGAGTGAGGTTTCCTTCGAGCGTAAATCCATGTTTTGAGGGATCGTGGGTGGTTTGGTGGATTTATAGCTTTGTACATGTGATGTATGATCCTCCTCCCCCTTGTGAAGTTGTTTCGTGTTTGGGAGGGTTCCTGGAGAGAGGACTGCTCCGGAACCCTGCTCGACTGGTGACGCGGTAGCCTCGGAGGCCGCGATCATGTCGCGTGGTGCGCCCCGACCGCGACATGGTCGCGACGCTCCTGTGCGTCGCGTCCCGGTCGCGACCTGCTAGGGCGGCGTGGACATGGTCGCGACGGCCCGCTGCGTCGCGACCCGACCGAGAGACAGGTTTGGCCTCTTTCCGTTTCCGCTCTTCTTTTACTGTTCCGTGGCACTTGTGCTAGTTCCTAGTGCGGTCTACACTAGTTTCGCCGGTGCTCGGCACTTGAGGGCTTGTTCTGTGTGAGAGGTTGTTACCGTTGCCTGGGACCCCGTCCTCGGGAGCCTGTTGAGGGAGGAGTACTCCGGGCTACGAGTGTGCTCGAGTTGTGGCAGCCACCAGGCGAGCTCGGAGCTTAGGGGAAAACAGTGGTTAGGACAGTGGCGTGTGAGTCACTTGCAGAGCTCTCGTGGGTGGTCTGGGACGCCGAGGACAGTTAGGAGTTATACCCGCGCAGGCCAGCCAGTCCTTCTTCTCACTGCCTCGCTCTTTGCGGCCCGGAACCGCTAGAGAGGCCAGGCGTGGGACCGTAGTCGGCTAGACTACGGCGGTTTACTGTTGTGTTACTTGTGTTCCTACCTCGCTCTGACGAGACGTGAGGGTCAGGACCTGGGTCGAGGATAAGACGTCGGTGGGCGCACCTGACCTTGACTATTGGTAGCGTTTCCGTAGCTAGTGTTCTTGTCCAGGCGGAAGTTCCTTCCGTCTGTGTTTACTAGCCGTGTGGTGGTCACGACGAGCAGTCATGCGGAGATTCCGACCATGAGTACTTTCCGTACCGTGCTAGTTGTAGTTTCGCTTCTGCACTCCATTTGTAGGTAGAAGATATAAAATGTTGTCTTTTATTTATATATATTTCTCATGCCTGTTAGAGCCAGTAGGAGATTGGTAGTCCCTACTGAGCTTCTGTTGGGAAGCTCATCCTCCTTTCCCAGGTGAGATTCTCAGCAGCGGCAGGGTGCGCGCCGGGCGGAGGAGACGGGGCGGTAGTCGGAGTCCCCGTAGCTAGCAGTGGTTCCCATTTTTTAGTGTACGTCACCCTCGGGATATGCCCCTAAGGGACTGTTTTTCCCTGCCTTTTACTTGTACTAGCGTGCGTGCGTTGGGACTGTACTTAGAGCGGTACACAGCGGTCTCGCTCTCTTTTCTGTTCCGCCTGTACGCTTCTATTTAGCAGTTGACGTTTACTTCCGTACATATCCTATTAGATACATATTATAGCCCTTCCGGGTCTTCGGGTCCGTGTGGTGGCGATCGCGAAAATCGGGTCCTCGGCGTCGGCCGAGGGTCGGGTTTCTCGGGTCGTTACAATATCATACTCCTTTATTGCAAAGCATAAAGCCTATCTAGCAACTGATACCCTGTATCATAATAGGTACCTCATCCAAATAACATGTGGTAAGTATGAAATCTCCTGACGGTACCTCCACCACAAGCTCACACTGCCTCTCCTCAAATGGATGCACCATAACATCAAGAAAATCTTCGGAAATGAAAGAGTGAGATGCACCTGGATCAATCAATGTTCTTGCTGAAAATTCAAAGAGTGGTATAATACCTCAATCAGATTTGATGCCTCCGCTTGGGCCCTGGTAATTGCCTTACTCGTCCTCGTCCTCTGCCCCTCTGGTAAGGTGCACCTCTCCCTTGCCCTGCTGAAGGTTGTTGTTGTTGCTGCTGTCACGCCCCCCAATTTAGCAGCGGAATAAATCGGAGGGAGACGCAAACAACGAGTATGGTAACGACAATTGCGCATACTTTCGCAAACATCAGAGCATCTAATAAACAATAATGAAATAAACTCTTTATTCATTATAAAATCACTAAGACTATTACAACCACTAATCAGAGCCAATACATAGAGCTCAATGACATCATTACATTGAAAAGAAATCTAAAGCAATAACTATTAGACTCCAAATGTGCTAGGGTAACTTCGTCATTGACTCCGGGTCATCATTACTCTGGTCTTGTCCCATTGGTACGTATAACGTCATTGTCCGACTTACCTGAGACACATAACAAATAACCGAAGGGTGAGCGATAACGCCCAGTAGGACTTAAATCTCAATAGTCAAGCAAGCTTTAAATGATTAATGCTTTAAATGGCAGAGTAACTAATGATAGAGAGAGTCATGTAAAGTCGAGAAAGTAATAGCACAAGTAACATGGTTCAAATAACAGATGAATCAAGTATAGCACGATGATTAAAGTCAAGTCACGATAGAAAACGATAACAACAATAGCAAGTAACGATATTGTCAAGAATAGCAAGCGACATGTATGGCAAGAAGAGATGATAGTAGATGGTCATAAGAGTAAATTGCACTTTAATTGATTCTCATCAATCGAAATAGTATAGCATTTTTGATTAACTTTCGTCAATCGGAAAGTAATGGCACTTTGAATGTGATCAAGTCACGATAGAACGCATAACTCAAGATAGCAAGTATAAGTAGAGCAAGTAGAGCGTATGACAAGATAGCGTGTAACGAGATAGCGTGTAACGAGATAGCGTGTAACGAGATAGCGTGTATGGTTGCACAACGGTGCACTAGTAGAGTACGACAATAGTCACTTTGGGACAGTAGCCGTTTCACGAAAGTACATTTCGTCTGAACTCCTCAGACTAATGTTATAACAGTCAGTGCTAGCACAGTAATAGCACAGAAATGGTACAGTACGTCTGAACTCCTCAGACGAATAGTAACATTAGATGTCTAGCCAAGATAGTATAGTCAGAATCGGTGCAATGCAGAACACCGTCAATAGCCCCTGCAGTATTTTCGGGTGGCTCTCTGCCCCCAGGACTAGATTGGAACCCTCGGACACTCTTCGTGCCCTGCACAGTATGCATTTGATCTAGTAGAGTCACAAGACCCATATTATGGCGCTAGACAGTCACGAAATAGCACAAACGATAGGAGCCACACAGCTCAAAGGGTAACAAGAGAGTACTAGATGAATAGACGAGAGAGACGAAATAGTAGAGTGAACGTGAATATGAGTAGACGAGCGAGTATAGCATAGATGATATTTTATGGTCATTGCACATGAACGTCGAGTAACGAACATTAGTAACAATGCACAACACGCGCGTACGGTGTTGGCAGTCAGGTGGAACACAACCTTTCTGCTGGCCTCATTATGCACAGGTCCAGAGGTCTGGCGTGATTCAAGATAAGAGCGAGAGCCACTAAGGCCGTTTGGATCTTTCTGATCCTTAGAGTGCATCATAGGTGTTAGGGTACAACCAACTCGTCGACCATGTGGGAATCCATGATCAAAGGAGACTTACGGAGGCCTTGTGCAAGGGTTCACTAGTCGGGCGAAAGGAATATCCGACGGAGAGTTCACCACAAGCCAAGTAAAGTGTGTATATAAAAATAGGTGCTCGACGTTCTAGAGTAATTCTAGAACAGTGGAGCGTCGATAACGGTATTTCCAAACAACGCGAGAAACGATAACTTGTTCATTTAAAATAGAGCAATTAAATGCACATTATTGCAATAAATTAACCAGATAAATTATGAGAATTTTGTGCCAAGTCAAGCCATAATTGGATGGTTCAAGTGTGTGAACGTGTGAGAGGAATCATAGAAAAGGAAGTCATGAATATGTCTTTAAAGCATTCAATATAGCTCCCTTTTATATCAGGTGTTTTTCTGCGTGTATGACTGTAGAAGGTGAGAGCAATAAATCTTATGGGTTTTTATGCAAAAAACCTGTGAAGGCGACATAGGCTAGTAAGGATTGCGACAGGGTAGGGCAGGTAGCGACAGGGCATGAAAAGGGTGGCGACAGGGCTGTCTGCTCAGGTGGTCAGAACGCGACGGGGTCTCCTGTCGCGTTCAAAACGCGACAATAAGAAGGGGTCGCGACGGGCTTGAGAACGCGACAGGGCGGAAAAGGTCGCGACAAGACAGGCACAGGGATAGCGCGGCTCACCTGTCGCTTTCTGAACGCGACGGTAGGCTTCCGCAATCGGACCTCAGAAGGCGACATATCGGGCCGTCGCTTTCTGGTGGTCTGCGCTGGGTCGACAGGAATCAGACCAGGCTTTGGATTGCGGGCCACTTGAATCAATTGATACAGGGTGCTTTGAAAAATTAGAACAAATCACATGGTTTATGAAAATTCGTGAAACAAATTTCTAACAACTCCAGACAGGCCAGGGACATGCAGTAAATAGGAATTTGCAGTTTTCAATAAACTCGATAGGTTTTAAATTCTTGCAACATGAAGAACAAGAACAGCGAGCAACTGCATAGACGATTAATTCGCCAACTAGAGTGAATCAAATTTAGGCTTTCAGGGGCAAAAGAGGCCTATGAACCCTCAGTATTTACTCAAAAAGTTTCATGGCAAGAGGACGAGTGGATTCAAAGATATGCATTAAGAAAAGGGCTCGGGGTCATGAAGTGTACAGAACTTTGAAAAATTCATAAGACAGATTTGATCGATGGAAAAATATGAAACTTGGGGGTTTCGTTCAGGAGGGTAGGAAGAAACCTACAGACGAAATTTCAGGATTTTAGCTTGTGAGAATGCCTACCTTTGACTCGATTTATCTTCTAGGGCTTAGAACTCCAAGAACGAGGAAGAAGCTCCAAGAACTCTTCTCCCCACGAGATCCTCTCCTCCTTGGCCTCTCTCCACGTCCAAGAACCTTTGGCAACGGCTAGGGCCGGCCAAGAGGGTTTAAGAGGTGTATTTATGCTAGTTATGTTTTTAATTCCTAATAGTACTCTAACTCCAATTTAATTCTGAATTTCCTCTTTTCCTAACCTCCTCCAAGCTTTCCACTTCCTATTTTGGTTAGGATGGGAGCTAAATTCATGGCCACCTATTAGGGTAGGTTAGGAATCCAATTCTAACTTAAACTTCTATTTAATGTATTAAATACCCCTTTTCTATTTAGATAATAATATAGTTACGAATTTAGAGTATTTTCCCCTTATTCTTATTTTTAAAATCCTTATTTGGGCCCACTAATTTCTAATGGGTCTATTTAACCAAGCCATTATTTATTGGAATTTATCTTATAGGTTTTCCCTTTTTTTTAATTAGGGAATAATAGAGTTATGATTTTTATTGCATTTTATTATTTGAATTTATTCATGGGCTATGAGAGGTCCATGGTCCAAACCCAATAATGGTTATTCATTTCTTGATGTTGGAAGTCTCTCCGACATGCTCATTTAATTTATGGGCGCGTATCTTTCCGTGTTAGCAGTTTCCGACTTAGTTTCCTAATTTGGATAATTGTCACATTGTGACATACGCTTGGTCAATCGGATTTTCGTTACACGATTTTACGTGGAACACTTAGGAATAATGTTGGGATTGATTTATAATTTTTAAGAAATTTTCCGTTGTAGTCTTGTACATATGATAATGGTACACATGTTTCTATTATTTCGATTTAAAGAAATTATTATTTCAAATTTTAAGTATTAAATTTTCCGGGTTGCTACACTGCTGTTCTTGCTGTGGTGCCCCTCTACCATAATTATCTCTCCTTGGATATGGATAATTCCTTGCCATATGCCCCGCTGATCACAATATAACACCGGAATTCCCCGGGATGCCTTGCCGTGCTTTGTTGAGACTCCTCCGTCTCCGGCTTGTAACCGCGCCCTTGCTGAAATCCTTGCTGCTTGCCACCTCCTCGACCTCTAAATATATTTTTCAACTTATTGCCCCATTTTCCAAAGCCCGAAGAAGACGATCCTCCCGAAGATGCCTTTCCCTTACTAACACCCGCAGACTGTTGTGGAAGTCGGAAACTACCACCACTTGATCCTGATCCGCTAGACTATGTCACGCCCCGATATTTAGCAGCGGAATAAATACCGGGGGACGTGAACGATACAAAACCGGCGTATCACAGTTGAACAGTTCAGAGTCACAATCGGATATAATACACATTCAAGAGTATAATATGGTCACCAAAAGATACTTTATTTCATTCCATTCAACTAGATACAACCTCACACAAGAAGAATCAACCAAAGGGTCCATCAATCAAATAAAACTTCCAGAAAAGTTTCACTATTACATAGACTACTCAAATTCCTATTTCTAAACTGTCATCTATTTCTAGGACGGGTGCTCATCACTCTGCCCAGTCCCATCTGACTCCACTGGTTCTTCATCACTACCTGAAAAAGGGCAGGATGATAGGGGTGAGCGAACTAGCTCAGTAGGATTTATATCTCAATCACTGCGGGCACTAGTATACATGATTAACATTTATATAGGCAGATATGCATATAAATATGCTGACAATGCATACTTTTTCTAACAAGTTGAATAGCAAAGTAGAATGGATATCATATCAAATCATATGTCGAGTTCCATATACAAGGATAGATAATTCAAGAATAGAATCATGTCAGAAGAGATTGGCCATATTCAAGCAGAGTTCATGTGTTCACAAGAACAAACGTATCATATCATGTCAAGTCAAACTTATCAAGTCAAACAGAGGCACATTTTCACAATCTTGCATGTCAGGTGTGCTATGCCAAGCAACAAGAGTCCATACTCCCGCGGTTAACAAGTACGTTAGGGCGCTCCTCCCCAGGACCGGACAAGGCCCTATTGCACAGGCATTGGATCAAGTTTTGGACGGAGTCCCACGTTGTGCCGAAAAAACATATTCATATTATGGCCACGAATTTCAATAATAAGCTAGCAGTAAGAGAAACATGATCATTCATAGAGTCAAGGAATGATAAACAGCTCAAAAGAACAAGGCAAGATAACGACGTATCTTATGTTTCATAGTTCATTAATGTCTTGACATGAGGTTTCTAAAGACAGATCATATACAGAACATGTGCTTTCCTAACTTGTATGCATATGACAAATAATCAATTTAACACCGGAAAACATGTCGCCAGGAAACTCATATGCAAATCCTAACATTAACACCACTAACATGTCCATTCTAACATGTATTTATCCCACATTCATATCATATTTATCTTCTCAATGACCATAAGCAAGATCACAAGATAATCCAATGAACATAAGGACAATCAAAATTACACATTAGAATCATATTCATATCATTACCATTTCCTTCATGGTTTGATTTATTTTAAGTCCATACATCATGCACATGCTTGTAGATATCATGAAATGATTAAACCTAAATCATGCAAATTTCTTGTAAGGTAGTGTCGACACTAGATCAAGTGGTGTCGACACCATGCTCCAAACACAAGATAAAATCATGCAAAATGTCAAGTAGTGTCGACACTAGTTCAGTAGTGTCGACACAGTGCATCAAATACAAGGCAAAAAGGTCCAGTAGTGTCGACACTAGTCCAGGTAGTGTCGACACAGTGCTTCAAATGCAAGGCAAAAACAGTCAAGTAGTGTCGACACAGTCTAGGTAGTGTCGACACAGAGACAGCTCCCAGAACACCTTCTGGCCAAGCTGGGACAGTGTGCGACACTAGCCCATGTAGTGTTGACACTAGAGGCCGTCCTAGAAACCCCTCTGGGCTAGTTTGGGACAGTGTGTCGACACTAGCCAAGTAGTGTCGACACTAGAGCCCATCAGAACAAGACTCATGTGGAATCGAAAACACATACCATGAAGTGATTCACTTCAAACTCTTATAACTCTCTAACGATTGACATTTGGACAAAATGTTCAACATGAAAGATGAAGAGGACAACTAGTAGAAGAACTTTTATGTTGAGTGTTTGATCAAATCGATCTCGAATCCTGAGAAAACATGTGAAGAACAGAAATCAAATGAATCCCGAAATCGCAGTATCAAGCAGAGACTCTCTTATTATGCTCCTAACTTCCTAACAAGAGATCTTTGGACAAAACGTCCAACATAGAAGATGATCGTGACTTCAAGTAAAAAAACTTTCATGAATAAAGTTTAGTCAAATTTGGTCTTGATCGTGTGCACAATATGACGAATGAGAAAAGCCCCCTAACTATGCAAGACTTCGGGAAAATCACCAATACACAATGATACTCCATGAAAATTGGGCAAATCAAGTGCAATGAACATATGCTCGATGCTCTACATGATGGTATAGGTTTTCTTTAATCTTGGCCCGAGAACACTCCCTTTACGAAGATCTAAAACCCGTTGACGTTCTGGACGCAACAGAAGATGCAGGGGGTGAAGCTACGGACTCCCAGCCTTTCTCCTGCTCCTCAGAAGTTTTGCTTGCCTCCAAACGACTCCAACTCATTGGTAAACCTTCCCCAAGAGTTTGAGGATGAGTTCTTATAGTTTTAGGATTTGTTAAGAGTCCTAACGATACTAGGATAGGGCTTACGAGCTCTGTTTCCTAGTTTCCAGGAAATCTGGGATCCCTTAGCCAAAAGAGGTTGCCAAGGTTTAGGAAACCACCAATTGGGATTGAGTTCGGTTTTGGCTTATCTTTCATGACTACTCTCCATAATTAACCCTAAATTACCCTCACTAATTACTGCATAATTACATACACGAATTCTGGGCAATTTCCTGTCCTAGTTTATTCATATCCTTGGGCCAAATATGCTCTATTGGCCCAATCTTGTTAATAGGTCATTAACACATGGTATTGGAAGTCTCTCCAATACGTTTATTTAATTTATCCCTCTATATTTCTGAAATTTTAAATTGCTAAATTTCCGGGGTGTTACAGACTACCTGGCTTGTATGGTTCTTTTAAGTATTGCCGCTCTTTGGGCTACCTCTTCCATGGTACCACACACAAGGGAATACCGCATCTCTTGCAACTCCGGCCTCAATCCCCGGATGAAGTACTCAATCATCATTGCATTGTGGTTACCACATACGGGCATACCGACTCAAGCCATAACCTCATTGGTATTCCAACACCGACAAGTTCCCTTGCTGAAGTGTTCTAAATTGCTCCCTTTTGTGTTTCTGAACTTGTACAGGAAAGAAAGTGTTATTGAATACCCAAAGAAATTCGGGCCAAGTAATTGTTTCTTCAGCTCTACTGGTGAACACGGTCTGCATCTTAGTCTCCACCATTCTGTGTGCAAACCCCTCTACTGTAGGTTGCCAAGATAACCCTATTCTTCTGGGGACATGTAACGACCCGACCACCCGGACCCCCCGCCAGGGACCCCGAGGTTGTGCCGCCACCCACGGATTCGAAGATCTAGAAGGGTTAAATTTAGTCCAGTGAGATAAGCAATGAATTCAAATAACTATAACAAGAAAGTTCGTACATTAATAAGAAAATAGTACAACATGTCCAATAAAGTACAGGTATAGAAAGAAGGTGCAGTCCTTAAGGGGCATACCCCGAGGACTTGCAAAAAGTCACTCTCAACTTCCGTACAAGAGCTCACGCTCACAACTCACACTGCTGGCACGCACGGCGACAAGCCGCCACCACGACGTCGGACAATGAACTCCTCCGCGACAGCGAGTCCATACCTGAAGAGAGTAGGTGGGTGCCTCGCGAACAAGGGTCAGTAAGGATAACTAGTCCCTTACTAGCCAGAGCAGCAGGAACTCCAACAAAGCGGAAGTAAAACTACTCTGCAAAGCATTAAAGCGGGAAACACCAACTGTAGAGAGCTACAAAGCAGCGGAACAGAAATGCCACAACCCACCCCTATAGTCGGGCCCAACACGACTCTCGCAGAACCAGCGGAGTCAAACACAATGCGGAAGCAACCCCTCGGCACACACCCGCTGAGACAAAGAAGCTCACGGAACAGCGGAGCACCACAGGAGACCAAGTCCACGACACAAGCACCCAACATCCCAGACCTCCACAAGGTCGAGAAGGAACAACCAGGTTCACCACGAGAGACACGAGCAACCACTTGAAAGGAACGTCTCACCACAGGCCGCAACCTCAGACCTCACAAGGTCGAGGGCCCCAAGGGAACCACCCTGTACCTCGGCACGCCACGAGGTCAGGGAACTACACCCTACAATGCCACCACGGACGGCACCAAGGAACGTCTACAGAAACAGCAGTCGGTGTCAACGCAAGACACCCGAGAGAACCCGCAGAGCGGAAACCACTGAACAAGGCCCACGAGGCCAAACCAACAAAGCCATGGAACTAGACACGGCTAGGCTACGACCACCGTGCAGGCTAGAGCGACGAGACTCACTTAGAAACAATGTGAGAAACCCCGTCACAGCAAGAGCAACCAAGCCACCGCCACAGGAAGTTAAGAGGAGGACACACTGTCCACTCCTCCAACTCGCCAACCGCTGACTCCTGCCTACAACCTCCATAGGTAGAGTGAGGCTAGTGAGCCATAGCAGAGAACAACACAACCAACCACCGCAGCCCGACCGAGCTGCGGCCCCACGCTTACCCTCCCTACGGAGCTCCGGAACCAACGCAGAGCGAGGTAGTGAGAAGGACTTACTGGTCTGCACCGGAAGAACACCTCAACCACCTCAGAGACACAGACCAGCTAAGGGAGCTCCACAAGCGACTCAACGCTGCTGCCCACCACCGTTTTCCCCTCATCTCTGAAGTCCGCCACACTAGGCTGTCAACTCGAGCACGCTCGTAGCCCGAGAACTCCCTCAACAGGCTCCTGAGGATGGGGGTCCCAAGAAACGGTAACAACCTGTCTCACGGACAAGCCCTCAAGTGCCTAGCACCGGGTGAAAAGAGAACTGGCGGGGCAACCACCACAGAAACCAACACAGCTGGCTTGTAACCAAGACAAGCCCAGCAGGCACAGGCACGCACAGCACCCCTTCCGGAAACCCCCAGAAGGGCCATCGGCCAAATACCGGCACACACGGCACGGCCCGAGAAAACGGAACACCACTAAACAGAACAGAAACCAACGCTCTTCTAATAATCGATTGATCGACAGACAATCGATTATAGACAGACGCTGAGCCTCCTAGCACCGCCGCTAGGACACGGCCACGAAGGTGTCACCTTCAGTCACTGAACGCCGGGACGCAACCTTCCCGCGTTCCCTACCAGAAGGTCCTAAGGGCAACCCTGACCTGGGGCACATGCCGACACGTCAACGAGGCCACAGAAACACCCGAGGCAAGCCTGGTGCTGTCACGCCCTCCTAGCCTGTCGCGATATCATCGCGACGGATAGGGCAACCGCGACAACAACCAAGTCGCGATAGGGCAGCGCGTCGCGACAACCAGGCTGTCGCGACAGGAAACCTAGTCGCAACATAATCCTTATCGCGACGGCTGATTGCGCCGCGATAAGGTCGCGTCCGAACCGGCGACACCTCCTCTGATGTCGTGACGCGCTCTGCAGTCGCGACATCAGTCGGGAGGCAGACCGCAGGGATGCTACATCCCGGGGTCGCCCACACACTACAAACAAGTACACAATGGGGAGGGGAGCATGAGGAAAGCTTGTAAAACATGCAAAGAACCCCGAGGGCTCCAATCCACACCAACAAGTATGGGCACGAGAGATCCCTACAGGAAATGAAGAACAAAACCCACGAAGGGCCTTCAAGACGGCAAGAGCACCTCCTCCTCGCTCCACGACGCCGCGCCACCACTCCAAACGAACCGCTGCCGCTCCGCCAAGCTCCAACCGCCGAAGGAAGAGAGGGGAGACCTTTCCCACCTCGGAGAGGAGGAGGGTGAAAGGAGAAAGAACCAAAAGGGGAAAGGGGGCGCCGGCCAAGGCATTTAGCCTTCGGCCCCCAGAACGCGACGGGACGGGGCGTCGCGTTACCAACATTAACGCGACGGCCGCCCACACCGTGACCAGAACGCGTCCCTCTTGGACGCCGCGACAACCAGACAGCCTGCTCTGACATGCCTGCCCTTCTGACAGGCGCCAATGACTAAAAAGAAGAACCCTGTCGCGACCCGTTGACCGGGCGCGACCGGAACGCGACGCATCAGGTGGTCGCGACCTGCATGACTGTCACGACGGGCAGCTACGTCGCGACACTAATGCGTCGGCCAGATAGGACGCGTTAGCGGCCAGTCATCCAAACACACACAATGGGGGAAACCAGAAAGCTCGAGATGTTACAATACATCTAACAAAAAAATAATTTCATCCTCGAAATTAAGGGAGAAACCCGGTCGGAGAACATAACAGGATCAAAGGGACCACTAAGTCGTACCACGACTTCCCAGTGGTCACCACCAAGACCCTGCCACAAAGGGAGTGCCTAACCAGACACCCGACAGCTCACAGAGCGCCCACCAACCGGCGCGGAGCACATAATCAAATGTCGACAACTCCACAAGTGCGGCGCGCACCGAACCGACCAGAAAACACTGGAACCGCTAGTCGGAAAACATGCGACTGAGCCCTAAACAGAACACGCTGTTGAGACGAACCGGTCAGTAACTCCCTCTGTCACCAGCAACTAGACAGAGGTCCTAGCTACTGACGGCAACCGAGGAAGACGCCAAGAGGTCATCCACAAGACTCCGCTGAATGGCTCTGCACGTCTAGCAATAGCTAGCACCTACGGCAAGGCCAAACGAGAGTTTCTTAATGGTGACCCAAAACCAAGCGGAAAACACGCACGTGGAGAAACCACAGCGAGCAAGGCAGTGTCCGCCGACACCACTAGATCTCACCCAGATCATCCTCGTGGTCATGACAGAACACCCAACACACGGCGACTAAAAAACTAGGAGTAACGCGCTCCCAACGTGGCACACCGCGACGAAAACACAAAGACATCAGAGGTGAAGCCAAACTGGCACCTCACCATGGCAACGCAGGACAGTGTCCATCAGCACCACTTGATCTCACCTAGATCGTCCTCGTGGTTCAACAAGGACACACAACGACTATGGAGCCACAGAAAAACTAGACCAAAAGCTCCACAGGCACAATGCGCAGAGGTAAAACCAGGGAAGACGTCTGAGGTTGGCAAAGCCAGGCATCCCAAGACGTCGGCAAACCGCACAAGAATCGAAATAACTACAGAGGTCGAGGACAACACGTCGACCTCAAAGGGACCAAAACTGAAGCAGGGTACCCCAACCGAACACACTCGCTACCCAAAGCGAGAGGGAAAACCCAAACACAGGCCACGACCAAAGCCTGGCGTACCACCGATAGGGCTACCTAGACAAGGCAAAGCAGCCACCCTACATCGGTAACGGTACAGCCACAAGGCACGGGCCAACACAAAGTGTCCAAGAGGCGGAAAGCTCAACGCCTCCAACACTGAGCAAACTCATGAAACAACGTACGGAGCTTACGATCAAGGCACACGGCACACACACGGTGCTATCACAAGAACCAGGAGCCACCCAAGGTACAACGCAATGCACCAAGGCTCCATACGGCACAAAAACAAATCACTCGAGCACTAGCACATGGTGCTACCATAAGCACCAAACTCGGAAAGATGCAATACAGTTGCACCAACGGCCGAAACAACACGGCTAACAAGAGGACTCTCCACATGAGACCTGCCATAAGCCACCCGCAAGAAGCCGCAAGCCAAAAAGGGCAAACATGCCACACCGGCCCCGAACCCTTAAGACACAAAGACACGAACATCGAAAAAATCATGCTCAAGGTGTAGTACCAACCGCACCAACACGCTTGAAACCACCCAAGGCTCACCGAAAGGAACTCCCCACCAGAGACCCACACAAGCAAAACACGCGGAGAACCAGCAGCTTCAAGAGTGTGACAACACATCGGCTCTTAGAACCCACCACACAGGCACCGCTCCCACCACGCAGGCGGAGAGGGCCACACACCAAACAACGACAAGCACTCCAGCACAGCTGAGGCACAAGCAAACACACACCGAACAATGCCTGCACTAGCAAGCCAAACAAAAGAAACCAGTTGTCGCCTCAGTGACTGAACACAGGGCACGCTGCCCTACATCGCCCAGTCAGGCAACAGGAAACCAGCACAGCAAGAGACGGACAATAGGTCACCACAACCTATCGACCACAAGGAAACAATGCGCACGAGGTGAGCAACCAACTCAACCTCAGACAGCACAAGGGGAGGGACCTTCACCATAAAGGTCGCCATGGTGCGCGACACGGCACCAATGCCATGTGGAAGCACCACCACACCGAGCAACCCACGGAAAGCAAGGAAGAAGACACACAACTGCCTTTTCCTCACACAAGGAGAAAACATCACACTAGGCTGCTCTCACCAAGAGGCACAGCCATCCACAACCCACTACACTCACTAGACCACACATCTGGGGAGCACGCATGGCGCAAGAAGATAAGCAAACCACCCGACCACAGGGACACACGAAGTTCCACCAGCATAGCCGAGAACTCGAAAACGAACAAGAAGACTCCCTAGCCAGCACCACGACCAGACACCGGTCAAAGGCACCACACCTTGACTGACAACACCAAGCAAACTGTCACACAGACAGTCCGACCGGCAACAACGACAGCTCATCTCTACAGAGAGAAAGAGCAGCGACAACCAAAACAACCACAGGGTAGCTCGGGGAGAACTCCACCTCCAAAAAGCGCCAAGAGCTGTTCCTTGGAGAACTTCACCAGAATGCAGCTCAACCAAACGGCACACTTCAAACCACAGGGGCAACACAACGGTAGCCCAAAACAAACACCGAGCACTCCTGGGAAGAACTTCCTCCAGAAGCGACAAAAGGGCGATCCGGAAAACCTTCACCAAACACACAAAACCAACCGGCAAACAACACGGACCCAGAGAGAAACACTGCAGCAAGCAAAACTACAGAAGCAGCGCGAGCAGGTCCTGGAGAACCTACACTAGGACGCAGCCCAAGAAAACGGCCAAAACACTGGTCCCCGAGAGACAAACACAACAGCCAACGGAAGCAACAGAAACCGGTTTCTGAGAACCTCCACCAGAACCACCAGCACCGTTCTGGGAAAACCCACCAGAACGCACCGGCCAACACAACAACAGCATACCTCAACCTTGAGGTAGCATAACAACCGATAGAGACAAGCCTGGAACAGTCCTGAGAGCAAGCCTCACCAGGACAACAGCCAACCGATCTGGGAAAACATCACCAGAACACATGGTAACCAAGCGATGTACCTCAACTTCGAGGGCAACGCAACGGCAACCAACCAGACAACAGAGACCTCAAACTACAGAGGCAACACAACAGAAGACTTCAACGAGCACAGAAGCAGTCCTAGAGAGAGAGAGAAACCCTCACCAGGACAACAGCAAACCATTCTGGGAAACATCACCAGAACACAGGGCAACCAAGCGATGCTCCTCAACCTCGAGGGCAGCGCAACGACAACCAACCAGACAACAAAGACATCAAACCAAAGAGGTAACACAGCGGAAGACTTCAACGAGCACAGAAGCAGTCCCAGAGAGAGAGAAACCCTCACTAGGACAACAACAAAACAGTTCTGGGAACCATCACCAGAACACAAGTTGTCACGCCCCAACGCGGAATATCGGAGCGCGAAGGCAGTTGCAAGAAAAGGTATAGAGCAAATACTAGACATCAACCATTGCACATTGATTAATACTAATCAAATCTTTCTCATTAATAACTTTTCAAATGTCTAGTTACAAACCACTAATATCAGAGCCAATCTATAGGCCCAATTACATTTCAATAAAAGGAATAACTAACTACAACTCTAAGATAACATAATGACTCGAGGGTACTCCTGGCTTCACTCTTGGTCATTCCCTCCTCGTGAGTGTATGTGTCATCCTCGGTCTCACCGGAGAACACAACATCAAATAACGTAGGGTGAGCGATAACGCCCAGTAGGACTTAAATCTCAGGCTCAAGCAGGCTTTATTAATTAATGCATTTAATGGCAAGTATCTAAAGATAGCAGTACAAGAGAGTCAATATAGCAAGAGATAGCACAATAGCACGAAAACGAGTATAGTTTCAAAGTAGCACAAGTATCGAGTATAACACGAATAGCAGGATGGCCTAGCACAACTAGCACAAGTATAGTAATAGCACGACGAGTATAGCACTTGTTTGTCATTCTAGACATCGAGAGAGTATAGCACGTTTGTGTTTTTGATTGTCATATAGATAGTCGAGATAGATAGCACTTGAGTGTAATGCCAAAACACTCTGATCATTTAACTCCATGGGCACTAGCACTTTCGGGCGCACATCCCAGGACCAGATCGGGGCCCTTTATATATTGCCAGGCATTGGTTATATTGTTTATCTTTAGACAATCATCAATGGTCAATATAGAGTACCAAGAAGTAGATGAGAGCACTAGATGAATAGACGAGGAAAGCAGAGTGAACGTGAATAGACGAGCGAGTAGAGTACAGATGAGAGGTAGTGGTCATTGCACGTAATACGACGAGTAAACAGGCGATAGTAACAGTTGCACAACACCTCACGTCGTATTGGCAGTCAGGTGAATTCACGATCTTCCCACTGGCCATGTTATGCACAAGTCCAGAGGTTCGACGTGATTCAAGGTAAGAGCGAACTTCTAATAGCCGTTTGAATCATATTGATCCCTAAAGGGTATCATAGGTGTTAGGGTACAACCGGCTCGTCGACCATGTGGGAATCCATGATCAGAGGAGACTTACGGAGGCCTTGTGCAAGAGTTCACTAGTCCGGCGAAGGAATATCCGACGGAGAGTTCACCACAAGCCAAGTAAAGTGTGTATAAAAACAGGTGCTCGACGTTCTAGAGGAATTCTAGAACAGTGGAGCGTCAATATCGGTACATAAACAACGCGAGAAATAAATACAAGTCCTTTTAAAATAGGGCAATAATGTACTTTATTTCAATAATTACCAAATACATTAATGAGATATTTTCTGCAAGGTTTCAGCCATATATGATGGTTCATGTGTGTGCAAGTGCAAGAGAAATCATAGATAGAAATAAATCGTGAAGATGTATTAAAAATTATTCAATATTGCTCCATTTTTAGGCAAGGTTTTTTACTGAGGGGATAACTGTAAAAAGGCGTAAGGATTATTTAGAAAGTGACAGAAATATTTTTATGGGTTTTTTTACCAAAATTCCTGTGAAGGCGACAGAGGGCTGTAAGGGTGGCGACATGTGCCAGGCAGAACGCGACAGGGTCTTGTACGGGTCGCGACAGGCTTGCAAATCGGGTACTGGGAATGCGACGGCACCCTGTCGCCTTCGTGGTCGCGACGGTGTGGGCTATCGTATTCGGACCCCAGAAAGCGACATGTCGAGGCGTCGCCTTCTGGTTGTCTGCCTGACTCTGACAGGAGTCAAACCAGACATTGGATTGCGGACCAGGGATTTCAACTTTGATATAGGTTGTTCAGAAATTCATAACTAATTATATACACGATGAAAAATTATGAAATCAGTGGCAAATGAAACTAGACATGCGAGGGTACTTCCAGTAAATAGGGATTCAAGAGAGAGTATGGTTTGAACATGGTTTGAGAACGAACAAGAACGAGTAACATAGAACATGACACAGGGAGCAAGATGGATCTAAATCGAGTAACATGCTCAACAAAAATAGGGCTTTCGGGGTCAAAAGATCTAACAAGATCAAGTATTTATAATAAAATTTCATAGCATGGGATCAAGTATACAAGGAGATATGGATTTACATGATGTCTCGGGTTTTCATGTTTGCAGAACTTCAGAAATTAAGAACAAAAAATAGGATGGATGGAAAAATATGAAACTTGGGGTTTCGTTCAAGAGGGTAGTAAGAACCTACAGAACAAGTTTCAGGGTTTATGCTTGTGAGAATGCCTACCTTTGGATTTATTTGTCTTCTAGGTTGAAACTCCCACAAACGAGGAAGAAGCTTCAAGAACACCTTCTTCCCACGAGATCCTCTCCTCCTTAACCTCTTCCCCTCGTCCAGCACACCTTTGGCAACGAGCTAGGGTCGGCCAAGAGGGTTTATGAGGTGTATTTATGCAAGTATGTATTTCTATTCCTACTACTACTCTAATTCCTCTTAAATTACGAAATTTCCTTACTCTCACCTTCCTTCCTTGCTTTCCAATCTCTATTTAGACTTGGAAAAGATCCAAATTCGTGCTAACCCATATGGGTGGTTTTAGAATCCAATTCCAACTCTAACTTCCTATTTAATGCATTAATACCCCCTTTTCTATTTAGGTAATAATTTAGTTACGAATTTAGGGTATTTTCCTATTATTCTCCCTTGTAATTCATATTTTTGACCCAAATAAATTCTAGAAGATCCATTAAGAAAAGCCCATTACTTTTTCCATTTAATGGGTTTTATTTAATGCTCTATTTAAATATCCATTTAGCTAGGTTTTAATTCTTATTTTAATTTTTATTTTTCACAAAAATTCAGGTTGCTACACAAGCGCCAGCGATGCACCTCAACCTAGAGGGCAGTGCAACAACAACCAGAAACGAGCACAACACAGTTCTGGGGAAACCTCACTTCCATCAGAACCAATAGAGAAGAACTCCGGGAGCACCTCACTAGAGTTCACAAGGCCGACAACAGCCACAGACAGGTATCACAGTGCTCAACCAGCGGTGCAACACGACACACAAGCATCTGCTTAGCTCGAGCAAAGACGCCGACTGAGCAGAGCACAACGCCCAACGACGCACAGGCACACAAGACCAACACACATCCAACAAGGACACACCCTAACACAAGGGACTGCCAACAAGGCAAGGACACCTTCGAGACGGTTCCGCAGACCACAACCTTGCACCGGTGAAGGCCACACCCACACGTAGGCTCTCTCAAGCTTCGCGACACAACCAACCGAACGTGCAGGCCGAGGACGAATCCAACCGCAGCACGAGAGAAATAGCAACCACGCTCGCAGCACCGCGCACCCCAGTAACACAGCAACACTCTCCTGCAGCTCACACCAGGACCCTGTTGGAAAGCTAGCCACCTGCAACAAAGAGCCCAATGCTCACCTAACAGCAACTCTACACGGACGGGCCCACAGCGTACTAGTACCTTTCTTTGGACAGCCACAGTTATTAACTCATTACAATCTCGTTGGACCCCTGAGCTCTGATACCACTGTAACGACCCGACCTCCCGGACCCCCCGCCATGGACCCTGAAGCTCGTGCCTCCACCCACGGATCCGAAGATCCGGAAGGGTTAGAATTTAGTCCCGTGAGATAAGCAATGAATCAAATAACTATAACAAGAAAGTTTGTACATTAATAAGGAAAATAGTACAACATGTCCCAAATAAAGTATAGGTACAGAAAGAAGGTGCAGTCCTTAAGGGGCATACCCCAGGACTTGCAAAATGCCCACTCTCCACTCAAGGTACAAGCGCTCACGCTCACAACTCACACTGCTGGCAACACACGGCGAACAAGCCGCCACCCACGTCGTCCGGAACGAACTCCTGTGATAGCGAGTCCCTACCTAAGAGAGTAGGGGGTGAGTCTCACGAACAACTCAGAAGGGATAACCAGTCCCTTACCAGCCAGAGCAGCAGGAACTCTCCAACAAAGCGAAGCAAGCAAACTACTCTGCAAAGCAGTAAAGTGGGAACCACCTACTACAGAGAGCTACAAAGCAGCGGAACAGAGAAATACCACGACCCACAACCAGAGTCGGGCCCAACACGACTCCCGCAGAACCAGCGGAGTCAAACACAATGCGAAGCAACCCTCGGCACCACCCGCCGAGACAAAGAACCTCACGGAACACCAGAGCAACCACGTGAGACCTGAGTCTCACGACACAAGTACCTAACTCCCAGACCTCCACGAGTTTAGGAGGAACAACCAGGTGTCCCACGAGAGACACCGAGCAACCACGTGAGAGGAACGTCTCACCACAGCACGGCCACCTAAGACCTCCACAAGGTCGAGGGCCACAAGCGAACCACCCTACACCCTCGGACATGCCACGAGGTCAGGGACTACCCCTACAATGCCACCACGACGGTACCAAAGAACGGTCTAAAAAAACAGCAGTCGATGTCCACACAAGACACCGAGAGAACCCGCAGAGCGGAAACCACTGAACAAGGCCCACGAGGCCAAACCAACACAGCCACAGAACTAGACACGGCTATGCTACGACCACCGTGCAGGCTAGAGCGATGAGACTCACTTAGAAACAACGTGAGAAACTCCGTCACAGCAAAGCAACCAAGCCACCACCACAGGCATTTAAGAGGAGGACACACTGTCCACTCCTCCAACTCGCTAGCCGCTGACTCCTGCCTACAACCTCCCTAGGTAGAGTGAGGCTAGTGAGCCACAGCCCGGCCAGAGAACAACACAACCAACCACCGCAGCCCGGCCGAGCTACCGTTTTCCCCTCAGTTCTCCGAGGTGGTTGAGGTGTTCTTCCGGTGCAGACCAGTTAGTCCTTCTCACTGCCGCGCTCTGCGTTGGTTCCGGAGCCGCGTAGGGAGGGTAGGCGTGGGGCCGCAGCTCGGCCGGGCTGCGGTGGTTGGTTGTGTTGTTCTCTGCTGTGGCTCACTAGACTCACTCTACTTAGGAGGTTGTAGGCAAGAGTCAGCGGCTGGCGAGTTGGAGGAGTGGACAGTGTGTCCTCCTCTTAACTGCCTGTGGGGTGGCTTGGTTGCTCTTGCTGAGACGGAGTTTCTCACGTTGTTTCTAAGTGAGTCCTCGTCGCTCTAGCCTGCACGGTGGTCATAGCCTAGGCGTGTTTAGTTCCGTGACTTTGTTGGTTTGGCCTCGTGGTCATTTTTCAGTGTTTTCCGCTCTGCTGGTTCTCTCGGGTGTCTTGTGTTGACACTGACTGCTGTTTCTGTAGACCGTTCCTTGGTGCCATCCGTGTGGCACTGTAGGGTGTGTTCCCTGACCTCGTGGCGTGTCCGAGGTGCAGGGTGGTTCCGCTTGTGGGCCCTCACCTTGTGGAGGTCTGAGGTGGCCGTGCCTGTGGTGAGATGTTCCTTCTCACGTGGTTGCTCGGTGTCTCTCGTGGTGAACCTGGTTGTTCCTTCCCGCCTTGTGGAGGTCTGGGATGTTGGGTGCTTGTGTCATGAGACTCTGGTCTCACGTGGTTGCTCCGTGTTCGTGAGGTTCTTTGTCTCGGCGGGTGTGCTGAGGGTTGCTTCCGCATTGTGTTTGACTCTGCTGGTTCTGCGGGATCGTGTTGGGCCCAACTCTGGTTGTGGGTCATGCATTTCTCTGTTCTGCTGCTTTGTAGCTCTCTGCAGTAGGTGTTTTCTGCTTTACTGCTTTACAGAGTAGTTTTGCTTCTGCTTTGTTGGAGTTCCTGCTGCTCTAGCTGGTTAGGGACTGGTTATCCTTACTGAGCCTTGTTCGCGAGGCTCACCCCCCTACTCTCTTTAGGTAGGGACTCACTGTCGCAGGAGTTCGTTGCCGACGGTCGTGGTGCGGCTTGTTCACCGTGCGTTTGCCAGTAGTGTGAGTTGTGGAGCGTGAGCGCTTGTACCGTGAGTTGAGAGTGGCCTTTTTGCAAGTCCTCGAGGTATGCCCCTTAAGGACTGCACCTTCTTTCTGTACATGTACTTTTATTTGGGACATGTTGTATATTTTCCTTATTAATATACAACTTTCTTGTTTATTGTTATTGAATTCATTGCTTTTCTCACTGGACTAATTCTAACCCTTTTGAATCTTCGATCCGTAGGTGGCAGCACGACCTTCGGGGTCCCTGGCGGGGGGTCCGGGAGGTCGGGTCATTACAGGACACCTCATTGTAAACCCACCCTTTCAATTTCATGAATCCAATGCTCAGTTGTGTCCGACTTAGACCTCCCGATATGTTGGTGGTTGTAAACGCAAGAACCTTCCACCATCATCATGGACTCCTCCCACTTTGCTGGCCACACTGGTACCACTGAAGGTAATGATGCTGCAAGGGTTGCCTCTACTCCATAGGGTGTACTAATGGTGCCGACATGATCTCCTCCGTCACCGGTGGTGCGCTACTCCGGAGGACTGACTCGGTAATTGCTAATCCAACCTTGTCTGGATATGCGTGATACTCTCCCACATTCTCTCTCTATCATCTGGTGAGTAGACTCCTCAGAATCATCACCTCCTCCTCCCCAATCTCTCCTATCAGCCATTATAAACCTGCACATACACATTCCATCCACACAACACACGAATATTCATTATGAAAACAGGCCAACTACCAGCAGAGGACCATGATAAAGACAACTATGTACATTTACCATTCTTTCATATTTACAACGGACCTTGCTCTGATACCAACTGTAACGGTCCACGTTGTTCAAACCCGTTAACCTAATAACAAGCTTGACACGACACAGTCTCCCGTGATCGGGCCGAAGCCTCGCAAGGGATATCAGTCACATATGTCCGTGAAAATACAAAAGAACTGCAATAAGCACATAAATATACATTGCTCATATATGTTCATATGAAAAGTACATACTAAGTTCCATACATAGTCATCATAATAGATAAAACAGTCTCGGACAAACCCCTAAGGCTCCACAAGTAAGAACTTTACTCTGCTGGTGGCAAGAGCCCAACTCCACTATGGCGTTGACCAGAACCACAGGAGGACGTGTATCCTCCTGCTCTCCCTCACCTGGAAGAAAAAGGGTGAGCCTCACAAGTCATTGGCTCAGTAGGGTAACTTCCCCAAGCCGAGAAACATAATTAATATCAAACCTGTAAACATGTACCATCTAAGCATGATACTATAATTGCAAATAAATAAATAAACAGTAACGCACGTCAAAGTGTACAAGCTAAAGGAAGGGTATTCCGAACACGAGTCACAAAGACTGGTTCGCGACACCAACCACTTACTCGGACAAACTACACAAGTACACCTCTCAGCCTCGCAGCCACGGATGAAGGGTCCAGCTGCCGCTCCACCTCAACAAAACAAGAACTGTGGAGACTAACCACACCACACCTGTAAGCTACACCGTTGCAGGACCAAGCCTAACACTTTTAGGGGCTCCGGACGAGAACCCTAAAGTGAGGCACTGAGATAGGACTAGCTGAGGACCAGTACGTCTACCAGTGTCTATCCCTCAACCAAGAGCACGCTACAAACAGCCGCACACCGACAAACACGAGCCGTTGTCCCCTCTCGTCTTTCCCTCAGTTGGACGTACTACTCAAACACAGGAGTGAGGGTGTCCAGGAAGACGACACAAACCTTGACGGTACTCCCGTACCGGGACAAGCCCTAAGCACCCGGTGCTAGGGTAACCGATTGAGGAGGTAAGTACAGAAGGCGTGACACCCAACTTGCTATGCACACAAATTGTAACACCCCGGAAATTCAGTAATTGGAAAATTAGAAATAAATCGAAAACGATAAAAGCAATATTTGTGAAATAGCAAAAATGCACGTGTCATTATCATACATACAAAAACCCACTAGAAAATTTCATAAAAAATCATAGTTCAACTCTAAATAATACTCCCTAATGACCCACCGAGAAATTCGTGCAAAGGAAAATTGGAAGGTCCAAGTTTAAGGCGTTTTGCGACTGAGTATCGTAATCAGGGAATAAGTCAGGAAATCATTATCACACATACTTAGATGAGTCAGAAAATTTAATTGAAATCATAGATGGACTTCAAATAATATATTCTAATGATTTATCAAGAAATTTGGGTCAACAAAAGTCTTTGGGGTATATTCAAGAGTTAGTATGACTTATTATCGTAATGAGGAAATAAGTTGGACAACCCATTATCAGGTGTATAAAATGAGATCATAAACTAAATGAGAAATTTATGAAGACTCCAAACAATATGTGGGGATAGTCCATAAATAATAGGATTAACGGACAACTTATGACCCATGAACAAATCCAAGTATGAAGTTAGTAAATAAATAACTTCCGTATTATCGGAATGATAGAACTTACGTACCACTATCGTACGTGAGAAAACACATCGGAAAATTTTGTAAAAATTATAAACCAACCCCAAATATTATCCCTAAGCATTCCATAAAGGAATTCGTGCAACGGAAAATTCGATTGGCCGAGTATATGTCACACGTGATCAAGTCACCCTAATTAGGAAACTAAGTCGGAAAATTGTTAACACGGAAAAATAACCCAACTATAAATTAAATAAACATGTTGGAGAGACTCACAACATTATGTATTAATGACCTATTAAATAAGATTGGGCCAACATGGCATATTTGGCCCAAGGACATGAATGAACTGGGACAGAGAATTACCCAGAAATTCGTGTAGGTAATTATGCCATAATTAGGAAGGGCAATTTAGGGTTAAAAGATGGTTGATTAGTCATGTAAGGTAAGCCAAAACCGAACCCAACTCTAAGAGGTGGTTTCCTAAACCTCTGCTACCTCTTTTGGGTAGGAATCCCAGATTTTCTGGAAACTAGGAAACAGAGCTCGTAGCCCTTTCCTAGTATCATTAGGACTCTTAACAACATCCTAAAACTATAAGAACTCGTCCCTAACTCTTGGGGAAGGTTTAACAACGAAGTAGGGTCGTTTGGAGGCAGGCTAGAACTTCTGAGGAGCAGGAGAAAGGCTGGGAATCCGGAGCTTCATCCCCTGCATCCTCTGTTGTGTCCAGAACATCAACAGGTTTTAGATCTTCGTAAAGGTAGGTGTTCTCAGACAAAGATTAAAGGAAATTAATGCCAACATGTAGTTATTTGAGTCTAGGATCATTTGCACTTGATTTGCCCAATTTTCATGGAGTATTCATCGTGTATTGGTGATTTTCCCGAAGTCTTGCACAGTTAGGGCTTTTCTCGTTCGTCATACTATGCATACGATTCAAGACCAAATTTGACTAAACTTTCTTCATTAAAGTTCTTCCAATTGAAGTCACGATCATCTTCTATGTTGGACATTTTGTCCAAAAATCCTTCGTTAGAGAGTTAGGAGCATGATAAGAGAGTCTCTGCATGATACTGCAATTTCGGGCTACACTTGATTTTCTGTTCTTCATATGTTTTCTCGGAATCGAGACCGAATTAGATCAAACCCTCAACATCAAAGTTCTTCTACTAGTTGTCCTATTCATCTTTCATGTTGAACATTTTGTCTGATTGTCACTCGTTAAAGAGTTATAAGAGTCGTAAGTGAATCACTGCATGAGAAGTGTCATCGGGTTCCACATGACCATGTGTTTTGTTCTGGGAAAGCCACTAGTGTCGACACAGCATGTGCCCGTGTCGACCTGCTGTCCCAAAACAGCCCAGAAAGTGTTCTGGAAAGGCCATCTAGTGTCGACACAGCCTCATCTTGTGTCGACACACTGACCCAGTTTGACCCAGAAAGTGCTGGGAAGCTGATCTAGTGTCGACACCACCTGTGCTAGTGTCGACACACTGTCCCATATTGGCCAGAAGGTTTTCTGGAAGCTGTCTCTAGTGTCGACACTGCTTGATCTCGTGTCGACACTACTTGACCTTTTTGCCTTGTTTTTGATGCACTGTGTCGACACAACCTGGACTAGTGTCGACACTACCTGACCAGTTTTGCATGTTTTTGTCTTAGGTTTGGAGCATGGTGTCGACACCACCTGATCTAGTGTCGACACTACCCTTACAAGATTTTTGTATAATTTGGGTCTAATAATTTCATGATGTCTTCAAGCATGTGCATGATGTTATATAGTATGCATGGACTTAAAATAAATCAAACCATTAAAGGAAATTGTAATAATATGAATATGATTCTAATGTGTAAATTTTGAATGTTCTTATGATCATTGGATTATCTTGTGATCTTGCTTATTGTCAATTGATAAGATAAGAATATGATATGAATGTGGGGATGAATACATGTTAGCATGGACATGTTAGTGGTGTTAAGGTCATGATTTGCATATAAGTTTCAATAGTTACATGATTTCCGGTGTTCAATTAATTGTTTGTCATATGCATACATGCTAGGAAAAATCCGTGACTCCTCACTTACACTTTTGCACGAATAGGCACACCCTTCTTGGGAAATTGAGAGCACATGTTCTGCATATGATTTGTCTTTAGAAACACCCTCTTGTCAAGACATTAATGAATTATGAAATATAAGATTCGACGTTATCCTGCCTTGTTCTTTTGAGCTGTTTGTCATTCCTCGATTCTATGAGTGATCATGTTCTTTTTACTATGAGCTTGTCATTGAAACTCTGTGGCCATAATATGAATATGTTTGTTCGGCACATCGTGGGACTCCGGTCCAAAACTTGATCCAATGCCTGTGCAATAGGGGCCATGTCCGGTCCTGGGGAGGAGCGCCCCAACGTACTTATTAACCGCGGGAGTATGGACTCTTAGTGCTTGGCATAGCACAAACAAACACGCAAGATTGTGAAAATGTGCCTCCTGTTTGACTTGATAAGTTTGACTTGACATGATATGATAAGTTTGTTCTTGTGAACACATGAACTCTGCTTGAATATGGCCAATCTCTTCTGACATGATTTTAATCTTGAATTATCTGTCCATTGTATATGGAGCTCGACAATTGATTTGATATGATATCCGTTCTACTTTTCTATTCAACTTGTTAGAAAAGCATGCATTGTCAGCATACTCATAAGCATATCGGCCTATATAAAATGTTAATCATGTATACTAGTGCCCGCACGTGATTGAGATATAAATCCTACTGAGCTAGTTCGCTCACCCCTATCATCCTGCCCTTTTTCAGGTAGTGATGAAGAACCCAGGGAGTCGGATGGGACTGGGCAAGAGTGACGAGCACCCGTCCTAGAATAGATGACAGTTTAGAAATAGAAATTTGAGTAGTCTATGTAATAGTGGAACTTTTGTGGAAGTTTATTTGAATGATGGACCCTTTGGTTAATTCTTCTTGTGTGAGGTTGTATCTAGTTGAATGAAATGAATTAAAGTATACTAATGATGACCATATTATAGTCTTGAATGTGTCATTATATTTGACTGTGACTCTGCACTATTCAACTGTGATACGCCGGTTTGTATCGTTCACATCCCCCGGTATTTATTCCGCTGCTAAATATTCGGGGCGTGACACAAATCCACGTAAGACACCACGGTATCATTCACGACATGGGTCAACACAACCCATACATACCCTACATTGCCTTGGTAACATAGCTCAAGCAACGTGGGATAGAAACCAGACAAATAGGCCACAGCACACCAGAGCTCGGGTGGCCACTTTCTAAAATGCGTCCAACACAGTGGACACTTTCTTATGACTGAATCACGTCCTACTTACCGGCCTCCATTACGGTTGAATCGCGTCGGCCATGGCCGACGCATTCACATGAACACGTCGGCTGTACCAAACACCTTTCAACCACCTGGAACACACCTGAAATCCGTTCCAGAAAAAACACCACACATGGCCATACAAGCATGCTATACAAAGATATCCATTCAAAAGAAACCCTAGATATGCTTTCTAACATGTTCAACCCTTCACCCACCATGCATAACCCATTATTCCATAATTACACTCCTATTTTATAATCACCCAGTTCACACACATAAGAAATAGAGTAGAAGTCCCCTACCCACGAAGGAACCACAATTTCGATACCACCACAGGATTCCTCGTGCTCCAAAGCTCGTCCTCGCGCCGCAATCACGCCGAACGTACTCCAATTGCACCTAAACACCAAGAACACCTTCACGGCCGCAGCAGCATATTCCCCAGGCTTGAGCAGTGCAATTGCAGTGTTCGGCCAAGGAAAGATACACTTAACCTTAACAACACATAACCAAATTGTGTCGTACATACCCGACGCGTTAAGAAACATGTCCAACGTTGCCGATGCGACTAAAACCCACGACGTCGTGCATGCGCCACGCGGCGTGCATGCAGCGACGACCACGTAACGACGGTGCGAAATCGCGTCCCTTATAGTGAACGCGATTAACATACTAATTGCATCAGGGAAACTAGACGCGATAATCCATGAGAATTGCGTCGTCTGTATGCGACGCGTTATCAAAGAGCCTGACAGAGCCCTACTTGGGCTGGGATGCCCAACCCTTCTACCTCCCACCTAACCCAGAAAACCTATAAAAACATATTGAGACCTCCATGGTCTAACAATGGCCACACACTGGCCTCCAAACCCGGTAAACCTCGATCTGAACGTACCAGTTATTACAATGCGAGAATATTTAGTACAGGTTACAGGACACAGAGCCCAAAAGTTGAGAAACAAAAAGATTGAACTAGTGAAAATCAGATGGGAAAACATACAGGGTGGAGAGGACACATGGGAATTGGAAGAGGAAATGATGAAAGCGTATCCAACTTGTTTGAGTAAGCTTTTAAATTCTTTTAGGTGATAGTACCATGCATGTTTAATTGAAAATTTCCATGTTATGCTTTCTTCCTAAATTTTGAGAATGAAATTTCTCTTAGGTGATAGTAATGTAGCGTAGTGACCTTTTGGATTGAGGTTCAGTGGTTGTGGTGGCCTATGGTTTGTGTTTGAGGTGTTTTCACATGTTGTGGGGCTTAGTGGGCCGAGAGATTGGGCCTAGAGCACCCACTGGTTCACTATTTGTGAAAACGACAGAGGTGGATGTCACGTTCTGAACGCGACGGTCTAGGGTGTCACACTCTTGTTACCGCCGCTTGAGGATCTTCGGCTGCATGTCCACCCCATGGCGCGCACTGGACAGCCTGCTGGCGTCAGTGATGAGAAGGCGACAACCTAAACCGTCGCGTTCTGGTCGTGACGGTAGGGTGTGTCACGTTCTCAACTCTGAGGAGTTATTAACCTAGGTCAGCCAAATAGAGCTCAGGTAGCTCTGCTCGCAGGAGAAGGGTTTGCCGTGGTTTTTGGGCGATTTGGAGTATTGGAGCCAGATTCGGCATGGTCTTGCCGCGAGCACGTGGTACGGAGCGGGGGAAACGTCGGATTAACATCGTTCTTTGCGTATCTCACGAAGGTAGGGAGATTCCACCATGTTTCTCACTGTGATTGATCGGTTAAGCATGTTTAACTTGTTATATGCATTGTAGATGCTAGATACCAAGCTAGTGTATTGGTTAGAACATAAATAATTACTTTCTAGGGATGTTTACTTGGTTTGCATGGGGATTCCGGTGAAGGAACCTCGGATTGCGGTCTCTATATGTGAAGGCGATAGACCTAGGTGTCGCGTTCAGAATGCAATAGCCTGACTTGTCGCGTTCTACTTCAAAATGCGTCGTATCGAGGCGTCGCGTTCTGAAGGCGACGGAGGATCCCGTCGCGTTCAGGCTACCAAAGGATAAGGGTTCATGCATGGTTATGTAATTATCAGATTATCTTTATTTATTGTTATGGCAATGGTAAGCGGTGCATTGGCACTTGTTGAGTTCGAGGAACGTAGTTTGTATGTGCGTGGCGAATAGTACGACGCCTACCATGGTTACCTCTCTAGTCGGGTACCTCAGGTTTTGTGTGAGTCAGGCATGTTAGTACTCGGGGTTTGTCCCGGTACTTGTGTACCGTCGAGGTCTATGTCGTCTTCCTGGACACCCTCACTCTTGTGTAGAGTTGTACGTCTGGCTGAGGGAAAGATGGCAGTGGGACAGCGACTTGTGAGAGTTTGTGTTTGTCGCTTGTAGCGCGCTCGTGGTTGGGGTTACAGACACCAGTAGATGTACTAGGCCCCAGCTAGTCCTGTTTTCTAGTGTCTCACTTTAGGGAGCTCATGTAAAACCTGGCTTCCCAGCTTTCCGTCTGGTGTCTGGGATGACTGGCCACTAACGCGTCCCGGATGGGTGACGCATTAGTGTCATGTCGAGGGTGCCCTACGCGACAGTTATCCCTGTTGTGACGCAAGTGTGCGCCGCGTTCTTGTCGCGCCCGGGTTGCCAGTCGCGTTCTTGTCGCGACCGGTCAACGGGTCGAGACAGTGTTTGTCGTGTTCCGTTGTCGGTCGTCTGACGCCTGTCAGAGTGGCAGGTGTGTCAGTATGGCCTGTCGCGTTGTCGCGGCGCCCTTGGGGGGCGCATTCTTGTCGCGGTCCGTTGACCCGTCGCGTTAAGAATCGTAACGCGACGGGGCGGGCCGTCACGTTCTGGGTACCGGGGGCTTAAGGCCCTGTCCGGCTACCCCTTTCCCCTCTCTCTCCCTTTTTCTTCCCTTCTCCCTCTCCCTCCGGCGACCTCTTCCTCCCCTCTTCTCCCCTTTGTGTGTTTCAGGCGAGGAGGAGGGCTGTGCGTGGTGTCCCTGCATCGTGGAGCGAGGAGGAGGTGTTCATTCCTACGAGAAGGGCCCTACGAGGTTTGGTCTTTGTTTGAGGTAGGGATTTCTTGTGCCCTTCTCGATCCGGGTGGATTGGGAGCCCTTCGTGCTTTCTAGATAGATTTATAGCTTTCCTCATGCTCCCCTCCCCCGTGCGTGTATGTGTGTATCTTCGTGGGCGACCCAGGATTGAGGATCCCGCTGGTCTACCTCTCGGCTGATGTCGCGACGGCTCGACGCGTCGCGACATTAGAGGAGTCTTCGGCCCCGTCGGGTGCGACCTTATCACGACACCGTTGGCAGTTGCGATAAGGCTATCGCGCCGCGCTTCCCAGTCGCGACAGGATTGCTGTCGCGGCGCGTTTTTCGGGTCGCGATAGGGTTGCTGTTGCGACACCTTGCCCGGTCGCAACAAGGGCTGTCGCGGTGCCCTTCCCTGTCGCGATGGTGTCGTGACGGCCTTGGGGGTCGCGACAGTACATGTGTTTCCTCGGGTGTTTCCGTGGGCCCGGTTGTGTGTCGGCGTGTGCCCCAGGGTAGGCCTTGCCCTTAGGACCTTCTGGTAGGGAACGTTGCAGGTTGCCTCCCTGTGTTCAACGACCAAAGGTGACACCTTTGTGGCCATGTCCTGGCAGTGGTGCCAGGAGGGTCGTGTCTGTCTAATAATTGATTGACCAGCGATCAATCAATTATTAGCAGAGCGACGGGTTTCCGTGCTGTTTGGTAGTGTTCCGAGGTTCTAGCCATTCGTGCGTGTTTGCTTGGCCGACAGCCCTCTCGAGGGTCTGTGCGTGCCTCGTGCTTGCTGGGCTTGTCGTGTGTTACAAGCCAGCGGTGCGGCGCGGTTCCTATTGTGCTTGCCCCGCCTTTCGCCAGGTGCTTGGCACTTGAGGGCTTGTCCCGTTCAGTGGTTTTCTCCGTTTCCTGGGACCCCTGTCCTCGGGATCCTGTTGAGGGAGTACTCCAGGCTACAAGTGTGCTCGAGTTGGCGGCCGACTGGAGCTGAGGGGAAAACGAGGTTTGGACAGTGGCTCCGAGTCGTTTGTAGAGCTCTCTTGTCTGGGTCTGGGACGCCGAGGGGTTCGGAGTGCTTTCCTGGCACAGACTAGACAATCCTTTGTCTCACTGCCTCGCTCTACGTTGGTTCCGGAGCCGCGTAGGGAGGTCAGGCGTGGGGCCGCAGCTTGGCCAGGCCGCGGTGTTGCGTGTGTTGTGCGTTCTTGGTGGTTCGTCTCGCTCTTCCGGGGAGGTTAGAGGCGAGAGCCGGCTGGCGAGTGAAGAGGGTGCGGACTGCGCGTCCCCTTCTTAGCTGCCAGTGGCGGTGGCTTGGTTGTTGTTGTTGTGACGACGTTTCCTCATGACGTTTCCAAATGTTATCCATTGTCCTAGCTTGCACGGCGGTTATAGCCTGGTTGTGCCTAGTTTCTGTGGGCATCGTTGGTCTGGCTTTGTGCAGACTCGTGCTTCTGGTGGATTCCGCTCGGTGTCCTCTCAGTTCCGCAGTCCTGCTCTTATGTGCCAGTCTGCAGTGGCACCAGCGTGTGTAGCTTCCCGACCTTGTCACGTGTACAGGGTCCGGGGTGGTTCTGCTTGTGGGCCCTCGACCTTGTGGAGGTCTGGGGTAGCCCTGCTTGAGGTGAGACGTCGATCGCACTTGGTTGTTGCATAGTCTCGGCGGGTGTGCCGAGTGTTGCTTCCGCTGTGTGCCCGACTCCGTTGGTTTCTACGGGAGTCCTGTGTGTGTGGCCCGACCTCGGTTGGTGGTTGTGGCGTTGAGCTGTTCTCTTCCGATGCCTAGTGAACGCGCGGCATAGTTGACTGTGCATTTTCGTTGTCCAGAGTCCTCGCACAAGTCATATGCGCACTTCCTCTAAATTGTCTCACAAAATTAAAATAACAAAGATGAACTCATATAGTGGTGAGAATAGGTCATTTCCACAGGGAGACTGAATAGAATTTGAATTAAACTACTTTGACTTGAAATCAATGTACCCTCACAATGGAGGGATCAAACAAGTAGACAGAAGTCTGTAAAGAAGCAGAAGTCATTCGGACTCTAAATACAGCAGCACATAAGAAATCTCCACAACACAATAGAAGTGAACCAATGCAATAGAATGGAAGAAGCTAGCTCCACTGGATCGGATTCCTCTCAACACAGAAGAAAAGAAATAAGAAGCAATAAAATAAATTCCACTGGCTCAATCGCAGCAAAAGAAGAAAATCACAAAAATCATGTACTCAAACCCCCCAGAAATAGCAGAAGTCGTCACCCTCCCCTGCTCTGCTGAAAGGAAAATTACAAAAAAACAAATAAAAGAAAATGCCAAAAATCACAACCAGTCAAGCCCCCGGACTCAGAACCCAATCTTCACAGCAGCAAGAAGAAGCCTCTGATCTCTCCAACATAGAAGCAAGAAACAACAATAGCTCGATCTCCACTAAAATATAAAAAAAATAGAATTTAACAATCTCACTTAATTGAACTAAGCAACACAGAAGAAATGGGAATTAAATGCAATAACGCCACTGGATCACCCTCTGGAACATAAGGGAATAGAACATGCAAACTAAACTGGATCAACCTCACTATTCCCAACAGAAGTGAAAATTGTCGACATCAACAGAGAAGAAGAAATTTCTAGTTATATCCTACCCAACAGGAGAACAGAAGAAACAAGAAATTAAATGGATCGAACTCTGAATACGGAAGAAATGGGAACATAAATTTTCCCCAACAACTGCCAACAGTAAGAAACTTATCCAAAATAAATCCCGGCTGTCACCCCTGATGAACATAACAGTCACAGAGAGCAGAACCATCTCTCTCAAATGTCGAACTACACACATCTCCACTGGAAATGACCCACACGGCACAGAAGAAATGTAAGCAGAATTAAATGCAAAAACGCACTGTATTGAACCGTGTAGATGCAGAAGAAAGAGACAATCTAAACACATAATAAAAGTGGAAATTGCTCCCAGTAGCCTCTGGAATCTCTCACTGCTCTCACAGAAGAATAGCCAAGAGGCTGATCTCTGAAACCCTCAAGAAGAATAGAAATAAACAAACAATTTCCCTCACAATTGCAGAACGGAAGAAAATATAAAAGCCAATGGAAAAGGATGTACTGAATCCATTCCTCATAGCAACTAAAGAAAGGAAGAAATGAAATCAACAGAATGCTGAACCCTTCAAATGCTAAGGAAATCTTCCAACAACTTACATCGAACTAAAGACAAAAGAAAATTCAAAAGGAATCACATTTGCCTATCGAATCCCTCACTGCTCTGCTCTGTTGAGAAGAAAGCTACAGAATAACATGACAGAAAGAAAACCCCCAAATACCGAACTGGGGAATCCCATGGAGTTCTGAACTCCTGAAGATCTCTCCACTGCTCTACTCTAAGAAGAGAAATACAGGAAAAATGGAAACTACAAATCCTAAGAAATTCCCACTTGCCAACCCCCGGAGAAGAGGACCTGAGGTCCTTTTATAGGCCTTAGGGGAATCTTCCAGGCGCATCTGCCTCTCCCCGAATCGCCGCTTCCCGCTTCCTCTGCACACACGGGCCCGCCTCGCACCGGATCTGCACAGCCTAGCCCTCCATCGCGCCAGCTCCCCTGGCAGCACCATCCCTCATCGCTCTGGCTTGGCCGCCACCTCAGCACACACCTCCGCCCAGCCGCATCTACACAGCCAGCTCACCCACGGGCCTGCTTCGCACCAGGACTTCATCGCTCACGGCCAGTAGGCCGCTTCACCTCCAGCAGGCCACGCCGCATGGGCCGCACATGGTAGATCCGGCCCGCCTCTGCTGCGCGCCGCATGCACCAGCACTGGCCTGCACACACCGCCTTGAACACCTCCGCCCAATACGGCAGATCACCAACCAGCCTGGGCCGCTTCCATCTCCTGAGCGCACCTGGGGGCTGGCCGCCAGCTGCTCCTGTTGCTCTGCACACCTCACACACCCCAGCCGCTCCACCAAACCAGCACAGCCGCCCCAGCTTCCAGGAGCTTCCACTGCTCTGCCTTCACACGTAGCAGCTGCAGCTGTCCCAAATCGCCACCGCCTTTGACCTGATGGAAAGAAACATAAAAAGAGTTAAGAGAGGTGAGTGGATGGGTTAGGTGTGTATTTTATTTTAATGGGATTTGGTAGAGTATGTGGCACAATGTGATTAAAACGATGTTTTAGTAAAAGTTTTTATTTATTTACACACTATTTTCCAACTGCAATGTATAGAATTTATTTACAAAATTCTTTATTTCCAAAATATATATGTGAGACCTAATTAATCAATCCAAATGACTTATTTGAATCTAACATGTGTATTCTAAATATCAACTAATATAAGAGTCTAATTAGTATTTACAAGAATTATCTATGAAAGTATAAGACCAAGAATTATTTATGTACAATGTATTTTACAAAAAGAGAAAACACTTTATTAATCAAACTATTCTAAAGGCATTGACTTTATTAGATGAGCATCTAACTAAGTGTTCTACCCAAAAATTTAACTAAATGTTCACAAATTTGTTTCTGAATGAAATGGAAATTAAAATCAAATTGCACCATATTTACCGATAAAAGATGTCTAAAATTACTATATGTAAGACATTTAACGCAAAAATTCATGTAGTTATCACTCCCCCCTACTTAAACATTGCTAGTCCCTTAGGAATAAAAATTACTCAAAATATAGGACTAGAAGATGTAATATCTCATGCTAACCAGCCATCATGTAAAAGATTCATGTAAAGACATGTCTTTCCTAATTGTAAAAGTTTATGGCAAGAAATTAGTGCACGAGTGGTAGCTCACTTAAGAGTTCACATCAGCCCTTCTGCAGCTCTTGTTTCAGCTAGTATTTGAGATTAGATTGATTCGATGGAGAAGAAAAGAATTGTGGAGTAAGATCCTTGCTCTGTCAGATTGGGTTGTTTCTCTCAGTTCCATCTTGCCCATCTTCCTTGAGGATTATTTTGTTCTGAGCTGAGGACTTTGCCTCTTTATTTGCACTTTGTGCACTCAGAATTTTTTCTTTTTCATCCATAATGCTGCACAACCCATCACTTTTCAAGAGTAGCGAGTCCAACTTTACTCAGATCCGGGGTATTTTTCATGGATTTTTTTTTCTTTTGTTTTTACTTTTTGCTTTTTATTTTCCTCTTTACGGAAGGATGAACAGTCAGGTTCCTTGATCACATGCCTTCACTTCCTTCGCAATTCACTTAAGGGGAAGGGAGAAAATCAATCACCTCTCTCCTACTAGCCTTGACAAATTTACTACATTCGGGTTCAGCTAGTCTAAGTGGCTGTGTGTGTGTATGAAAACTTCTTGCCATGAATCCTTACATAAGGTAGACAAGAAGTACATGTAATCATTTACTAGAGGCTACCTAACATGGATGTTTGCAAAGGAGTGTGACAACCACAAAATTTTAATGGTTAAAGATCATACACCTAGTCTGGGATGCGCAAAGCCACGCATTTTTATTCAAAGATGAAACATTGTGAAATTTTTATTTGCATATGTACAAGCTCAAGAAAAAGAAATGAAGCAATGGTTGGGATGAGAACTATGAATGCATGCTTATTCTACCTCTCCCCCCTACTTATTCACAGGAAAAGAAAGTAAGATAGAGAATTACCTGATGAAGGAAATCTGTACACTTGGGTTGCCTCCCAAGAAGCGCTAAGTTTATCGTCTTCAGCCAGACGCAATTAGGCTTCATTTGGCTCAGCTAGCTTGGTAGAATCAATTTTTACAGAAGATGGGCTTTCAAAGAAATGTTTTAACCTCTGCCCATTAACAGTGAATGATTTTCCCGTTTTAGGGTCAAGAATGATGACATCACCATTGTTGTAAGCTTTAACAACAGTGTAAGGACCATCCCATAAGGACTTCAATTTTCCGAGAAACAGACGAAGTCTAGAATTAAACAACCAAATCTTATCATGCACTTGAAAATTTTTTCTATGAATGTGTTTGTCATGGAATGCTTTGTCTTTGGCTTTATAGATTTTTGGCTTTGGTTTGGGATTATTCTCTTCCTTAAACCCTAGAGCACAGGGTTGGTCTACTGCTTTTTCCTCACAAGATTCCTCCAAGGAGTCTACCACTAGACAACTCTCTCCTTGATCATGATGCCTAGATGCCTTAAAAATATCGATACTAACCCGCTCATCCCCAAATGATATATCTATCATCCCGGTAGAACAATTAATGTTGGCTCTAGCTGTAGCCAAAAAGGATCTACCAAGGATAATGGTGGACTGAGTTAAATCCTGAGGAGTGTTCATGTCCAGAATGATGAAATCGGCAGGGAAGTAACAATCATTGATTTTTATAATAACGTCCTCAACTAAGCCTTTAGGAGTGGTGACAGAACGATCGGCTAGTTGAAGGACAACAGAAGTGGGTTTCAACTCTCCTAACTTGTATTTCTCAAAAATGGCAAAAGGTAGGAGATTGACACTGGCTCCCAAATCCAAAAGACTGCTTTCAAAAGTGACTCCACCGATGGTGCAAGAAATTAGTGGAGTGCCTGGATCTTTGAGCTTTTTAGGGAGTTGATTTAAGATAATGGCACTCATAGTTTCAGGAAGAATGATTGTTTCAGTTTTATTTCTCATTTCACGTTTTGGAGTGCACATTTCTTATAGGAATTTGGCATAAGCAGGCACATGCTTAATAGCATCCAGAAGAGGAATGTTGATGTGAACTTGCTTAAAAGCTCCAAGAGTTCTTCATTGCGAGTTGGTTTGTTTTGGATTTTGGCTTTAAAGCTTCAGGAAAAGGAACCCTTGGAATGTAACAACTTGGGTCTTCATTCACTTTCATTTTGTCTAGAGGTTCTTCAGTAATTTTCTCTTTTCCCTTGAATTTTTCTTTTCAACATCTTCTTCAATCTCTTCTTCAATTTCATTTTCTTTATCCTCATTCAATGTTGACATGTGTGGGTGAGGATTTATCAAAATTTTTCCACTTCTTAAAGTTGACACAATTTTGACATTTTCTACTTGGGGGCCCTAGCTTGGGCAGGAGGATGGTCCTGTTGTATAGGTTGGTTTGAATTTGTGGTGCTGGAATGTTCTGGACAAAAGCTTGTTGTTGGTTTTGATGGTGGAGGTGCATTTTGATGAGCAGGTGGTCTGTACCCCTGAGCTTGATGGTATTGCTGGTTCTGATAAAATCTGGGAGGGTTGTTCCTTGGGTTTGCTACAGCTTGACTTGGCAGCTGCCCTGCTTCCCTCCTTTGACAAACATCAGCAATCTGGGACTCTATTCTTGTCAAATTTTGTTGAAAATTTTGATTTTGAGTTTGATATTGAGTTTGTTGTTCTTGCACAGTTTGGCATAGAGTCGCCATCATGTTTTGGAGTTGATTCATTTTCTCATCCCAATTAGGCTGAGGAGGTGGTGGTTGATATGAAGGTTGCTGGAAATTGGTATGAGCAAATTGATTTGAGTTTTGATTTCCTTGGACATGTGGAGGTTTTGAGTTAGAAGATTGGCCAAATCCTGAATTCTGATTGGGATAGGATTGACCGTACATGGATTGCTTGAAGGTAGGTTGGGAAACTTGTTCAGATTGATTTTTCCATGAAAAGTTTGGATGGTTTCTCCACCAGGGTTGTATGTGTTAGAGTATGGATCATAGGAGGGTTTGTAGAAGCCTTGAGCAGCTTGGACTTGTTCCTGAATGAAAGGAGGTAATTAGGCAGTAGTGGGACATGCATTGGTGGGGTGAGCTGGGCTAGCACACATAGCACAAGTTTCAGGTTGTTGAGAAAAATTGGGTGTGGCTTGCCCAGTCAAAGATAATAATTGATCAAATTTCTGTTCCAACTTCTGCTCCAATCTTTGGTCAAGTCTAGCTATCAGATCTTCTACCCTACAATCTGATTCTCCTCTCCCTTTTACTTCATACATTCCTGCCTTCTTTATAGGTCCTAGTGCTCTCTCGTAAGAGTAGAGTGAGACATGATTTATAGAATTCTCACTCAATGTATCAAAAAGATTATATGCCTCATCCTCGCTCTTAGTCATAAATGCTCCTCCACATGAGGCATCAACCATCTGCCTATTTGATTCAGTTAGTCTTTCATAAAAAGCTTGGACAATTTGCCACCTCGACAGACCATGATGAGGACATTTTCTAAGCAACTCTTTTAGTCTTTCCCATGATTCATGCATTAATTCTCCCGGGTGTTGGGAGAATCCAGTTATTGCTCTCCTCATTGTATTTGTTTGGCCAATCGGGTAAAATTTCTTTAAAAATTCCTGCTGCATTTCTGGCCATGTTGTGATAGTTCTCCCTATGGTTCCCAACCAATGTTTAGCCTTGTCTTTTAAGGAGAATGGAAATAGGGTCAACCTTAAGGCATTTTCAGTGAAGTTTTGGATCCTTACATTGGAACAGATCTCTAGGAACTCATCTATATGCCTATAAGGATCTTCATTAGGATTGCCATAAAAGGATGGCAACATCTGAATGGTTCCAGGTTTGATCACAAAATGATTTGCCGGAATTTCCGGCCTGATATAAGTAGCAGGTTGATAATTAGAAGGAATAAAGTATTCCTTCATTTGTCTGGGTGCAACCTCCTCCATATTCCTATCAATTTGGTTTTGGTTTTGATTGGCCATCCTATGAAAGAATCTTTCAATCTCGTCTATAGGTTGAGCCAAATCTAAGTTCAAAGATCGTCTACCAAGCATACACAGTGGAAAAGCCCTCTATTTATAATTTTTGAATTTTAAGATTTTTATTGATTTTGATGAATTTTTAAACAAACACAAACACACAAAACACTTTCAAATCAAATTAACCTAACATTAAGTGTTCCTTGGACTTATGTTATTTTTCTCAAAATCAGATTTATGCTTGCTTAAATCCAATTCTAACTCTTCTTGTACCGGCTAGGTAAGAGGTGGAGTGGAGGGAGGCCCCCCTTGCTTTCGCAAGGACCCAATTAAATAACCTCTAACTCACTTAAGCGTAAGCTTTTTAACCTCTAATCCTAGACACCAGACTCAAAGAGAAGTCTTAGAATTAAGAAAGAACAAATCTAATTATGAACCCTAGGGCCAAGTCTACTGGTTTTTATTAAAAGCTGAGGACAATGCAAAAAATGTGAAATTTTTTGTAATTTTTGGGCAAAGGAAAGGGTGATGAAATCCCTCACCTTATCTTTTTATTTTCTAAAGGGTGGTGCCCTTAAGCAGTCCCATTTTCAAATGTGAAGTGCACAGATCAAGTTTCAAACAAGGGATTATTTAATGCTAAGTCTAATGCATGAATCGAGCGATGGAAGTCTTACCTTTCCCCCGCACTCTTCAATGCAAGAAAAGAGATGACAATTAAAATGACAATTAAGATGATGAATGTCCTAAAACATGATATTCTAATCTTGAAAAATAAAATTTTTAATTACAAACAAACGGCTAACATGAAAGAGCGATTTGAAAAATTTTAGATTTTAGATTTTTTTAATTTTTATTTGGTTTTTGAATTAAATGAAATAAAACTAAGAAAATATAAAGTGATATTATAGACTACTTCCAAACCAATCAAACCACCAAAAGTCCAATTATTACATGCCAACAAGAAGGAAATCTCTGTACATGCACAGAGAGTATATGAAAATCTCACTACAAGTTTCTCTCACACTCCCCTATCTAAATTTTTGAATTAAAAACAATTGTAAAAACCAGAAATCAGCAAGCTCCTCCAATGGGCTTCAAATGTCAAGCCCAATCTCCATGTCCCACTCCTTGTGCAAATCTGAAATAAGAAGCCCAATAACAAGTCAATGTAAAACCAATAGAAATCAAATCAAATCAAAATAGATCTAAATCAAACTCTAATGCCTCCCCGGCAACAGCGCCAAGATGAACGCGCGGCATAGTTGACTGTGCATTTTCGTTGTCCAGAGTCCTCGCACAAGTCAATATGCGCACTTCCTCTAAACTGTCTCACAAAATTAAAATAACAAAGATGAACTCATATAGTGGTGAGAACAGGTCATTTCCACAGGGAGACTGAATAGAATTTGAATTAAACTACTTTGACTTGAAATCAATGTACCCTCACAATGGAGGGATCAAACAAGTAGACAGAAGTCTGTAAAGAAGCAGAAGTCATTCGGACTCTAAATACAGCAACACATAAGAAATCTCCACAACACAATAGAAGTGAACCAATGCAATAGAAATGGAAGAAGCTAGCTCCACTGGATCGGATTCCTCTCAACACAGAAGAAAAGAAATAAGAAGCAATAAAATAAATTCCACTGGCTCAATCGCAGCAAAAGAAGAAAATCACAAAAATCATGTACTCAAACCCCCAGAAATAGCAGAAGTTGTCACCCTCCCCTGCTCTGCTGAAAGGAAAATTACAGAAAAACAAATAAAAGAAAATGCCAAAATCACAACCAGCCAAGCCCCTGGACTCAAAACCCAATCTTCACAGCAGCAAGAAGAAGCCTCTGATCTCTCCAACATAGAAGCAAGAAACAACAATAGCTCGATCTCCACTAAAATATAAAAAAAAAATAGAATTTGACAAACACACTTAATTTAACTAAGCAACACAGAAGAAATGGGAATTAAATGCAATAACGCCACTGGATCACCCTCTGGAACATAAGGGAATAGAACATGCAAACTAAACTGGATCAACCTCACTATTCCCAACAGAAGTGAAAAATTGTCGACATCAACAGAGAAGAAAGAAATTTCAAGTTATATCCTACCCAACAGGAGAACAGAAGAAACAAGAAATTAAATGGATCGAACTCTGAATACGGAAGAAATGGGAACATAATTTTCCTCCCAACAATGCCAACAGTAAGAAACTTATCCAAAACAAATCCCGGCTGTCTCCCTGATGAACATAACAGTCACAGAGAGCAGAACCATCTCTCTCAAATGTCGAACTACACACATCTCCACTGGAACTGACCCACACGGCACAGAAGAAATGTAAGCAGAATTAAATGCAACAAATGCACTGTATTGAACCGTGTAGATGCAGAAGAAAGAGACAATCTAAACACATAATAAAGTGGAAATTGCTCCCAGTAGCCTCTGGAATCTCTCACTGCTCTCACAAAAGAATAGCCAAGAGGCTGATCTCTGAAACCCTCAAAGAAGAATAGAAATAAACAAACAATTTCCCTCACAATTGCAGAACGGAAGAAAACATAAAAGCCAATGGAAAAAGGATGTACTGAATCCATTCCTCATAGCAACTAAAGAAAGGAAGAAATGAAAATCAACAGAATGCTGAACCCTTCAAATGCTAAGGAAATCTTCCAACAACTTACATCGAACTAAAGACAAAAGAAAAATTCAAAAGGAAATCACATTTGCCTATCGAATCCCTCACTACCTGCTCTGTTGAGAAGAAAGCTACAGAATAACATGACAGAAAGAAAACCCCCAAATGCCGAACTGGGGAATCCCCTGGAGTTCTGAACTCCTTAAGATCTCTCCACTACTCTACTCTAAGAGAGAAATACAGGAAAAATGGAAACTACAAATCCTAAAAATTCCCACTTGCCAACCCCCGGAGAAGAGGACCTGAGGTCCTTTTATAGGCCTTAGGGGAATCTTCCATTGCGCATCTGCCTCCTCCCCGAATCGCCGCTTCCCGCTTCCTCTGCACCACAGGGCCCGCATCGCGCCAGCTCCCCTGGCAGCACCATCCCTGCATCGCTCTGCTTGGCCGCCACCTCCGCCCAGCCGCATCTACACAGCCAGCTCACGCACGGGCCTGCTTCGCACAAGGACTTCATCGCTCACGGCCCAGTAGGCCGCTCACCTCCAGCAGGCCACGCCGCCTAGGCAGCACATGGTAGATCCGGCCCGCCTCTGCTGCGCGCCGTATGCACCAGCCCTGGCCTGCACACACCGCCTTGAACACCCTCCGCCCAACACGGCAGATCACCAACCAGCCTGGGCCGTTTCCATCGCCTGAGCGCACCTGGGGGCTGGCCGCAGCTGCTCTGTTGCTCTGTACACCTCACACCCAGCCGCTCCACCAAACCAGCACAGCCGCCCCAGCTTCCAGGAGCTTCCACTGCTCTGCCTTCACACGTAGCAGCTGCAGCTGTCCCAAATCGCCACCGCCTTTGACCTGATGGAAAGAAACATAAAAAGAGTTAAGAGAGGTGAGTGGATGGGTTAGGTGTGTATTTTTATTTTAATGGGATTTGGTAGGGTATGTGGCACAATGTGATTAAAACGAGTTTAGTAAAGTTTTTATTTATTTACACAATTTTCCAACTGCAATGTATAGAATTTATTTACAAAATTCTTTATTTCCAAATATATATGTGAGACCTAATTAATCAATCCAAAGACTTATTGAATCTAACATGTGTATTCTAAATATCAACTAAATAAGAGTCTAATTAGTATTACAAGAATTATCTATGAAAGTATAAGACCAAGAATTATTTATGTACAATGTATTTTACAAAAAGAGGGAAACACTTTATTAATCAACTATTCTAAAGGCATTGACTTATTAGATGAGCATCTAACTAAGTGTTCTACCCAAAAATTTAACTAAATGTTCACAAATTTGTTCTAAATGAAATGGAAATTAAAATCAAATTGCACCATATTTACAGATAAAAGATGTCTAAAATTACTATATGTATGACATTTAACGCAAAAAATTCATGTAGTTATCACTAGTATCATGCTGTAGGTGTTCTCGCTTTACAGCTTTCTAGTGTAGTTTTCCTGTTTTCGGAGTTCCTGCTGCTCTGGCCGGTGAGGGACTGGTAATCCCTACTGGGCCTTGTTTGCGAGGCTCACCCCCCCCCCCCCCCCCCCCCTACTTCCTTCAGCTAGGGGATCGTCATCGCGGGAGCTCGGTGTCGGACGGGTTGCGGAGGGGGCTGTGGCGCCGTGTGGTTGTCAGCAGCAGTGAGAGCTGAGTGTGCTGAGCTCTTGTAGCCGAGTGAGCTGAGAGTTGTGTTTTGCAAGTCCTCGGGGTATGCCCCTTAGGACTGCACCTTCTTCTTGTACCTGTACTTTTGCTTGGGACTCGTTGTACAGACTTTTGTATATTGTACATATTATTATAGTTATTTAAATTCAGTACATATCTCACTAGACTAGTTCTTCTAACCCTTCTGGATCTTCGGATCTGTGGGGGGCGACGCGAACTTCGGGGCCCTGGCGGGGTTCGAGAGGTCGGGCGTTACAGTTGGTATCAGAGCGAGGTCTACTAAGATTGTAAGGAAGTAATAACTATAGCTGTCCCAAAGAAAGGTACTAGTGCGCTGCTGAACCGTCCGACTATTGTTAGGCTTGTGCCTTTGATTGTTTCGCAGGGTGCGGCTTCCTTGTACGTTTCGTTGTGCTGCGCTGCAGTAGGTTGAGGTTGTTGCTGCGTCGCGTGCGTGGCGGAGGGTGATCGCTCGGTGTTCGTGCTGTGGTGGCGTAGTTGGCGGTGGACTCGCTGGCAGTGGTCTTCCCCGTATGGAGGACTGTTGCAGGCAAGTCCAGGTGCGGTGCTCCTTGTCGCCTTCAGCGCATTTGGTGTGTGTGTG